>CP136880.1:26907500-28120000 GCA_033000465.1 Sciaenops ocellatus | reverse complement strand
CTCTTCATTTCATTTCATCATTTAAAAAAGGCCACAATGCTCATGTGTGCCAGAACTAAATGAATAGTCAATGTAGAGTAAATGATACATGAATTATGAACACTGCGTTCATATGTAAAGAAATAATTACAGCTGTCTAACACAATTATGTCTTATTCTTCTTTGGTGTATGCGTACATGACCCTACCTGTGCTGAAACATTAACACTGTTCACTGAAACATTTGAAATGGTTGATCAGTATGCTGTTAGTTTGTATGTGTTCTTTCCTGCTGTCTTTGGAGTGAATAGTAGATTTTTCATAACTCCTTTGTGTAACATGTTGACATTTGGAACCATCTGCTCATCTGGTGGCGAAGAAATACAAGACATCTGAAACAAAGGAAAGTACTATGATGAGAAACAATAAAAAGACTTTTGACAAGGCTGCCAAGGGAGTGTTAACTGATTTACTTTGTGCAAAAGCTGTGCACAGATTATCAGAGCCAGATACCACCAGCAACTTCTTACAATAAAGAAAGAAAGAAAGAAAGAAAGAAAGAAAGAAAGAAAGAAAGAAAGTATTTAACTTGACAGTAAGTCCTCGTATTATAGTACATAAAAACACAAGAACAGTAGTATTGTATTGTTTACTATAAATGATGGAAACCAAGGTACACTATGGTATTTAAAAATAATGATATTGAAATGATATTATTGACAGTGCCATGGTATATACTCAAATCATCACGGAAGTCAGAAGGTGGCGAACACTGGACAAAAACCAGAGCCTCTCATGGCATTATTTGGACTTTTAATTCAAGCATCATGGTAAGCTGTGAACTCTTTGTATTCTGAGGTTGCACTTTTTTGTGTATGTGTACTATTCAGTATGTATATGTCTGTATCTATTGCATCTTTTGTAAAACTTCAATAAAGTTTCTTACTTTAGTTTGGATGCTGGAGTGTTGCATTAAACCTTCTGGTTGTCTGACAGGGTTCAGACAGGGTCTGAAAAGTCCCATTATGATAATGAGACCGCTTAATCATGATACTATTTAATATATAGAGAAAAGATGAACAGAGACACCGAATACATGTTTACAGGAAGTTCATGCACATGGTAATCCTGAAACCACAGAGCCCTCATCACAACAAAACCCTATTTAACCCTTGTACCAGAAACATTATTACTGTTACTTGCTTGTCCTGGATCCTGCACTGTATGCCATCAATCAGACAATGATGGAAAATATTCTGTTAACATGGCCGCTGCTCTAAACTAACACCAAATGAGCTATAGAAGTTCTGGTCGCTGTTACAAAACTCAAACACTGGACTTGGAGTTGTAGCTGAAAGCAGATGAAGGGCAGGGAGACAGGCGGTGATACTGAGGCAGAATAAACACAGACTAGCACAGGAGAACACAAGGAGGCACAAATCACAGGAGTTTAGCAAAGCCATCATCTCTGTGTCGAAACAACAATGTGCTGATGAGTGAAGAGCCGGGGTAGATATACTACAGGAGTGTACCGCAACACTAGGGCATGTCACAGTCAGTCGTAACAGTCACAGCTAAAAAAGAGAACCTTTGGATGGATATTCACTGGATTACTGCCTCACAGTAGAAAGTTTTCAGAGCGTGGCCAAGCGCTTGTTTCAAGGCCAATGTAAAAATATTTATAAAATATGTATGACAGAAGATTAACAGCATTCTGTTTGTTTGACATTATAGCCTAGCTGACAAATGATGTGTTATGACAGAATAATTTACAAAGAGAGAAATGTACGAGCAAAACACTGCGGAATGAATGATGAAGCCTTGGCTAGGCTCTAGCCCCAGAAACAGACTTGTGCATGATGGAGTCAAGATGTGTAGCTACGAGTCATATGTGGAGCTTTTATGATTATAAAATTAAATAGAATCTCTTTTTATCTGAACAGGTCACATATTGGCTGTTGAGCTCCGGGTTATAATGTCTGATGATGTATAGATGATATTTTTAATTTTGCTATATCTGCTGACTAAGCAATCAGTCATGCTCCTAAACAGAAAATACAGCATGTCTGAAGAGATCACAGCACAGTCACAGTGTGCTATATTTGTAATCCACATCAGGTCCTTCACCTCCTGCATTCCAATGTGCTGCTAATCTAACCATCTTCACTATCATCTTTTCCTTCTCCTCCTTACTGTCCCTCTCTCTGACCTGCAATGCAGAACTTTCTGTGGCTCTGCTGCACATCTGCACTTCCTGTAGGACAGTTGGAATAATTTTGCCTACGGTTCAATTATTTAAACACTAGGGGTGAACACTCGTGGTGACCCACATTGATCGTGGAATCACGACTGGCTTTAACAAGCTAAAGTTTTTTCATTTGTGGGTTCATATTAAGATGGCTTATTTGAACACCCAAGCTCCACCTATCCATGTCTTTACCCATTTTTCACATGAACTGGAGGAATACTTTAAATTCCAGACCAAAACATTGTCACCAGTAGTGTTGCTTTCGTCAACGAAAATTATGACTAAATATCGTCGTCAACGAACCTTTATCACGTGACGAAAACGAGACGAGACGCAACGTAAATGCTGGTCATGTGACAATAACTATAATTAAATATATAATGCAATATTGTTGACGAATAAAAACGAGACTAAATGTGGTTTACGAAATAAAAACTGCTAAAATGTCTCTTCATTTTCGTTGACTAAAACCAGACGAGACGAAATGTTATAACGTTATTTCGTCTCGTTTAGTCGCGTTATTATTTTGTAGTATTTCTGTTTCCTGTGTCTCACTTCGGGGGCTGCATCAGGTCGCACTGCGCAGTCGCGGACCGATGGCCGGCCAGCCGGGGTTCATTGGGAGAAAAAGAAGAAACGACATTTGGACACACTTTCATTACATAGAAGTGGAAAAGAAAATGACAACCTTGTTTGAATTGTGAAATGGGTTTGGCTAAAAGAAAATTTTGGTTTCATCTATACTACTACGTACTTATACTATATTGACTGGGTTAAATAGAATTGCATTACTAAAAAGAGACTAAAATACAATTTTCATTGACTAAAACTAGACGAAAATAGTCACGGATAATTCTGACTAAAATAAGACTAAAATGCTCAGACTTTTAGTTGACTGAAACTTGACTAGACTAAAAAGAGTATGAACGTGACTAAAACTAATAAAAACTAAAATGACAGCTTGACACAAAGACTAGACTAAGACTAAAATTAAAACAGGCTGCCAAAAACAACACTAGTCACCAGGCTAATAATAAAACTGGAGAGAAGTTTTTATTTGACATTTAGTGCAATGCCACCATTTTAATCACAGATGATTCAGTGGTGTCACCAAGCGTGCAGCAGTTTGTCTTCCTGACATTTAGCTCTATTCACTATCAGCCTGCCATCTCTACAGGGACCTCCCTCTATTATTTCTGACTACTATGTACACTGAGCCAGAACTGCTTCCAGTAACTGAGCTGTTGTCAAACAACAAATTATTTTTCTCAGACTCATTGAACATTAGTCGTATTCAATCTGCTCCTCATAGCATGAAAATACACCTTAGTTGTATGTGAGGTCTATAGGCAGCCAGGGTAGAGGTGTAAATTGATGAAATTGTGGCTCCATCCTTATTGTGATCACTGGAATAGGATGTTACATCTGGTGCTGAGAAACTTCTGGTGTGGCAGGTCTGTACTGAAGCAGCTCTCTGGCTTTGCTAATGCTGGTCTGTGTGGCAGTGATCAACTGACAGTAATCATGTGTGTGATGACTGTTGTGTATCTCTGGTTCAAAAGATGACCAGCACATTAAATGTGCTAGTTGACTAGGTAATCCTTATTTGGGTTCAGCCCTGGTGATTACAGTTCATCCTGATGATTGTGTGTACCAGAAGCCATCACAATGCGTCCAATAGCTGTTGAAAACCACAAATGTTGATCTCATGCTAGTGGTAGAGAAAATGTCAGGAGATCACCAAACTCAATAAGATTCATTGCATTCATCTCATTTCACGGCATGTTCATATTCAATTAAAAGTAAGGCAGATTATACTGCAGGTTCTTCAGGTTGATGAGTGCAATCCTCTCACACCAGAGAGGACAGATTTGTCCACTATTCAGGAGGCAACCTCTGTCATGGAGGTCTGCACTGGCTGATGGCTGGTATCTAATAAAAATGTCAATATTAGCCTGAGATATAAGTAAATCTGAATATATTGTTGGTGAGCTGTGTGTGTGTGTGTGTGTGTGTGTGTGTGTGTGTGTGTGTGTGTGTGTGTGTGTATGTGTGTGCCGTGGTGGTGCTCCTGGCTGGTTATTATGTCCTCGTAGGAGGCACTGATGCTGATGACAGTGAAGTGAAATGATAGTCCTTCAGTTTCTCTCTAGAGAGATGCCTCCCAGGACTCAGCTCTCCACCACCTGCCTCAGCTCCCTCTTAAACACACACACACACACACCCACACACACACACACACACACACTTAACCAGACAGAGCACACACAATCACTTACTCATGGACAAACTTACTCATGGACAAACCTGCATTAATGCAAAGACATACAATAATCTTACACACAAATGTGGACGCACACATTGGACTGACTGAAAGCATGCTTCAGGCCTAGTCACACCACTGATCTAAGCAGAGACATTTGGCAGCATAATCAGTTCATTTCAATGGAATCCCTGCAGTGAATTCACCCACAGGTTCTAAGTATGACTGTGAAACGCCTTCTTACACCAAGCTCAACTTTGCTGAAGCTTGACAAATGAGAAGTAGTTTGTAGACTATTGTAAGTTACTCAGTGAAGAAATGCTGCAACTGTTTAACAAATGCAAAAGACAGCTGAGGAGACTGCTTCCTCACCTCCACACTGCTGGCCAATCAATGCGTGAAGAGAAAGTCAGATTGTTGGTTATGATTCAGATTGTATGGCAGAGATGTATGATGTGATGCATGAAATGTGCGTGTGAGTGATTGGTTACATACATGGTGAACAGGCAAAAAGGAGGTGATGAGTGAAATTGGAGAATTGGATGAATGAGTTTCAGCTTCTGTCAAAATAAGAAGTTTGTTCTTTAATTGAAGTAGATATTTTTTCCATTCATGTATTTAATCAAAACATTTAGTAGATATACACTCAAAAAGGGATATTCAGCTTTTGGATGAAATTTCAGAATGCTTCTAAAATGCTCTACAACCTTTACAGGTCAACTTTTAACACCTTTTGACACCTTCGTTGCAAAAATGTACATGTACAAAAAACTGCTATTAAATAATCATACATCAATATTTTTTCAAACTTGTTCAAAACTACCAAACATTCAATCATTTTCAGGATTTTAACCCTTTAAATGCCAGTTTAATGTTTTGAATTATTAATCATTTATTACAAGAAAAACACAAAAAATGAATTATTTTCCATATGATAAATAGTCGGGGGATGGGGTTTTGGTGGTCATTAGAGTGTTGGATATGTCAAAGATCAGCAACAAAATGAATTTGATTGCATACGTATTTTTTATGTAGTGTCAGTAGGTGTACCCTCTGGACACCATCGTGGACAAAAATGTCTCATTGACTTCCATTCAAACCACATTTTTTAATCTCACTGTCATTACAGTATAAAACCATGCATTCTGGGATGTCAGCATTTCATTTTGAACAAAAGTGATATTTCACTTTTTTACTGTATTCCGCCAGATTCAACCATTTTCACATTGTAGGCCGATGCATGAAATTCTATTTTTAACAGTTATATTATGGAACCATGTGACCACTGGGGGGGACCAAGAGTTTTTTTGTGTGTGTGCATGTGTGTATGTGTGTGCACGCGCGTGTGCACGTGAGAGAGCGTGTGTGTGAATCTGTACACAAACACACGCTGATCATTTCAGGGTGAACAAAGGGCATCTTGTGTTTCATGTGTCTTTGAAGAGGTGTTTGTTTACAAACATTCACAGCTGAAGATGAACATGCAGCGTGGCTCAGGGAGCAGAGAAGGAGAAAGACCTGCAGCAAAGAGAAGGAGCAGAAAGAGGAGGCTTTAGAAATGGTCTGCAGCCTTTATCTGCCAGCGAGCTGCAGGATTCATCTGAAGAAGACACAAGCCATGAAATGCTCACTGGAGTCCTCCACTGTGAGTGCCTCTGACCCTTCCTCTGAAAGTGGAAAGGACACTCCAACTGTTCAATGTTTCAGTATTTATTGCATAACATGCTGTTCTCTAACAAGGTGATTCAAAATGACAACAAGTGTCTGATCCATGAATGGAGCACTAAATGTTCTGCTTCAATGACAGTTTGAGAAATAAAGTATTCAAAACTGGCCTGTCTTTTAAGTATTTTAATACAATGATAAAAGATTATAAAGATTATAATGAGTATACAATTCAACCAATGCAAGCCATCAAACAGAGTCACATCACAATTCAG
This sequence comes from Sciaenops ocellatus, assembly GCA_033000465.1. Taxonomy (NCBI): domain Eukaryota; kingdom Metazoa; phylum Chordata; class Actinopteri; family Sciaenidae; genus Sciaenops; species Sciaenops ocellatus. The sequence continues at coordinate 28,113,571 of CP136880.1, read as the reverse complement.
CTGGATAGGGACAGAGTTCTATCACCCGAGGGATCAAGAAGATCTGACAAAGTTCCTGGTGTGGAGCAAAGCTTCTTATACCCAAGAGTTCATGGAGTTGATAGTCTGGTGGTACGTCAGAAGGACGCACTTTGTCCCCCCACCTGGAGATGGCGTGATCATCCATGTTTGGTTAGACAGTGCATATGCGAACATTTGTATCGATCCAACAAATAAACACGTCCTTTTAGCAGAAATGCAAACACTTCTGATGTGGCAAGTTTTAGCTCAAGGTACAGAAATTGCAAAGTTTAGTAGTTACAGAGTTCATCAAATTAATTTTTCCTCCAACACACTTCATCATGCTCTTCACATTTTGACATCATGAGACCGAGACGACACCTAACAATCCATCAACAGTACCTGGTCAGTGTGAGGCTTCAAACTGGAAGTACTCAGAGGGAAGTTACCACTGAGTGCTGTGGGTGCGGTCGAATAGTCAAATTTGCTCAGGAACCTTCCTAACTGAGTAAAATGACCTGGAAGTATTTACGTAGCCGCCATGATAAGAGCTGTTCGAATTCTCAAACTGTTAAGGAAAGGAGCTTCAATGCTTCCTTTAGTATCTCCTTTAGCATAGGATACACCGGACCATCCTTTACCAAAGGAAAGGGGGTAATGCCATCCCACAATTCTTTGCGGCAGCGACAAAAAATCAGCGCACCGTTCATTCACAACCAGAAAACATTAATGTATTTAAACAGTGTGATACAGACTGCAGCAGAGAGAGCATGTGAATATGAACATACATGTTGACGTGATGTAAAAACTTTGATCATGAAGTGTGTTGTGTTGTTGACTGTGAAGCTGTGTTCACACACAGAGTAAAAACTGTTTGTAACTGTGACATCCAGCGTCCTGCAGATCATCATGAAGTTACCGTTGCTGATTAATCACATATCTTTATCTTTATATGTTTCTATACGAGTGGACAGGAGGGTGAGCGACCATACCAGTGTGACAAACACTTCATTTGACTTCTGTGACAGGTGGACAATATTCATTTATTATTTGAATTCTGACGTTTATAATGAAGTCACATTTTTCACCGGGTTCTCCACGTTTATATTTCCTGCATTAAAAACACAGTAATAACATACGGGGAGTATGTAGTAAGTATCTAAGATGCGCCTTTTGTAGTCCATCTTCTGGACTTTGTAGTTTTACCACAGATCACGTCAATAACATTCACCATCACATGATGATGTAGTCTAGTGTAAGTGCAGTCGGATTCTCTGAACAATGTGGTTGTCTTCTCCTAACTCCTTAAGAACTCTTCTTCACATCTTTCCTTGATTTTGTGGCGTTTTCTATCGAGGTCAAGGAAAAGTGGTTAGGAAAGGACTTAGGAGCTAATTTTTTTGACTTTTCGACCGTACCCAGAGTGTCATCAGCAGGTTGGAATAGGTCCACTTGTGAACAGTTACTCACCCAATCCTCTGTAGAGACTGTGTCGCTGCAACAAGGCAAAATAAGAGAATTAAATGAAGTCTCTCAAACATCAAACTTTCTTTCACACCCAACCTGGAAAACATCATTTTGTTTCAGTGTATCACACTCCTGTTTTTTTAGTCCCTAAAACAGATAAAGTACTAACTGAACTCTGTTCTCTCAATCAGCTTCATAAGGTCATCAAATGGAATGATTCTCAGTCAACAGATGTGTCTTGTTAAAAGTTAAGTAGTATAATTTCTTGTCCTCTTAATGTGTTTGAGATCATTAGTTGTGTTGTTCAGAGGTAGTAGCTCCAAGAAGCAGAGTGATGCATCAGATGGCCTGGCTTTCACAATCACCTGACCTAAACTCATTGAGATGGTTTGTGATGAGTTGAACCGCAGAGTGTGCTCAGCATATATGAGAACTCCTTCAAGACTGATGCTTGGCAACAATGCAGTCCCAGTCTAGCTGTAGAACAATTAGTGTTGTTGGAACCAAATAAACATCACCACATAATGTGAATACCACATACAGCTGTATGAGTCTCTAGCAAAAGTTCAGTCAGGATTTGACATGCTTAGGCCTGTAGTTTATTTCTCTTTCCATCCTGCCTTTCAGAATTCAGGTACGGCTCAGGCAGTAGTGCAGGTCGTCCATGTTCAATCCCCAGCTCCTCCAGTCTGTGTCCTTGAGAAAGATATGTAACTACAAATTGCTCCCAAAGGCTCCACCATCGATGTGTGAATGTGTAGAAATGGGTATCTGCCAAAAATTGATGAGCAGTCGGCACCTTGCATGGCCTTGAGTGGTCAGAAGTCTAGAAAGGCAATATGTAAGTACAGTTCTCCTCTCTCACATGCTCAGTCATGTAATCATCAGCTGATCAACATCTATCCCTTAGCACGACAACACACCTGCATCTCATCATCATCTTCAGTATGTTCATGCTGCTCTCACACACTCCTATCTCCACTGCTTCATTATTTCATTCACAATTAGCCTTAACTGAGTCAGTAGCCACCACCACCACTGTCTGAGCTCTATGTTCTTATGGAGGTCTTATGGTTCTCAGTGATGTGCAACAAATCACACACACACACTAAAAGGATTAAAGATGAAACACATCCATCTTTCCTGTGACGAACAGGCTGCAGTTTGTTGCCTGTCTTTGTCAAATCTGCCCCCACTCTGACACCCTACACCAAATGTGGTAGAGGGGTGGTTGGAGAGACTCACAATGTATTATCATGAGCTGCTGGGCTGTAGGTGCTACCCAGGGAGTACCTGAGATGTGATAATCAACTTCCATGAAAACTCCCCAGGCTCATTTTCTACCCCCTTCCTTCCTCCTCCCTTATTTTTTCCAACACTTCTCTCACTCAGTCTCTCTTCCCTCTGTCTTGATCTTATCACCTGCCTCTCTCACTCTCTAAGCTCTCATTCTATCTCCTATTTTTCTTCCTACAGTATTTCTCAAGGCTCTTCAGTCATCAGTTGAGTTGTATTGTGGTCGATGGAGGCATCATGTTTTAACGAGGAGGGAGAAAGTATGGAATAAAAAGAGGTTTGCGGTTGTGCTGTATCTGCTGCTGAATCAATGGAGTGCAACTTTCATGTCAATGTGTATGAGAAGAAGTGGGGGGATAAAAATAACACCATGTCCATAGATGTGCCCAGTGATTTCCTGTGAGCTACTTCTCCAGCAGTCAGCTCAAGAGTTCTTTTCTAATCAGCTGCATCTCTTCTCACTGCAACGTACTAGATACATGCACTGTATCCAGTGCGTCCTTTGAATCTTTACCTCACAACTGAATTTTGATTATTTCTTGAGAAAGTCTGTTTGAATAAAACAGTAATTATCAAAGACGAGTTACAAAATTCATTTGATAAGCAGGATCTCATTGTAAAGCCATTTCTGAGGAAATGCATATATTTCCAACATGTTGCTGCCACATGGCTAACACTAAAACAAAACACACACACCTCAGGTTTAATGTTAGTGTTTAATATGGGAAGATGTGAAGAGAAACACAGATGGTGCTACCTGGAGGTTCTGGCTCCTCTGACAGACTTCAGATGTTCACTCGCTGAATCTCTCTCCACTAGTTTGGAAAATGACAGGAAGCAGATGCAGCGGCGGGCTGAGCTTCCCAAACGCTGACAGCAGACCTGATTAATATGACCTTTTATTAAAAAGCATTCATTGGCTCTGGTTTATTTCTCATATGATTGGAGGTACTTCCTGATCCAGTGGCCAGGGGGGGTTATTTCTGTATAAATTCTGCCCGCCATAAAACCTGTAATATAATGTCTTTTACCATGTTCTAATGGCCATAACGATTACACTGTTCTACAAAATCAATCAGCAACTTGAAGAAACATACAGTACTATGGGTTTGCATGTTTTAGCTATTTTACTGCATATCACAATACTGCTGTGTTATGGATATTTTAATATGTTTTTTTGTTAGTTCAGAGAGTAGTCTCTTGTCTCAAATAATTAGATTCGAAGGTGCTGGTAGGAGGATTTCGTCAGCTTTGGACGGAGCCTGACTAGCTGTTTCCTCTTGTTTTTAGTACATGTTGGCTACAGCTGCTACAGATATTCCTTCAATCCAAATATCCAGGTTCAAAAACACTGAAGCTCAGTTCAGACCAAAGATTCATGATGACTGTTGGAAAAATGTTAATATCCTTTATGCTTTCAGTATTTTTCCATTTTGAGATGACCCAGTATGACCCTGTGGGGGCGTACAAAGAGACAGCTGATGTCTGCTTAGTTTTAGGAAAGTCGCAACATTAGAGTGTTAACAAACAGTTGTAACCTTTAATGCTTAATGTTCTATGACCATACATGGTTAAAAATGCCCAATATTGAAACTATGTGATAGAATGGCTATGGGTGTCACTCTTGTCTTTAGGGAAGTGACTGCTTTCGACATATATATATGCTGTGTTGAACCCTTGAACCTTTGAACATTTACTGAACCACAGAGTCTGTAAGTTGTTCCCTTGCTGCAAGTTACTATTAAATGATCTATCCTAAAAGTCTGACGGCGTCCTGAGGGTTATTGAATAATTTTCTTAACAATGACACAAACTGTTTGCTGCAAATTAAAAGTAGTTTCAACTCGTCTTGTTCTGAATCTTTGGTCTAAATTGAACTTAATGCTATTGGTGTAAAAAGGTTTGATCATATTCACTCCTGACTGACAGCATTAGTTTGTGTCTCATGTTTTTCATTTCATTGTTGCTTTTCCATTTCATTATAAAAAGTACATAATGAACTGTAATCTTGTACTCACACACAGCTCAGCTGTTTATTATGCATGTGGTGTGCTGTGTCTAAAGGAGCATCGCAGCAGAGGACATGTTTTCATTGGACATGAGCAACACACTGAGGCTCTGTTGTTCTTCACTTATTTAAGCACATACACTGAACCTCTTGTATTCTGCCTCATCTCTCTGTGTGTGTGTCAGGATTCACAAAGCTAAGAGTGATCTCTGTGAACATTACTGAAGCTGTATGGCAAAACAGGACTCACTTGTACACTATTTGCTGCTTGAAATGAACACAGACCTGATGTGATGATATCATCACTATTTTTCTTTAATAGAATACATCAAAAGAGCACAGGTTAAAACACCCACTGTACAGCAAATGTGACACCCACAAATAGAGAGTAACAGATACACGTCACCTCAGAGCAGTACATGAACACGAACTTTTTTTTTCTTTTCAAATTGCAAAAGCATGGTTATAAATCCTGTCTCAACCTAAATCCCTTTCATGAATAAGTATGATATGATATGATAGTATGATAAGCATGATAGAAACAACATCAGTGCAGTACAGAAGTCTGTATGTTTTATATTCACATCTCTTCTTCATGTACAGTATTCATAGACATCAGCTTTATATTCCAACACACTGGACTCCATTGGAAATGACATGCTGACTGTTCAACTTTGACGGTAAATAAAATCTTGCAGATGTGAATTAAAGCAGACAGTCAGCATTCTAAAGGATAAGGCTGTGGTAGATTTTTTCTTACTGTCAACAAATCCTGAGAAGACCAAAATCAACAATACATTAATCCTTCTTGCAATAAGCCATGTTGGCCACTCACTCAGGCCCCAGGCTATTTGTTCTGACTGAAGATGACTTCAGTAACAGCTGTACATAGTGTATTTATTGGGAACTATTTCAGCTGCATTGTGTTTATTGTAATAAAGGAGCACTGATGTGTTTTGAATGAATTTGCCTCATTTCCACTGCTCAGCTCAGCTTGGCTCGGCTCGACTTGGTTCTCTTGGAACCGTTGTGTTTTTAGTTTTTTATTACTTTTCCTCCCAGAGCCCCATGTGCTGTGACACTTTACATCTTTCCATGGAATCATTAACTGTACAACAAAACACAGATACAGACATTTCTATATCATGGTTCAAGATGAGTTCTCTTTCCAGCTCATTATATATGTCACATTCAAGAGACAGTAGAATTCCAATAGAGACCACTGGAAAGGTTGATATTTGTGCAAGAAGAAAACAGAGTAGGTAGTATTTTCACAAAGCAACAATACTGAGCCTAACTGCAGAATGAACATCTTCACATTGATTATATATTGTAGGCTGTTGGTTTATATTTGACACCTGCTATTTCTCTTTGTATACTCACACTAAATAAACATATACTATAAATACTATTTGTATTTACTTTGGATTAAGCATCACTGTGTACACATTCATATAAATTACATATTTTACTCAATGAAGTGCACTATGAGTGATGCATCAGTGAATGCAAGGACATTGAATGATTAGATGTGTGGCACTCTCAAATACTTCGGTCACTGTGTAGATAAGTGCACCGATCTGTTCCCACACACACACACAACACACACACACACACACACACACACACACACACACACACACACACTTAAGAGTGAAGCTGTTAATGGCACAAAAGTGTGTGTGCCTATGTATGCTTCTGCCTGCCCTCTCCACTTCTCTGCTGTAATTAACATGATTGGAGAGTGAGGAATGGATAGACGCACCGGAAGAGACGGTGCTGATGAGGCTATTCACCCCGCTGTGTAGCCTGCCTGGTGCCTCTCCTCAGCAACAAGCTGGCATCTTTTGTCTCCATCGCTACAGTTCTCATCAGCGACGGCTGTGTGTGTGTGTGTGTGTGTGTGTGTGTGTATGTGTATCTGTGTGAGAGAGAGGGAGAGAGCCTGTGGTACGCTCATTTAAGGAGCACTCACTGAACAAAGTTGATTACACATTCATTAAAGCTCCAGCCTCTCGTTCACCCGCTCCACTTGACCCGTCCAAGTGATGGGCAGATGAGGGAACATACTTTATATTCAGGATGCGGGCTATGGATTATTCCTGGCTTTCTGGTTATGATTTGGATACCACTGTCAAATTAAAGATAAATAAATAAAAAGATTCTGAGATGATGGAGGGTACATTCACTGTGCTCACTACACTTCTACATTCCTGTCACTGGCTCAGACAGCTGATGCTACATTTTAATAGATCCTTTGGATATGTTATGTAATAATAGGCCTGTCATTTGTCCCTATAATTAAATTTGATGGGCTCGATTAGGAATCAGATTCTATATGATTTTTAACCAAATTACATCAAGATTCATATTGAAGCGCCTGGTATGGTTGGTTAAACCGTGTTCATGAGTCTACAGGTTAGGAGGAAACTGTCACCATACACTGAAAGTAAACTAACACAAACACTGTATTATTATCCTTGTGAGGACTTAACATAAATTACAGCCCTGACCGTCTAATTCTAACCTACCTTTGTTCCTCTTAGACTGTGGCTTTCTGCACGTCACCCCCTACAAGATGAAATGAAGAGATCACTGGATGATTACTGTGGTAGAAACAATAATAACAATACATTTTCCTACATAAAATTGAATCTTAGATGTTTTCTTTTAAAGGTCCAGTGTGTCCAGTGATTTGGGGGGCTGTATTTACAGAGTATGGCAGAAATGGAAAATAATATTCATAACTCTTTTCATTAGTGTGTAATTACCTGAAAATAAGAATCATTATTTTTATACAGATGAGGTCTAGACTGTACTCTTTTTTTTTTTTTTAATATTTTTCTTTTGGCCTTTTTTATTGGATAGAGACAGCTGAAGAGAGAAAGGAATGTGGGGAGAGAGAGACGGGGAATGACATGTAGCTAAGTGCCACGGGTCAGATTTGAACCCGGGGCACTACGGAGCTTTTGTACATGGGGCAGACGCTCTACCAACTGAGCTAATCGCTGCCCCGACTGTACTCTTTTCAATATTATTTATATTATATTAAGGCCCAACAATTCTGAGCAAATACAACAGCAGATACCACTAAAGTTTTCTTTAGTTTTACTCTTTAGGTCTCTAATATTAATTTAAATTTCACACTCAATGAAGAAAGAAGAAGCATTTCTCACAGATAAAATAGATCACAGCTCATGCATCATTGACAATGGGTCACACAGGGACATTTTGCATTGAGGGTTCATGTGTCACCAATTAGTTACAATAGTGAGTTATTAATAGCCCCCAGCAGGCCAAGCTCCAACTGCTGCCTTCTCCACAGCGTGTAACTGTGATCATTGTTGGGTTGGGTTGGATCCACAGCAGTTGACATGTATGAGGTAAAAGTTTTGCATCGCTGTGGCCATGATCATGTAAACCTAATGGCTCTGCAGTTAGCTACATGGGAATGTGGACGTGGCTGTCATTGTGACAAGCTGTGGTTGGAGCTTTTGTCCAACTATGCACATGGCCATAGATATGGGCATTGCTGGGATTATGGTAAAGGGAGTAGCTATGGCTATGACATATCAGTTTTGAGTGTAACACTAATAATGTGCTGGTCTAGTGAACTGAAATGATTGCTTAGCCTCATAAAAAACACAGCCCCAATCAAACTCTTGCAGTCTTGTACATTTACTGTATGAGCTAATTTACTTGCAGGAGTACATGAAGACGAGGAACATTTCCCTTTCCCAGCTCTCTGACTCCAAATCATCACATCCCGGCAGGAGGCATCAAGGGTGCAGGTCTTGTTTATACTGTAATCAGATAACTATATTCTAATGACGTGAGCTGTAATGCTCTGGTTCTCTCCCTCCTCACTCTGTTTGGAGCTTTGTGGCTGAGATGATATTGAGAAGGTCTGTTGCCTTTCCTATTCCTATTCCTGTTAGACAATATTATTATAGGCCAATATTTGAGTGCTTCTGCTCAAAAAACAAAAACACAGGACAGCAATGCCAGAAGGTTGAGTCATTGTGTGTTACTGCTGCTGCCAGGAGAGGCTACAAGAGACTCGCAGACTCGACTTGCTTTTAAATAAATTGGATGATCGACTGGATTTTGGATATTTGAAAAATTAAAGGTCCATTTCTTCAGTTAGCTGAATCATGGGATCCCACATGAAGGTTTTCTGCTTAAGTTAGAACAGTGCAGTAGTTTCCTGTGTTCTCCGGACTTATCTGAGGTGGGTGGGGAAACAATATCATGTATTTCCATTCATCAATTATAAGTTTTTTTATGTAATCTTGTAATGAAAATATATAATATAATTTAATTTGCACAACATGATGATAGTTTATCCATGAATCCTCCTGCATTCATGTAAGCTAGCACTATAGCCTGCCCCACATGTTACTGTAGGCCCATGTTAATATGCAACACAATGTCATACAATATATGTAGTCGGGGACACTGTTGCTATGGGACCCACACCTGTTATAGAGAAATACATCTGTCACTGTCATTTTAGCATTCAATATGCAATACTGCAGTGGGCTCCAAGATAACACTTGAGCATGGCATACAGACTCACAGAGTTATAGTAGACACTAACCATACACTGTTATATGGAAATAAGTCTAGCAATGGACAATAGTAGGCTTTTTGCAAACACTAACAAACACCAACAAGTCCATAGCACATGTTACAGCTTCAGTTATTGCTCTAATCACAGTATTTACATAAACATGGGCTGGGTTTGTAATATTTCCCTAACAGAGAGCTCTCCTCTGGTCTATCTAAGGTTAGACCATTGATTATAATTGTAGCAAAAGTACTTCAGAGTACTTGAATGGTGACTATCACTCACCTCAGTATGTTAATATTAAAGAGCACTGGATGAGCGTTAGATCACTGAACTCATGACTCGGCCAAACAACAACATGTCCTTGTGTATCCTTCAACTTCTCCTTAAACTGAATGCAACTTCCTGGTACTTTAGTGTCAGATATGTTTCCATGTCACAAAGGAAAGTTTTGTTAGCTTGTACTAGCTGAATACAGTGATGTAGTTGCTTCACATGCTCGTAAGTTTCATGTCAACTGACACTGGAATTTATAACAATAGCTTTTGCGCGCTGAAAATAAACCAGGAGTCAGGAGGAGGACCATGGCATCTATGTGTGTCTGTGAGAAAGTCGAATGATGGGCGTCAACAGGTGATCACACTATATGTAAGCACACCTGTTGTGTGTGTGCACTGCAAAGAATATCTCTCTTGAAGCATGATTTAATGAAAGATCTAATGAGGGTCTGAAGTGAACAGTGAGAATATTGAATTGTTTTCCAGTGCATAACAACTTTGCTCACTTTATTGCCTAATCCCATGCATTGTGTGTGTGTGTGTGTGTGTGTGTGTGTGCGTGTGTCACTGTCTCAAAACTACAGCTGCACTTCAGGATTTCATTCTTCATTCTTCTTTAGCTTCCAATAATTAGCTTGAATTCATTTAAGACATTATTGAAGAAAAATAGTTATAAAACCACTGTACTGACAGTCACTGTGAAACAAGCTTCATATATTCTCTCTTAAGTCTCATGTCAAGCTTGACATTTTTTATCTGTGTGTGTGTGTGTGTGTGTGTGTGTGTGTGTGTTTACCCCTGTAGGAGGTTAAGACAGTTTGTCCCAGCAGGCTTGTGTAACCACTGTTACCTAACCTTCCTTTTCCTGGACCCCAGCAGAGTCTTTTACAGACATTATGCTATGCAGCAAGGCACACTGCACATTTATGAGCTATAGCTAATACGCTGCTTGTTCACATTCTAGGCTGCAACATCTATGAAGCCCTTTAAACCTGATGTTAACATGCATCTTATATGACTGGATTACATTTGTATGGCGCGAAAGCATATTTAAATGTGAATACTTGAGAGTACAAATACCAATACCAAGACAATGCACACAAATTAAACAGGCGACAAGAAATCTAAGTGTGTACTGGAGGTACATTTGTTAGGTATAAATGTAATCCAGCCAAATTGCATTAAGGCACAGTGCATGTTACTTCCAGGTGGAAGGGTAGAGCAGCTGTTGAGAGTTATAAATATTTCACAGTTTGAAAGTGGTGCCTTGCATTGGTATCATAACTTGTCTCAACATGTCATGAGACTGATAAAGGTGGAGTGTTTTACACTGACGGGTTATCTCTATGAAACTATACTGATTTTGTAGGAAACTGTGACATTCCTGTGTTGTTGGGTTTGGTAATGTCATACATCTGGCACTGAGGTCTCATATTGGGCAGTTTTGGTTTTAGTTTTCACTTGAGGTTCACCATTGCCTCTTCTTCTATGTTTCGGAGAAGGTGATGTCAACTGTCGACTTTGTTGACAGTGTTAAACAGGATGAAAGCTGAACTGGACGCTAACATCTGCAGGAGATCTTCAGAACACTTCCTTACCAGACAGATCTGGCACATTGGATTGATCAGGAAGTCCTGCTCAGGGGAGCTCAAAGAGCTGAAATCCTGATCAGCTCTAACACTCACAAATGTTGAAGTTCAGAGTTTAGACTTTGTTCTGAAACCACACATCAGCCTGTCTTCTGGGAGAGAGCCAGGCCTTCTCCACTAGAGAGGTAAAGAATGTTCGGAAAACCCAAGGTCTCCAACCTCTGTCTCAGAAAACAGTGTCGCTGTGTCTGCATGCAGGTCTCATGTTATATCTCCACTCCAAAATAGACTGTGTGAAGTCACACAGCTTGTGTGATTGTGGATGTGTGAACCCTGATTCTGCCATGAGAAGGCTGGTGTGACAAGCAGAGGCTGTGAAGATTTGGAGGTGCCAGTATCTGCTTCAGTCTGACTTTTGAACTGGAATGTGTTCATTGCCATTGAAGTGCTTGACATCACTTTTTGGCACAGAGAAAACCTTTTTAATGGGAGTTAATAATTCAGTGTGAGCTTCATGAGCATTTGTCTCGCTTGCAAATGACCTAACAGATGACCTAACAGACAACCTAACATGACATGATGAGCGCTGGAAAAAACTCCACCACAGTCACTGGCAGTAAAACTCACATATTCATGCTGTGCTTTTACGGGAATACGCACAGTTAACTCACTCTCTCTATGCTGTGTTTGAGGTCTATTCCTGCAGGTTGTTACTGGAATAGAAACTCGATGTCTCTGACACTGTTTTGGAGACGCTTCGGGACGATGACCCATTAGAGGTGAGGTCCAGGGAGGAGCTATGTCCGACCACAACCCCATCGGGCCCTGGACTTGCTATTGCCTTGACCTTGGGCTGCTCCATGTCGTCTCCAACTTGGAGAACAGTGGATACGGTGGTCTCCATCCGGCTGGCCTTGTAAACGCTTGTCTGGGTCTGAAAGTAGCGAGTGGACTTGAGTTCCAGGCCTTCGTAAGAGCTTCGTGGGACACAGGGACACCAGTGGAAGGCTTGTTTAAAACCAGCACGAAACCTGTGCAAGAAAAGCACAGATTAGTCTTTTTCTTAGGATCTTCCTTTATTGAAAGACTAATTTTCCCAGCAGTTGATGTTTGGCAGGTGTTAATTTATTCTAAACATGAAAAATAATTTGATTTTTTGACTCAGTAAACACACAAACATACACACATAACCTAGACAGGGAGAGAAGTGAAGATGAGGAAACGATAAGAAGAGAGATGTAGAAGGATAATAAGAGGACATGAATTTGAATTTAAATCGACTGAGTTGATATAGACAGAAGCCGGTAGATATCCTGTAAAGAATGATGACTACACCTCAGCTCACTGCAGTCCAGCACACATATTTTCATTTTTTAGGACTAAATTTAGATTTGGGAAATTTCATTTCTCTGACAGCACAAAGAAAATGAACAGGTGGCTGCCGTGGAAAACAATGGGAGATGATTGATTAAAGACAACAAGCAGAGTTAACCATCTGTCTTTATTTTGCCTGACAGCAATCTTCAGAGTCAATGACATTTTTCTTGACAGGCAGAATGCTGATAATGTGACAGTTGGAGAGCAAAGTGTTGATGTTCACAGTGGGATTCAGCCCCTTTCAGAAATGGGTTTACAAACCTGGAATTTCTGCTAACTACTAACATGTGTGAAGGCTTTGAGGTGTGGAGGTTCTTTCCATACAAGTGATCTCAAAGTGAACATGAACAGCCTGCTGCCAGGTGACTTTTCAGCTGCTTGACACTAAGGCAGCAATATGTATATGATTGCTTCTAAACAAGAGAAGAAGCTTTTTCCCTCCTGATGAGTTGTCTGTCATCAAAAAAGAAAAAAGTGAACATATTCCCAACACGTCCACTTTTTTGGTCCTAATGACTTTTGACAGGCACATGAGAATAGAATCACCAATCAGTGAGCTATATTCTAATTGTAAATAATGAATGACGATGAGATTAATCAATTCATGAAGTTATGAAAAGTATAATCTCAGAACCCATTGGCTATTGTATAACGATGATTTAACCATAGGGGCAAGTGCTCCTGCACTGAATGCAGAATCTGTTATATAGATTATGAATAGGATAATGAAACGCTGCACCAAAGGAGGAAATTAATTAGTAATCATACTAGAAAAATACAACTCAGTTAATGACCCAGTCTGAAATACCATGAGCAACAGCATGAATGAAAAACAGTCCTGTTGCCATTCACTGATCCATTTAATCACACTGCTGCTCTTTCATTTGGTGTAAAGCTGCTGTCAGTGAAAAACAACACTACTGCACAGTCTCACATTGGTAAAAACTTCATAAATATTTAATACCACACTTTCTTTCTTTCTTTTCTTTGCAAAGATGCGTGTGCATGTGTGTGTGTGTGCATGTGCATGTGTGTGTAGGTACTGACAAACCTGTCATTGAGGCAACAGTAGATAATGGGGTTGTACATGGTGGAGCTCATAGCCAGCCACATGATGGCCAGGTAAACCTGCTGGATGAACCTTTCTTCAAACATGTCAGGAAAGAACTGGTGCAGCAGGAAGTAGACGTGGTAGGGCAGCCAGCAGGTCGCGAACGTACACACCACCACGATCATCATCTTCACCACCTGTTGGACACATGACAGCACAAATTGTCTTCATTTCTTCCAGCAAGAGGTTCCGTTTGCAGGATTACAAAAAAGACTTGCCCTACTGGTGGACTGGTTTAGCAGATCATCAAAAGATCATTAAAAAAATGATTCTTTAGTAATGAAAAAGAGCCAAAAAAGAGGTTGGATAAGAGACAGATACAGTCAACGATATGCTGAGTAAAGCCCTTCACTAAGGCCTTGTTACTGTTAAAACCACCGTATTCTATGGTTTCTACATCTGATACATCTGTAGTTGTGTGATGTTGTGTGCATGACAATTATTATTTTTTATTGATATGACGCTTACAGTCATAATTTTGGCCATCTATGGAGGTGCACATATATTCATCAAAATTTCAAATGCTATACTTACTAAATATACTGGGTACACAGGTGCCCCATGGAGATATGCTCGACACATTAAAGCATGTATTCAGTAACACCACTATGTGATCTGCACTTTACGTTTTGGCTAATATCTCCTGAACCATTAGGAGTAGAAGAATCAATTGTACAGTAGGTTCCTTGGATTAAGCTGATTGAACTGTAATTGGTAACCAAACGTTTGAAGGTGTGGCCTGATGCAGGTAAGAGGCCATAACTCTTCACCGCTAAATTGGACTGTAACTAAATGTGCTATATTCAGCCAAAACATTTCATATAATTCTGGTGCACTGCTTGAAATTTCCAGATTGTTTTAACTTTGACCTCTGAACTTTGGATGCTGCTAACTTTTCACTGCGCAAACAATGAGATAACAGCTGTATGTGATGTAGTGTAGCAACGACACATGCCTCAAAGGAAAGTTAACTTTTAAACATTAAAAACATACCACATATAAAAGTAATCCACTGCAAAATGTCAGCAGCAGATTGTGCATTTCGTCAGTAGTTTTCAGAATAGATCAGAAAAAGTGAAGGGCTGAGGAATGACATGCTGATATTTCTTAAATGTTACAAAAAACGTCATGCTGCAAGATTTACTGATTTTTGTTTACTGTCAAAATGTCAGACATCTCAGTACGATGAACCTGTCATAAAAAGTACTAAAGCACACCAGCTCAATAAATACATGACAATAAATACATATATAATACATGAGAAAATGTCCAGTTCCATTAATGTTCCAGCATTGTTAGTTTCATGCTTGTTTTTGTAATCTTTTCATGAAGAGACATGCTGCACTGCATTGATTTTCTTCTCTCAGGACTGTGCATTCAGCTTCTCTTTCCTTTAACAAGGTTCTATGTTCGCTGAACAAGTGGCAAGATATCTGTCAATCCAGAAAAAAAGAAAAGCTCAGCAGCTTTGAACTCTGTCAAAGTGGAGATGTAATGCGCATATGGCACATCATTAGTGCAGTCAATAACAGACAGTGCTCACTGACAATTACTTGAAAATAATGTGCATGGACAAGTGTAACAGATCTGTGAGGCTGCCTCATTAGAGTAGGAGGTGGACTGGTATCCTGCAGAGGTAGCATAATCAAGAAAGTTCTACAATCAATGAGGAAGACCGCAAACAAGCAAAAGACAAGAAAAAGAAAATATTGATTTGGTTCTACTGAAGTGTTTTGCAGTACATTTGTTAAAGTTATTCCTATAATTTCTGTCAGCTTCTAAGAAATGTTAGAAATGCCCTTTTCCCCTGTAAAGGTCCCCGTGTGGCCAGCAGGAGACAAGATACTAAGTCTTCAGCCTGATAGCAGAGCTGAGATGAGGTGCTTTAAGCTAAATGCTGACATCAGCATACAAATGTTCTCACAGTGACAATGCATAGGTATAATGTTTACCATGTTCACCATGTTAGCATCATTAGCATAGATAGACTACTAACATTGACTGGATGAGGGGAATGTGGTTAGTTCTGCAGTTAGGGTCATAAACCAAAGATGTGTGAACCAAATTTCATAAGAGTCCATTTCCAGCCCAAGTATTTCATTTACAATAATAATGAATGTTAACCTCATCATCAAAGGACTCATCCCTTTGGACTGTAAATGTCTGTACAACATTTCACTGTAATCATTCTATAGTTCATTTTTTTTTTTTTAGAAATATTTCAATCTGGACTAAAGAGGTGGGCCAAAATAAAAGAATAATAGGATAAAATACTCAAATATCAACTTTCACAGACTGATCTCAACAGTGCACAAACACCTTAGTAAACAAGTCTGTGTAAGCCTCATAGGATTTCCATCTCATGTTCTAGGGTCAGAAAGGCAAGTCTCTGCAACGGTCTTTACTAGGAGAGTATTCTCTAAGGAACTGCAAGACTGAAACTGTGAACACATCTGACAAGCATGAGCTGTGAAAGATTACTGGAAAAGAAACAAACAGGTAGAGGAGGATAGCTGGAGGAGAAGATGAAGAATTTGAATTGGGCAGAAAAGACAACAGGAAGGCTGGAAAATGAGTGAACATTGCAGGAAACATCTTTTCAGGGCTGCACTGTACAAAAACACATGTGAAGTAATCTGATTACAAAAAACAGTAATCCAAAATCTTTGTGCCGCTATCTAAAATGCGGGTTACCTTGCGTTTGGCGGTAAGCTGCTCCTTGTAGCGGTCAGAAGAGTCTCCTGGGATTTCACTTGCCCAGAGGGTCAGTCCCACCACCAGATAAGCACAACCCATCACCAGCAGAGGAAGGAAGTAGAGCAGGATGGCCACGCATACGTAGTACCTGTAACAACACATATATCTCACATTACATCAATCATTCATCGTTCAGAGTGAGATGGAACCTGTCAAAAAAACACTGCCTCGCCTAAAATCAGATGTTACTCTTTCTGGAACTAAAAAGTGGGTAGAGGAAACCTAGAAAAAGTGTTCATCCCCAAGAATTTAGTTTTGGGTTACCTGTGTTGCACATTCTGTCTCACTGACAAATTAGTAATGTGTTTACTCACACCTCTGCTTTTTCTCTGTTTCTTCATAACCTGATTTGGGGTTTTCACAGGTGTTATCATGTGTGTTGCGAATAACACTAAGAATGTTCTGATGTTCTGAATGATCTGTGTGTACCACAAGGATTTCAGTGCATTTACATGCACACCAACACAGCGGATTTCATTCAGACATGATAATTAGACCTCTAGTCAGGAGGAAGTTGGGTGGAGCTGTACAAGGATTTATGTGATGTCACTAAATTCTTTGTACTAATAAGGATGATAACAAGAGAACTGTCTCACTCCAACAGGTCAAAGAACTGGATATAAAACAAACTGTTAGAGCAGAGCAGCAGCCCAGCAGTGACTTTGTTTTTTTTTCTGATTGATTTGTGTGCCAAATAACTGACAGTATAAAGAATGGACAGAGCATGAGTGACGTCACTTGTAGGATTCCGAAGTGCTGTTTTGAAGCTGAAAATATGTTGTGCTGGCCACCATCATGTTGGCTGTACTGCTTCTTCCACCTCCTGGTTAATCTAAAAATCTGTAACAGCTGTCAACCAAAGTGGCCACGCTGTAAATTATGCGTAACTTTGAGCATTAATATCATTTCAACGGGTGAGTTAAAAACCTCAGTACAGTTGTCATGAACGGGGAAATTAGCTATAGAGACCAAAATCACTGTGAACCAGGCTATAAACATGTTTATTTCTGCTGTGAAGTGAAATATTTTAATACAGTCGCTTATGTAGATTGACTTACTGCTGTAACCAGCCTCAAGTGGCCACTGGAGGAATTACAGTTTTTAGCACTTCCATATTGGCTTCATTTCCCAGCACTGGAGGTTGCTGCTTGATTTAAACCCAAACATAGACTATCATGGCATCTGGACTTAGACTTTTTAGTTATTATTTGATGTTTTCAATGACAACATACATAAAACATCACATACTCACAGTCTTTCTGTCTGTGTTCTAAAACTACAAGTAAAATGTCGCATTCAGTGAGTTCAGCCCTTGGTGAATCACATCACTAAGATTTTCATAATAAGCGCATGCCATTTTTGTGTGTTATTTGAAATAAAATGTTCAAAGCTTGCTACAATTTGCCTGATTTTTTCTGGTGTATGGTTACATAGGTGTAGTATACGTGTTAGTCCACAACTTTATAAGGAGATACAATGACTCCAGTTTCAACAAGCTTCATGCATCAATCACATCTGAGAATTGTTCTTCTATTTGTTCTCTGAAAATTCCCTTTGAGGTATAAACTAAGATATGTGTATCATTACTTCACAGCTCTGTAAAGGAATAGATTTATCAAATAGCAAAATAAACATACAATACACAAGCAAAAAGTATCAGGAGGACATTATAGCAGATAGCAAATGCTTTTCAGATAAATACAATTGATTTCAATTTTTACAGCCACCTTGCTAATTCCTGTGGCAGAGAAGTAACCTGATTACAAAAGAGCAGTTAAGTGCTTTTTATATGTGTTTGCACCTTTTTATACATCAAGCATGGTTTGGTCTCCATTACATAGAAAAACATCTGGCTCCAGCTGCCTCATCCTCCACTATGTTCACCATCTAGTAGCTGTTTGTGTGTTTGGTGCAATTCAGGTTGTGTTGCCGACTGAAAAACCAAAATAGAGAGCTGAAAGAAGCTAATTGCTCTCGAGGGCTAATTCTCTGTGGATATGTCACACATTACGCATAGTTATTTCATACATTCTTAAAGCAACATTATGAAACTTTTCTACCTTGAAATAACTGTTACATTGACTTGTCGTAGGGTGAATGGTGTCTCTGTCATTCGTACATCTGTTTTCACACTATGTAACTTTGGGCTCCGGGTCGGGAGAAGTACGTCACACACCACCAACTATTTCACTGATTTTGGTGAAACTGGATCATATTTTATGGAGAAAATGTTTTCTGGTTTTCCCTCTGATGTCCTCTCAACTCTGTGATTTACAGAGTTTCCTGATGGACAGTGAAGTAAACTGCTGCCAACTGTAGCTGCTGTTAGCTACCTAGCTTGGAGCACCAGGAGAGTGTTGGTGTTTTTTATCATAAGTAATGTAATCTTATCTTAATGCACATGTACAGCTGTCCATATTTACCACAGTGGTATGGCATCAAATCGTGAAACGCAAAAACATCTACCATAATGTTGCTTTAATGTTTATTTAAATATATTTGAGTGGCAGTGGGTGTGTAAATCTAATTTTCCACCTGTCCCGCCTCCGTGAAGTAGTCAAATAAAGTCACTCTTTCAAGTCAAGGTCTGAATCTGTCTTCATCAGTGTGTCAGAGAACTGAGACATTTTTTTTTGCTTTGTAACACGATTCAGGATGTGAGAGGCCACAGTTAGACCTCTGACCAATAACTGTCCAATGAATTTTAACCATTCATGAAGTAATTAAATATGACAGTTTCGGTATTTAGCTCATGATTTGGTAATCCAGCAGAGACACTGTGTGTGATCCTGTTAATTCCTTGTTAAGTGTGTGAGCCATTTAATATGGGTATGTGGTATGTCAGTATATGTGTGTGTTCTGGTCTGTGTGTGTGCATTAATATCCATTAAAATGTGGAAAATTGTATTATATCACTCTGAACTGTGTAGACCAAGTGTGTATATTGTGTTAATGGTGTTGAGAGAAGGAAGACCCCCTGACTCCAGCATCCACAGAGGGACTATCTGTTTTCCCCTCTGTGAACGCTGCACATGAGCCTCACAGGCCATTTCCCTGGCAATTAACTACAATTATGTTAATCCCACTGAATACCCTGGGAGCACGGGAGCTTTCATCATAGTAAAAATGACCACACACACACACACACACACACACACACACACACACGCACACAGACTAAAAATAAGGCGTGTTATCCAATCAAGGGAGAACACTGCATAGACAACCTCGAGAGCTCCATCAGGTTTAGTCTTTAGCCTGAAGGGATCTCATACACAGTTAAAAGTCTTCTAAAATATACATAGACACTAGTCTGCCTTACAGGCCTGACTGAGCAGTACTTTTAGAATGAATCCTTCACTGCCGTAATAGCCAATGCTAAAATTAGTCAGTCTACAATAGCATTAGATTAATATATGTAGTTTAGTTTGTGCTGGTTACAGACGTTACAATAAACACAGTGTGACAAACTAAACCATGGGTCTAGTTTAGAGAACATAATGAATAAACCTCCTCAAACCTCTCTGAGGGAACCTCTTTCCTGTTTTTAAGTAAGCTTGTACTCTTTTATCTAAATTACTTTTGGATTGACATTCAGTGGATGTAAAATAAACTAAATCAATGAAGTCAACTACAGTTTGGACTGTTAGATTGACACTTCAAAGTAAGTTGTATGAGGCACCCTACAACCTGCATTCAGACATGGTTTAGATAGACTTCTTCTCATTAACATCATAGATTTGTGAATATCAGCTTCCATCACACTGAACAACAGCAGTGGGGACCATGAACTTTTAATACCACTCAGGATACCCAGCCTAAGCTCTCTATAGTTTGTATACTTTGCAATCTTATTCTATTACTTATTTATATTACTACCTATTCTTTATTTCTTTTACTTTCTCTATTTATTTTCTATCTATTACTGTCCTTATACTGCTGTCCTGATGACCATCTGTAGGTTAAGCACCTTGTCAAATCTCTTAATGCAAGTTAGGTGGATGGCTGATGACTCCAAGTATATGCATGTAGGATACATTCTAGTCTAATTAATCACTCTATGTCACCTAATTTTAGGACTCTGAAAAACATAAAACATAAAGTGTAATGCTGATATTTTTCTTGATTGTTTGTTATTAGCATAAATAACACCTCTGAAACACAATATAAGGACACAGCATCACCAGTTCACTATTGACTTACAATGGAACGAGAGACACCAGACCTTCAGCAAGGTCACCCTGCAATAAATTCAGCTTCATCAGGAGCTGATCCCAGGGGTGTAGCTGGAAACTGTTTTTGTACGCTTTAGTGATGGGGGTTGTTCCTTAGTTGAGTAATGTACAATATAGCTGGCTCAAAGCATTTTGTTTCCATATCAGAAGTAACCTACAAGGTGCTTGTCAATGGAACGGAATTCATGACTTGACTAGTCAAAATCAATAACAGGGCCTTCTTTCTGGGATTTCTTTCCTTATCCACAGGGTCTAAGGAGAGACTGCATCCTTTGCAATTTGTTTGAATGTTCAGCTGTGGGCAGCACCTCCATTTCCTCAATACATTAAATCAGCAGCACACTTTTAACATGCAAACTCAATTTTTTTTAGTATTCAGTAGTATGTAGTATTCAGTATTCATTGTCACTTTTCCACCACATACTCAAAATTTTTGCCTAAAATTGGTATGCCACAGTGACACAGCTTTGATCATTGTTGTGCATGTCAGGTCGCTGGCACAGCTCATTACAACCAGCCATTGCTAATGTTATTAGTGACACCTAGGCTCTGTTTTTCATATGAGTGCAGAAACGAGAAGAGAAACTCAGAAAATCTAATCTTGTCTTTAATTAAATCAAGAAGTGGAGCATCCTGCAACACCTGAAACACTGTTCAAGGTGTTAACTAAAGCCAGCACGTGAAGCTGCAGAGCGTTTACCACAAGGCGGCGGAAACTTAGCTCAGTAAAAATGAAGCTGCCACAATCCAATTACTAACAGAAATGTGTATTGATGAAGAAAATACATACTGACATATAGAAAACTTGAAGCCAAGTACCCGTCTGCACACAAGTGCCCATAAGAGCAACGAGCTTATAGGAAAACCCTGAGTGAATCCTTTTGTTCATTTGTGTATTTGTTGTAGATGTGATTAAATGTGTTACTCACACCGAAAAACGTGCTGGTGGACAAACATGGATAAACAACATGCTGGGTATCTGTTCAGTGACATTATGGGGAAATGTTAGATTTATCTTTTGCTTCCTATATTTGTTGTCGGAGGAGTGTGAAATTGACTCTAACAGCTTGCTAAATCCTCTACATGAGAAAAAGAACCAGGCTTAATGTAAAGCACAGCAGGTAGTAAATATTGGCACGTGAACAGCATGACGATAAATGTCTTATAGTTCAGCCCAAAGATGGGCTGATAAATGTATCGCACTCTTGTACAGGGTAAAAAATGCAATGACTCTCCTAACTGGGACATGTTGAAAGGAGGAGAAGACGAAAAGGCTTCAGACCCCATATTTACATTTTGACTCTCTTAAGAGATTAGTCTGTTTGTGTGTGTGTGTGTGTGTGTGTGTGTGTGTGTGTGTGTGTGTGTGTGTGTTATTTCTCAGCTGTTGTTTGCAAATGCTGGTGTCAAAAGCAAAACTAGTGTCTCAGCGTGGCTTGCCAGGATCAGGCTGTGGGTAAAGATGTTGTCTGGGTCAGCTCTCTGAGAGACAGACAGGTCTATTGTGTGTCATCTCTGCTCAGCATCCACATCTCTGTATATGCTACCCCCTAAACCACACACACCACACAGACAAAAATGCAGAAAATGATACTGTCATGATTCCACATGGCGTCTCTTTCTGAAGTGTCTCCTCCAGACACTGAATCATGAAGCAGCAGAGAGGTGATGATTTGATCTTCTGATTTGCATGATTAAAGTGTCTTTGTAGGAGGATGACGGTTGGCGTCAGATCCAGCAGCCTTTGCTAGGATTTTAATTGTGCACATTAAATCTACTTTGCTTGTATGACTATAAAACATAAAAACTTTCAAGAGGGTGCATACTGTTTATAGGCACTGTATGTATGCTATAATTTATTCTCATTTGTTATCAGTAAAAGATGGAAACCAGCTTCGGTCAGTATCAACACATCTTAACTGATACTTTTAATATTAAAATAGACACTGTGGGTACTCTGTAAGTGAAATGTCTTTTAATCCACAAGTTGTGCAGTTCTGTCATCACACATCTCACACATGTACAAAGCTGCTGAAGGTGTATAGGTATTTTGAGAATCTGTATTCCAGGACTGCATTAGAAGAGCGTGTGACAAAGTCAAAGAATTAAGACAGACTACAAGTGTACCACCTCCTACTTGTCAGGTGCTGATGCATCTCCAGCAGGTCAGCTGAACAACTGTTATGTTCTGTTACGACCAGCGTAAGGGGTACAAGGAAGTAACATAAAACCAGGTGGTAAGGTTAATAAACAAAGGTATTTATTAAATGAAAAGGCAAATTGTTTTAACAAAAGGAGGTGAGGCAAAAGGGAACAAAGGGCGAGCGGATGCTGTTCAACAAAACAAAGAAATATAGCATAAAGAGAACTCTAAACAGAGCCTATGCTATTCTTATGTAAAACAAAATGAGAAACAAAACCTCACTATCTAACTTATTTAGCAATAACAAAAAACACATCAAGAACAGCAACCCTAAACTAGTGAATCTAACAGAAATATTCTACGTGTAAAATCAGTAAATCCACAAAACTAACTAAACCCTGCCCCAGTCCCAGAAATAAACAAAACGAACCTCCACAAGTAGTGATCGAGTTAACCACAGTTAACATTTACAATTCGGCAACAACGAGGCGAGTTTAGCATACAAAACACGAGCCGCCCGGATGCTTCGGCACTCCCGGTTTAAATGCCCGTGATGCTGACAATGGGGCCCTCTGGTTGGTGGTACGTCGGAGGACCCCCCACCAATCCCGGCCCTGCACATCCTTGTGCTGTGTCACCAACGTGACCCCGCCTCCACCAATTGGGTCCAATCAGGGGATGGCGGCCACACACCTGTATTTGCATTAAAAAAACACTACACACACGAGATATACCTGGGCGAGGCAGCGACGGCCGTAACGTGCTCGCTTTGAGGTCATCTGCAGCCAACAAGTAAATACAGCTGAAGCAGAGGTTACTGCATGAGAGGGGACACCTTCCACATCTATCACTCTCTCTGAGCATGAGTCAGGAAGGCAGCAGGACCACATGGTATAAGGGGAAGGGTCCTCAAACTTTGTGCCGACCAACTAGTGTTGGTGTTCACAATGATATTCAACCTGTGCCTGGCTCAGTCATGTTTCAGAGTCCACCATCATTCCTGTGTCCATGAAAAGCAGACCAGCCTGACTGAATGACTGTTGCCCAGTGGCACTCACCTCTGTAATGATGAAGTGCTTTGAGTGGCTGGTTGAGATTACATCTACTCCTCACTACTCAGCACACTGGACCCACTGCAACACCTCCCTATCCCATATGGACACGAAAGGGAGCTACGTGAGATTGCTGTTCATTGACTATTCAAGCTCAAGGACCTGCGATTAAACTGTGCATGTGGATCCTTGACCTCCTGACTTCCTTTCCTTAATAAAGTCTCATAATTTCACATTTTCAGCTTTTGAAGTAGCGCTTGTGGTATGTTTCACCTAAATGTATGATATTTGGAAGGCACATTTATCATGTCCAGACAGAACAAACCTCCCAGTGCAATACCCCAAACCCAACTTTCAGTTGCCCATTCAAACCATAAAACGTTCCACATCTTCAATACATTTCGGTATTATTCAAATGTTACATTTCATGCATACTATTTAGACCCTTATCCACTTTCCCCAACTCTTCACCTTCTTCTTCATCCAAAGTTAAGCCAGCCATGCAGTTTAGCTCTCAGTCATTGGTAAAGCAAAGCACTTCATCTATATTTTGTATCTTTCCCCATTTTCCAAGTATTCAAATTCCCTTCTAACCTTTCAACTCAAATCTGGTCATTCATACTTTCATTTCATTTCATTCAAACCTTCTGAGATTTATTCAAGTTTTCAGTCCCGTAGTAGTAATTAGATTCTTTTCCACTTTTGAAACTATTCAAAATCCTTCAGCTGCTTCTCAGCTTCAGCTTCATTTTTATTATTTGTCTTCTTCCATATATTTTTGATCGCTTACTCAATACTTTGTGCGTCATCGGAGGAAAAATCTCTCTTTAACTTGCTCTCACTCCCACAAATGTCACACTGAATTATATGTGCATCAAAACATGTGAACATTTGTTTGTAACTACTATAGCAAACTGACTATACTAACTAACTTATATTGATGCTTATCAGGAGCACCAACCAAGCCACTTGTCACATAATTGTAAACTCAGAAGGACTTTTGTCAGGATGCTGTAGGACTGATGACTGTTCTATCAGTGATCTAATGCTCAGCGGTCAGGCTATGGACACTACTTAATTTGATACTCTGAAGTGAACCTGCTTTGAAGCAGACCATGCAGCAAAAACAAAACATGGAAACAGATAGCTAACTTCATCTCTCTGCCCTTCCACAATCACCCGACTTAACCCATATCAGATGGTCTGATATGAGTTTAACTGCAGAGTGAAAGCAAACCAGCTAACAAGTGCTCAGCATACAGTATATGGGACCTCGTTCAAGACTGTGGCAGTGTGCAAAGCAGCACAGTAGCTTGCGGCAGCAGCTGGCTGCAGGGGCAGCTGGGAGATACAACAAACAGCTTCTAGCACTCAAACACATTTTTTTCAGAACATGCAAAGTAACGGAAATGCAATGATGGAGTGCCACCACTAGCTATGCTATATTCATAGATACTTAAGGTTGTACACTGTGCCACACACATGCTGTTCATCACATTAGGATAGTTTGATGGAAACAGCTAAATGTGATAAAACATTGAAGTCACATCAGCTGATCTGCTGTTTCTGCTATGAGAGTCTCCTCATGGCTCTCATGGTTTGATAACCCATCCATGATGGCTTCACACAGATCTGAACCTGGAACCTTCATACATGAAACAAACACAAATGTCTGATTTACTTTTCTTTCTTTTGTTTTCTGCATGGATTTTCAAATAAATTGATCTAGCAAAGACTTCTGTGTCCTCTTCTACTTTTATATTTCACTCATTCTTCTTCGCAGTCAAAATCTGACACCTACATATCCCACAATGCAACTCAACCCAAGAGTTCAGTCAAAGAGTGTTCCGCAAGTAGATACTAATGTAGCCTTGAGCAGACGAGAAGAAGCTACCAAGGTTGGTAAGTGCTCTTCATTTTTTTCATTTTCAAACATGAAAGTCTTAAGAGCCGACTGACAATGACTCAAGTGACATCTCTTGAAGCAATTTATCATACACAGCTTCCTGTGGAGACAATAAAAGCTTCATAAAACCTTTCTGAGTTTGCTGTAGCACTCCTATAAACAGACTTGTGTAATGTGTAAAATCTTCCACTTGGAATTGAGGGAAGATTCTTAATTTTTAACACTGTTTCAATAAATGACTTTTGGCAGCAGTAACGTGTCAAGAAATGTACTAACAAACATGGAAATAATGCTGAAATACAGAGGAAGAGAAATGCATTCAACACATTTAGGCCTCAAGGTTACAACAGAAACATTGTTAAAAGAAATGTGCACAGAGTACACAGTGATAAGATACATGAGCATATAGAAGAAGTACATTTTACTGGAGGAGCCTGAGCTAATCTGTTAACACTTTCACAACAAACCAATTTGTTTGTAAGGGCCGCTGCTGACCCTTAGCTTCCATTGATGGATAATGCTTTAGGGAATCAAAGCTGTACAATGCAATCTTGCTGTCATACAGACTTAATCAATAAAAACTCAATGAACAGAGGCCACAGAGTCACTGACAAATTATACATAGCAGTTTTAATTTGTGGGGCTGCGGTCTCTTCTCTCCCATAGCGGACAAACATGCTTCAAATGTCATTTTCTCTCTCTTTCTGTGTGAGTGTGTGTGTGTGTGTGCATGTGTGCGTGTGTGTGTAGTGTGTGTGTATGAATATGAATGCAAATGCAAACATGGCAAGCAAATATTTAATGCATAGAAATAAACTGCTGAGCTCACCCTCGGCTCAATGTCCTCAAATTTACTGTATCAATATCTATTCTCTAGTATAGCCTATTGTAAAGTACAGGTTATGCATGTTTACATACATATTTCAATTGTACCTCCGTCTGCTTATTTGTGTTTGTATCAGTATTCATAATTAATGAACATGTGTGTTGGGAGGAAAGGCAGCTGTTCTGGAGAATACTGGAGGTAGCCTTACTCCAGGCTGCCTTACTGGCATTGTGACGACATTTTAACCGGCAACCGGCTTCTAGACGCCATTCTTTGTTCAGGGGTTCGCTGTGGTCGTGACGCGCTCTGAATAAAACAATCACTGCCTTTCTTGAGTTACAAACAGCGTTTTATTTGCGTCTGGTTTGCAGTGTCCACAACTTAAGTCACCATTATCAATAGAAAAAAAAAAAGAGAGCGGTCAAAAACATTATGGCTCTCCCCTGTCTCATCTGATACACCTGTGCCACTCTCCCCTTTTGTGTCCAAATGAAATCATAAACTTCATCTAAACAGTTATGCTCCAGTTCAATAATATTAATGATAATAATAATCAAACCAAATATGCAAAAAATGGCTCTAATATACCAGCCCCTAATTGCTTATTACATAACAATTACCAATTCAATAGAGCAATTTCAATAATGCAAGACATTGGCTCGGACAAAAAGTTCATATTATTAATAGTCCATGTCCATGTAAGAGTACACTTATGGTACCAGTCCATTTTGTTCTTCTAAGTCCCTGAAAGAGAAAGATTAATAAACTCAGTCCGCTGCTTCCAGAAGCAGACAGAGCTTGGTGATCGGTCTCTGGATTGTGTTGGTTTTGGTTTTCACCAAAACACTTCGAACAAGGCCCTTTGCCCCTGGAAGAGCTTTGACCACTCATCCTAGAAGCCAGGTGTTTCTTGGGGCATTGTCATTGTTGTTTCTTCTTTAGTGATGATGTGATGATGATGAAGGAACCTCCGCTGACACCGACTTAGTTGCATAAAAGGTTTATTACAAAAAGTACAGTATCATAACAAGCACCAACAATTGCTTGTGAGAGGACCCGAAGCCAATGTGGATCTCTCTCGTTCTCCACCCAAACCATCAATTTTAAAGCCTGTTTAACACATTCCTACATATTCATAGTATAGCTGATGTCCAGTGTCCTGATAGGCACAGAGCCACCTTATGACCATACATGGCAATCTTGGAATGGGTTAAAGTAAAACATATGGCTCTTATATAAACAAGAACCAAGGGGCCTGCTTTTAACCATACATTCCAATTGGGACCTGACCTTTAACCCAAAGGCACCCCATTCTGGTTGAAACCCATCACTATACATTCCAAACCTTCATCAAAAACACATGGACAGAAACCCCTTTAAGAGCAGACACTACATCATCAATGATGACGACGAGATCTCCAGGAGCGAAGTTCCTTTTGATGTTATTCCACTTGTGTCGCTCCTGCACAAGTGGGATGTATTCCCTGACCCATCTCCTCCAGAACAAGTCAGCCATATATTGCACCTGCCTCCATCTTTTCCTTGAATTGGGGCCATATTTGACTCAAGTCTATTAATAAATCCTAAACCTAAACTAAATTATAATTCATTTGAAAGTCTTGTTCTTAGCCTTACTCACCCAACCTGGAAAACATTACAGCCAATCCTATTTGTTACAGTATATCTTGCTCCTGGTCCTTACTCAGAATTTTTATCTGAATTTGCAGAGTTTGCATCAGGCTTGATCCTTAAAACAGATAAAGTAATTATTGTAGGTGATTTTAATATCCATGTGGACAACCACAATGATAGTCTCAGTACTGCGTTTATCTCTTTTTTAGATTCAATTGGCTTCTCTCAGAGTGTAAATAAACCGACTCATTGTCTGAACCACACTCTTGATCTTGTTCTCTCATATGGCATTGAAATTGACCATCTAATAGTCTTTCCACAGAATCCTCTTCTATCTGACCATTTTTTAATAACCTTGTGATTCCTTCAGTATTGAATTCAATGCCATGTCTCGATGTAGCAGAGGACTTGTCTGCTTCCTTTAGCCCCTCACAAATAGATTATCTTGTTGATAGTACTACAGGCTCACTACGAACAACTCTCGACTCTATAGCACCTCTGAAAAAGAAGATAATTAAACAAAGGAGGTTAGCACCATGGTATAGCCAGCAGACTTGCAACTTAAAGCAAGAGGCACGAAAATCTGAACGCAAATGGCGTGCAACTAAACTGGAAGACTTTCGTTTAATCTGGCAAGATAATCTTAAAACATACAGGAAGGCTCTCCGTAGTGCCAGAGCAGTCTATTACTCTTCACTAATCGAGGAAAATAAGAACAACCCCAGGTTTCTGTTCAGCACTGTAGCCAGGCTAACAGAGAGCCACAGCTCAATTGAGCCATCTATTCCTTTAGGTCTGAGTAGTAATGACTTCATGAGCTTCTTTAATGATAAAATTATAACTATTAGAGACAAAATTCATCACCTCTTGCCCTCAACAGGTACCGATCTGCATTCTTACACAGCAAGTTTGGAAACAGCTGTAAAACCTGATATATATTTAGACTGTTTTTCTCCCATCGACCTTCATCAAATTACTTCAGTAATTTCTTCATCTAAGCCGTCAACCTGTCTCTTAGACCCCATCCCAACCAGGCTGCTCAAGGACGTTTTACCTCTAGTTAGCCCTTCTTTATTGGATATGATTAATCTGTCTCTATTATCAGGATATGTACCACAGTCTTTTAAAGTAGCTCTAATTAAACCTCTTCTTAAAAAGCCCACTCTAGATCCAGAGGTTTTAGCCAATTACAGACCGATATCAAACCTTCCCTTTCTCTCTAAGATACTTGAGAAAGTTGGAGCCAATCAGCTGTGTGACTTTCTCCATGAGAACAGTTTATTTGAGGATTTCCAGTCAGGATTTAGAGTGCATCATAGCACAGAGACCGCACTAGTCAAAGTTACAAATGACCTCCTAATGGCATCAGACAAAGGACTCATCTCTGTACTCGTCCTGTTAGATCTTAGTGCTGCATTTGACACCACTGGCCATCAAATTCTTTTACGGAGACTGGAACATCAAACTGGCATCAAAGGAACCGCCCTAAGCTGGTTTAAGTCGTATTTTTTAGATCAATCTCAGTTTGTTCACGTCAATGATGAATCCTCCATGCACACCAAAGTTTGTCATGGAGTTCCACAAGGTTCTGTGCTAGGACCACTTCTATTCAGTTTATATATGCTTCCTCTAGGGACCATTATTATGAATCACTCCATTAATTTTCATTGTTATGCCGACGACACCCAATTATATTTATCGCTCAAGCCTGATGAAACCAATCAGTTAACTAAACTCCAAGCATGCCTTAAGGATATAAAAAGTTGGATGACCTACAATTTTCTGATGTTAAATTCAGACAAAACTGAAGTTCTTGTAATTGGACCCAAGAACCTCAGAAACTCTCTTTCTAGAGACTTAGTTACTTTAGACGAGATCACCCTGGCCTCCAGCTCCACCATAAAGAATCTTGGAGTTGTTTTTGATCAGGATTTGTCCTTTAATGTCCACATAAAACAAATTTCGAGGACTGCTTTCTTCCACTTACATAACATCGCCAAAATCAGACGCATTGTATCTCAAGCGGATGCAGAAAAACTAGTCCATGCATTTGTTACTTCTAGGCTGGACTATTGTAACTCTTTGTTATCAGGCTGCTCCAGTAAGTCTCTTAGGACTTTGCAGCTAATTCAGAATGCTGCTGCACGTGTTCTGACAGGAACCAAGATCAGAGATCACATCTCTCCCATTTTGGCTTCTTTGCATTGGCTACCTGTTAAATCTAGCATAGAATTTAAAATTCTTCTCCTTACATACAAAGCTCTTCATGGTCAGGCACCATCATATCTAAAAGAGCTCATAGTACCTTACTACCCCTCTAGAACACTGCGCTCTCAGAATGCTGGGTTCCTTGTGGTTCCTATAGTTTCCAAAAGTAGACTGGGAGCCAGAGCTTTCAGCTACCAAGCTTCTCTTCTGTGGAACAAACTACCATTTTGGGTTTGGGAGGCAGACACGGTCAACACTTTTAAGAGTAGACTTAAGACTTTCCTTTCTGATAGAACTTATAGTTAGGGCTGGCTCAGGTCATCCCTTAGTTATGCTGCTATAGGACTAGACTGCTGGGGGACTCCCTCTCCCTCCTTTCTCTCTCTGTCTCTCTCTCTCAGGGTTATGCCTAGCCAGGCACAGTACTGGTTGAAGATGTAGTCACATCTCCCTTTACTGAAAACTCTACTCAAATCTCTCTCTCTCTCTCTCTCTCTCTCTCTCGCTCTCAACATGCATGTCTCATTAATGCATGTTAATGCATGTTACTAACTAAACTTCTTCCCCAGAGTTTCTGTGCTCTCTCGTCCAGCAGGTTCTCATGGATCGTGGCTGCTGCTGTGGTCCTGCATGACGTCCACTACTTATATTATTACTGTCATTATTGTTACCATATCTCTGTGTACTCTGTATACTGTAATCATTTTATCATTCATTGTAATTGTACAATATGTCTCTGTTGATTTGTTCTGTACATGTGACATCTATTGCACGTCTGTCCGTCCTGGGAGAGGGATCCCTCCTCTGTGGCTCTTCCTGAGGTTTCTTCCACCTTTTTTCCTGTTAAAAGGGTTTTTGTGGGCAAGTTTTTCCTCACTCGAACCGAGGGTCTAAGGACAGAGGGTGTCACTCCCTGTACAGATTGTAAAGCCCTCTGAGGCAAAATGTGTTTTGTGAATTTGGGCTATACAAATAAAATTTGATTTGATTTGATTTGATTTGAATAGGTGTCCCTTTTCTGGAAAAGTCTGGGGGGTATGATGGGGTTTGTTTTTAAGAGAAGCAGATGATTTGGAGTTAGTGGCTCAAGGTCATTCGGGTCACTGGTTACTGTTGTAATTGGTCTGTCATTCATAATTGCTTCCATTTCACACAAAGTTGTATGTAGACCATCATCATCCAAGGTTTGATCCTTTAAGACGGAGTAAAGGATCTTTTTAACCAGTCTAATTAGTCTTTCCCAGACGCCTCCATGATGAGCTCCAGAGGGGGGATTGAATGTCCAGTCAATTCCTCTTTTGAGAAGTGATCTTTAGATTCTGTCATTATCCAGCTGTTTCACAGACTCCTCCAATTCTCTCTGCGCCCCTATGAAGTTGGTGCCTTGATCCGATCTGATGCTTTTCACTGAGCCTCGATGACAGATGAATCGACGAATAGCATTTATGCATGCATCTGTATCTAGTTGACTGGCAACCTCCAGGTGAACAGCACGGCTTACAAGGCAGGTGAATATCACTCCCCATCTCTTAACAACAGTACGGCCACGTCTCACCTCAATGGGTCCAAAATAATCTACGCCGACATGAGTGAAGGGTGGAAGATCTGGTGTTACTCTGTCCAGAGGGAGATCAGCCATCTTCTGCTCTCCAGGTTTAGCTAGTTGTCTTCTGTAAAACACACAGCTCTTGATAGGCACCGGACAACCAATATCGTTGGTGAAGTTTGGAGAGCATGTGACCTCGCCCAGAGTGACCAACCTGTCTGTGAATTTGACTCAGTCTTAACTTTGACACATGAGATTATTTAGGTAGGATCTTGGGGTGCTTGATCTCTGTGGGCATAGCCATCCTCTTTGTTCGTCCTCCCAGTCTCAGGATATCAGCATCAATGACAGGGTCCAGCTTATACAGGGAGCTTCCTCTTTTGCATGGTTTTCCTTGCTCCAGAGAGGCCAATTCCTCCTTATAATGCTGTCTCTGCTCATAGCAAATAATGGCCTTTTCTGCATTTTCAATGTCCTCTACTGTGACTACAGGCATTTTGAGAAGGAGCATCTGATCCTTTAGTGATTTGCCTTTATCTTGACCAATCAGTGCACATTCCTTTTCCCTTTTCCTGTTCATTTGTAGAAGGAGATTCTTTAGTTTCATCATCCAGGCTACAGCTCTTTTCAGATCATTCCACGATGAATAATATTCAATGAGCTTGCTTGTTGGAGTTTTCTCTGAGTTAGAGGTGACAATGATACTTACAATAGCTTCTTTCCTCACCTCTGGATCATCTGGGAGGATGGAGCCAAGCTCTACAGGATTTCCTGGCCATCCTGTTTCTGATTTTTACAGAAACTCTGGTCCTTGAAGCCATCTCTTGGAACTGAGAAAGGATTCAATGCTCAGTCCTCGAGATGCATCATCAGCCGGGTTGAGTTTGGAATCTATGAACCTCCACTGACTCACCTTTGACAAGTTATGGATCACTGCAATCCTGTTAGCCACAAAGGTGCGAA
Organism: Sciaenops ocellatus; assembly: GCA_033000465.1. Taxonomy (NCBI): domain Eukaryota; kingdom Metazoa; phylum Chordata; class Actinopteri; family Sciaenidae; genus Sciaenops; species Sciaenops ocellatus. Next base: position 28,080,607 of record CP136880.1, on the reverse strand, counting down.
ACCTCCGTGTTTTATTTCGAAGATATTTTAGAACAGACTGGCTGTCAGTCCAGAAAGTGGATTCTTGGAGTTCAATTTTAAGTTCTGAGCAAAGCATTCCGTCTATCCGTGAAGCCAGTGTGGCAGCAGTGAGTTCCAGTCTTGGGATAGTCGTTGTTTTGAGTGGAGTTACTCTTGATTTTCCCATCACAAATGCAACATGTACCTCTCCAGAGTCATTTGTGAACCTTAGGTAACCTGCAGTTCCATAACCTTGTTCACTTGCATCACAAAAGTTATGCAGTTGTGCAGTTTTTACTTGGCCAAAGTTTCTTGGTTTCACACATCTATTAATTTGGAATCTGTCCAGCTCATCCAGATCCTTGAGCCACTGTTGCCATGGTTTTAACAATTCCACAGGAATCGCTTCATCCCATCTGTACTTAGCTTTACAAAGTTGTTGAAGGATCTGCTTAGCTTTCAGTACAAAAGGGGCAAGAAATCCAAGAGGATCATACACAGAGCTAACAATGGAAAGTATGTTTCTTCTGGTGGGGCTTTTGTTGTTAACAGTGACACGAAAGCTAAATATATCATTCTCAATGTCCCAGTACAGTCCTAATGCTCTGTCGTTAGGCAGCTTCTCCCTGTCCAGATCCAAGTTTCTAATTTGTTTTGCTCTGTCGTCATCAGGGATGGATGCCAATACAGTACGACTATTACTAACCAACTTGGTCAGCTTGAATCCTCCAAGGGAGCACATTTTTCTGAGGTTCTTAACAAGACATATTGCTTTCTTCTCTGTTGGAACTGACTTGAGACAATCATCAACATAGAAATTAAATTTGACTGTGTCAGACACTTCCCTATTGAATGTTCTGTTGTTATCCTCTGCAGTTTTTTGTAGTGCAAAATTTGCACAGGTTGGAGAAGATACAGCGCCGAACAGATGGACTGTCATCCTATATTCCTCTAGTTCCTGGCTTGTGTCTCCCTCTGGCCACCATAGGAATCTGAGCAAGTTTCTATCCTCTTCGTGAACCCGCACCTGGTGAAACATGCTCTCAATATCTGCCATAATTGCAATTGGCTCGTGCCGGAATCTGAGCAGGACACCCATCAGAGAGTTAGCCAAGTCTGGGCCCTGTAGGAGTACATTATTGAGTGATACACCTTTAAAGGTTGATGCACAATCAAAGACTACACAGAGTTTTTTTTTACGTTTATGATACACAGCATGGTGAGGTATGTACCACAATTTGCCAGCCTCTCGTTTTAAATCTTCTGGTGGTACTTTCTCAGCATAACCCTTCCTGATGATGTCACTCAAGTCTCTGTACTCATTTGCATAAACCTGATCTTTTTGAAATTTTCTTTTGCGATGTAACGTTCGTTGTTCTGCCATCTGATAGTTGTTTGGCATGCTGATGTTCCTATTACGAAGAGGTAAAGGTAAGTACTAGTGGCCATCTGTGAGAACAACAGAACTTGAGGCAATCTGCATGAACTGTCGGTCATCAGCTGACATCTCCATTTCCTCCTCATAATCTTTCTCTGGGAAATCGTGTGCATATTGTCTTTCCAGAAGTCTTTCGATGTGCACAATGGAGATTTGGTTCACTGATGCCACAGTGCGTTCCTTCTCCATAGCAGAAGAGACATTGAGTGGACCATTAACCACCCATCCTAACAGTGTCCTAACTGCATATGGTCCATTTCTTTGGCTATTAATGATTCTCCATGGTTCCATCGCCTTTGGTACATTCACTCCAATAAGAAGATCCACACCAGCATCTATCTCCTTTACCTTGATCTCCTGCAGGTAAGGCCACTTGTTTAGATCCGCCTGTGTGAGAATGTTTTTCTTTGTCACAGGTATTTTGTCTTGAGTATATAACTTTGGCAGTGTCAGGTAAGTACCATCTTCAATATGACCAACCTCTAGACCTGTTAGCTCATAGCTCTTAACCGTTTTTTTCTGTTCCCATAGTCTGCAGAAGAACTTCAGTTCTACGGCCTCTAGTGTTGAGCTTCCTCATGAGGTTCTCAGTACAAAATGTGTCAGTGCTGCCGGGGTCCAGGAAGGCGTAGGTAGGTACACTTTTACTTCCATTACCGAGTTTAACCAGCACTGGAACTATGGCCAGTATGCAGTCTCTGCCAGCCCCAGTTCCCTCACCTTTTCCAAGTGTCACAAGAGCACTGCTTATTGATGTTTCTTCAGGTTTAGCTGCCATACTATGTTGCTCTGGCTTGTGCGGGTATGTCTCAGATTTGGAAGATCTCTTTATGTGCAGAATAGTGGGGTGTTTGGCCTGACAACTCTGACATTTCATTCTTCTTTTGCAGTTTTTACTCAGATGCCCCGCTTTCAAACATCCAAAGCATAATCCATTTTCTCTGAGAAACTCAATTTTAGCTTCATGAGGTTGTGCATTTATTTTCTGACAGTCAGCTAAGAGATGCATACCAGCACAAAAGGAGCATGGAGTTTCATGAGTGCTGGAGTTCAAGTTGACTTTAATGGATGATTTCTCTTCTTTGCTGTCAGACACCATTGCCACTGTGGTAGCAAAACTGCTTCCTTTACTTTTAAATCTGTTTAGTTTTGTGTCTGTGGTAGTTTTGGCCTTTAAAGTCCTATTATGTGTGAGAGGATCATGAATATCACCAAAAAGAGGATCTTGTAGCATCTTAGCTTGCCTTTCGATAAATGCCACAAGGTCCTGCAATCTTGCTTGTGTGTTTCACTGTTCCAGAATGTCACAAGCTGCAGTTCTCCACCTCTCCCTCAGTTTATAAGGAAGTTTTGACACAATGAGCTTTAAGTTGGACGGTAGATCAAGCTCCTCCATGTCCTGCAAACCTCTCATGGCAGTACAACAGCCTCTTAAGAAAAGTGCATAACTTTGCAGTGCTTTTCCATCCTCTGGCTTTATATTGTTCCAGTTCAGAGCTTTAGCCATATAAGCATTTGCAATCTTTATTTCATTTCCAAAATGAACCTTTAACAGTCTCTTGGCTTCTGCAAAGCCTGCTACAGCATCCATATGAAGACAGCTACGGACCAACTCCTGGCAGAGTCCTGATGTATACTGCTCCAGGTAATATAACATGTCTTGGCAGTTATTTGTTTTCTCCTCAATGTTATGCTGAAATGCCCTCATAAAGATTTGATAATTAAGAGGGTTTCCATCAAAAACTGGAATTTCATGTGCAGGAAGTGATACTTGTTTATGCTGTAAAACCAATAAATCAACAATATATCATTTTGTCTCTGCATTACAGTCAAGAAATTGTCATCGTTGTTTGTTGTGTTAATCCCAGCACCTGTTGCTGTTTGTGGAGAACTCTGACCAGTAGGACCATGCTGTGATAGAGTAATTGTTTTTATTTTGTGGTGGAGAGCTTATTATTGGTTTGGATTGTTGGTTTAAGTATCTTTAAAGTGGTGTTTTGGGAATTGCTCCAAGCTTAGCAAATTCAACTGGAGATGTTTCTGAATTCGCTGTTGCATCTGTGTTTTCATGGTAAGTTTCCAAATATTCATTCATGCCATCCCCATGTTGTGCTTGTGGTGCATGTGTTGGTAGCTGCTGTTTATTTTGAGATTCAAAGTTTTCCAGCACTTTTAATTTTGCCTCAGATTCAGCCAGATTCATTTCCAACTCCATTTGTTCCATTTTGGTTTTTAATTGAGCCTTCTCCATGTCCAGAGCATGCTTCCTTTCCAGAGCTGCTGCCTGGGCCAGCAGAGCAGCTCTTTCTGTGGCAACTTTAAGACGGGCTGAGGCAACAGAAGAAATGGTTGATCCTGATTCTGAACTTTTTGAGACTCGTGACCTCTTTGAAACATTGGAAATGCTGTCCTGAGGTCCAATGAGTGACTGAGGATCTGTTTGAGATTCCACATCCACATCCTTTTGATTCCTTTTCCACATCCTTAAGGAAATCCGCAAATGTGGACATTTTTGGTTCATACCAATCAATTCTCTCATTTTCCTTTTCTTCCTCAGACAAAAACGTTTGGACTAATTCATGAATCGCCTTGAAATCTTCAAGTGATCTCTGAAAGAAGGCAACAGACTCATTCACCTTTTCAACATTCCCCTCGGTTTCCATCAAGGCTTTTATTTCATTCATTTTGCGCGTGCACGCTCCGAGTTTCCCTTTGCGTGACGCGCTGAGCGATTTAAATCTCTCCTCTGGGCCAGCATCAGCCGGCATTTCATCAGCATTCATTTGCCTTCTGTCTTTATTCACACATTTAGTTCAACTTGTTTATAAAGTTCAGCCCGTGTTTGTAGAATTCAGTCATATACATTTTCATTTCATCGCATGTCACAAGCATCTGATCCCCAAAGAATGATAAACTTTTCCACAAAACATTTCAATTTTCTATATTTTCCATTCCAAACTTTAAGCTTCAAGATATTACTGGATTTCGTTTTGTTTGTCAGTGTGCACACTTAATTGATTGTCAGATGAAGCAGATAAGCCCTCTCCATTAACGTAACAATTTTTTCATTCTTTCATAATTTCCAGCGCGACATTTACTCACGAGTCCGCTGAGGCCGATGTCTGTGTCTAGGTCCATAAAAGTCCAGCGCTTATTCCAATGCGTTGAATCATCCACATATCCACAGATTGAGATTGTTTTTTGACAATTGTTAATGATAATAATAATCAAACCAAATATGCAAAAAATGGCTCTAATAGGCATTAATCGCCAGCTCAGGTTAACAGAGATCACAGAGGATAAGGACATGTCAGTCTGACATTTGTGTTTGAGTATGTCTCTAATAATACAGCATATGTATATCCACTGAGAGTGACTGTGTGCGTCTTTCTTCTGCACGATATTGCTCGATTTTCTGAGGATCTCTTGTATTTCTTTTCTAATAAGAAGCAAACATTCGCTCAAGGATAAAATGATGAGTTCATGTTGATAATTCCAGATGATTTCATGGGATTTACCGTTAGCACATAGAGAAAAAAAAACACTGCTGAGGTGCTAGAGCTAGACTATCAAACAAAATTAGATGAATGAATGTTTTCTTATTTTATTTTAAGGGGTTGACTGTTAAAATTAGAGCTTGAATCAAGGTTTATTTTAGAGTAGGGATTGAGGGTTAGGTTGGAAAGCATAGGCTAGATTATTGGTTGTCATCAGTCTTGACTCAACAAGGGACCTGTAGCATCCTGGTGCTAAGGCTTCAGAGAATGTATTTCAGTTCAGTGGAAATCAGAATTATGGTCATTCATTCACCTTCATATTACTGAAACCATTCCTGGGTCTTGCACTTTGACAGGAAGCGTTAAAAGCACCCACCCACCCCCATGGGGTGACATTATGGCCATGAATGTAAGAACCTGGTTTGGCCTCATGTTAAGGTTGACTCTGGCATCAAGGTGTTGATGTAGGTAGTAACAGACCTTGTGGGATGCCAACCAAACCATTAACACCTCTTCTGCTGTGCAGTTGTAACCACAGTCAAACGACCCAGTACATTAGAGTGTACCATTGCATTATCGAAGTTGGGAGTAGGATTCACTTGATCAGACTACTTTTATTTATTTATTTATTTATTTTGAGATATCCAGTCAACACCATTAAAACATTTTAACATCTTTGTATACTACTGGGTAACATAAAATAAAAATAAGTGTACTAGGTACAATACTTCAGTAAATGCACTTGCTTGAATTATGCATTGCGTAGTCTGGAATTATCAGCTTCACCATTGGACTGTGATTTTGGTTTTGTGTCATCACTTTACAGACATGGAAATGAAGTGTTCATTGTGGAGACACAAGACAGTGTCTCTCTGTTGCGTCCTGGCATTCAAGCATCGTCACCTATTAATACTCTCCTATGAAACTTTACTTACTAATTCTCACTGACTGTGAAGGCAGCAGACAGGCCATCAGACAGGGTGTAGACTGATGCAGCAACGCGGCAAAGCCTGGAAAGAAAGACATGTGGGACCTGACCCGGGGTCAGCCTTAATCAGATATATCATTTACAGCTTCTGCAGCTGAGCTGAATGACTTCTGCATTCTCACCCAGCTCATATGTGTTACTGATTACAGTTTCATTAAAAAAATAATAAGTGCAGCAGGCATCCCATCATGAACAATGAAATTGCCGTCGTGTTGTTCATAACAAACTATATTTCCATGGAGAAATGTGACAGGAGGCAGAAGAAGGGGAGGGCAGTAACAGGCTGGCAGCAGAGCAGCGTAAACACTGTTGCTGATGAGCTGAGAGGCTGCCATCAGCACAGCTGTGATCATAGCCATGTTGCTGTGTGTCTGAGTGCTGCATATGTGCGTCATTGCGTGGGTGTATTTCTGTGCTGGCTCAACGAGTATTGTGCGCACATTTCTGAACGTGTACCTGTGTTTGTGCCTTCATGTGTGTGTCGGCCAGTTCTGCCAGTGGGATTACAAAGACACAAATGTCAGAAATTACTGGGGTGGTGCAAAGTGTGAATAAATCATTTCCAGAGTTTATCCTGTTTGTCTAGAGCTGCAAGCTTTCAGTGTGTACAAAGGGAAGATTAACACAAGCATTTGTGCAGCAGTACACGCCTTCTCTTCGATTATGAGGGGAAGATTGACAGCTTATTAAATATATGTTATTTCCTCTGCAAAAGCAATGCATGAATACAGAGTCTTAAAATGATTTACATGAATGTTTAGTCACTGGTGTGATATGAAAGACCTTTGGTTCTATTTTAGCAGCTGAAAGAAAGATGATATCTGGAGGAAAGGTGACTGCACAACCCAGACTTACCAAGCTCCCAGACCACGCTAACTAAATCATTCTTGAATTCAGTGTTTGTGTTCTAAATGAACCTGCTGCATCACAGTCATTCAGACGGTGTGTGCCAAGCTTCTTGTCAAACTTCCATGGCACTCTCAGTGATTAAAGCACTATGCAGTGAGTGGATATTTGCATGTGTGACCTAGAAGGCTGAAACTTTCTCTCTGCTCACCTTAAATCTAAGTTTAAGAAGACAGCAAAGGTTTGTGACATCGCAAAAAATAGACTTTACAGAGAAGTAAGACACCTCCTATGTCTAGTAGTGAAACTTTTCAAATGAACAATATTTGTGAGTTTTCTCTGTGGAGTAGTGACATATGGTCTGTCAGACACAGTGGAAAACTCCCTTATTTGGATGAGTTCTTTTGGAAGGGTCTAGTTTGCTTCTTTATTACTCCTCAGCAGGAACAACACAGAACCTCCAAATTAGATTGCTGGAGACTGTCAGGCCAATATTGCAAAGTACTATCATATATTTTGGTCCTGCCCGGTTCTGGCTGCTTTCTGAGATGTTTAGATACTCTGTTCCTCTTCGCTCTGATGTTTTTATATTTATATAATATCCTGCAGAGGAAAAGGCACAAAGACAGAACCCTTTCGACAATAGACAGGGTCTGATGCTGTGGCGAAATAGCAGGTTTTTCCATGTATGAAAAACCTGTTATTTCTGAGTGTGGTAGTGTGTTTTGGCTGTGGCTAACACTGCAGCGGAGAAGTTGAGCCATATCCAACTTTTGGAAAAATGCCACTCGACGTCAGGCTGTGGCCACCTCAGACACTCAGACCGATCAAACTTCCACAGTCAGCCTGAAATGTCTCTGAAGCAGAGACTATCCAGGTGGATTCATGGACTAAACTCTGATACTCTACCTGTTGTGTTCTGGCTTTATTTATTTCATATACCAGCTTCTAAATGTGTGTCTGCAATTTACCCTGCAAAGTAGTGACCCAAAGATGTTTCCTGTCTGGGCATACATATGAAGCATAAATCAAAATGGAGTAGCTATGTTGGAATCTGTGTGATAGGCTGCTTCAGAGACTTCACTGGTGTGTGAACTAAAATAATGTTAACATTCTACAAGGCTGTGCTGGAAAGCATCATCAGATATGGCACGACATCACAGTGTAGCACCCTTACAGTCCAGTTAAGGACGAGTATGAGAAGAAAGGTGAAAACATCAATGAAAGTTAAAGGAAGGAAAGAGCGCCCATCTGTTGTCCAAGCCAACAGAATTTTGAAGGACCCACCACATATTTTATGCTAAAAATGAAACTCCATATTGTTTCCTTATTGCCACCAGGCAGACAATATGGAGCCAGCAAATATAACAACTGCCTTAGACTTTCTTTCCTCCCAGCAGCTATTACACTACTCAACAATCAGCTCAGTTCTTAATTATGTCTTTATAGATTGGTGGTTTTATGACTTTTTTTTTATTTCACAGGGATCTATCCTGTTTCTGTTCTCTTTTATTATGTTATCTTCCACTTTGCTCTATTGTTGTGGTTTTGGCATACTACTATATGCACGTTTTTGTTTGTAGCCACATTTCATGGACAAGAAAGAATACACAGCAGGAGATTGTGTGACTGACTCCCTCAGTAGCCTCATGTGTAAAAACCCCTCAGCATTCCATATAGGTTGAAATGTGCAGCCTCTAAATCTGCAACTTAAAGGGAATACCAATAGAAAATCAGGGGGATGATTAAACAGGGTCTTCCATTTATAGAATGATGGCTGACTTAGAGCATCTTCAATCTGCTGGTAAACCACTACAGCAGTAGACCGGGTGGTGTAGGTCTACAGGTCTCTGTCCACAATATTCTTTTCATATGAATCATGTCCTTTGGTGTTCCATGGGAGACAAGGTTTGCCTGAGTGCTGTCAGATTTTTTTATGCATCTTGCTAAAAGTGCGAGGAAAGGCCATGGACAGAGAGCTAACATGAGTGTGAAAAGCCAAACTAAGTGGGAATCATAGTTCTCATCTTTGACCTGAGGAGCACAGATTCATGAAGAACTGAATAGGAATCACGAGGAACTAGATGGGCCGAGATTTATCTGTGATTAGCAAATATAATGCTGAAAATTGTACTGGAAGCTGAGATTTAAATGTTTCTCATAAAGTCTAAAGAGTAAAATTGTTGGAAACCTATTTTTCACTCTGTGCAGTAAAGCACTTGGTAAACTGTTCTTGAAAAGCATACAGGTATTCTTAATCTTATTAGTTACAGTAATAGTAGAATTTAAATTGACTGAATGATGGAGAAAGGCTTCAATCAAATTGAATTTCTTTTTTTCTCTCCAACTTGATTAGTTTACCTTTCAGAGCACAAAAAATCCCCCATGATGTGTCTTCAATTTATTCACTACAAAGCACAGAAACGTCCATGCATTTTCACCACGCTCTCTCACTTACACTGAATGCATACAGCATCCTCCTACATTTGCTGTCAATTCAAAAGTAATTAACAGCGCTTGTTGACTGTTTGAAAAGCTGTTCTGCAGAGAGACTCACATCTTTTTGAAGTCGCACGCGTTGTATTCTGGCCAGTCAATGTAGCACACCACCCGTCCAGGGAGCTGGTCCGTGGTGGAGTAGTAGTACTGAGGGAAGGCCAGGAGCAGAGCCAGCACCCAGATCACTGCCACCACCACTTTGGTCTCTGTAGATGACATGCGCTGCTGCAGAGGGTGGATGATGGCCATGTACCTGCAGAGAGGAGAAGATACATTAATGCAGAGCAACACCCGAGCTTTGATCCCAGACCTTGTCCATATATTAGCCACCACCACCTCTGACGTAATGCAGTTTGATCACCTGTATAGCACTTTGCTGCTCAACATGGAAAACTGAAAATTTACATGGAATTAGTGTCAAACAGATGAATAGTGGAATATAAGATAACTTGTATTTATATAGTGATTTTCTGATCTACTGCTCATTTAAAGCTACAAGACTGGTAACATTCACACACTGACAGCAGTCGGCCATGCAAGGTGCCAACCACTCATGCACATATCCATATACATACAAGGGCACAGCCATTGGGAGAAATTATGTCCAGGAACGCTTCGACTAGTGTGGGGGAGCCAGGAATCAATCCAGCAACCTACTAACCACCTGAGCCACCATGGTGACAGTACAGTTCAACAGAAAGCCAACATAACAAATGGTATGACTGTCCAAATGTTTTCTCATTTCACTGTACGTAAGAGCAGTCTGTTCAATCATAAATATGAATACAGAATAAATTCATCTTATTAATAAATAGTGTTAAGAAACACATATTCGTGTTTGTTCAGCAGATTTTCAAACCAGTGTAGAGCCAGTGAAGGGCATGGATGACCAGGCAACAAATACGGAGGGAATTGCTGACATGCTATTTCACTAAAATTCAAGTTTATTAGTTGCTTATGATATATATATATATATATATATATATATATATATATATATATATATATATATATATATATATGTGTGTGTGTGTGTGTGTGTGTGTGTGTGTGTGTGTGTGTGTGTATATATATATATATATATATTTTCTTGACAGAAGACAATATTACATGCACAAGGATTACAGATTTAAATATATGACCCCAATCTGTAGCTATAGGACAAACAACACCAGATCACATTATATTGTTCAGAAGTCTATTAAATGGAAAGATTAGAAGTAGAAACCCAAACTGCAGCATACTGAGTGTTTGTTCACCTAATGGCAGACTGCAAGACAAGATAAAGAGTTGACGATTCATTGCTCAGTGTGCAATCACAAGTTCCTTGATCCTTGGTCCTTGATGTAGGCAAAGTGAAAAAAATGTTCAGTCATAATCAACTTAAAATAGAGATCCTGAAGCGTAACTCACACGCTCGCCCACATACCATCAGAAACATTTAATTTTTCTTAAGTGTGCGGATCAACAACACAGTCAACTTTGATTTGTTAAAAAAAGACATTTTGTTTGTGTGTTTTACGTGTGCTCTCTGGAGAGAAACCAAACTCAATTCTAGTGAAATGATTCCCCTCTGCATTTAAATAATTATTTCACATTGTCATAATCATGCTCCTAATCAGACAGACAACAGAGTGCATGAATAACTTAAAATGACCTCGTACATCATTAACACTGAGCCTCAACAAGACATTTTTTTTCAGGCAGAATCTGTTTGCCTGCAGTATAAATACAATACTTCAACTGCTTGGACTGCTGATTGATCTTAGTTCTTTGTTAGCTTATTTCTGACTTAGATTCATCAGAGATTTCATTTTAATCTCTCGGACATTGTTTGTTCTTCATAATAACCTGGAAGCTGTATTCATCCTCTTATCATTTATTTCTCAGGGACACATTTTTCACATCTATATATTAAAATATTGTTATGCTAGTCTGGATACAAGCCTGGACACATACTGGATAATGTATATTAATGTCTACAGATCATTAATGTCAGGGTTATTCATTTTTGGATGCCTTTTAAGCAAAGCAAATGGCATCCTGAGCCAAGCAGATTTAATTGAAGGCTTAATCCCACTAATAACCCAAATGAATCTGCTAAATGGACGCTCTCCCTCTAATTATATCAGAGACGAGAGGAGGCCTTTGAAATCAAATGCTCCCAGCGGTCTACATAACATGGGAGATCACAGCCTCGGCTTTACATTGGCTCTGCTTCAAACAGTGCTGGCAGCCATGTGGCTTGTCTTTGTGTAGGTGAGTCATAGTCAGAATCAAACACACACCTGCAGAGGATAGTGGTCCGCTTTCTCGACAGTCCAAATCATCATCACCTCTGCTCACACGCAAGCATTGTTCTCAGATCTAATGCATCCTGGACACCGGACCAGACAACAGAAGAAATGGAGTCATTAAAATGATGAAAGAATCTAGCCTAAGGCTAGATGTGTTTCATATGGGATCCAATGTCATTTACAATAGAGCGATATGTTTCAGAAAACAAGCACAGACACTTTCCCTTAAAAAACAACTTATTACCAACTAAAATATTTTTACTTTTATTTTACGTTTTGATGGATTTGGTAGCAGTTGCTCTTTTGACATTTGAAGTTATAAGACGTAAACTAAAAGATCTGTAATTAACTTTTGTTGATTTAAATGGAAAGATTGATACCACTCTCATGCCTTTATGGTGAACATAAAGGCATAAAAAGCATCTGCTAAATGACTAAATAGCTGGAGCTGGAGCCAGCAACCATTTAGCTAGCTTAGCATGAAGCCTGGAAACAGATGGCCTGAGTGGTTCCGCCTATATTTTCAGGACATCTTCCTGCCTGTCCTCCAGAGGTGCTTCGCCAGTGTTCTATTGACCTGTTCAACCTTCCATCTGTCATCAGGAGCTGTTCCCCCCACATCACTGTCTTCTAAAGCTTCGTCCAAAGCTGCTCCACCCCTCAGCCCTGCCTCCTTGTCATTCCCCAGACCTGCTCCACCTATCTCCATGTTACATGTTCAATCTGCCTGTGACCTGTTTATCTGCCAGTAAAACATCAGAGTCATCCTGCTGCCTCCTTTATCTGCATATGGAATCCATCCTGTAGTTCCTGAACTTTGACAGCTCCACTCAAATCTCTTACCGCTTGTTCCAAAAACACAAAAAGGCTGTACAGAGCTGTATGTATGGGAAGTTATGGAGTGTTTTACTAACCACACCATTTATAGTGGTACCAGTGGTGCTGGAGTGAAAATGGAGCAGAATGGAGTGGGAACAACACCACTCTGCACTTTATCCAAAATCTCTGTGCTCCCTGCCCGCTCACATGCTCTGACTGTGTGACAGACACACTGAAGACAATCATTTCCTAAGAAATAGATTTCCTATTTTGTCCCTCTGTGATTATGACATATTTAATTACTTTACACATCCATGACACTTGTGATTTGATGATGTCCTAATTGGACTAGAACAAATGGAAAATGGAAGGGTAACAGGTAAACACCTATGGATACCTCAGGGCAATGTGAGAACCCAATTTCAAGTCAATCTGAACATCAGTTTGCAAGAGTTTTGTGGCTGACATTCAAATCTTATTACACTTCATTAGATCTGTTTGATTAACACTTCCGCTGCAAATAGAGAAAAAAATATACATTCTGTCTCCTCCAGTTTAAGTCAACATGAAATGGAGTACACCCTGCCATTCATACTCACATTCAAACATAAGTAATTTAGAGTCACTAATTACCTGCATGTCTTTGGACTGTGGGAGGACAGGGGAGGACCTGGAGAGAATCCACACAGACACAGAGAGAACATGCAAACTCCACATAGAAAGGTTTCACCTCATAAAACTCTCTTCTTTGTGATGTCCCAAGAACCACAGCTGCAGTTAAATGGACTGTACTTATATATCTCCTTTCTAGTCTGACCACTCAAAGCTCTTTTACACTACATATCTCATTCACCCATTCACACACATTCATACACTGATGGCATGAGCTGCCATGCAAGGTGTCAACTGCTCATCAGTTTGAGAAGTATTTTATTTTTAGGGCTTCATCAGTGGACAGCTCTGCTCACCTATCTTGAAAATCACACCTTTGTGAGACTCTGTGCTCCAAATATCTGTCTGAGGGCAATTTCCGATTCCTCTCAATGGGATACCTTCTCACTGGGTGGCAGACAGCATTGGTAGTTGGTGCTAGATTGCGTGAATGACATACACCTCCAGTTATCCATAAAGAGCACCTACTGCCATGGCAATGCAGTGGTTCGATATAAACACCATGAGGCTACGACACTGTTAGTGATTAAGAAAGAAGCAGCTAAAGCGACAGATGAAATTGCCTGCCTTCAGGCCTACCACTGAGTCTTTTTTCCCCAAATTGTATTTGAAAGTAGGTTGTGGTAATTTGATCATACATTTGTTTCCTCTTCTCCGTGGCCTCTCAGGGGACTGTTGTTGTTGTTTGGAAAAAGGTTACATTGAATTCTATCAACAGTTGGAAGGAGAGCCAGGTGAAGGTGGCCGAGCCTGGGGTGTGTGCATGTGCAGGTGTTCATATGTGAGTGTTGGCTGGTGGGTAATTTGAAATATTGTCACTGTTGTTTCCATTACTGTCCACACGCATAGCTATGACTCGTTCAGCCACCTCGATCTCATCAGTAACCAGCAGACACTCCTGTGTCCTGCAAAACCAATATCCATCTGCACACACCTCTTCCCGATTGTGTGTGTGGTCTGTGTGTGTGTGTGTGTGTGTGTGTGTGTGTGTGTGTGTGTATGTGTGTGTGTGTGCACATAGAAATGCTCTTGGTAAACAGGGTGAGTCCACTGAGAAGATGAGCTTGCTTTTTGAGGTCAGTCTGATCTAGTGGTAGATACAGTATGTGCTGGTGAAGATGAAAACAATAATAGTAATACTAATACTAGTTCTAATAATAATAATAATAATAATAATAATAATAATAATAATAATAATTATTATTATAGTAATGATAAAGTTAATAACACAGTTGAATCCTTTCTTTAATTGACTGTGTTTTTTCTCATCATGGCCTGCTAGTCTCACAGTGCTCCTCTCATTTACCACGGTGTAATCAATTCACTGTATGCGAGACTGAAATTTAGAGTGTGAGAATGTAAAAAATCATTTGTTTGCACTGGTGATTAAATATGTTCTGACAGCCAGGTTGGCAATATAAACCATTTCGAAACAGAAAGAAATGTGTTATTTGCAGCTCTAATGAGCAAAATCAGCATATTGTGTACAAATCATTCAGGTAGCAGCTTCTAATTTTGAACTGACCGTCACTTTCACCAGTTAAAATGACTAATGACTCTGGTGGCAGGTCATTTCGCTAATTAATGTTAATTCCATGAGTAACCTTTACTCAGTGCAGGTCTCCACCAGGTGTGTCTGGGAGCCTGTGGGTGGAGAACATATAAATATATTGACAGAGATGAATGAAAGACATATTATAAGCATTTCAGTCTATCATTTCATTTGAACATTTGAACATTTGATCATCTGATTGCGTGATTTATATTCACATGAATGTGAACTGGTGGTTAGTAATCAGCAAAAGGCTAACGCAAGGTTACCTGCAAATATCTACAATAATATCTCAACCATGCAATCTGAATATAAAAAAACATGGAAACAAATAATGTCCCAGATGTACCCGAATGTGTTCAGAACTTCTTAGTGGAACTCTTCGGTGCACCTTTCTGCATTCTTTGGTTTCCTGTTTGTGGTTTTGTACAATTCCCCAACAAGAACAAAGAAGAACACTAAATGAAAGATAACATCGCATCAAAAATAACTAGGTACACCAGTCCACAAAGTGCCCTTAAGTAAGCTTCTACCAGCCTGAAAGCCATTTTTCAAGCTCTAATTGGAGCTGGGTTTTTGCTGACAGGAGATGACAAGTGTTGATTGGAGTGTTGTTTATTCACTCAGAGTTAACATGGCTCTGAGGCAGCTGTTCAAAATGATCTAAATGTGTGACACTGACTCTGAT
The DNA here is from genome assembly GCA_033000465.1 of Sciaenops ocellatus. NCBI lineage: Eukaryota > Metazoa > Chordata > Actinopteri > Sciaenidae > Sciaenops > Sciaenops ocellatus. The sequence continues at coordinate 28,065,311 of CP136880.1, read as the reverse complement.
GAATGTAGATGTATAGAAGCACTGACGCTGTCTTTTGAAAGCCTCTGAGTGGAATTACCATGGAAATTGTGATGTGTTCCTGTTCAACTTAGAGCAGGAAGTCTTGTACAACGTATTGTGTGCGCAGTGACCTGAGCAGCAAATACACCAAACAGAATGAGCATTAAAACAAGAGGTGCATCGGTCCAGAAATACAACAATTAAACAATATTCATCCTCATGTGACAGTTACATGTTGACATAAAGCATGGAACAGAGATGGTCAGCCAGTTGTGTGTTACATATTTAGGAATAAAACTGGACCAGTCATTCTTAATATGATCTTCTTCCTGCACTACAGTGGCACTGATTCTGCCTTGCACTGATGTAGTTTCAGTTTTAAGATTCAAATTGTGTGCCATGCTTTTATGGATGGAAGTGCTGGTCTGTTAGTGGGTTGGTGGGCCTTTTTGGTCCAGACTGAAATATGTGACATCAAATTTTGTACAAACATTTGTGGTCTCCAAAGATTAATTCGACTGACTTTGGTGACACCGTGACATTTACTGCAGCACCACTATGAGGTTCAGATTCATTGTTTTGATTAAAATGTATATTATCATTAAATGTTTTGAAATTTGGTTCAATTTATTAGCCTGCATGTTTTACGTTCATCTGTCTAAATTTAGCATATATTTTCATTTTAAAGTCCAGCTCCTCCTCCAGTTTGTGACACAAGCTTCCTGTTACAGAAAGTCAGAGGATTGGATTGGTGTGTTTTTGTAGATTGATCCATGAATAAACTAAATAAATGGTTTGGGAAAGGCTTCAGTCAAGATTAAATGAGGAAAATCTATAAGCTACAACAGAAAATTTCACACACAGTAGAAATGTTATGGCCTGATTGGAAATCAAAGTACGTGTTCAGAGATCAGTTTATTCTTTCTTTCCTCGTTGTCATATAATCCTTTCATTGTGCAAAAACCTTTTTCCCATTTTTCAAGCCCTGAGCATGAAATACAAAAAGAACAAGAAAGAGAAGTGTAGCAGAGGCCAGAATAACTTGCCATGATGATACCTCTGGGGACAACAGACGGAGGAGGGACAGAAGGAAGTGGAAATTGGAGGAAGGAGGTGAGAGAGCTGGTGAGGAGGCCACTATAAGCTGTCGCTGATTCATTTACTGCCAAGACCAGGGGCCTCAGTTATACATGTTGTGTGGGCACAAAAGAAGCAAACTTTGGGATTTCTAAAAAACTGGAGGAAAATGTGCAGCCCTTCAAACTCCAAGCCCAAACTTTATCCTCACCGTAACTGACTTTTTTAATATTTGATATTATTTATGCTAAACAGTTGTGTTTTTACACATCAAACAGACAAGGAGCACCCCTAGCATTCATTTGCAGTCTTTGGACACACACTGATGAATTTAAGTCCAGCATCCAGTTCTCTTTTAGCACTAGCAATAGTCAGATATTTTCGTGAAGAGAAAACAGTATCTGACTATTTAGCTGTGTATATTGAACATGGTGAGAGTGATCTTCAACAGAAATGTAGCGGGCCATTTAATCCAAACAATGAGCTAACAGACACTGAATGAACCAAATGAACTGCAGAGTTTAATACAGCAGCAAACAACTCTTGAGCAGCAGCTTTGTCAGACATACATGACACATGAAATGTTTTTCTGTAAATCTAAAGTCTGAGGTAAGCAATTTAAATCCAGTTTGTGAATTGCTGACCACTACTAATAAAAATGACTATACAGAAATCTATACTGAATGTAATTCACTGTATCAATTAGCCTGACTAGGCCAGACGGTTTGTAACACAGAACTATCTGAGAAGTTGTCATTGGAAACTGTTTGGAAAAGGCCAGGTGATTGGATGAACCATCTATATAAACTATATAATGTAGTCAAACTCTTGAAGATCACAGCCATCTTTTCTATCATTCTTTTAATGAACCACTGCATTCGGACCAATGACAGTATAAAGAATGGACAGCGTTTCTGAGTTGTTTTGAAGCACTGGCCTGCCGCCGTGTTGGCAGTCTTGTCTCTTCTGCCTCCTGTCTAATCTAAGAACCGGCAAAGACGTGGATCATCTATAGCCCTGAGGCTGGCTGAATGAAGTCTGGGTGCTCAAACAAGCCATCTGTAATGGCACTTACCTGTCAATCAAAGTGGCTATGCTGTTAATTCTGTATAACTTTAAGCCTTAATATCATTTGAACAGGTGAGTTGTATAAAAATTCACCCTCAGTACAGTTGTCATGAACGGGGAAATTAGCTATAGAGACCAAAACTGTTTTTTGTACCAGGCTGTAAACATGTTTATTTCTGCAATGAAGTTGGACATTTTAACATGGGGACTTATGAAGATGTGTTCGACAAATGTTCTATAGCCAGCCTCAAGTGGCCGATTGTGGTATTGCAGTTTTTGTCTATTCTTGTGTTGGCATCATTTCCAAGACATAGAGGTTGCTGATTGGTTCAGACATGTGATTTTGTGATCTTATGAGTCTAGCTTACGAGGTGAACATTGAATATCTTTTTCATAAAAAAAATGTTGACCATTATTAATCAAAAATGGGACCTGTTTTTATTGCTCTAATGGATTCTAATTAATTATTTCTATGAATGAAAGTTTAAAGTTTGGGGACAGATGCGATATCTGTGAAAAACTTTTCTTTCCCTGCTGTCATATCGAGCAGACTTCTCCATAGCCTGCTGCCAGACTGTGTGTGGTGCTGCTTTCTGTAGCTGTGATTATGTTGGTGTGTTTCATTGGTGCTCTTTTTAGCTGAAAACATGCTGTTCAGGCAAATGTTAATCTCTGTAAACAGATATCTGCATATGAATACACAATCACAAGGCGAGGAACCAAGTGTTCTGGTTTGTAGTCTGACGATAGCTGATGAGTTCTGAGGCTTGACAAATGTCAGTAGTTGTATGTTGTAAAACATGCTTCCTTTTCATGTACTGTCAAAACTGCAGCCATTTACAAGTGTCATGTCGGTGCAAGCTTTCCCACACTTGAAAGGGAAGGCCTCACTCTCTCTTTAAAAACCAGACGCTGGACTTTACTCAGTGCACTTTAGCTTCTTTTAATTCACAGTTGGCACAGGTGAAAAACCTTTGATAAATCAAAAGACATCCAAAATCAGAAAGATTATAACAAGTTCGGCGTGGGTGAGCGCTTGGAGTTACCTCTGACTCGTCGCAACATACACAGTTTAACTCCACCAAACTACCTTTGAAATGCAACAACAAGTGCCACCAATGCTGCTGACATGTACATAAAACAGAAGTCTCTTCAAAAGGAGCTTAAACTTCTTTAAATTTGTTTTTTACTCTTTGAGTTTCACTTCGGGCTCACTGTGTTTGCGCTATAAAAGCAGAGTCCAGTTTTCCTGGATGACTATGAACATTATCATATTATCCAGGACTGTTGCCACATTTTCACTAGAGAAACTGAAACCTTACAAGGTCTTCTGTTGGCTGCTGCAGGACCAAACTGAAAGTCTGGTCTCCATAATGACAGAATGCAAAACTGCCAGTATGTTTACAGTTTAAACTCTGTCCGAACAATCACCAGAGGGTTAAGGTAGAAATGGGAGATTGTCAGTTTCACTAAATAACTTTGAGCTGGACCAAACGCTGCAGTCGTAGCTGCATTATAATATATGCTAATTTGCCTGAACCACATATACATAACATATGCTTATTTGCATATATGTCTCATTCATCCTGTCCAATCTGCCTAATCATAGCTTTGCTCAAATGGGCACTTAAATGCACACTTCTGCGTCCCTGTCAGCTCACTCTGAATGATCAGTGTCTGTCATTTGACTGTCTTCTCAGAGTAAACCAGGAATTTATCGATTCAAGCTTTGTTAAACATTGAGCATGAGGGAAAGTGATCGTCAGCAATTCATACAAAGGGGCAAGAGCAGCTATCAGTGCAGCCGCACTAAAGATGAGGACTCAAGATAAATTAGTCTCGCTAAATGAGACAATAATGAATTTCAGTCACACTGCACTGAGCACATATTAAACAATATTCATCAATCCATTCTCTATGCTCTTTAACCTCTGGGAGCTGGAGCTAATCCCTAGATGCCTTAAAGGTTAACATCATTTCTTAATTTTTTAACCCGGACCTTGTGTTCCCATCCCATTTTATGTCAAAGTGACTGATGGGGACAGTAAGTTTTAAATGTGGTCCAGTATGAGTGCAAATGACCCAGTCTGCAGCTACAAAACAGACTACAATGAATGTCTTAAGGACAATGGCACAATTTGTCAAAATACATACTTACAGCTTACAGAGAAATTCAACTTTTTCTCTTCCTTTCTGACCTAACCACATCTCACTTACTCACTGGAATTAAACAGTGAGCATAGAAAGTCTAGAAACCAGTGAGTCTAGAAAGCATAATTTAGTGTTATGTAAAACAATTTCAATGTCATAGCTAAAAATTTAGCTGATTCTGACAATAGGGACGGTTTATTTGAGTAAGTATAAGAACCTATGCTGTGCCCACAGAGAAGATTTCATAGACCAGATCAAGTAAAAGGTACAGTTTGAGAACGTTTGAGAGTAGCACTTTTAATTGACGTAAAGTGATGATGCGCAGTTGTCGATGTCTGTCTGAGACTGTTCCTTTTACTGTAATATAACACATGAAGCTGCCAAACTCACACAGGAAGACTATTGCTTGACAACTAGTTTGACTTTACTTTTAATGAGTGTTTTTACCATTACAGTCAACACTACAATCAACAATCATAGAAATATATTCTTATACTATTGCAGTAACTGGACCTGTGAGCATATAACCTAGTCCTAGTTCCCTGTGTCGAATGTCATTAAAGGGCTGACATTGCTGAGCACTGCATCACTGCCCATCACTGCTAACATTTCCAGTTAGGCCTAAATATCACAGCATTTCTTTTTTACAATGAGTTAACAACAGTTATCATTTACAAATGATTTGGGATTGCCAGTTAAAGGTCTCATATCATCAAAATGAGCGTAAATGGGGTGTTTAAGCTTAATATTTTTCTTGGTCCCCACAAAGCTGTTATTTTTATATCTAAAGACGTCAGTCTGTCTGTTAGACGGGGTATGCACCACTTTGGTCCAGACTGAAATATCTCAACAACTATTGAATGGATTGTGATGTACTGAGGTTTTGCACATACATTCATGGTCCCCAGAAGGTGATGACCTTTGTCAGCTGCACATGACACCAGAAGGTTGACATTTTATTCTAACTATTGCTGGATTGCCATTGAATTTGGTTCAGATATTCATGGTGTCCAGAGGATGAATCCTAATGACTTTGGCCATCTGCTGACTTTTACTCTAGCACCACCAGCAGGTCCAAGCATTTACTTATCCTGTGATATATCTCCAAATCTAGGACTGATTAGTACAACTTTTGTACAAATATTCATTGTTCCCAGATGATGTATCGTAATGATTTTAGCATTAGGACGTTTGAAGTTGACGTTTACGGTTTGCAGTGAAATGAAATTTTGGACATACATTCATGTCCCTCAGAAAAAAATGTAACAAAACTGGTAATCCATTCACTTTCCATCTGCCACCACCAGTGTCAAAGTGACTTTACAAAACTAATGACATTCCCATCAGCCTCGGCTGCAAGTGTATTTATTGCTAATCAACTCACTGACATGCTAAACTAAGACAGCAAACAACATTACCTACAGAACATCCGAACTGTCCTTATGATCTTGTTAGCATGATGACCTTAGCATTTACATTAAATGAAGCAGCTTTAATTTAAACCTCCTCCTTGTAAACAAACGAATGGGCCATAATCACCTTAATACTGGAGGATATAATTATCCTAATTAATGAAACCACATAGAAACTTTCTGCTTTTGTTGTTCCATCCATTTTAGTCTTTTCCCCACAGTATTTATCGGGTGTCTTAAGCAAGACAACAAGCACTTTAATTAAACCCAATTTCATCAAAAGAAAATCCACAGGAACAGACAGTTATATTTCAGGGGATGTGTAGGTTGGATGCAGCTCAGGTAAATATTTCTATGGGGATGTATTTTTCTTGACTGCTTTGATACAATCTGAACATCTGAGAGCACACTGACAGCTGCACTCAGATCTACAGGGTGTGCAGTGTACGAACACCAGGGTTGGAGGATTGATTTCAGCAATGATAGAAATAAAAAAAAAAAAGTCTCATCAGCTGCAGCTCAGTGCTCCATCCCCCCTGAAGGGATCCTGCAGATTTGCTCAATTTGCTAGAAATTATTTCATGTCTAGCAACTAATGGGAACTCTTCAGCTCACACAGGAAGTAGTGAATTAATATGAAGAAGTGAAATATTAACTGAGCTGAGAGTGATGGGTCACAGTGTGTGATTCTCTGTCTCACCTCCTCCACCATCATTCACAACATTTTCAGAAATTCTGAAATACCTTTTTCTACCACGGCCACTAAAACATAAGCTGCTGCTATCAGCATGGATTTAATGCTTCTCCACTGGATTTTTTAATATCATCACGGTGTGGAATGGACAGGGTTAAGGGAAAATAACCAGATATATGCATCTCTTCTTGAATAGCAAACTAACAATGAGCAGATTGGGTTGGTATAGTATGTGTGGCCTGCTGTCATCTTAACCCTACCCTTTATTTCTCATTTCCACTAGCTCTAAGGGTTAACTTCATTTTGGAGGTCAAGTTCATTGTTTTCTAGCTGAGACAGATGAATTACTATCTATTATGAATTACTAACTATTATATCCTGGTGACATAAAAGACAGATAAGCAGATGTGATAAGGTTCAGGCAGGAAGGATCATCAGCTTTGTACACGCACACACACAAACACACGTACAGATGCAAAACACGGCCGTACATCATTACAACACAGCACATGCATGCACACACACAATCATGCAGACAGAGACGCATACACACATAGGCGCACACACACACACACACACACACACACACACACATACATTTCACTTAAACACTTTGCTGTCTTGGAAATCTCTATTCATTGTTAACACTATGCACTGTGATAGTATAAATGAAAACGGGCCTTTTATGCGCCTCACACACACGCACACAGAGTGCAGAGCACACAGAGTACAGTCATTTTATGCATCTAATTTTCATTCAGCCTCATTGTCTCTTGACAGGAAAAGATTCCATATGAAGATATAAATCTTCCCAAGCCCACATTTTCCCAGCAGCAGCACATTATTCCTGTGAAGTCTCTCATAAAACATAACCTACAGGGTGTATGTATGTGCAGTTATTGGCTGCTGTTAGCAAAGGCTTGATTTTTACTAGGACTTGGCCTAGAAGGCTATGAACCGTGACTGCATCGGTGGCTTGTTGATGGTGTCCTTAGACTGTTTTCTCACCTAAACTCAGCCAATCACTTTTTCCTGATCAACATCAGGCTTTAAGGACAGAGGGTGATGCAGACTGTAAAACCCTGTGAGGCATACGTGTGATATGTGATGTTATAGAAATACAATTGACTAGAGCTGTTTAAACAGTTGTGAAATGGTGATCCCAGGATGGAAATGGAATAAAGCTGTTAGAAGAAAAGTTTCCTGGAAACTCAAATTAAACCAGAGAGGCAAACTAACATGGCAGCTGGCCACCTCTTTATATGTATTGTTTATATTATTATTTATTGTTAATATGAATTAATATACAAGGGTTTAATTGAGAATAGTGAAAGACTGTGATCAAATATCAGGAGTTACTTGTCGCTTTTCTTGAATTTTAAAATTCCTTCAGATGAACTGAATGGTTAAAGTGATGATTGAAAGGTTTTAGGATGAATGGTCATTTGCCACAGCACGCGCACGCATACGCACACACACTAAACTCGCAGCGTACCTGTCCACGGCGATGGCAGTCATTGAGTAGATACTGGCAAAGACAGCCGCAATCGGGAAGAAGTTGTGGAAGCGGCAGTAGACCAGTCCGAAGTACCACTCGTTGTGCACGGCGTACGTGAAGTTGATCACCGTGTTGAAAGCGGACATGGAGGCTTCGGCGAATGCCAGATTGAGCAGAAAATAGTTGGTGACGGTCCTCATGCGTTTGTGTGCCATGACAATCCAGATCACGGTCAGATTTCCTATCACGGATACGATGACGATACAACTGTACGCAATGGCCCAGAGGACAATTTGCCAAACCGGCTGCACAAACTGGTTCCCATACACGGTCCCGTTATTTGTGACGTTGGAGCCAGCGGTCCAATTCGGCACGTCTGTGGTATTGAATAAAGGATCCATTTTGGTGTTTAAGAGCGGAAGTCACACTACAGATATGGTCAGAAACTTAATTCATATCAGTTAAAGATGAACAAAGATAACAATGAAAAGTTCAAAAGAAACTGATCCGCCGCAGCTCTGCTGGAAGAGTTTAGTCTCCGGAATGTCGCTGTCTTCAAATCATAAATTCAGTGTAGATATTTTTCAATCAATCGATTATCTGTGTATCACACTGAACTCTGTGCGCTGTGCGTAAAACGAAAACGCGCCTTTTACGCGCCTTGCGGCACCAGCGACTCTGTGTTCTGTGTTCATACGTCTCCGAGCTGCGCTCCTCTGTCTGCTCCTCTCTGTGCGCTCCTTCTACTCCTCTGCTCTAACTGAGTGGCTGCACGGCAGCTTATGAAGAGAGCTGCTGCGCGCCCGTCCAATAGGCAGTCTCTAAAATTATGATTATAGATGAGTCAAGGTAAGTAATTCATTCCACCCGACTCAGACCGCATGGGGAAGTCAACGGGATTATCAAGCCTAAATACGTTTACTCGCACTTCATAATAATGATAATAATAATAACAGTAATAATAATAATAACAACAACAATAATAATAATAAGACTGTAACATTGACTGTGAACATGCTGATGAACAACATCACCTGCTGAAATGTAACATGCTGCATTAGGCTTTTTTTCACGTTAGTCTCTTTGTTATTATATTATTATAAAACTATTTTTTCTATGTGTATTCAATGATTATGACTTGGCTGATGAAAAAAGATCATGTAATACAGTGACCTGACTTATTATGTTTTTACTGATCATGTGAATTTACAACATGTAATGATGAGGAATGTTAGCCTACTGTCTTTACATCTGCACAATAAACAGGGCCACGTGTTGGATTTTGGTGGCCCTAAATACAATTCTTTTTGTGACCCAAAAACACACACACTGCTCGTATCACAACCCAGCTCTGAAGCCATGAAAAACAAGGGAGAGGCGAAAATAAGAGTAATTTATTGTTTCTCAGATCAAACAACTGAAAAAACCTAAACAAAACTAAACAAAAGAGAAGATGACAGCAAGTGCAGTGGTAGAAGTTCACCAGAATCTGAGGAGATAGATGAAAGAAGAGATGTTGGTGAACCTTCTTGACCAGAGTTGAAGTGTTCAGGTTCCAAGAGAGGTCCACAGAGATGTGGGCACTCACAAACTTAATGCTGGAGACACACTTAACCTCTGTACTCTTTCTCTGGATGGGTGTGTGGGTGTCTAGTACACAATAATCTCTTGGGACATTTTGGTGTTGTTACCTCTGTTATGACCTTTGTAGCTGCAGTCACACCAGATGAGGAAATAGATGTCCCTGAAGTTACATGCAGATGCAATATATTCCTTGTCTTGGTGTCTCACATAGACACAGCAGTTGGAACCGAAACTCAGAAAAGTTGATTGATCAGACCAAAGTCCAGATTTCCACTGGTCTAATGTCCATTCATTGTGTTTCTTGGTCCAAGCACTCTTCTTCTTCTTCTTCTTCTTCTTCTTCTTCTTCTTCTTCTGTGGTTTCTTTGCAGCTATTTGACCATGAAGGTCTGATTCACTCAGTCTCCTCTGAACAGTTGTTGTTGAGCTGTGTCTCAATTGAACTCTGTGAAACATTCATGTGCTCTTTAATCTGAGGTGCTGTTAAGTGGTGATTTCTGAGGCTGCTAACTGTACTGAACTTCTCCTCTGCAGCAGAGCTTACTCTTGGTCTTCATTTCCTGGGGCAGAGTCAGTTTCATCAGAGTGTTTGATGGTTTTTGGGACTGCACCTTCAAAGTTCAAAGTTCTTGAAATGTTCTGGACTCACTGTCCTTCATTTCTAAACTCAGTTGAGCAGTTCTTATCTTACATGAATAGCTACAGTAGTTGAATAGAGCTTTTTACTGAATGACAACACTACCTCTGAACAATACAACTGATGGTCTCAAATGCAGAAGACAAGAAATTACACTAATTAAAATAAAAAAAAACTATTTTATTTTGTTGTCTTATGCTTACCACATAATTCCATATGTGTTATTTGATCAGTTTAATGTCGTCAGTGTTGTTGTGATGAACAGTAAAATTAAAGTAAAACCATTGAATGAGAAGGTGTGTCCAAACCTTTGGCTGGTACTGTACACATACAGTATCAAAGCCATACCTGTTTTTGTAAACTGTTTAGCCCATGTGCTCCATAGAGGTAAAAGGTTTCTCGTATACTTAAGTGTCACCTGGTAATGGAGCTGTCTGGTCACTAATGTATCTTCTTGTGGATACCTTGACCTGCCTGATTCTGCTGCTGGTCACACTGTAGTCTTCAGGTTATCCCGGTGACATGACAAGCAATGACCATCTCCTCTGATGTGTCCAGAAGGAGGAAGAGGAGCATGATCCCCCTATTGGAGCCCTGAGGCATTGCAAACAGATGGACAGACAATTAACCCACACAGATGATCTGCATCACCTAACTGCATTCCTCTTCTTGTATCACTGGCTGCGTAGTCCTAACAGTGACCGGTACTAATACACATACATCTACAAAATACACATTTACAAGCACAAAATAAAATGACACGTCCTGAAAATAGAATACTGTATGATTTCAGTATGCTTCATCACTATACTATTTCCTTTCTCTGTTTCCATCTCTCAACAGCATCCTCTCTAACAAGCATGGTACAGTCAACAAGAAGATGCTATTGTAGGAGCAGTTCCGTCTAGATTCAATGACTGGGGTAAAGCTAGGAGGACGGTGTTGGTGATACATTACGTTTAACAATAAAGGTCATGATAATTTGTTATATTAAGTAATAAATATTGCAGTGCATTACAATTATATAATTAGATTTTAAATTACATGAATAAAAATAATTGTACAAAGGTTGTTTTGCTTGTATTGATCAATGCAAATAAATACAAACACAAAAATACAAAGCATCATAAATTGTTCTGTTGCCATATTAAAGCATTTATTAAGTTATGTTAAAAATGATCACCAGAAATGTATCATGACAATCAAGTGTATTAACGTATTTCACAGCTGCTGTCCTGGATGACTCTTCTTCAGGAGATCCCTGTCCCAGGGGGCAGCATAAAGGAATGACCGTCTGCATGTGCAGGGGCACAACATCATGACTAAGTCTGCAATCCTTTTCTTGCAGAAAAATACATGTTTACATTACACAAAACTTTCATGCAGTAGTATTCAGAACAGCTGGATTTACTGTGAAACCACACAAGTCAGTAGAATTAATGAAGCTCATCAGAACGTCTTTCGTCTGTGTGAGGATCTTAAGAAGCATCCCCATCCACTGTCTCCAGGAATACCCCCTTTACTGGTGGAGGTCCCCTCTACTAGCTAAATTAGCACACTATCTATGAATCCATGATACTTGGATAGGGTGTTGCTGCTGTGACAATGCAATCTTTCTCCATAACATATAGAATGTGTTGGGGTAGATAATTCCTGAGCCCCTGGGCAGTGCAGCTAAAAGCTCCAGGGTGTTTTATATGAGGTGCAAAGGAAAGAGTGCTATCCAGAGTGACACACAGGCTCTTGACTTGGCTAGGGAAAAGTACAGCAAAACCATCACTGATTTTGTTTGGGAATTGGCTGTTGGGCTTTGTAGAAGGTGGTTTTGGAGCCAGTGAGGAGGCCTCAGTTTCACTGCCATTGAACTTCAAAAAGTTACTGCTCATCCATCCTGATGTCTTGGAGGCACGTGGTGAGGGAGGTGGGAGGAACGGCTTGGTGTGGGATTAGATGACATGTAGGCTTGAATGAAAGTGGACACTGTGTTGATGGAGATTTGTGCGAATTGGAAAGAGGCAAATGATGAATAGGGGTACACTCAGCACTGAGCCATGGGAGACAGCCCAGTGGAACAGCTAAATACCTTAAACATCAGACATATCATATCAGACATGCTGTCTGTCAGTGAGATATGACAAGAACCATGAGAGTACAACACCAGTGATCCCAGAGTCAGCTTCATGGAGGAGGTCATTGGTGATTTTAACCAGGGCTATTTCATTACGGTGTTTGGGGCAAAAAGCTGATTGAAAGGGCTCATTGAAACTGTTTGAGTCAAGGTGGGACTGAAGTTGTTTCGGGAAAAAGGAAAGGATGCAGATAGGCCTGTAATGCTTCACGTCAGTTGAATGATGTTTTTAAGTTGTACTGAACAGCATCCATTGAAAACAGCGCTGGGCCAAAGACATTATATTAAAGTAATCAGAATCAGAATCAGAATTACTTTATTGGCCAGGTGTGTGTCCACACACACAAGGAATTTGACTCTGGTTCACTTACCTCTCCTTTGTACATAAAGTTTAGTACTGAATGTATTTGATGATCGGCGACACATTGTCATCTTTGGGCACGTTACTCGCACAGCGGACTGCGGACAGACAGTCTTACGGAGATAATTATTATGGAATTAAAAAAATTGTATCACTGCTGTATTAATCACTGTAACACTAAACTAAATATTCAGCCTGCATTGGTCTATGAATGTGGGTGATTCTTATTGCATCTAAACAATATATGAAGAGCTTCTCCTTCAGTTCACGAAATCCCTGTAGCCGCAGCAGCTTCTCCAGTCCCGGAGAAGTGCCGCGTCAGAGCGCAGTGCCATTACGCACGGCCATTCACTGTGTTTTACCTTCATTAAATCACCTGAAAGCTATATCAAGCTAACCACACAGACCTACATACAGACCTCTACACACAGCAGAGTGTTCCGTTAATAGAGCTGCTTTTTTATGAAGGAGACGCCCTGTTACCAGGGCTCATCATAGCTGCACTGAGATATCGAATATGATCTATATCTTTATATGCACTCTACTGAGAGCCCTCATCTAGTTTTAAATAAAGCCTAGCTATTCTTACATCTTGTGTCCTGGGCCCTTTCTTGTGTACAGGGGCTGTTGTGGGGCACTCCTGTGAGGTCGAAGGCATGCTGAGGTTGGCCTGATAAACAGCTGCCTGGCCTGTTGTAGTAGGTCTGCCACGATTAAAAAGGGAGCGAACTTCTTCGTCAGAAGAACGGTATTGGGCAGGGGTATCGGGAGGATTTTTGGCCCGTACACACATTGCATATTGCTGCTACGAGATTCCGAGCGGACTGACTCATTGTCACTCACTTTTAGCTGCAGCATCACAAGATGGCCGCAGGCACTGCCGTGAAGTCTGACGTCAGTCAAGTTTCATTCAATATATTCAGACTTTCATTCAATATATTCAAGGTTCACTCCATATATTCGAAGGTTCACTCCATATATTCAAAGGTTCACTCCATATATTCAAGGTTCATTCAATATATTCAAAGGTTCACTCCATATATTCAAGGTTCATTCCATATATTCAAAGTTTCATTCAATATATTCAAACGTTTAATTTCCTGAATGGCATGCCATAATATATATATATATATACACACATATACATATATACATATATACATACATACATACATACATACACACACTTTTCCTGTTTTAGGTCAATTAGGATTACCAAAATTATTTCTATTTGCTAAATACCAGAATAATGAGAGAGAGAATTTTTTAGACAATGTTTTTATTACTTCCTTGAAAGTCAGAAGTTTACATACATTTCATTAGTATTTGGTACCATTGCCTTTAAACTGTATGACTTGGGTCAAACGTTTTGGATATCCTTCCACAAGCTTCTCGCAATAGTTGGCAGGAATTTTGGCCCATTCCTCCTGACAGAGCTGGTGTAACTGAGCCAAGTTTGTAGGCCGCCTTGCTTGCACATGCCTTTTCAGCTCTGCCCATAAATTTCCAATAGGATTGAGATCAGGGCTTTGTGATGGTCACTGCAAAACATTGACTTTGTTATCCTTAAGCCACTTTGTAACCAGTTTGGCAGTATGCTTCGGGTCATTGTCCATTTGGAAGACCCATTTGCGCCCAAGCTTTAACTTCCTGGCTGATGTCTTGAGACGTTGCTTCAGTATTTCCACATAATGTTCTTTCCTCATGATGCCATCTATTTTGTGAAATGCACCAGTCCCTCCTGCAGCAAAACAACCCCAAACGTAACGATGGTCATTATGGCCAAACAGTTCGATTTTAGTTTCATCAGACTACAGGACATGTCTCCAAAAATTAAGTTCTTTGTTCCTGTGTGCATTTGCAAACTGTAAACTGGCTTTTTTATGGTTTTTTTTGGAGTAATAGCTTCTTCCTGGCAGAGTGGCCTTTCAGCCCATGTCGGTACAGTACTCGTTTCACTGTGGATAATGACACACTCTTACCAGCTTCAGCCAGCATCTTCTTGGTCTTTTGCCTTTGTTCTTGGGTTGATATGCACATTTTGGACCAAAGCACGTTCATCTCTGGGACACAGAACCCATCTCATTCCTGAGCGGTATGACGGCTGGACATTCCCATGGTGTTTATACTTGTGTATAATTGTTTGAACAGATGAACGTGGCACCTTCAGGCATCTGGAAATTGGATGAACCAGACTTGTGCAAGTCCACAATTCTCTTCCTGATATCTTGGCTGATTTCTTTTGACTTTCCCATGATGTTACACAAAGAAGCAGTGTGTTCAGGTGTGCCTTAAAATGCATCCACAGGTGTGTCTCTAATTAACTCAAATGTTGTCAATAAACCTATCAGAAGCTTCCAAAGACATGACATCATCACCTGGGCTTTCCTATATTGTTTAAAGGCATAGTAATCTCAGTGTATGTAAACTTTGAAGAAAGTAATAAAAAATTGTCTAAAAAAATCCTTCTCTCATTATTCTGGCATTTTGCAAATAGAAATAATTTTGGTAATCCTAACGGACCTAAAACAGGAAAAGTGACTGTCTGATTTCATGTCAGACAGTGAGAAAAAAATGCATATGTGTCTTTTTATATAGTGTATGTAAACTTCTGGTTTCAACTGTATGTACAACAGGATATGACAGTATATACATATCTATGTACAACAGAATAAATATAAACAGTGGATAAATAAATAAATTATAATGGGCAGGTATTGCACAGATTTACAGGTTATTGCACAGATTTACAGGGTAACATGACAGATAGTAATATGCAATGTTTGTCTGCAAATGCGCTGTGTGAAAATTTAATTGAAGTAGTCTAGGTGGAATGTTTCATCCATGTTTGAATTCAGTAGGTACATGTATCATTTCTAGATTCACAACTAAGCCTCTTGGAGCCATACCCTAAACCCAAGAGGAAGTCATTTTGAATTTACTGTGCAATTTCTATACATTTTTTTGCCATTTACTTTAATAAACTCCTCTTAGAGAATCAATCAAATCAACTTCATATTTGGTCAGAATCATCTAAAGGTCTTTGTGATATTAAATTGCAAAGCTTTTGAGATTTAAACGGCACGTCCATACAAGACATTGAGTTTTCATATATCACCAGGAAACAGGAAGTTGTTTATAATTAGTCACGGTCATAGCGCCACCTACTGGCGACAGAAAGTATGCCTTGTGGGAATTCCAAGAGTTTTTATGCCGTGGTCTTCAAATGATATGCTGGAACATGACATATCATATTACAGTTTTTCTCAGTCGCTTTAGTGCATTTCTCACATCACTATTAACATTTGCACAACAGTTAGTTCGACCTCCACAACATTTAGTCATTTGTGCACATCATAGTAGCAGTTTCTCGTTCCTTCAAACAAATTGCAAATGCTTTTGGACATGCATCAATTGCTTTCATACAACTCTCTGCTGTTTTATAACATTATCATTTGCGTATGTCATGTCAGTCAAAATTAACTATACTTGTGAATGCTGAATAGTCATTCCATATAAAACTAATAGTCCTCATTTCATTGCTTGAGTCATTACATACAAAAATGTTGAACTAGTTGTCAAAATCTGTCAAGCAAATGTCGTCAGACAGTGGTTTGCAGCACATGATAGGATGCTGGTGGAATATCTCCCTCCCTACTCACCATTCCTAAATCCAGTAGAGGAGTTTTTCTCTTCCTGGAGGTGGAAGGTTTATGACCGGCATCCACATACCCAAATGGCCCTGCTAGCGGCCATGGATGCAGCATGTGATGACATCACAGCAGAGTCCTGCAGAGGGTGGATTCGCCGCTCGAGGAGATACTTTCCTCGCTGCATTGCAAGAGATGATATTCGCTGTGATGTAGATGAAACTATGTGGCCAGACAGAGAGGAACGTCTGGATGTTCATGAATGATTTACAGTACTATGTATGTTGTATGTTCAGTTCCAATATGTACTGCAATATTGTTTACAGTTGTGCACGGCTCTACCCAAAGGGAGTTTGTTTGTTGTAAATAAGGGTGTATTTTTTCTTTTGCACAATGCTGTGAACAAATTAGAATTGCAAAGAGCATATGCAGTAAAAATGTGAAACATACATATTCAGTGTCTTGTACTAAGTTACCTCACTAAATACAGTAATGTGTAACTTTACTGTAGTTTTCAAATGGCTGTGCAAATAGTATATAGTGCTGTCTTGAGCATTTTCAGGTCAACTGGTCACTTGGTGCACAGGATTTAGAGCCCATGTTGCAGATAAAATAATTTTCAAGCGAAGTAAAAAAAAATGTGTTTGGATGTAACTGTGTCCTATATGCATAATGTTGGGGGGTTGGTTTTCACTAATTTCAGCCAACAAATTGGACCAAAAATGTGTTCCAGACTCACTGAAGGTTACCTGGTATATGCCTGAGACCAGACCAACCAATTTCAATTTCAATTTTATTTATATAGTGCCATATCATAACAGAAGTTATCTCATGACACTTTTCATACAGAGCAGGTCTAGACCATACTCTTTATAATACTGAACCAGAAGGCCACCACACTTTAGTGAACCCACATACTGTATTTTACTAGCATTGTCAGGTTATTATTTTCCTGTAAAATAAGTTTTTTTTTTAATCAGAAAATGTATTTCTTGACCCCTCTCTACTATCAAAATTTCCATCTTCTCCTCATTCAATCAATATGCCACTTACAATATTTCTTTATCTGTCAGATGTATTAACTGCTAACACAGCCATCTTCCTAACAAGGTCAGTGTGATTGAAACCAAATTACAGTGAGGTCAAATCAATTCTACACCCTGTTTCCTGCAAACGACTTGGTTTTGACGGTCTGCATCAATATTTTATTGAAATTATCCAAACAAATTGGTATTACATGTCTGGGCACAAGCCATGACAATAATCCAGTTCTCATTTCATTTTCATGTTAGACAGCAAATCATTGTCAAAAAATTAAAGTAAACCAGTTAAGATTAATAAGAATCATGATACGTGTTTCAAAATTGCTGCTACTAATTTTGTCACTGAGAATTATAGATAATTATATTGTCACTTATTATAGCAGACAGGATGGTCCCCAGCTAGACGTTACAGGTGCCTGGTGGCCTACACCTTAACCTGTAGGCCACCAGGTTGCCCCCATGTGACGTTATTGCATGAGTGACCTAAACCAGCAGTTCAGTTCTGACAGGGGGCTAAGTTCCCTGAAAGTCTCAAATATTATTCATGTTATTAATATTATTGAGAGACAAATTGGCTGTTTTGTGACCAATAATAATTTACCAGTACTAATGAGGATAGATAAAAGCAGATGAAAGCTAACTTTATTTCAGTATGACATCAGCATTTAGAGCTACCAGCAAAACAGGCTTATGAATTTAAATCATTCTGGCCCGTTTAATCTAGCTCAAATGTTCATCCTTACAATAAAAGTGAGCTTGGACCTGTGAGTCTGCAGAAGTCATGCAAAGCTCACATCAAAACCAGACACACGTTTGAAGTCAGTTTATACTTTTTAATGAAGTTTAATGAGAGTAAGAACTAATTATTTAATCTTACAGGCAGGAGGTCAGAAGAAAGAAGAAAAAGTAATGAGTCAAATGAACATTTAGTTCATTCAGGTAGCAAGATATACAAAGCTAAGTGCCTCAACTTTTTTGGTGGCTATTTGTCACGACCTGAGATAGAGTCCAGATGGACTCAAATGCACGATTGTGATGGTGAGGTAATCAAACAAAAAAGTATTTATTTTCCAAGAAACAAACAAAAGGTGCTCTCAAAGAGGATCCAAATAATAACTCAAAGTAGACTCTGACCACGAGAATACCTGAACGCTGGGTAGTCACGCTTGACATACACTTCCATGAACCGAACAAGACAAACTGACAAAGACCAAGGGAAACAAGGACTATTTATACATGGGGTGAAAACAGGTGAAACCAATCAGGGGCAGGGCAAACCATTACAACAGCGGGAAAATCACACAAAGGGAGGAAGTCAGGGTCTGAAACGAGAGGGAAAAGGTGAGTACAAAATAAAACAGGAAGTGAACATAAAACACTGAACATGGACATGACTAAAATTAACACACTTGACGAGACACAACACTATTCACATTTAACTTTAACATGTCTGTGCTGTATTGGCCACTGAAGTGAAGGCTTCCATAATGTCCCATCTTCCAGTGAAGAGTGCAGATAGAATTTAAAGCAGTAGCAGTCTGTTTGTAGAATCCGGTCAAAGGTGTGCCAAATTTCCTCAAAGGAACATCAGTGAGAGGACATAGCAGTAGATCAGTCTTAAACATATGCACACATTTATATCCACACACAAAAACAGTACAGAAATCTGACATGAAAAGTACACACATGCATTTCTTCAGAAATGTTGAAAATGAAATGCACTGTAACTTGAATACAAACAATAATATAATTATTTGCAGACTTAAGTGTACTTTAGCTTAGCTTTAGTATGTAGCTTTGTCTACTGACTCTATGTGGTACATTAACACATTCAAATGTAAAACAGTACAGTCTTTACTGAAGAGCCAGACAGTCATACACAGGAAATCAGTCGCACACAAGAAAAGAAATCAAAGCACGGAGAGGGCAAAATCCAAAAACAAGGGAGCAAGGCAAAGTCCAAAAAACACAGAGACAGAACAAAGAAAAACATGGAAGACGAGAGCTGGAAACTGAAAGAGGAAAGGTTAGCATGACAAAATAAAACAGGAAACACAACAGGCAGAAATGAATCACAAAATTAAGGTTAATCTTAGTTATGCTGCAGCGTATGCTGCTCTCATAAAGAGGGCCAAGATGGCATCGTTTTTGAGAGTAGTTCAAACCCCTATTTCTTTCACACCTCCTTGCAGCTGGCCAATCACTGCTCAACCATCTGACAAGCAGTTCAGTTGGAAAACAATGAGACAGGCTTTTAGAGCACTGTCAGAGGGAGGGACTATGACAAGTGCTTTTACAATGCTTGTCACAGCACTTCCTATCCGATGGGGCTCAATATGATACTAAGCTCACTCAAACACACACATAATGTTGCCCAAGAACACTGTGACTTCACTGGATGAGTCAGGAATTAAACCAGTGACCCTCCAATTACTAGATGACCTGCTCTACCACCTGAACCACAGCTGATCTCACTCACCACATACTGTACTGCAAACTCTGCAAAGCATTCATGCTGCTGGGCATCACGATGACTGCGAAGCAGAAAGTCATGAATGCCAGTTTGAAGACTGCTGACAAAGCGTCCAGATGGGCCTGGATAATCTGTGAGCTGCTGGGACACAAGTCAGGGCCTGATCATTCCGACTGATAATTAATACTGTACTGCATGTGTAAAGTATGCATATACATCATAACAATCATAAAAAATGTGTTACTCTTTTATGATAGAGTGATGTTTTTTTACCCCATTCACTACATCAACAGAACCTTTCATATGCTCTGTTAATCACTGACTTTTTAATAATTTGAAACAGATTTGTTGGCAGAAGTGCACTCAGTTAGTCACCTTCATTGGCATTCATCTCCCTGAGCCTGAAGTCATGACATCAAAGGGCTGACACAAGCCAATAGTGGTTTTATACAACTGATCACTTTCACATTCCTGCTGCAACAGAAGTGAGCCACTGTATCAAACAGAAGAAATAGTGTAGCACTGTTTTGTATATTAACCTCTGTGTGTGTGTTTGTGTGTGTGTGTGTGTGTGTGTGTGTGGAGTGTGAAAAGGATGCTGGGTTTCTGAATTTAAACTCAGTTCAGCTCATGTGAACTGTCTCCAGGTCCAGTGGATGCTCCTCAGTGACTCTGTGACATAAAACATTTCTGAATTCTGAATGTTAATTTTGACCTTTCCATTGATTGGATTTCAGTAACTTGGCCTGAATGTTCCCCCTCCCACTGAAAATTTCAACTGTGAAAGATGTGAGTGTGTGTTGCCTTTGATGAGCTGCAGCCACCCTGATGACCCTCAGAAAGTGCACAGATATAATTCCTGACACAAAAATCAATGCTGATGGTTTAGAGTAGCCTTCAGAAAGATGAGGTTTGTGTAGCATGCTCTTACTGAGCAGTGCATGATCACTCATTTCTTTCTTTGTCCACTTATTCCTGTTCGTGGTCATATAAGACTGAAATCCCAGCATGCACCAGAGAGATACATTAACCTTGCATCACAAGGTAATGCATGATAGCATAATATTCTTTAGGGAAATTCTCTTTTTTACTCTGGCCTTCTCCGGTATGTAATGTCCGAGGTCGAGATCAGCAACAGAGCAGTGTGTTGTTCAAGGAGACATAATAAGGGTGGATGGTTCCACAAAACGAGGAGAACATTGGCTGAAGGACTCCAGGAAACCTGATGACCGATTTGACTCATAGCTGGCTTGTGCTTTCTTTCAGCATCACAGTGTGCAGAGTATGCAGCAGGTGAGGTCTACATCGCCTGAAACCGAAACAGATACATCAATTAACCTTGTGACAACAAGTACGCATGACAATAATGCTGGAGCATTTTGGTTGCTCAGTGCAATGTTATGTCTTTCATGTTGGGTTCCTGCTGCAACATGGCTCTGTTCAAGACTAAAACAAAAACTGATAGAGTTTGAAAGAATGGAGACAGAGTTCCGATTAAGGGCTAAAGTTTTTGTTTTTGATATTACAGCTGTCAAGAAGTGACAGTGTAGTGGTCAATAAGTGAGGCTTGGCTGAGCATTCTAGTCAAATCATTTTTAAAACCTCCATCAAACACTCCTTGATTAATTGAGTTATCTCCATTATATGGTGGCTGTGTGCATCTGAAGCCGTTACAGATGCATCTTGTGCATACAAGATAAATATTAGAGATTAGAAGTAATGGATTACAGTAACTTGTATCTTTACTTGGATTTTTTAAAAACATGTTTTTCTCTCAATTAAATAAGTTTTGACTTTGTACATATTCTGATTTCTTTTACTATTTTACAGGTGCTTTAGTCCTCTCTGGCTCCTATCAGGGAGAGCACCTCTGGTCTTAGCTCAAAATACAGATTGCTTTTTAATATTTACAATATTTATATTAGTTTTTAATCTTTCATACAGAGCAAACATTAAAAAAAACAAGTATAATAGTTGAAAGTAAAGACAGAAATGTGTCACAGATCAGGTGTAGCAGCTGTGAAGCTGTGAGCACTGGCCCTTTAAGAATGGAGTCAAAACAAAGCGTGGACGGACCGGCCGCACGGAAGTGGTTTTGTTTCGGTGGCAGCTCAGACAGTGTGTGAAATGAGGGCTGGTACATATTTACAATTCAGTTAGCTCTCTTTAAAGCGTTTTTCATTCAATAAACAATATCTTCTTTTCATTACTATTATTTTAATATCGACTGAACTAAGCGAAGGATAGCTAGCTCTTTAGCTAGCTGTACTAACAGAAGCAGCCATGCCGTCTTACTCTGAGCTGCGGAAAACCAACCACTTCTACTACTTCATCAAATTCACCCTGAACGTCTACTCCATGCTCTTCTCGGTAAGTCTGCGCTCCATTTGTTCAATCACATCTCATGTGCCATGTTGTGTGAGCTACAACAGTGTCTGGCAATTGTAGACGCGAGCCTCCCAATAGCAGCCAGTCATCTCTCCAGACTCCGTTTAAAACACACGCGTGTACCATCTGCACTAACATTAACATTAATGCACGCGCTTTGGGACATCATTGTAGGCATATTACGAAACTATATAATCCAATGTACAATTCGGCATGTACTCCAAACAGCGACCTTTGCTCTTTAGATTACAATTTCAATTTTAAACTGGGATTTGACGCAAACTCTCGCGAACTTCCACCCAAACAGCGCAGCAGCGTCAAACGGGATACAGCAGAGATTTTCATCAAATGAACTCCACTGTGTGAGATGGGACGGTAGCCGATTTTACCACAAGACCATATTTACTCTAAAGTAAAGCAGACATTTGGATTTCAACTTTGGGCATTTGTCGTTGAGCAATACAATATTAAGTTGCTGGATCTTCTAATGGGGTTTGTGCTGTGGAATTCTCTGGATATTAGCTAGCTGGTTAATGGTTAGCTTCAAAATAAACACCATGCATGATGGTAAATTGTAATCTGTTGTCAGTACAAGGGTTGTGGCTGATCTACTAATAAAACAATATACGTAGTTATTAATATTTGCGTTTGGTATTGAAACGATGCTACACAGGCTAACAAACAGCTTGGTGGTGCAGGGCGTTGGATTCAGTTAAAGGGACGATGATGTGGGAATATAGTTTTGCCGACAGAAAACGGGAGCTGCCTTAAAGACGCTGTTGTTGTTCATTGAACCAAATTGGCATTCTGATCAGATGAATCATTTACTCACTGCAGATCATGTTCACCTCATTCACATAGGCATAGTTTTATAGAATCAGATTATAAACAAACAGTTCAAATCCAAATGATCTCAGTGACAGTTTTCTTTTACTGAGCAAAGTTCATACGTTAAGTACACTTTGGCTGTGGCTGGAGAGTTTGTGCATGCCACCAGGCCAGACTTCATCGATGACCCACTAACAGACAGAATTCTGGTCTGATTTGAGTTTGTTGAAGTGGTCGGCTTTGATTTGTTATCCAGCAGCCACATACAATGCTGGATGCGCCTCGTCAGGCCATTAAAAAGTAAAGGTGAGCGACCTGTTTTTGTCTGGCTTTAAGCTTCCTTCATCTCACCTCTACACCACTTTCATCTCCAGGGACATTTCCAGAATAATGCTCAATTTGTACCAGCACCAATCTGCCAGACTGTCTGTATCTGAAGAATTTATGCACCCTAAAACACATTATTGAATATGACTCAAAATATCAGTAGTTTGATTCCATTAGTGCTCCACAGTCTGTTTCATATGATCCTCTACTATCTCCCCCTTTTACTGCTGTGATTTAGGACAGTGTGGCCCTGCTCAGCTTAGCAGACTAAATGTATGGAGGTTAGGCTCTTTCCTGGGTCCATGTGTCTTTGCACAGTGTCACTGTTGAGCAGTTGTAGGCACTGTCAGAACCCATTGGGATCTAGCTAACAAACCCCCAGACTGCAAGGTTTCCTGTCTTTCCACTGATGTTCTGCTAGCAGACAGGGGGCATGTCATCATTCTTATCTTCATTACTGCAGCAGGGGAGGTAGAAAGGCAGACATTGGATGCGGGAACTGAGCCAAATGTATCTGCCAATGCTTTATGGAGGGTCGTGAGCACTAAAAGAAGTTGAAGGAGATGGACTCTGCTCTTAAGGTAGATTGCTTCTGTTTCCAATTGAAAATCAATAGCAGGGAAGAAATCGTGGTGGATTACTTCTCTTTTGTAGCGCTTGTGTTGGATATAAACTAAGTGTGACTGTCTCCATTTGTCAACATTTGCTTTCAAAATATTTGTCAAGAGGTTTCAGTAGTCACAAAGGGTTGGACTTAATATAATTCATGTAACTCACTGTGAGGCGCACTGAGCAGCACTGAGCAGCTAGATACAGAGGTGGAAAGTAGCTAAGTACATTTACTCGTGTACTTAACTTGAGTACTACCTTTTTATTCTGCTGCTTCACTCTATGTCAGAAGCATATTGCATTGAAGCAAGATGCACTGTGTCCCATTGTGACGCTGATTGTTTTTAGTTGTTTCTGGTAAAATAAAGGTTTTGTAGTTACATTGTCAAGTTGCAACGCTGCTCTCTTGCATTGAATTGTGGGTGAATGTTGGAGATAAACAGTGAGTGATTTTTAAAAAACATCTGAACACATTTTGAACAAAATGGACAGACTGTAATAGAATAAATTTGAGGAACAACGTTAGCTGTGTTCACCCTGAGCTAACATCTGCAGCCATCAGCCAAGAACTGAGGAGGCACTATGAACATCATGTATATGTGGATTACACAACAAAAAGGAAGTACACTAAAGTGTACACTAAATCATGTTTCATATATTAGCAGCTTTTTGAGGTTATTGTACTGATTTAAGATTTTACATTAAAAACATGATAAGCTTAAGAAAGCAGCTGACACTAAAAAGAGACTTAATAACCAATAAACAGGTGCAATATTTATCAGCAAAGCAAAGGTCAGAGAAAAAGTCTCAATATTATGTAACTATGTGGTCATTCATACATAATGCACACCCAAAACATGTGAAATAAACATTTGGAGCCGTGTGCAACAGCTGAATCCAGCTGTGGTGTGATTTGAGTGTGCCTGTTTGTAACGGACCTCAGTACCATCGACCCGCAGAGCCAGGCAACAGTTTCAGAGCAGACCCACAGTTTCAGCATGTGCCACCGTGTGTTTTTTCTTTTTTTAAAACTTAATTAACAACACAGTGACATTACAATCTGCCATCAGATTTAATCAGTTCATTGAGGTGTGTAATCGTTGTTGTTTTTTTTCTTTGTTTAATGACATTTAATTGACTGAATGTAGGCCAAAGACACATGAACAACAAAATGTGTCAAAATAGACAATGAGAAAAAAAATGTGATTATAGACTAACATTGCCAGCATTCCTAGAAGATGCTGTCACTCACATCTAACTCTAAGAAGTTCTTTACTAGTAATCAAATGAATAAATTCATGCTAAACATAGCCAGCTCCCTCAAATTCTGAAATTATCTGAAGCCTCATTGGCTCTCAGTCCAAACCTCTCTCTACTTGGTGCTGTGTATAATGTAGTTAACAAAGCGAGCGGCCGAGAGCTTGGTGAAATAAAAGGCTGAAAGACAGACGCCGAGCTGGGCTGACTGCTGTTGGACTAGTCAGTAATATTAGCTGGCTGCTATGTCTGCTGTTGTTGACCTTGTTGATGTTTGGCTTTTATCATTTTTGATGATATGTAATGTAATCAGAACAAATACACATCTGCAGCTGTCCATATTTACCACAGTAGTTTTGCACCTACAGTTGTGTTCACAATAATAGCAGCACGTTTAAAAAGTGAGTAAAGCCTAAAATCCTTTAAAAATCCGTACAGTAGCTTTTTTTTCCATACACACAAATGAAAGAAAAAAATGATCAAATTTGTTATTACTTTACAGAAAGTGAAGAAAAAGAAATATTGAAATAAAAAAATAAAAAAAACATCAGTGTGCAGAAAAAACAGCTGGCCCTTATTTAAGGACGAGGCAGCAAATGTTGTCCATGCTGGTTATAGTGCATTTCTGTCTGTTGTTCACAAGAACAGCGTAACTTGTTTAAAAGGTGATTGGAGAGGGGAAACCAGACTGCTATTATTTTGAACACAACTGAACATGATGTTGCTTTAATGTCAGACTTGACACAAATACGAAATCCTAGAAGACTTATGAAAATGAAAAAATACCGAGTTCTTCATACTGAGGCTTTTTAACCCATAAACCCTCTGTCTCTGTCTGTCTGTCTGTCTGTGTCTCTCCCCCTCCAGCTGATGGGTCTCTGTGTGCTGTGTGTGGGGGTGTATGCTGAAGTGGAAAGGCAGAAGAATCGAACCCTGGAGGGTCTTTTCCTGGCCCCTGCTGTGGTGCTCATCTTGTTGGGTCTGGTGATGTTCACAGTGTCCGTGGTGGGCATGGTTGGATCCCTCAGGGACAACAAGACATTACTGCACATGGTAGGAATCATGGCTTTTCATATTTGTTGTACATAATGTACTATATGTGTGTACTTAGCTTTAGATGAGGACGAGGAGCTTGTTTGATTCTGTGGAAGTCATGAAGTTCATGTTACTCACCAGGAAACATTATGTTCCTTTATACGCTGATATTTACAGGTAGGTTGGTTAAACCAATATTTCATCTCATCTCAGGATGTCACCATTGTCCATACTGGGTATCTTCCTATATAGTCCAATCTGATGCTCCATATACAACACTTAAATTTGTGTGTGTATTTTTACCAGCTACTTGATTCAAATTCTGATGGTACATGTTCACAACTATAGAGTTAAAAAGCTTAGATTATTGATTATTGATATCTGAAATGGATAAAGGTTGTGAATGTTTTGTACACTGCTCTTTGCTCATGAAATGATAACTGGCCTTTCTGACCTACTGACCACGGAAACACTTCATCACATTCATCCACTCACACACACGTTCACACACTGATAGCAGAGGCTGCCATGCTCATCAGAAGTGATAGTGTTTTCCTACACACACACACACACACACACACACACACACACACACACACACACACACACACACACACCATTTAACAAGTGAGTCATTTTATGAAACCAGGGTGATTTTTAACATTTGCAGATTCTTCTTATACAATCATATATATGCACCTTCACATTTAGTGTTTCACACTTATGATCTTCTTAATACAGCATGAAAGTGCATGCTTTAGGTTACAAATTTGTGCCCCACAGCTTCTCCAGCATATATCAGAGTGCATGGGCCCCATGGGGCGGCTGTGGCTCGGAGGTAGAGCAGGTCGTCCCCTAATCAGATGATTGGCGGGTCGATCTCCGGCTCCTCCAGTCTGCATGTCGAAGTGTCTTGGGCAAGATACTGAATCCCAAATTGCTCCTGAAGGCTGTGCCATCGGCGTGTGAATGTGTATGAATGGTTAGCTCCTAAAACTGATGAGCAGTTGGCACCTTGCATGGCAGCTAATGCCATCAGTGTATGAATGTGTGTGAATGGCTGAATGAGATATGAAGTGTAAAAGAGCTTTGAGTGGTCAGAAGACTAGAAAGGCAAGTCCAAGGAAAGTACAGTCCATTTTGGATATGATCGCTGGTGTCCTAAAGAATCTTATTATTACCTTCCACCTGAATTCCTGCCATGTATTAGAGTTAGTTACTTGATGTGCTTCTGTACATTCTTCTTATTGTTGTTGTTGAACATAAGCACACAGCCAACATCAATGATGATAGGGGGGTGCATTAGTCCATTAATGCTGAATGATATAAACAGGTTTTGGAGCAACATACGCTGCCAAGTAGACAACGTCTTTTTCATGGAGGGCGTTGCTTATTTCATCGAGACAATGTCAAACTACATTCTGCACGTATTCACACAGCATGGCTCTGTAGTCAGAGTCCGGGTGCTACACGGGCCTGCCTTGAAAATGTGTGGAACATTATGAAGCATCAAATATGACAAAGGACATGTTGAAGTGTTGAGCATTTGAAATCCTTCATCAAATAAGAATGTGAAAAGATTTGACTTTAAAGATGAGAGCAAAGCCTCGTCACTTCACACACGCTTACAGAGTGTTGTTAAAACAGAGCTGATGAACACAGTGGTGACACTGTCCAACTTCTTTCTAACATGTTGCTGACATCAAATCAAAATGTTCACATCATTTTCAAAAAACCATCAAATTCCTCGGGTTCAACATTTGATAAGTTGTCTTTGTGTTATCTTTAATTAAATATGAAGTTTCACATTTTGTTTACATTCTACACAGCGTGACAACTTCTTTGGAAACAGTTGTAGTTGTCATCATGAGTGACGTTGCTGTTACATTTCTGTATTATTTTTTTACTTTATTTTCTTCTTTTGTATTCAATGTATTTGCTGCAGTGGTGGTAGCTGCTGTGCACTCAATACCTGAAAGTTTTCATTGCTGCATTGTGTCGCCTCCCAGAAATAATCTGTTTTCATATTGGTGTGTATTAACACAGAAACAGATGTATGTTTAGGATGGGTTCAGCGTGTACTGAATAAATGTGCCGTCTTTCCCCCTCTACAGTTCCTCTGTGTTCTCTGTGTGTTGCTGCTTCTCCAGGCGATTGCACTCACCACAGCTCTCATCTTTGAAAAGAAGGTACGTTTGTCTTCTTTGTGTCACATGTTCACCTGTCCTGCACACTCTGATAGCCTTCAATTCAATTTTATTTATATATCACCATATCATAACAAAAGTTATCTCATGACACTTTTCATGCAGAGCAGGTCTAGACCGTACTTTTTATAATAACAACAGTCAAACACCTCTCTGTGTTTCTGCCTCTCTCCATTGTTTCTAGACTTCTGCCCTGTTTCAGAGCAGTATACGAGAAGGCATCAAACACTACTACGATGATCTGGACTTCAAAAACATCTTGGACTATGTGCAGCAAAAGGTAGAATGATGTTAATCCTCTTGAGGACTGCAGCCTCGTGTCTACAACCACATCACAGCTGTGCTGATATTCAGTACGACATCACTCCCTTTCGTGTGATCTTGCCTTAATAAAGAATGATACAATCTGATATTGTTGTTGGTTGTACCAGCTCGGGCTTATCCACAGCTTGATATGCATTATTTCATGCTTTACAGATTTGTTCACACAGGTTTGTTCCAGTCATTTGAATCCAGTCAGTTTACCATCCAGCTGGTCATTTTATGTCACATTGTTTATTAATATTTCTTTACTTTCTGCTGCTTTGTCCCAGATGAAGTGTCTTGCCACAAATGTACTTAGAGTGGTGGCATGGTGAACAAACATCCCCCCCTTGAAACCCTCTGGTTGCATTATCCTTTCATGACATACTGAAGATATCTAACAAGACGAGCACTGTCCAGGGATTTGTCTGTTTTTAAACGTGTCAGCCATCTTGAAAGTGAGAAGGCTTTAGAGCAGGGATGTCCAAAGTATGTGGTCAGATTACATTCGGCCTGAAGCTTCATTTTTAGAATATATTATTTATGGCCTGCTAGGATTGTCAGATACTGTATGGCTGGAAGATTTGGCTTTTTTTGGTTGACATAATGAAGGATTTGAACCTGTAAGGACATAACTGCTGGTGTTATATATCTGTAGATGTGACACAAAATATTACTTTCTGAATGATTTTGTTAAAGACAAGAGCAAGAGTGACACGTTTTAAACTTAAATGTTAACAGACTTTGCATTACTCATAATAAGTCATGTTTAGAATGAACATGATCTTAAGATTTGTATCAACTTCATGCAAGTTTAATGTATTCCATACAATGTATTCTTTGTTATCTGACTCCAGATGTGAAAGAAAGGAAGAACTGGTTTTTAGATTTGTTCACGCCTGATTGGCTTAGATTTGGTTACATTGTCATTTAAAAAAAGATAATTGTGACAATGAAAACAAAATTGTTACAGAACAGTGCATTTGTATGTAACTCTTATTGTTCATTCTTTCATTTTTAAAATGTTAGTATTGGCCCCCGGGCATCTTCACAATGTCAAATCTGGCCCTCTTTGAAAGAAGTTTGGACACCCCTGCTTTAGAGGTTTCTCTGATGAGCAAACTACCTGATGTGTCAGGGAGAGTAACCTATCATGTGATACGTCATTATTATGGTTCATGTAGCTGAATCAAAGATGGTTCTGTGTAGAAGAACAGAGCTCTCTCTATCATTTATGTTTTCTGAAAACAGACTGGATGGATGGATGGATGGATGGATGGATGGATGGATGGATGAGGGGGAAAGCCTGCAGCTATTAGATTTATCAAGAGAATAAATGAATAAAAGCAAAATGCTCTGATTGTGCATCTCATCTGAGTAATAACAGCAGAGCTGACGTCAGTATTGGCTCCAGTGAAGCATATATTGTACTGTATGGGTTCAGTGTCTTTGAACTTGAACTTTAAAACAATTGGCTTTAATAGATCTAACCTTTGACCACAAGCTCAGTGTGGAAGCTTTCCTTCAGGGGACACTTGCTGTTCTTTGAACGCCTACATCAGTAGAAAGGGCAATAAATCCTGCTTCCCATCTTGTGTATATCCTTTCTTTAGCTTCTCCCACTGCTTGTCTTATCAGCACAGCCAGTGTGGTTCCGGGTAGAACTGCCGCATGCTGTTATCCAGGCGATCACAGAGACAGAGATGTCCTTCATCATCCAGCCTGAACACATTGGGCACTTGAACGTTCTCTGTGAAGTACTTTAAAATGGTAGCCTTTAATTGATTGTCTTCACATGAGTGCTGCTTTGACGCTGACTTTAGTTTGCTGCAGGAGTTTGGGGGGTTGTTTGGTTGAAGAGCTCGATGTGTGACATTTTCATTTGAGATGAGCCTGCTCGCTTCCTAATTGCTTCGTCCTCAAACTGTTTTCCAGTTTTCATGTTGCGGAGGGGATGAGTATAAAGACTGGGGAGTCAACCAGTACCATTTCTGCAATGGTACTGGTCCGCTGGCCTGTGGGGTTCCATATACCTGTTGTCGCCGCAAGGTGAGTGTTGTCAATACACATTGAACAAACAAGCACAAAATGATCATTGGTCATTGTCATCCTGCATCATCAGACGCCATGAACCTTCAACTGGAGATCAAATCCCAGCAACACATTACTGCACTGTAACTGGAGTGATGAAACAGTAATTTAAACATGGAATCGATGCTATAATCAGACAAATAGGCTGTAAATGGATCAAATCTCATCAGACTTTCAGGACATATTTCAGCATTTAAATTGGAAATATTGATACCATGTGATGCAGTAATTGGCCTGCTGCAGACAGCCATCCTGTTTGATAATGCCAGTGATTGATGGTTCAGATGGTTCATCCACTGACTCAGTGACGCCTCGTGCTTTATCAAAGGCAGAAGAGACACTTCTAGTGGACACAACAGCATGTTGTCTCACTAACAGGAGAAAAAAGAGCACTCTCCTTACATGAAACTGTGGTGTGGCCACCTCCATACGCTGGTATCACTCCTGTCCATGAGCTCAAAGCACTGATAGCGTCTCTGGAAGTAGTGGAGCTGTATTGGAGAAATGAACATCAGAATCATCCAGCACTCGCCGCCCCCAGAGATTAGAAAAGCTGAACATCGGTTAGGTTTCTGCTGTTATCAGTTCCTGTCTGTCATGGCTGCAGCCATTTTGCAAACCCTTAAATTCACACTCCGTTTGGTAGCAGACAGGAACAGCCCCCCTGTGAGGACCCTCACTGTCACACACGTCCCTACAATGGGGTCTCTGCTCATCTTGTCTCTGACTTTCTGAATGTTGACTCTTGCACAGGTAGGAGAGGTTGTCAACACTCTGTGTGGTTACCAGACTCTGGACAAACTGGTAAGAGCAACAAGTTGTGTGTATCTCTAACACAGCACTGACACATCACAGTGAGGCTTATGATAATCATAATTATGATGATAATCATGTGTCATGACATAAATATTCCTATTGTTTCTTGTGTTTTTGTTCAGTCCTCATTCATGTAGCATATCTGCATTATAAATGATGGTTTTATTATTTATTTGTATTATGTATGATCTCACAGTGCATGTGCAATACTTAACAAAAATCCTTTCTTCTGTTTATCTTTGTTATCGTCTACCTTTGTTGTATTCATCATAATGTCTTTGCTGCTTTGCTGTATGAAGGCTTGTGCTGGAATGTACTGTAATTCAGTTGTGTGTAGCATGACTGTCTGAGCCAGCGTTCCCCTCAGGGACAGTAAAGTATCTAATCGTATCTAATCTATTGAATCAAATCTAGTTTCAAAGTCAAAGATGATCATCACTGTTTTAGTTTTGCTCGCTCGTTGTCATCTCAAATCCCGTTAGGCCCCGTTAGACACTGTTTCCTGACAAAGCAACTGATGTACTCCTCTCAGAGCCTTAGTCCTCTGAGAAGTTCTTCATGGCTGTAAGAATATTCTGTTCATTTGATTTACAGACTTGTCATGGTGTGTCTGCTAGTGGCAGGAAGTGACATGCAGATTCTGTTATACTAATTGACTCATTTTTTCCATCCTCCAGCTAGTTAACTAAGTGATGTGCTGTGTGACACCTTTGGACAGTTCCACTTCAGCTTGTTAGTTTTCTGTCTCGAGTTTAAAAGTGAGACTTTGCTCTTGATGTCTTCTGCTCTGTGTATCAGCGTGAAACCCTGCATGAGGACATCCACGTGCGCGGCTGCATCCATGCAGTCAACCTCTGGATGAGTGACAACATTGGAATAACCATTGCACTGTGCTGCACTATTGGGCTGCCTCAGGTAATTTAAAACTCATCTCACCGACTCACTGACACTGAACCAGGTCTGAAGCTCTCTTTCCAACCAAATGCACCTCTCCAACTTAGCCTTGATATCTGAACCGTGAACTTCCCACTTCCTGTCAAAATTTCTGAAAGTTAATTCACACGTTCATTTTCCTCTCAACACTTCCGAGCATATAATATAAATCTAATGTTTTCCATGCTGCATACAAAACCTGTTTTAGCACCACTAGAATACTTGACATTGATGGTGGTCTAAGTTTTTTCTGACAGTTTCTGTACTTTTATATTTTTTTGGTAAATCTAAATTTGTGAATCTGTCCACAAATCTTCCCATGCATCCGTTCTGACTTTTCACTGAAGAGATTCAGAGGGGAGTAATTACAGTAATTACTTTCCTAAACTCGTCACATAAATGACACACCACTGCTGCAGAATAAATAAAGGAAAAGAAACTTAGTGATAAATGATCCTCTGTCCTCACATCAGTCTTAACATGTTTAGCAGACCTGACTTTGAAGAGCTGTGCTTTTTATTTCTTTCAGTGTGTTGATCCTATAAAGAAGTATTTCTTCTACAAACAGCAGTCCAGCCCAGATCAGGTTCATCAGAGCAGTGTCAGTTCTCTGTGATAGAAGATGTTAGGACAGTTATCCAGTGCTTAGTAATAGCAGACCTCCACCAACATGATGAAAATATGCACAAGTGAAGAGTAGTGCCATCATTACATGATTCAAACACTGTTGATGTGATGTAGGAAAAGTGAGATTGGCGTGAAGGGGTTGTCTCGACTGAAGAGCTGTTTGCAGCTGTACAGCTGTGTCACAGAGCGATGCCCCTTTTTAAATCTCATAAACAGAGAAGACAAAAAGACAACAGCCAAGTCATCTCAGCCTGTCATCAAGTTACTCACAGAATCCTTGTTAATTATCTGATATGATCTGCTGCGCTAACGTCTGTCGTTTGAAGCAGTGAAGGCAGCCGTCACAGGAAGCTGAGCAGCTTCTCAGATGGTGCGCTCTGAATGTTTGTACACAGCTCTTTGTTAATAAGGAAGAGAGCGGACAGATAACAGATTTGTTACCGTTGGAGATTGGCACACCCTTTTGTTTTAGTTAGCCAACACCGTCAATCAGGGAAGCAACCAAATCATCTGTCCTAAGCCAGCATGGATGGATGTATCGAGGCTGAGCCTTTATCTACAGGCCCTACCAATGCACCCCAATTCTAAATACTACAATACCCATGAGCCTCAGCCGCCATTGCTATGGTAAAGAAGCCAGTCAGTGGTAGCATAATGAAAACACTGTTTTTGCAGTTCTGAGTGGAACACAACGCCATCACTGTCAAAATGGACTCAACGTTTTGTCTCCCCCTTCTGGCAATGAGAGTGATTTCACACAAACATTGTCAGCACGTGCCCGTGATGTATGCCTCCAACGCTCTGTCGCTACGGTTACTGCCCCTTCAGCTCTCTAACCCGAGCAGTGTCTGCCACCCATTACATCACTCTGTAGCACTTCATCCTATCAATGTAGCTCATTTCAACCCATCTGACCAAAGTTGTAAACAGAGACGATCTGGCATCAGTTCAGCATTCATTGAATTGATTCATGAAACAAGTAATGAATGAATGAAGTGTTGTCTGTTGCTGGGTTAGGCTCATGATTCCTCCTGATCTCACGTCTCCCTGCAGCTGCTGGGGATCATCCTGAGCTGCGTCTTCTGGAACCTGCTGGTGGACATGAGTGAGTCGGCTGACATGGTCGACTTCAAGCTGAAGAAGGCAGAGATCGAGTACAGCGAGCTGGACCTGGCTGGCGCTGGCTGGTGTATGTGCCTGCCGAGGGACGGCGGCTACCTACCCGTCCCCGCCGCTGAGCCTGAACTCGACCCCATTGATGTTCATCTGCAGAAGCTCAAGAAGCAGCCGCCTCGCACGCATGCTCAGCTCCGAGAACTGCAGCAGTCCAGATCGGCCACTGGACTGGACGAGGTAGATGTTGGTCGGAAGCAGAAAAGGGAACACTGAGGGGTCTATTTGCCTTTTGTTCTGTCATTGTAATCATTTAATATGTTGGAGTTATGTTGCACTACTTAATGGTTGAAGCTGTCAGTCATTGGATCAAGAGAAATTTGGTCAGCTGAAGGGATCAGATGTTTTTGGCACACTAACTTTGTTGTCACAAGAAAAAACAAAGGAACAATCTGCAACATTGGCTTTAAAAAAATATTTTGTGTTGTTTGTGAGTTGAAGGATTTTTGGCATTATATCACATTTTATTAAATTTTTTTAGCCTTTGAAATTGAGCTCTGTCTCATGTGCTAAAGCTTACCTCAGGCTGTGCGGAAAACAGCCCAGTAGTCAGAGCACAGTACTATGTTGTGTATAAATTAATGGTAGCTTGAAAAGACGTTTTTCAGTGTCTGAGAAATAGGAATAGCCAAGTATGTCTTGCGTATAGCGTCTGTGACGGATGTATACAGTTTGTAGTTATTATTTTATTTTATTATGATTTTAATTTTGTGCAACGTTGTACATTTAAGGAGCTTGTGTCCATAGAGCATCTTTTTTTTTCTGGCAGAAAAGAGCAGGCAAGGCACTGGGGAGAGCAAGCTAACAGCAAGCTAACAGCAAGCTAACAATGCACAGGGTTATAAAATCACAGCAGCAATCACCAGCAGCATTCAGAACATTTAGTGCCCGACCGATCTGCTTCCACAAACATGCTTTTCTTTCTCCGTTATCACATCATGAAGCACAGAATAGACAGACAGACACAGAGCAAGCTTCGCCTCCATTTTCCTGGTTACCAGGGTGACAGGTCCCGCCTCATCTAATTTCTGAATGGTTGCCTGAAAAGGAGTGACAGTGATGACATCATCAACTTTCTGAGTTCAGAGATTTTCTGCTATATTAAGTTTACAATTCAATTCAGGTTTATTTATATAGCGCCATATCATAACAAAAGTTATCTAATGACACTTTTCATGCAGAGCAGGTCTAGACCGTTCTCTTTATAATATTATTTACAGAGACCAACAGTTCCACCATGAGCAAGCACTTGGCGACGGTGGTGAGGAAAAACTTCATTTAACAGGCAGAAACCTCGAGCAGACCCAAGCTCATTGGTAGACGCCGCGACCGGTTGAGTTACAGAGCCCTGCAGAAAAAAACTGGATCGCTCTGAAAAAAGTTGGCTGCTTCACTTTTTCTACCAGAGGCGACATGCTGCTGCATACACTCTCCTCAGTGGAAACACCTGAAAAAAGACTGTCACCCAGGGAAAAAATGCAATACGGACACAAGCCCGAAGACTGATAGTTGTGGAATAACATGGGATGCATGTTTTGTACTGTATATGAAGTAAGTTTAAAAAAAGTTTACATGTTAGGCTCTCATCAGGGGGGCTTCAGTCTGTTCCATTTTTAACTAAACTTTATATTCCTTCTTTTAAAGAAACAACTAAAGGGATTCTCTCTCCAGACTCCAAACCCAGTGGAAAGCTACTCTCTAATGTTTTTTTGTATCTGAGTTATGCACTGTTTTGAGCTTCCCCCTAGCTCCTGCCTTGTATCAGCACTACTGTTCTTGTCAATAAAGCTGAATTTGTCTACGGATTTTTTTTTTTTTTTTTTTTTTTTTTTTTGTGCTTTTTGTAATGAAGTTGAAGATGTCATTTCTGCTGCCTCCAGAGATAATTACTTTTCACACAATCTCTCACAATTAACCTTCTTACAAACAAAGGAAAGTCGTACATTTCCATGTAGAGTGTGAGAGCAGTATAGTAGAGATGTAGTGTTGAATGTTGTAATTTCTCAAACATTAGCAAAGCCAATTTTTAAAAGTAGCCTGCAGCCTCTGCCTTTGTTAGCATATTACAGCAGATCAGCTAATTCAGAATGCTGCTGCACGTGTTCTGACAGGAACCAAGATCAGAGATCACATCTCTCCCATTTTGGCTTCTTTGCATTGGCTACCTGTTAAATCTAGAATAGAATTTAAAATTCTTCTCCTTACATACAAAGCTCTTCATGGTCAGGCACCATCATATCTAAAAGAGCTCATAGTACCTTACTACCCCTCTAGAACACTGCGCTCTCAGAATGCTGGGTTCCTTGTGGTTCCTCTTGTTTCCAAAAGTAGACTGGGAGCCAGAGCTTTCAGCTACCAAGCTCCTCTTCTGTGGAACAAATCCAAACCCAAACATTTTGGGTTCTGGAGGCAGACGCGGTCAACACTTTTAAGAGTAGACTTAAGACTTTCCTTTTTGATAGAGCTTATAGTTAGGGCTGGCTCAGGTCATCCCTTAGTTATGCTGCTATAGGACTAGACTGCCGGGGGACTTCAAATGGTGCACTGGGCTCTTTCTTCTTCCAACCTCTTTGGAAACAGGGCTGGATTCCATATAAACCTATTTTATGTTTATTGGCATAATAATACATCACGCATCCCACAATTTCTAACATTTCCGAAAATGTATTCACCTGTTTCATATCACCAAAGTAAAGGTTTCCCTCAGTGAAGTCCTTCCCCAGGGAAACATTCAGGGTGACCTCTGCATTGTCGTAGTGGTAGCTCAGGTCCAGGTCTTCATTCATGTCATATTTAACAACAAAGGCCTTGTGGCTGTCCAGACAGCGCCCCCCACAGTCAGGGTACAGCAGGGAGGTGAGCGGATACAGGTAGCGCTCACAGAGGGGTGTGATGAAGTCTTCATCAAAGCCCAGTTCATCCAGAAGGATCTGGAAGAGAGAGAAAAGAAGAAGACATGATGTTTAATTCCCTGACCTTCTTACGAATAAACATTTTCATATATAAATATATTTAGGTCAGAACTCGTTCCCTCTTCTCTCTCTCTCTCTCTCTCTCTCTCTCTCTCTCTCTCTCTCTCTCTGTAAACATGCATGTCTCATTAATGCATGTTAATGCATGTTACTAACTAAACTTCTTCCCCGGAGTTTCTGTGCTCTCTCGTCCAGCAGGTTCTCATGGATCGTGGCTGCTGCTGTGGTCCTGCACGACGTCCACTACTTATATTATTACTGTCATTATTGTTATCATATCTCCATTACAGTTTATAGTTAGTTAATGATTGCTGCTGCTGTGCATCTGTGTCTCTCTATCTCTCTCTATTTATCTGTCCATCCCCCCCCTCTCTATCTGCCCCTCTCTATCTTTAACTCATCCGGTCATGGTGGATGACTGTCCACCAATGAGCTTGGGTCTGCTCGAGGTTTCTGCCTGTTAAAAGAAAGTTTTTCCTCACCACTGTCGCCAAGTGCTTGCTCATGGTGGAACTGTTGGTCTCTGTAAATAATATTATAAAGAGTACGGTCTAGACCTGCTCTGCATGAAAAGTGTCATGAGATAACTTTTGTTATGATATGGCACTATATAAATAAAATTGGATTAAATCTTTCTCCACAGGCTCAAGGGTCCAAAACTTTACAGGGAACTTTTCATTCCTGCAACCTTTTTACTACTGCAGCGTTTCAACAATATTAGGACACTTGAAATCCCACTGGAAATTTTGAGAGGCCTAACAAGCCATAATCCACTCAGGCCATCTCCCAGACAGACATTTTTTTCGTGCACGTGCATTCAATGTATACATGTAATATTATAAATAATATGTATGTGTAAGAATAAAATGTCTGAATAAAATCAATATATAAGAGAAGAATGCATTGATGTAAGATGGGTCCTTACTGCATTGTAATACGCTGAGAAGCTCGAGCAGGGTCACATTCATGATCAAGTGGAAGGAGGAGTTAAAAGTGTGTATGGCAGCAAACTGTTGTACTGTATTGTACTATAGTAAATGCTTGCTAAAATGATTTGTACATGACATTTATGTACTGAAGTTAAGAAGTGTCATTGATCATGAACACACACACATACCACCATCAGAAGAAATACAAGTTCAACACATCTACAGTCCTCCATGGAGCCAGCAGAGGTTTTGAAAGAGGGACATACAGTACATGTTTTGTGATGATACAGGAGTATCTGAAGAGGCTGTTGACTTGGATGGACCAAGAAAAGAATTTCTAAGACTTCTAATTGAAGCTGTCTTTGCCCAGTCTTCAATGTTTGAGGGAGCAGAAGGCAAAATGAACTTGGTATGTATTGCTGATTGATTGTATCATTGGGATGCTGAAGTCACGATAATCATTTATTACATTTAAATAGCTATAATATGTGTGATAGTACTGGTATATGTCAAGTCTTTGTATGCGTTCACCATCAAATATACAGCATAATAATTATATTTCCTCTAGCCATGAGAGAGGACAGGTAGTTGACCACAGGCAGGAACGTGGCAGTAACCCTTGTACACACAGTGGTCCGTAGTAGTTGACATCCTGATGATACGGTGATACACAGAGTCTTTTCAGAGGTCCTTTTTTATCCTCTGTTTTCTTAAGAAGTCATAAACTTCTGCATCTATAGTATGCTATGCCATGCCTTCCATCCTCATGAAGTAATAGGTTTGCTCTCTGACTGATCGCATCATTACCTGATGATTCATGAATGTATCTCCCAGTCTGTTCTCTACTAAATCATCATTGTTTACTATTTAGTCCTCCATTTGGAGTCAAAACTCAATAACTACTTATTAACATTCAATTCAACATTCACTGTTTCTGATTTGTTTCTTGCTCATTCAGTGACTAATCACAATATTTAATTGTTTACTATTTGATTTATTCATCTGCCACGTGAAAAACAAAATAAACTGAAAAAAAGATTTTTAATGTTGATTTGTTAAAACTTGAATCACGACTCAAAACACTGAGTGTGATTTCAGATGGACATGTCACGCTCATATCACGCTGTGCTGAGCTCTCTCTCTTTTGGTCCTGTCCTCTGACCTGGTCGACAGTGACCGTCACCAGAAGGTGTGATGAAGAAGCTGTTGTTTCTTTAAAATATTCTAGGCCTTTCCTGTATGAACTAAAATATCTTGATGCACTGCACCTCATCATTGTATATCAGTGAAGAGTTAGTGATGTATGCAGTGTTCTAATGTATAATAAATGGAATGTATTTTGTTTACAGAGATGCAGAATATGTGGACAGCTTTACTCTTATGTCAGGCCAGAATGTCACTGAGCTGATGATCATCACACTTTTGAATGAAGTTGATGTGCAGATGATTTAGACTTTCGTGAACTGTCAGATAAAGTTTGTTATTTAATGTAAAATTGGGGGTTAAGAATTTTCCAGATTTTAAGATTTGTGGCAAACTATAAATGGTATAAAGATATACACAGCTTTGTTTTTATTAGCCTGACCAATGAGAGCCAAATACTGGAAATGTAAAATGCCATGTGTGTTCGCTCAGTAATCTGTCCTGAGTAAAGAAAGTAAACTCAGTGTGTTATCGTCTGTATCGCAGCCTGCAGCAATACTGAAAGAAACACTGAAGAGGAGTGATCATTGATGTTAATGTGATATAACAAAAGTGAAAAGTCTTTGGACATTAGACCCCATCGTGACACCGCCATATTTAGAGGGGTTGGTGAAGTGTGATCAGTATGATTAATAAATGACAGCTGACAGCAGGAGTCAGGAGATCAGATTTAATGTTTGACAGCAACAACATGATTGGCTGACGATGACAAAATCCAGTTGGTTTAACTGAAAGATTAAAACGCCCATAATCATGTGATTCATGAGAAGCAGAGAGAGCGAGAGAGAGAGAGAGATATGAATGAATGAGATGAAAAATACATATAGTCTCACTGCCTGACCTTATGCTGAGCTTCATTTGCATCTTATCATGACACGATTCTTTAATAAACGTAAATCATAAAGAAATTATGATAAAAATAAAAATAAAACTTGCGGATGCCAAAATGCCAAAATTTCATTGTCATTGCACCATAGTCTGGCCAATCTGTTTATATACTGTATATCCAGATGTGATCATGGTGATGCAGTGTCACTCATGATAAATACACAGAATGTAGATCTTTTTTAGAGGTTACAGCACGTCTGAACAAAAACTGATCCCTCCCTCCTTCGTTCTCTCCCTTCCCTGGTTTCACACACTGGATGAGACACATCAGACACATTCACAGAACATAGATCCATACAGTTCTCTCTCTCCTAATGGTCATCTGTCCTCATTCATTTCTCACTCTTTTCTTCATGAACATCAAGAGACTGCAGGTGGAATAGTTATGGCAAGGAGCTGGAAAAAATCATTAAGTGGCCTGAGTGCAGGATGTGTGCACATCCAAACAAGCTATGATTACAATAATATGGACGTGAATCAGTGCAGCGGGGGAAACAAACACTCACACTGGAGCAGGCTCGGCTATGTGGAGGCTCAGTATCAATATCACCTGTTGCAAAGAGCACATGTACTGAGCTCAGATAATGACAGCTCAAATTTCCAGGGAAACTGCTTAAACATTTCTGCAGCCAGCAGAACACATCATCAACAACCTGCAACTATTTAGATATTTAGATATCATTCTGTTTTGATCATGAAATCATTCCATCATCATCATCATCATCATCATCATCATCATCATCAGTCACAGATGTGTTTAGGTTGTGTTGATTGAGTATTAAGTGAGCTCTGGGAATGATGATGATGATGATGATGATGATGATGATGATGATGAAATGATTTTGATAACTCAAAATACATTATTTGCTCAGGTGATAAACTATAAATAAGATGAGTGAAAAAAGAACACTGCTGAGATGTTTTAGTAATGTTTGTATGATCTCTGTTCCATATGTTATGGATATGGCTGTGCCATGGTGAAAATGTATTCTGACAAGCAGCCACCACAGTGTTTTATTGTTTTTTATTACAGTGTTTGGTTTATGTATTATATTCATGTCTATAATCTGGACTTTCATTTCCGTTTCATTTCTGTTTTTATCATTGTACTTCAGTCTCTGGCATGCCTGTGAGCTCTTTCTCTTAATATTAGCAGTGTCCACACCTGAGCGTGAGCGCCTTTGATTGAAGGGAAAGCTTGACCAGTTTCATGTGCTGTGGGACAGAAGACAGATTTGATACTCCCACAGATTTTGTGCACTGGATGGTTAAACAGGAGCTTCTCATCATATATATGTATGTGTCTGTGTTTCACCCTCCTTTTCATAGTTTCACTGCTCTTTATATCTGCACCTCTTCACACCTGCAGTCCCACTCCATTAAGTTTTAACAACCTACTTTCAATAGCCTCTTTCAAGTCTTCTCCACTCTGCAAGTTTGTACAATGTAAGCAGAGACAGAGGGATAGTCATCAGCACAATCAATGAGCAAGCTTCAACTAGATTTATAGTTAAGAGACGGGAGATTTTTTTGTGGAGCAAAAAGTCAACGTGGTTTGTCATTTTGAAAGAAAAGATTCCTGCTCTCACTAACTGTGTTCAGTTATATCACACGTTGCTTTGTGATGAAGTGCTGTAATTTACTTCTGGGTGACAGTTCCCTCTCTACCTCCATTACAGTTACTGATTTTCTCCCAGAAGCCCTTTGGACAACACAGAGAGAAGGGTGTGCATTGCCGCTCACAGTTAAGGATGAGTGTATGACGATGTAAATATATAACTACTAGCATATTTGCATTGTAATTATGGAACTAGCCCTTGGTCAAAACACATTCTCATCATCTGTTGTCTCACTATGATGAATTTCATGGATAGACTGCAATAATAAAGACGCCATCTGCTTTGAATGTTTAATCATGAAGTCATTATAGCTGGAGTAACATGTATGTTCCTCTATAATATATAATATGATCCTATAATTATTTCTATCTATTACTTGTATTATCTTTTTTTTATTATATATAATTATTTCATAAAAGGTGTTTTACAAGCAGTTGATCAGTTGAACTGTTCTGAACTGTGATCAGTATCAAAAAGCATTTTTTTCTACACTGGTAGTACAGAGTCATGTAGATTTTTTGGTTCTGGTTTCTGTTGAAATCTTGAGGCTTGTGAAATAACACTGAGTAAGTTTATTACCAGTTATCTCAGATTATGTTTAATATTCTGGCTAACATAGTTTCCCATGTGTGCTGGATAGTGGACCTGTCTTTAGGAAAGATGTCTGTGCCTTGAGTTCATTGAGGGGTGATAGGAGAGGCAGTGAAGGACTCATGTTCATTTATACTTTGTGGCTTCCAGTAGAAGGCTACAGTACATTCATCCACCTCCATGATCAACCCTATGGTATTCACATGGCTGATCATGGCAGTCTGGGGAGCTTACCCTGTCCTGAAGATCTGTACACCAGGAGGATGAATTCAAATGACTTTGGTGAGCAACCACAAGGTTAATATTTTTAGTATAGTATTTAGTGAAATGTAACTATTGGATAGATAGCCAACCATTTTTAAAACAATATCTTTATTGAACAGTTTTCCTTTTAACATAGAAAATAAGTTAAAAACAAACAAACAAATAAAAAAATGATAGCATTAACAGAGACTGCGTCGCACGATAAAGAGACAGCAGGGGAACACGTCCCCAAGCAGAGCAAGTGTCAGAGCTTTGTACTCACTACAAGCAGTACAGATAAACACTTAAACACAAAAAATTAACAAACAAATTAAAGAGTGAAACAGAAAAAGGGGGAAGGCCATGGCACACATCAAAAACAGTCTAAGAAGCTATACAGTAAAATGCAGATCCATTAGAGACAGCATCTACATCCTAAATTTCTGAACAGTGCAGCATCACATATGTTAAGTATATGTTGTAGTCCGTCTAACCCCACAAGTCAGTTACTTTTCATGTGAATGTGATGGATCATAACTGTAATCCACCAAACCCTTCATCACAATGGTTGCCAGTCTAGTAAAACTATATTTCAAGAAGGCCAAAATCTTATAAAACACATGCATTTTTAACCAATATTCCATAGGTATCAAGGACAACTTTGTGTCAATCAAAATTACAATCAATCCACTTAGCAATATGTTTTTTTCTTTCACAGAAAGTAAGAATACAAAGAAGTCTACTAGAATGTGAATTTTTGAGTTGTGTGTCCGAGAGCCCAAACAGCAGGCATGCAGGGTCTGTCTGTATAATCAGTAATAATCTATCTGTTCCCAATACTCAATTATGTGTTTACAAGTCCATACACAATGAATCAAACTACCAACCTCAGCATGACACTTCATACATAATTCAGACTTATTAGGATCCATTTTATGTCTGAGCTGGGGAGTGAGCTGTAGACGGTGTAACAGTCTAAATTGAGTCTCCTCCATCCTATTACAGATATTAATAGAGATACCGATTAATACAGATTGAGATATTATTTGCTGATTCTCATATTTGTAACCACATTGACTCATCAAAGTCTATACTGGGGTCGCTGTTCCAAGCTATGGACATGAATGCAGGTCTACCAGTATCACATTTAGAGAGTACTCTGTACCTGATTGCCAACAAATTTAGTGCAAACATTCATGGTCCCCAGAGGATGAAGCATACTGACCTCTGGCTTTGACTTCCCCTGTAGAGTCACAGCGAAATGCTGTGATGCTGCTGAATGTACTTCTGAATTTACTTCTTTGTGAGATATTAACATCTGCTCCAAATGTTGCAAGGATGCAAAAGTGCAGGACCACAGATGTGTGCCTTACTATGTCATGAATATAATATTCATAACATACTGTATATTTGAGTGTTTAATCACCTGAACAAAGGAATTGTGTTTCTGTTATCTTAGAATTATATCAGAATCAGAATCAGAATCAGAATCAGAATCACTTTATTGGCCGGGTGTGTGTACACACACGAGGAATTTGACTGGTTCACTGTGCTCTCCTTTGTACATACAGGAATAGACATAAGTACAGTTTTAAAAGGCAAGGGACATGACAGGTAGGCACAGACATGAACATAAAAACATTAAGAACATAAAAAATAACTATATTCATATTTAAAAGATGATGGAAAAAAATATGGTTTCTGTTCTGTACGAGGTAGGTGGATATGACAGTATATAAATATCTATGTACAACAGACTAAATGTAAACGGTGGATAAATAAATAAATTATAATGAGCAGGTATTGCACAGATTTACAGGTTATTGCACAGATTTGCAGGGTAATATAACAGATATGCAGAGTAATGTTATTTTCACTGTGTGTCCGGTTTTAGCTGTTGATCACAGTGACAGCATGTGGGAAAACACACATATACAGACGCAGGTCCTCTTCCACGGGCCATGGTGGACCACCATGATTCTACAGTAGCCCAGAGTGGACAAACTAAACACTGGTTCTAGGCATTT
Source organism: Sciaenops ocellatus (assembly GCA_033000465.1). Classification (NCBI taxonomy): domain Eukaryota; kingdom Metazoa; phylum Chordata; class Actinopteri; family Sciaenidae; genus Sciaenops; species Sciaenops ocellatus. Next base: position 28,020,469 of record CP136880.1, on the reverse strand, counting down.
CACATATTTCACAACAACTGTATTTTCTCCTTCACACCAGGAAGGAGAGGGTGAAACAAGAGTGCTTCTATCCGCAGATACACTGCTTTCACTACTTTTTATACTGTAGGTATTTCCACACCTTTTAAAAACTTACAGCACACAGTCATGTCATCAAGTGCTTTTTGTAATGCTTAGTAAGAATCCAGTTATAGAGTAAAAACTATTGAAAAAATCTGATGTAGAAAGGAAATCAAAGGTAATCTTTGCTGATCAGATAAAAACCACTCCTCTCTCCACCTCCAAAATCCATTTTAACCCACAATGTGTTTTCACAAGCAGCATCCTTCCTATCCTTTATCACTTTTTCCACAATACTATATATTGACCTGCTGGTGCAGTATATTGAGAGAATTTCTATCGCTGGTTGGTGTCACCCATTTTCTGAAAAAACTTCCTGCCTGGAGCTCTCTGCTGAGTCCTAGTTTGCCCGTTATTGAACCAGTCATGAGAGACAGTCAGACAGATAGACAGATAGACAGATAGACAAATGGAAATGAGTTCTCCTCTCTGCTAAGTTTGTACCATTCAGTAGATTGTTGGAGGTCCACTGGCATGTTTTCACTGATGCAACCCTATGAGCAGCAAAGGCCTTTTCTGCTTTCACTCATTCCAGCTGACAACTAATCCAGGTAGGTCGTCTCTTCTGTTTTTCTGTGTCTGAACCAGCTACTACATTTTCTCAGCCTGTGGAGTCAGAGAGACATTTACTTCCTCAGTCTTTGCTTCATTGGTTCCAGGCTCAGCTCGTGTATGTATTCACTGCCGTACATCTACGTCTATGGCAGCCAATAGGTTCATCTGTAATCTGTGTAATATTTTCTGGAAGAATAGGAAGGAGCTATAGTTGTTCATTTTAGAGAGGTTGTAATAGTTCTGAGTTTGTGGATTAAGGCTGTCACTTTGTCAGGTGGGTTTGGTTCCCCTCATGTTGTTCTATAAAACATTTTCCTGCTTTATTTCTGCAAAGCAGTGAACAGTTTAACATGATGGCAATAAATAATTTCTGAAACGCTTTTAAAACTTTGTGACAAGCTGATGAGATGTACAACAATTTCTTTAAACTTACTGAAGCAATAAGAAGCGCTACTTATCTTCATATTGCTAATATCTCTCACACAGTATCTCCACACACACACACACACACTCAGGAAGTGCACATAAACTAGCAGCACACTGTTTATATATGGTAAGTCTCATTTGGTGTGGAAATAATTTAATTGAATATATGAACATTGGCTTTGTTATCTTCGTAATTATCTCCCCTCAGCATTATCTATGTTTCTAATGGATAACTCAGTATAATTCAGGTTTATTTTGCCTGTTAATATTTGCCAAAGACTTTATATGCATGCACACTGACAAAGCACATAAGAAAGTTATCCTTTGTGCATGTTCATGTAGTGTGTGCATGTCTCTATCAAGCACTGTGGGCATTTGGGTGGCCCCATTGATCAGGCCATGGGCTGGGGTGTGTCGGGGGCAGCTTGCAGCTCTCGCTCCAGCTGCCCACTGGGTGTGAAGGACACTGATGTGACAGCACTAATTACAGGCAGGAAAACAGCGCTGCAGACATTCACAGCAGCAGCTCAACCAGGCTCTGCTGAGCTCAACCCATCCTCCAGCAGACACTTTACACCTCTCATCCCTCCAGTAGACTGTATTTCACGCCAAAGTAAGATATTATCCACACAGAGTCAATTGAAAAGAAACACCCAGCCATGCTTGGAATTAACAAACTCTGCAGTCAAACAGAAATCGAAAAACCCTGCAGCAACTCCAAATATGAAAACAGTGTTTGAATCAATGAGTACAAATGAAAACAGCAGTAAAAAAAACATATGCACATTTCATTTGATTAGATATCATGTGTTAGATTTTTTTATCAGTAAGAATCCAAAATCTATTTGAATTCATATCTAAAGGGTAGATCTGCAGACGAGTGCTTCAGTTTACTTCCACAAGTGATGGGACATATTAGGAATAAAAGTAAATTCAGTTATTTGTTCTGTATTGGCAGATATTTTTATATTTATACCTTCTAGTTTGGCTGTGGCAGATGGCTGCCCACCATGAGCCGGGTTCTGCTCGAAGTTTCTGCCTCTTAAAGGAACTTTTTTTCTTTGCCACTGTCGCCAGGTGCTTGCTCGTGGTGGGAATTGTTGAGTCTCTCTGTAAATAATAATAATATTGTGAAGTAGACACAGTCTAGGTTTATAAAGCCTCATGAGATAACTTATGTTCTCTTTATGAATAAAACTGAAAATGGAAAATAATTGTGTAACAGACCAGGAATGACCACCTCACTCTGTTTTACATTAAAGTGTAAAAGCACCCAAACATCTTCATAGCTTACAGTTTGTTATATAACACCACCTCCTAAAAAATATGTTGCTTGCTAACACGTTTTGTTTCTGGCCACCTGACAAATTTCAGAATTCACTCTTTGTTGGTTCTGTTTTGGTTTTTAGCTACTAAATACTCTATTATGTTCAAAACTAATCTCTTACTGTGTCTCTGTGTTAAATGGTGCTGAGCAAGTTGTGTACTGTGGATTTATTAGAGCTTCATTTTGAGGAGCTGCCTGAGGCTCATTGCACATACCTGTGGTTGTTAAGATTAGTGCAGCTTTACATTTGATATAAGATAAGATAAGATAAGATAAGATAAGATAAGAGATGCATTACACTGTGTACACTTGTACAATTGTACACTTTACACTGTACACTGTAAGTACACTGTAAACTGTACACTGTACAGCTGCATCAAACTGCAGGCAGAGAGGGTTAGAGTCAGGCTGCAAAGTTGAAGTTAGCACACTAAAACAAAATGAACACTAACAGTGTACACACAGTGTACAGTGTACAATGTACACTGTAAACTGTAAACTTTAAACTGTACACTGTAAACTTTAGACTATACACTGTACATAAGATGGAAGATGAAATGTTGAAGTTAGCACACTAAAACAAAATGAACAACACTAAAGGCTGTGGCTCAGAGGTAGAGCGGGTCGTCCACTAATCAGATGATCTGTGGTTCGATCCCTCCAGTCTGCATGTCGAAGTGTCCTTGGGCAAGATACTGAACCCCAAATTGCTCCTGAAGGCTGTGCCATCGGTGTGTGAATGTGTATGAATGGTTAGCTCTTAAAACTGATGAGCAGTTGGCACCTTGCATGGCAGCTAATGCCATCAGTGTATGAATGTGTGTGAATGGGTGAATGTGATATGTAGTGTTAAAGCGCTTTGAGTGTTTGGAAGACTAGAGAGGCGCTATATAAGTACAGTCCATTTAAAGGGAGATGTCTGTAAACTTTACACTGTAAACTGTAAACTTTACACTATACACTGTAAACTGTACACTGTACACTAGCTGCATCAAACTGCAGGCAGACAGGGTTAGAGTCAGGCTGCAAAGTTGAAGTTAGCACACAAAAACAAAATGAACAACACTAACAGTGTACAGACAGTGTACAGGGTACTGTAAACTTTACACTGTACACTGTAAACTTTACACTGTAAACTTTAGACTATAGACTGTAAATATGCTGAAATGTTAAAGTTAGCACACAAAAACGAAATGAACAATACTAACAGGACATGTCTGTACACTGTAAACTGTAAACTTTACACTGTAAACTTTACACTGTAAACTGTAAACTTTACACTATACGCTGTACACTGTAAACTGTACACTGTACACTAGCTGCATCAAACTGCAGGCAGACAGGGTTAGTTAGGCTGAGCAACACTAAAGGGAGACGTATGTACACTGTAAACTGTACACTGTACACTGTACACTTTACACTGTACACTGCAAACTGTACACTGTACACTCTACACTGTAAACTTTACGTTGTACACTGTAAACTATACAATGTAGACTGTAAACTTTACACTTTACACTGTAAATTTTATGCTGCAAACTTTACACTGTACACTGTAAATTTTACACTGTAAACTTTACACTGTACACTATCTGCATCAAACTGCAGGCAGACAGGGTTAGAGTAAGGCTGAAATGTTGAAGTTAGCACACTAAAACAAAATGAACAACACTAAAGGGAGATGTCTGTACACTGTAAACTGTACACTGTAAACTGTAAACTTTACACTGTACACTTTACACTGTAAACTGTAAACTTTACACTGTACACTGTACACTGTAAACTGTAAACTTTACACTATACACTGTATACTGTAAACTGTACACTAGCGGCATCAAACTGCGGGCAAACAGGGTTAGAGTTAGGCTGAGCAACACTAAAGGGAGATGTCTGTACACTGTAACTGTACACTGTACACTGCACACTGTAAACTGTACACTTTACACTGTAAACTTTGCATTGTACACTGTAAACTATACAATGTACACTGTAAACTTTACACTTTACACTGTAAATTTTATACTGCAAACTTTACACTGTACACTGTAAATTTTACACTGTAAACTTTGCACTGTACACTGTACACTATCTGCATCAAACTACAGGCAGACAGGGTTAGAGTAAGGCTTGTTGAACTTAGCACACTAAAACAAAAGGAACAACAATAAAGGGAGATGTCTGTACACTGTTAGCACACTGAAACAAAATGAACAACACTAAAGGGAGATGTCTGTACACTGTAAACTCTACACTGTAAACTGTAAACTTTACACTGTAAACATTACATTGTACACTGTAAACTGTAAACTTCACACTGTAAACATTACATTATACACTGTAAACTGTAAACTTTACGCGATACACTGTGAACTGTACACTGTAAACTGTAAACTGTAAACTTTACACTGTACATTGTAAGCTTTACACTGTACACTAGCTGCATCAAACTGCAGGCAGACATGGTTAGAGTTAGGCTGAATTGTTGATGTTAGCACACTAAAACAAAATGAACAACACTAAAGGGAGATGAATAATGGACATAATGTACACTGTTAGCACACTAAAACAAAATGAACAAAATGAACAAAATGAAGGGGGAGAAAAGAGCCCAGTGCACCATTTGAAGTCCCCCGGCAATCTAGTCCTATAGCAGCATAACTAAGGGAAGACCATGAGCCAGCCCTAACTATAAGCTCTATCAAAAAGGAAAGTCTTAAAAGTGTTGACCGTGTCTGCCTCCCAAACCCAAAATGGGAGTTTGTTCCACAGAAGAGGAGCTTGATAGCTGAAAGCTCTGGCTCCCAGTCTACTTTTGGAGATTATAGGAAGCACAAGGAACCCAGCATTCTGAGAGTGCAGTGTTCTAGAGGGGTAGTAAGGTACTATGAGCTCTTTTAGATATGATGGTGCCTGACCATGAAGAGCTTTGTATGTAAGGAGAAGAATTTTAAATTCTATTCTAGATTTAACAGGTAGCCAATGCAAAGAAGCCAAAATGGGAGAGATGTGATCTCTGATCTTGGTTCCTGTCAGAACACGTGCAGCAGCATTCTGAATTAGCTGCAAAGTCCTAAGAGACTTATTGGAGCAGCCTGATATAAAAGAGTTACAATAGTCCAGCCTAGAAGTAACAAATGCGTAGACTAGTTTTTCTGCATCTGCTTGAGATACGATGCATCTGATTTTTGCGATGTTACGAAGGTAAAAGAAAGCAGTCCTTGAAATTTGTTTTATGTGGACATTAAAGGACAAATCCTGATCAAAAACAACTCCAAGATTCTTTATGGTAGAGCTGGAGGCCAGGGTGATCCCGTCTAAAGTAAGTAAGTCTCTAGAAAGAGAGTTTCTGAGGTGTTTGGGTGCAATTACAAGAACTTCAGTTTTGTCTGAATTTCACATCAGAAAACACTGTACACTGTAAACTGTACACTGTACACTAGCTGCATCAAACTGCAGGCAGACAGGGTTAGAGTTAGGCTGAAATGTTGAAGTTAGTACACTAAAACAAAATGAACAACAGTACAGAGAGATGAATAATGGACATTTGGTAGAAAACATAACATGTTCCATAACCAGACTGTGTGTCTGAAGTTAGTAGGCAAAAATGGATGCAATGCAACACTTTGGGATCCCACTGCTGACTTCAGGCCTGCCTTCCACATGTTTCTTTAAACTCGTGTGCTGTTGCTGAAACAATATTATCTATGTGTGGTGGAGTCTCAGCATCTGTCCTTGCAGGGTGGCCTTAAACATAGCTGGAGGGATTCAAAGTGTGAATTGGTGCCACGTGCAATAAGTTAACCTCACATTTGTTTTAATGAAGCACATCTCCATTGATTCGTCCTCCCTTTTAATTATTTTCCCATCGACCCACACTGTAACCCAACATGCAGATCAGTAAACAAAAGCTGCTGCTGCTGCTGGAGGCTTGCATCCCGCAAACAGAGCAATGATACACACATGCATAAATCACTGAACCACACATGTACACGTGTGTAAAGAAATAACAACACTACACACACACACAGTCTGAGTCTGGAGTGTCTTTTCACTGTGACGTCTGTTTGTATGCCAGGATGGAACATGGAGACAGAGGGATGGGCGTCTCTCACCTTCGCTATGAGGAGGAGGAGGGTAAGTGTATGTGCACATCTAATACAGACTGCCTCTCTGATAATAGAAACAGGAAATAAAGTTATTACATCCACTATGTCTCTTAATATTCTCATGAAACATTAATCAAACTAACTTATAGTTTCTATTCTGTCTGTTTTGTTCTTAGAGTTTGTGTTTGTGTGGCTGAATGCTGTTAATGAGGTTGTGAAGATTGTTTGTGTGTATTTATGAGTGTGTATTTGTGGGCTTGTATATGCATGTTTGTGTGAGTTTGTGCATCTTCACACTGAGCTGCAGGCTTCTTTTTCCAAACATCCAGTATTGGTTTGCATCTCGCTCTTGTTTAGTTAATCCACCTGGAGGTTTGTGTGTAATTAGTTTTAAAGCAACAGCTTAATTGCCAGCAGATGATCATTTTTGGTTGCAAAACAGGGATTATACAAGTTTTACACCAAATCACAGGAAAGCTGCAGGCCTCAATGCTTCTGAATAGACTTGATTTGTTTGTGACTGTGCTAGAGAATGCTGCTGTTGTTAATAAGCAGACATGATGCGAAATATAATTAATTTCGTTAAAGTTTGTTAGTGTCACATTCATGAAATTCTTCTAAGTGCGAGGGGTTTCATATAAAAATCTCATTATCTACTATTGTCTGTTGTCTATTACTGGCTGTGACTCAACTATTTTAGGGCTTTTCATGAGACATTCACTTATTTTGGAAATATTCTGGTCTTAGTAAAGCTTGTTCTTGAAGTAAATTGCCATTTAGTTCTGCATTAACCCATATTGGTGCTTCAGTTGGGCCTTTAAATGAGTGCAGCCATTTGTACAGTGTAGTCCATGTTTATGTAACTCTCCATATTTGTCCCCAGACCATCAGTCCATCTACATTGGCGTCCCAGTACCTCAAGGATATCGACGCAAACGCAGGCGAAGGCGTGCAAGTCGTGAGACTGCTGACATGGACAAGGACAGACGCTATAGCCAGCATAGACACCATGAGCACGAGCGTTACAGAGACGTCGATATAGAGGAAGGACTCATGGATTCAAATGAGCAGAGTCTCCAAGACATCAGCCGCACAAGTAAGTCAGTGTCCACATATCCATACAATCATATAAGACATCTGAAGAAGCTAGAACCTCCTTACTATGACTATATCACGTGAAAACAGACAAAAAGAAAAAGGGACTACTGTATGTAGCCTATGTATCATTGTAGAAGCACAAAAAACAAATCCACCAATCAGGCAGGCAAAACGCTTCTGTTGGGGTATAAAACATGACGTCATCGAGCTTTGCCCCGTGGAATCAAGGCTTTAGCCTCAGGGTCAGGTGACTTGAGGTCTTCTCAGCTTTCACCTGTATATCCCTGCTTTTGTTGTTCTGGTTTGCTGCAGTTTTGCACTGTGTTTCAATCAGGATTGAGTCTCTCAATTGATAAGGCTGATTAAAACCAATTTGTCTTCATATCCATACATTCAGGAGGCAATGCTAAACTGCTGCAGGGCCCATGAAGGATGGTGGTAGAGGTTTGTCATAGATCTGGTCTGTGACTGACCGAACTTTGTATCTCTAATACATTGTGTGCTGACAGCACCTGCACCTGCATTTCAGATGTGCATTACATAATGCAGAAATTTGTGAAAATAGGACATTGGTATGGTTAGAAAATATAAAATAATGGAGGTGATAAAGAGTCTAATCTAATCTGTTATCAGGAGAAACCTATGAAAAGCCCCTAATACAACTCCTGCCTCTTGTTGTGGTCAGTGTCCTCTGAACAGTAAAATGAAGCTGCTCTCTTTTGCTTGACTGTCCAAAGATTGGCACAGGCATAAAGCGGACCATGTCATATATTACAAATGTGTTGCATCTCCTACCTCCCACTTTTGATTCAATTTTGCTTCTTTCCAGCAGTTTTAACAGCGAACAGCAGGAGTCTGAGACACAGCCTGAAAGGGCGTAGCTTCTGTTTCATGTCAGAGTAATGACTAGCCCGCCTGGCAGGACACTGCTGCTTTGGCATTCAAAGGCTTTGGCTGGGGAAGTTGTCCACCTCCTAAATCGATGTGGTGCAATCAGTGGCAAGGCAGCAGACTGGACTGGACTGTGTTCACACACTCTCCTGGAATGTGTGGGCCTGAAACATGAATATCAATGATGCATGTTGTGCCATTACCAGTAGGATATTATAGCAGGAACAATAAACATGAAGAAATTGAGAAAATGGTGCCAGTGAGGTGAAGTAAACAACTTAGATAGTATATGAAGGAAAACAGACACTAGTGATTCTGAGAGTAATAATGAAATACAATGGGGTCAGAAGTAGCAATGAGTCTTGGATAAGTTGGTAGACTTACTCTGCATCTGTCAGATATTCATGAATGTAAAATGTTGCTGATGTTTTCCTCTCTGGTTTTGCTCAATATATTTCACTAGAAAAAAGCTTGGAATAAGTGGAATTCACTGTTAGCTGCTGTCAATAAAGCACTTCAATATAACTGACTCCATGTACAGTAATTATCATCCAGCTCAGTCCATAGGTTAGCAGCGTACGTCCAGCTGACAGCTCATTACCCTGCAGCACCATTCATGGACATGGGGTCCAATTCAACCTCCATACAACGATGCAATGGATTCTAAGTACAGGAGGCTCATGATTGAATAGCTATAATCAGGTTGTAATGTGTACGTAGACTTCAATATTGCAATCATTACTACTGGTGCAGTGCAGGAAATACACAACAGCCTACAGCTGGCTGTAAACAGGGTGTAAGTGAAAAGATTTATTGTTAGACATTGATTCATATTGAAGATCACTATTTTCATTCATAAGAGAGTGGTCAGTGTGTCCTAACCTCTCAGCCTCTGGGTCATGCTGTTTCTCAGGCAGAGAGGCTGTAGGCTTACAGGTCACATAAAAACATGTCATTAACATTTTCTTTTTAACATTATTTTTAGGAAAGTTTTATAATCTATATATGCTCCCTTCAAAACACCACCATCTTCTGTATTCTGGTCAAATGTCCTTTTCTGCACACCCGTAACCCTGGTTTACACTGATTTATCAAACTCTTCTTGGATGATCACCCCCTAATGTTGGTGGTCAAGTACAATAGACAGACTTCTTCTCACATCAGAGTACCCCAAAATCTAAAACACCCTTTGGTCTGTTTGCCTTCCAGTCTGCTCCTAACGATTCAAATCCATTACAAAAAACAAACACCTGGACAAAATTGGTTACATATATCTCAATCACTGTTTAAGGGTGAATTTTTGAGTTTTTAATGATACTTTATTACTGTTTGATCTGATTATTTAGTCACTTTTTTTGTTTTAGTGTCTTCTGTCATTGTCTTGCCTGGTAGAATAACATAAAAAGTATTCCTCGGGCCATTAAATCCTGTTCATACTCAATTACAAATTATGTCTGAAATCTTTCCAATCCATTCCATCAAGTGTCTCCGGCGGCAGAGCGGCTTCGTTATATCCTAAGTGAAGATGATGACATGCCCACGCCGACACTCTTCACTGAGATGGACACTCTACAGCGGGAAGGAGACGAGCTGGAGTGGAAAGAGTCTGCCAGGTGGATGACTACACTGATAAACACACAGCAGGCACAGTCTGCTTAACACATAATTCAGCCTGTTCAAATATCAGGGTCAGACGCTCCATCAGACTATGCTCACATTATAATGTGACTCAACACTCAAGTCTGTAACAGATGAAAGATGAACAAATTCTAATTAAGCAGATTCACATTACCATTTTGTCTTAGTATGAAGTATGTCTGTCTGCAGATGCACAGTAAAATGAGTGGTGTGTTGTGTAGCCTGCAAGACAGCATCTAGACCCTCCTCTATGATAGTGTAACATATACAACTCATATCCTGCAAACCGAGTCAGAACCAGTCTGTGCTAAGACAAAAAAATAATTCTATTCTGGATCTTCACACAGACAGACCACAGAGAGCTTCTGGGCCCCAGTGTTGACTCAAAGGCAGAGATAGTCTGAATGAAATGTGATGTTTACAGAAGAGCTGCAGTTTAAAAACTCTATGTAATGTAAATATATTTTTTGGTGCTGGAAAAGTCACAAAAGTGATTCTTTGACATACACATCAATACAAGCCTTGCCCCATGAGCAGTACAGTGGACTGAGCTCTCTGCTTCACATTCATACAATGTCATACCTGGAAGAAGCAGCCAGCTCAAACAGCACACACTTACTGAGCAGCAGCAGCAGCAGCAGCAGCAGATGTGAAGCACTGAGCTCAAAGAAATCGCAGCAGTTTTGTATTCCTCACCTGTTTCTTTCACCCTGTGTGTTTTGCTGCCTTCAGGTGGGTGAAGTTTGAAGAGAAGGTGGAGGAGGGAGGAGAAAGGTGGAGTAAACCACACGTGTCCACGCTCTCCCTGCATAGTCTTTTTGAGCTCAGAACATGTCTCCAGACGGGAACAGTGCTGCTGGACCTGGAAGGCTACTCACTGCCTCAGATAGTTGGTGAGATGTTTGAGGTTTACTTTCTTTTCTGATGACTCAAAATCAAAATGTATTCATATTTTGGGACCATTTGCTCGCTAAACAAACTTTTTTTTTGCTTGTGTCGCCTCCACCAATACTAAAAACGTCAGCAGAATGTGGTGAACACCACATGAGGACTCTTCTTGTGAACACAGTTTGAAGGCAGCATATTGCTTTTGCTAACTAGCTAGTTAGTTAATCAACTGACCTATTTTCAGTGAGGCAGTGTAGGCTACTGTGTCACAGCAGGCTAACCTACATTTGTGTCTCAGGTAAAATAATCCTGTGATGCTGCATGGCTATCCCTGTAATACACTAACAAGCTCTGTTAGCTTTCCCTGTTGTTAAATGTTGAACCATTTACAAAGAGTGACACAAGTGGCAAACTCATGCTTCTACCACTTTTGGCATACTACTCAGCACACGGAAGCTGCAGATGCATTAGTATGAAGTGGTCAGTAAATCAATTAAACAATCCATAGAAAAGGAATCGATGACACCACTTACAATCTTTCCCAGTTAACAGCTAAATGAAATAACCACCAGAAACTGAAATCCAATCTTTGCATATGCAAACATACAGACTTCCATGCTGTCGCTTAACAGCAATACCTTAAAGTGATTGGTAGATATGTTTTAGAAAATTGGCTACGTTTGGCTCAGTAGTCGAGGTTATTGTCATGAAACACATCTACAGACATTTGGACCAATCCTGTTGCCTTCATCTGTCATTTAGTAGCACTGTGCTGGATGTTGGCTGGTGTCTCTAATCTTATCATAAGTGAACATGTGCTTGTTTGATATACATTTGTCACCCATTCACTCAGTATAATAAAATCTTATAACTTATAACTAATCACATAACTTGGGAATATCATCTCTAACGCTAACCATGTGCTCTCCACAGGACTGTGTTTACACTGTACATAGACTGTACTGTATGTGTGAGTGTGAGTGCTTCAAACACTGCAATATGAAATATGAACGTCCTTTTTGCAGATGATATTATTGAGAGACAGATAGAGGAAGGCATGATCTCACCTGATCTGAGAGAGAAGATCAGTTTTGTCCTGTTAAGGAAACATCGACACCAGACTAAGAAGCCAATCCACCGCTCGCTAGCCGATATTGGCAAATCCAGCTCTTCTACCAGTGAGTGTACTCTTCTGAAATGATTTTATAGAAAACTAAGAAAGAAATCTAAGAAATCTGCTTAATTGGACCATCATTCCCCTGAGGATGAGACACTGACAAAATAATAATTATCATGTGTGTGTTTCTTTTTTTTACTATGATATCTATAATTCATGATACTACATACAATGTTGGAAATCTTCAATTCAATTTATTTGTCACATAAAATCATAAACAGTTAGAGTTAAAAGTATGTCTGTGAGCTCCTACTATGGATTCTTATTGGAAATTAATTAGTAATAACAATAATAGTATCCAGAATCTTCTTCAGCAGGGACAAAAGGTCATTATCCAGGTGGTTGGGATCCTCAAAGATGCTCCTAGCCTTATTTTTTACACCATCTGTTTCTTATGCAAGGTAGAGCACCACCTATTGTACGTTCAGCTTAACAAACCACTCTTCAAGGGCTGTTGATATTAAGGTGGAGTAGTTCATCTCCTTGTTGTCTTGATACCAGTGGGTGAGTCTGCCCACCCTCACCTCCTGTGGTCTTCCATCACGTGGAATTGTGTCCCTGAAATATAGCAGTTTCTTTTCTTCATCACTGTTTGGTCCATTCTGGACTCCTTCGAGTTTTGCAGCCTCTGAGAAATGTATTATGCATGTATTTGACTCATTTGGTAAATGAATAAACACACTCCTGCAGTTAACAAGGCTCATATCCTCAACAGGGGATGTATTAATGTTTGATGAGTTAATTACCGCTGTTGCATTTCCTCATCTCATCCAGGCAGAACACATACTGCCAGATAAATCATAAAGCATCCCCTCCGACCACGCTCTTACTGTTTGTGTCTGTTTCTGGTTCCCTTCCCTCACCAGACCGGAATGCAGGATCCCGAGGTGGACCAGGTCCAGGTTCAGTTCCGGGTCCGATGGCCAACTTTAACCGATCCACAGAGGACCTCAGAATGAAACAGCAGTCTGCTAGCTATGGTCGCCTGCGTGAGTGTCTGTCTGCGGCTTCACAGTCTGCTGTTTCAACTCATATGAATGTGTCTGTGCATTATGGCCACAGGCATCTTTTTTGAAGGTTTAACATCGTTAGTTTCTGATTGATTAAAATCTTTTTGTTTGTTTGTTTTTCACAATTTCCACATGGCAGAATAATCTATAAACAGCATTTAAATCATCACAACTCTAAAACGAACATCTATAATGATCTGAGTTTAAATTTATTGACTATAGTCAGAAACAAACATCCGTCTTATTGGAGATGGATGGCATTTATTGCCAAATCAAATCTGCATACTTGTTTACTCTCAGGCAGATATCAGCCAGATGGATCTATAGAAGTGATCCGTGCACCTCAACACTGATTCTGAGTGTGATTTATAAGAATTGTTAAGTCCACAGAGTTGAAGAAGTGCTCACTTCTATTAGAGGTTTCAGCTCATGTAATAACTGTCTCTGGATTTACCGGCGCTTCTAGCATCTTCAAACTAAGCAGGTGATTTTCTTCTTTGATTGCTTTTCTGACAGCATTTCTCCTCAACTGCATAGTCGTGCATTGTCCTACACGTCATGACCAATGTGGTTTCTATGAGAAAGGCGGGAATTAGAGTTTCGGCCATGTGTCTTATAGCTTTACTTCGCTCTCCCTTTGTCATAAATGTCACTGCATATCTGTTCAATGGCTATTTTACAGTTAACAATGAATGACATGTACAATATTTAGCATGTATTAACTGTTGTTGTTGTTTTGTACTTCAGGTCATGCCCAGAGTAGGAGTATGAATGACATTGCAGACACTCCGAGCACAGACCAGGTAACTCATTTCAAACCTCTGCACCTCCTTTTACATACAACATTAAAAATGAAAGGCGTTGAATGAGCTGATAAAAGATGACCTGACATCGAACAAACATGAAAAACAACATTTCCTCAAGTCAACGTGCGTCTTGTCTTAATAATGGCTGAACTCATGTTCCTATCTGTGTTATGTCTATTTATCTGCATGGAGGCTCGTGTACGCTCATTTTCCAGTGTGCTGCTTTTCATTATTGGTGCGATTACACGTCGCATGTCTCAGGAAGGTGTTGTGTTGTATTGAACTGATGTTTCAGTGGAGTGGTGAGAGCCAGCTCTGCCCTAAGTGTCATCAGTCTTTCATTGCAATTGCTAGTGAAGGTGACAGCGAGTGGTAGAGGAAGCGTGCGAACACATAACTCACCCATTTGTGAGGCAGATGCAATAATGTGACTTAAACTCAGTGACGCACGCTTGGACCGGTGCAAGGCCGTGCTGTTGTTGCTTGGATTAGGATACTGGGCTTTGAAACAGACGGGTCAGGAATAAGTGTCATTCACAGCTATGACTAATGTAAAAAAATAAATGAATGACAATTGGTTTGGGAGTGTGTGATGTGGCCTGTGAACTTTATTTGTTCGTACGGATATGTGTCTGTTAGAGCAGTTAGACGAGTCCACTTCCAAGTACCCCAGTTATGAGTGGAAGACTGGATGTTCATTTTCAGGCCTACAGTAGGTCACACGTGACCATGGACATGATAGTTTGTTACTGTGTGTGTGTGTGTGTGTGTGTGTGTGTGTGTATTGTGTGTGTGTGTGTGTGCGTGGTGTGTGTGTGCCACATTATCTGTGTCAATATTGAGCAGGGAAAAACATGGACATGGACTCATTGTCCTGTCCTCGTGCTCAGCCCTCACATGTAACCACAGACTGGGGCTGTGAGTTATTGGCAAGCTCTCAGTTATCGAGTGTTGTGCTGCTGTGTTATTTCCTGCCACACCTTTACATGCAATCAGACAGGTCAGGTTAGTCTGTCATCCCTCTTTCAGTCACAGCCGTGTCAGCCTACATTTGTTTTTCTTCTCTTCTGTTTCTTGAGGTTTAATACTCATGGAAAAACACAGCGTTGTCATCTTGCTCCCAGAGTCACCCGGCAGATTTAGAGAGACTTGATAACGAATGATACAAAGCTGAAACCTTCATGATCCCTGCCGGGAGATCTGTTCATTGCAGCCACAGAATCAACACATGCAGGGCTGCAACAAGCATTTTTTTTTTTTCGTGAACAATTAAATGGCCAATTTTTTTTGACTTCACAGTTTTTTTCTATAAAATGTCAGGAAACAGGGAAAAATCTCCATTATAACATCCTAGAGCCCAAGGTGAGAAGTGCAGTACTATCATGTATGAGAGAGAAAAGGTGGAACCAGAAAGAAACAGTTTCACTTCTAAAAAGATGTATATTGTAAAATGTAAAACACGTGACTCAAACTATGAAAACAGTATAAATGTACGAGAGAAAATAATATCACAGGGCGGCTGTGGCTCAGAGCAGGTCACAAATCAGAAGATCAGAAGTCTGTTCCTCAGCTCCTCCTGTCTGTGTGTCAAAGTGTCCTTGGGCAAGATACTGAACCCCAAATTGCTCCTGAAGGCTGCATCATCGGTGTGTGAATTCGTATGAATGGTTAGCTTCTGTCCGGCAGCCAATTTCATGAATCTCTGAATGAGACGTGCAGTTGATAAGTACATTGAGTGGTCAAAAAGACTAGAAAGGTGCAGTGTAAGTATAGTATCATTTACCATTTACAGAGCTAAACATGAATGTAACAAAAACTATGGTGTGGTGAAATGTGAACTATCTGCTAATAAAAGATGATATCTCATCATGTGCTCTTTTTGTCCCTCCACTTTCTGTAGCTAAAAAATAAATTCATGAAGAAGATTCCCAGAGATGCAGAGGCGTCCAACGTCTTAGTGGGTGAGGTGGATTTCGTCAACAAACCCTTTGTAGCTTTTGTCCGCCTTGCCCAAGCTACGACGCTAGGAGGTCTGACTGAGGTCCCTGTTCCCACCAGGTGAGATCAAAGCCCTTTTCTTACACACACACACACACACACACACACACACACCTACCATCCCAGCACATACCTCACACTTGTCTTGTTACTATACAGATTCCTGTTTATTCTCTTGGGACCACAAGGAAAGGCAAAGTCCTATAATGAGATTGGCCGAGCAATAGCAACCCTAATGGTGGATGATGTAAGTGTTTTAAATTGTTTCTGTGACATGCCTTCTTTGTGAGACAGCGCATGCTGATACTGACCCTGTTTCAGTGACCATGTGAGAACATAACAGGCCATTTTCTGTCAAGGCTGGAGTTGGTGGAGAGTGTAGAGAGCCTGTTACTGTGTTTGAATTACATCTGGAAGAAATGCTGATTGTTAAGCATCAGTTAGGAGCTGGGTTGGTTTGCTAATGGAAGTGTTATTTTGCTGCTGAATGCAGTTTTAGTTTAATTACATGACTTTATTAATCACAGAGCCAAATGTGCTGTTTGAAGTATTACAGGAAGCAGTGAAGAAAAAATAGGCTAAGCTGTTGTTTGTATGTTCACCAGCTGCAATCCAAAGCTTACAATAAGTTTGGTGGTTATTCATCTTTGATTGAGTCTTCCCTCTTACACTCTAGTACCACCCTACTTATGGTAGGTCAGATTTTCATCATGTGATGTTGTGTGTGTTAAATAACATCACAGAAAGTGACACAGTGGACGCTGCATTGTAACTCAAGTACAGACTCACAGCCACCAACATGTTTGTTGTTTAAGCATCGAGGTTTACCAGAGTTATACCATGAATTGTCATTACATGCATAGAACATACATATAAATATTTAAAATAGTTGAGGAGTCCACAGACTGAGGACGATGCTGCTCTTTAGTCTGCTGGCTGTGGGTGGGGTGGTTATTGTCGGGCTCTGTAGGCATCTCCCCTCACTGTGTTCACTGTATTAGGTAACATGTAGTAAACACAGGCAGCTTTTTTTGTTTTCAGTCTGTGCAGCCTGCAGTGACCTTTTAGGAGACTAGAACTGAACTTTTGATTATTTTTTCTCTGTATTATGCACTTGGCTCAGATTAGATTAGATGAGATGAGATTAGATTAGATTAGATTATTAGCTACTGACTGACAGTTGTTTTGAATGTAATCCAACTGTAGTCAAATCATTGATATGAAGTCTAAGTCAAATCCCAGTTACATCCTTGTCATCCATACTCCCTCAGCTCTTCAGTGATGTAGCCTACAAGGCAAGAGATCGGGAGGACCTCATCGCAGGCATAGATGAATTTTTGGATGAGGTGATTGTGCTTCCACCTGGAGAATGGGATCCCAAAATCCGCATTGAACCGCCCAAGAAAATCCCTTCGGCTGACAAAAGGTTGGAGTTTTATTATCATCCACTTCAGTAATGTTCATTAAGCAATATGCCTGCAACAATTGTATGAACCAAAATCAACTTGTTTGGTCAGATTTTAGCTGACTGTTTCCTGAATGAGCTTTGAGCTTTATGCAGGGTGCAAGCATGCCTCCATGCCAGCTTTCAGGGGTGAAAAGCTTCTCAAACAGCACTTAAAACATCATGGATTAGCATTTTAATATACATACATGAATGAATTGATACCCCACATATGATGTGTACCTCCATTATGTATCTTTCCTGCAGGAAGTCAGTGTTTTCCTTAAATGAGCTGGGGCAGATGAATGGTACAGCTGTAGGAGGAGGAGGCCTGGCTCAGGACGAGGAAATGCCCGTGCAACATGAGCTCGGAGAGGAGCTGGCATTCACTGGACGGTAGGTAGTCCAGGCCACATGGCACACTGCTGAGAGCTTTGGATCAAACTTCTGGCATGTGGATAGGAGATTTGAATATGAATTCATCTGAATTTGGCAAAGCGGGAAAATTATTTGGGTACAAATTCAGCTGCCCAGTAGATGCAGATGCTCCCTAATGTGCACTTTAGCTGAGGATACAAAGATTAATCTGGTCAAATAATCAGTGCTGGTGTGCCAGTTTCAACTCTTCCAATCTTTGTTTTGTTTTATAGCAGAAAATGTATACACTTTAAATCACTGTAAAAGATAAATTTTCATTGCTGGAAAGATTGTCTCTTTTCATAGAACTGATCTGAGTTACGGAAGCCTGTGTTATACCATTATTTGCTGACCCAGCAGATTCAGTGACCTGCCCTCATATTCTTAACATAACCATCTCACCAGATACGCTGTATCACTGCCCTCGTGATCCGACTGTCCATGGAGGCAGGCACGTAAAAATGCAGAAGTAAAATTTGTAGTTTGGCAGAGGTGACAAAAGTCCGCTGGATGACGTAAAAAATCAGCAATGTTCCCCTTTAAAGTATCTCATCCTCTCATGGGGAATGGTGGGTAGCATTCTGACCATTTTGTCTGTCCGTCTGTGTACAACAGCTTCTGCGGTGGTCTGTACTTGGACATAAAGAGGAAATTACCATGGCTACCTAGTGATATTTATGAGGGTTTCCACATTCAATCCATCTCCGCTGTGTTATTCATCTACTTGGGCTGCATTACCAACGCCATCACCTTCGGTGGCCTGCTGGGAGACGCAACCGACAACTACCAGGTAGAGTGCCAAACTCAGGAAACAGAACAAGTCCATTTATTTGCGTCTAGTGTTTATGAACTAGATATGCACTTTATACAGAGAGGGTTCAAAGCATTCTGCTGGGTTGTATATTTATAACTTCACACCATCACTAAACATTTGATGGTATTTTTAGGAAACTTTTAAAGGATGACCTGGCAGTTATCATCAGTTATTATATTCATTTACTTGTTTTTCATTCGTGAAAATAATAAATACATTAATTTATTTGAAATAATGATAGTTCTTTTAAGATATAATTGGAATACAAACATCTTTTGAGTGATTTTGTTCGGGATAATTGCTTAATATGTAAAACCGCGCTTCATAAAAAACGAAATCCTGCAAATGACATTTGATTAAACAGTTTGTTATTTTTGGAAATATTCACTCTCCACTCAAAGAGTAAGATGAGAATATCAATACCACTCTCAGGTCTGTGTGTTAAATGTACTGCTACAGCCAGCAGCTGATTAGCTTAGCTTAGCATAGAGACTAATAACAGGAAGAATAAACAGCTAGTCTGGCTTTGTCCAAAGGAAAGGTCATCGTTACAACTAAGCAGAGTTTTTTTTTTTTTTTTGTTATTATTTCATCATTTCTGTATCATTTCACCTCTTTGTCAAGAAGACTTGCTAAAAATTGCAAAGCCTTCCATGGTCTTAAACCTCTCTAGTACACCTCGCTCATAGTTAGTAATTGTCATCGCTCTCCTGTCATCACTAACATCATCTCCTTCACCTCACCAGCATCTCTATTTATCTTTACCTTCTCATTGATTCGATTCTGTTACGACCAAATGTTTTTAGAACAATCTGGCTCTGAATATGGACTACTGACTTTTTGTGTTTGGCTATTGCTCAGGCCAAATAGGCACCATATTCCAAGTAACAGAACAGTCTGTTCAGTGTAGCACATCCACAAAGCCAAACATTCCTTTTGTACCATTCTTCTTAAAGGTCTTCAAAGTTCAAACAATTTTCTCTCCCTTCGTTTGTTGAAGGTCCTCTGAGTCTGGTGTTAGTCTCACATTACTGAGTAGATAACGCTTTTCTTCAAACAAAGAATTATTTTAGCTGCATCAGTGGTGTCATCGTAGCAGTGAGCCCACTTCAACTTGCTGGATGTAGAAGGTGGAGAAGTTCAAAACATGGATAGGCTCTGAGATGTCAATTACAGTACAGCAGCCCTGGCATAGTACATGTGAAGCTATATGGAACTGACACACACCTTCATGATAATATGGCATGCAGAGACAGAACCGGGAAGCGCCTGCTCTGTGATGATGATAACAGGCAAGGTTAGCCATTTTTATTAAGCTATGAAAAACACCAAATGCTGCCACAATCAAACTTATAATGAAGTATGTGAAATCGAAAACAGAAACCTATGTGCTAAATTGAATAATATCTACTTCAGCACGTCAATCATCTGAGTGTGTTTGCATATTAGAACAACTGACATAATCATGAATTGAATTTAACTGCTGTCATAAGAGTGACAAAGAGTGATGTCACTGCCTGCTTGCCAGAGAGTGTCTGGCTTCATAAATAACTCTCAGGTTCATTGTACAGTGAGGTCGGAGTATTTTTAGCTCCTTGTGATTTTACATTAGATCAGGTCTCCCTTTCTCTGTTTATGGATCAATACCTTTGCACCAACACAAACACGCATGCATGCACGCACACGCGCAGAAAAAGCCCCTCATAGCACGCACACACGCACACACACACGCACACACACACACACACACACACACACACACACACACACACACACACACACACACACACACATAGACACACACAGAGGAATAATTTCAGGTAAGTGCTCTGCCTGGCACTCATTCATTACATCCTCTCTCAAGTTGAAATACAACATCTTGACCCTTTGCTTAATGTCTAATGCACTTAATACACACACGCACACACACTTCTCATCTATTCTTCCCAGCTCGTCTGACGTTTGATTCGCTGACTTCATCAACACCACAATTTATTGTCTGAGCTGCTGCTATTTTCAGCTGCATTTTCTTTTCATGCCAACTTTCTTCTCCCTCTTTCAACAGGGTGTGATGGAGAGTTTTTTGGGTACAGCTCTGGCTGGCTCTGTCTTCTGTCTATTCAGTGGTCAACCCCTCATCATCCTCAGCTCCACTGGACCAATCCTCATCTTTGAAAAACTCCTGTTTGAATTCAGCAAGTGAGCCTTGTTAGTGCAGTGAACAGAGTGTAGTCTGAATACTGTGACGTACTGTACACACCCTCTTTAATGTCAGTTAGAGGATTATTTGATATTCCCATGCTCTGCACGGTGTGACCCCTCTGACTTCATGCCTTCTGATTTGTATAGATAGATAGATAGATAGATAGATAGATAGATAGATAGATAGATAGATAGAAAGATAGAAAGATAGATAGATAGATAGATAGATTGGCTTCTTAAATGCATCTGTTATGCTTCTCACTTTCACAGGAACAACAGCATTGATTACATGGAGCTGCGTCTGTGGATCGGCATCCATTCCTGTCTGCAGTGTTTCATCCTGGTAGCTACAGACGCCAGTTACATCATCAAGTACATGACGCGCTTCACCGAGGAGGGCTTCTCCAGCCTCATCTCCTTCATCTTCATCTCTGATGCCATCAAGAAGATGGTGGGCTCCTTCAAATATTACCCCATCAACACCGACTTCAAACCCGACTACGTCACCACCTACAAGTGTGAATGCCTGGCCCCAGACCCGGGTGAGTTCACCCTCCAAAGTTTGGTGTTTTGTTTCTTCGCTTTAAAACGTCCTCTGACCTCTAACCTGCTGTTTGTAGATATACAGAGCTCAGGATGTCATGTATGGTGTCATGTTATGTCATGTTAGGTTAAAGGTTTATCTGATATCATAAATAAGAAATCATGCTACAAGAATTCTTTAATAACCAAATAAAAAGGATCATTTTCAAAAGTGTTGTTTATCTTGTGTGTGTATGACATCAAATATCTGTAAGTTGCATGAATTGGGCTGTACTTGGTGTGTCTATGCTGATTTTCAGGTTGATATCTTTAACTTAATAAAGATTCAAATTTGATTCCTTCATCGTACAAACTCACACATGTTCAGTGATCTGTTCAGTGATTTGCAGTCATTTCTGTAGACATTGATTTCTGTAACTGATTTGTCTTCTGTTTGTTTTTGTCATGCACAAACACTTTGGCTGCCGTCTCTTGTAAGTGAGTACTTTCTTTGTTGCTCTGCATGTAGACTCCTCTGCCATGTCCAGCCTCTGGATCTCATTTCTTTTTCTTTCCTTCTGTTTTCCTGCTCAGCCTCTCTTCATTTGATGTCTCATTACCTTCCTGTCTCTTTCCGTTCATAAACAGTGGCTGCAATGATCTTCAATGGTTTAGTTCCAATGCCAGATAACAGCTCTAGTGTCTCTGGGGTAAGTGCTTGTTTTCATCCAATTTTCTTTGTTTGCCTCTATTTTGGTTGATTGTATTTTAAGCTGCATGTTTTTAGGGTCTGTAACGTTTTAGCTTTTCCCAGAATGAATTACAGATGGTGTTTAAATGCCCAAAGGAGAACATTTTCAGTATCAATAGTCTGACAAAAAGGTTGCTTTGTTCTCCTCTCTTCTCTCCTTTGTTTGTTTATCACCATTCATCCCATCATCCTCTCTCACTTTCCTCTCTGGTTTATAACTTCAAATCCCTGCCGACCATTTTCACTCTGTCTGTGTTTACATCTTTGTCGAAACACTTTTCATCTTCCTCCTCTCCTATCTCCCCTCCACTGCCACCCACCATCCCAGTTGAATGTGACAGCTCTGGACTGGAGCCAGCTTAGCAAGTCGGAGTGTCTGAAGTACGGAGGTTCTCTGGTTGGAAAGTCCTGCAAGTATGTCCCCGATCTGGCCCTCATGTCCTTCATCCTCTTCTTCGGCACCTACACCATGACCGTCTCCCTCAAGAAGTTCAAGTTCAGCCGCTACTTCCCCACCAAGGTGACAGATCTCTCTGTGAACAGAACAAAGTCACAAAATACTTTGCAGAATAAGTTCAATTTGTACATTTACCACAAACTTTCAACCACCCATTCATGAAGATTTGATCATTAGCATAACCAATCCAAAACTTTGTGAGGTTACCTGCTACCTGCTTTATTTGTGTCCAAGTTTTATTCACAAGAATGTTACAAACGACCGTCAAGTTCTACTGTCAAAAGTCAGCTGACCAAAATGATACAAATTTTGCAGTGATTACAAAACATGACTACAGCTGCCATCCCATTAGAAGAGTGCTGTGCTCTGACAGAATAAAAAGTTAGACAATAAAAAAACCTCTAAATAAAGCAAAGCAGTCCACAGATGAAACGTTCAGGTGTCCTTGTAAAGTAACCTCCATGAAGCTGGAGGTGGCTGTGAGTGACAGAATCCTTCTGACCACGACTAAACAGTAAAAGCTGTCATGTCTTATTATGTCAAAAAAGAAAGAAAACAGTCAAATTTCTCACTGATGATGATCCAAACAGTGAATACTGTGTGTATCAAGCAGAAAGTACAGCACATGCAGATGGACCACCTATTTTTCATAATGAATGCACTTGTTAGAAACACAGTGACTGTTGTTGATTGTATCACTGTGTTTGTGCACTCTGTCCTGTGTCTGATCTATTCAATTGAATTCAATTTAATTCAATTCAGTTTTATTTATATAGCGCCATATCATAACAAAAGTTATCTCATGACACTTTTCATGCAGAGCAGGTCTAGACCGTACTCTTTATAATATTATTTACAGAGACCAACAGTTCCACCATGAGCAAGCACTTGGCGACGGTGGCGAGGAAAAACTTCATTTAACAGGCAGAAACCTCGAGCAGACCCAAGCTCATTGGTTGACAGTGATCCACCACGACCGGATGAGTTAAAGATAGAGAGGGGCAGATAGAGAGTCCATCTTTCTCAGTATTTATGAGTTATTCTCTCTCGCTTTCTGTTCGGCAAATAAATGTTGATTTCTAATATTTCTTTGTGTTTGTGTCACCAGTTGAGGAAACTCATCAGTGACTTCTCTATCTTCATGTCCATCATGACGTTTGTGGGGCTTGATATGTTGATGGGACTCAAAACTCCCAAACTCATCGTCCCCACAGAATTTAAGGTACAGCAAGTTATTCATCATTCACCAGAAATGAGCTGGAGTCACAGAGCTTTTAACAGCACAAGCTTAATCACATGACGGCACACAGTTGTCATTTACGTTTTTTTTTTTGTCTCAGACTAGATCATCTGTGCATGTTTTAAATTTTGGGAAATATACTTATTTGTTTAGATACCACTCATGTCCATTAAATATACAGCTGGAGCCAGGAGACAGGTAGCTTCACTTAGCATAGCACAAACACAGGAAACAGCTGTCAAAAAGCCTGTGCCTGTTTTAAGAGGGTTGGAAGCAGTCACTGCAAACTACAACCTCAGTAATACACATATAGTTAAATCAATATCTTGTGACACTGTCAGTCAAAACTGAACCTTATTATCTTTGTGAAAGCAGAATTTATGACTGAGCTGTTGTAATACATATAATTAGATTTTACAGATATCCCCAATAAAGTGGACAGCTGTAGGTGTTTCCTCCTGCTTCCTGGCTTCCTAGAGTTGTACTGAGTGGTATCAATCTGTTCCTCTAACTCTCTGCAACAGAACAAATGAGGGTATTCCCCAAAACAGACACTGATTGAAAATGCCTTATAACTTTCATGTACTACTTTGGAATGAGCTTCTTAGTTGATGTGAAAATAAAATTCCGCTCCCAATCTCCCACCAGCCGACTCGGCCGGATCGTGGCTGGCTGGTGATGCCATTTGGTAAGAACCCATGGTGGGTTTATGTGGCCAGCTTTGTCCCTGCCCTCCTTGTCACTATCCTCATCTTCATGGATCAGCAGATCAGTGCAGTCATTGTTAACCGCAAGGAGAACAAACTTAAGGTTGGTATGCTGCTGCTATACATTATTTAAATATCTTTATAAAAACTCATATTAAGGAACCATTAGATTAGATTAAATACATTTGAGTTGTCGTTTATCATATTCATGGATGATACAGATTGTTCATAAATATTATAAAATGGTATTATTGGAAATATTACATTGCCACTTCTGATATATTGCATTTTGTTTGATTTAATCAAGTTATCAATCAAATGTATTTTAAAGAAAAAACACCACAGGCAGAGTAATATTCAAGAGATAACACAACACACTCAGACAGAAGACTGCTGACGTCGTATTGTGCTTGTAATAATGATCATGTGGTTTCCCTGGCAGAAAGGCTGTGGCTACCACCTGGATCTGCTCTGGGTGGGCATCCTGATGGCCACCTGCTCCTTCATGGGACTGCCATGGTACGTGGCTGCCACTGTCATCTCCATCGCCCACATCGACTCTCTGAAGATGGAAAGTGAGTCGAGTGCTCCGGGAGAGCAGCCTCAGTTCCTCGGGGTCAGGTTGGTATACACGGACAGAAAAAGAACATTTGAAATAGAGAGAAGCCTTGTGAAATGCACTTGACAGTCTCTCATGCATTTGTCATCAATATACAGAGAACAAAGAATGACAGGCATTCTGGTGTTTGCTCTCACCGGAGTCTCCATCTTTCTCGCTCCAGTACTTAAGGTATGATGAAGCGCACGTCTGTCTGTTTATTCATTCAGCATGAACAATACATTGTTTTGTTGTGTGTGACAATGTAACTGATTTATGTTGATTTTAATGCTCATTGTTCAGAAGACTTTCTACTGTTGATCCTCTTTATGGGTTCTTATTAGATCACAACACAGCCCAAAGAGAAAGTGTTCAATATGTCATTGTCATCATTGTATGTTTGTATGTATATATGTGTTGTATATGCCATAGGGCTGGCAGCCTAGAAACTTTAACAGGTTGTAATGACTTCCTTCCCTCTGCTCGCAGTTCATCCCCATGCCTGTGCTGTACGGTGTCTTCCTCTACATGGGCGTAGCTTCTCTCAGTGGAATCCAGGTAGGCTGTGCACCAGCAGTGGATGTTGTTTATCAGGCAGGCAGATATGATCCATAGTGTCCTTACAGGCTGCAGAGACAAACAGAATCACATGAGAAATAAAACTCTGGTTAGATTGTTAGGAGCTCCCAAACTTTGTAGAAGTGCCAATTATGTGGAATGCAGACAGATGTACAGTAAAACTATATATAAACTGCAGCTGTGACGGCTGATGTATGTCTGATGGCCAGGTGCCTCATTATAAGAACCTATATCTAAACTAACAATTACATTTACAGGTGCATTTAAATGAGTTGACCTATACGTTCGGTGAGTTTGTGCTACAGCAGGTGCTCCTCAGTAACTTCAGTAACCTCCAACTCACTGCACAGGCCAACTGAGCTGTGACGCATACAAACCTCCCGAATATTCTGGGATTAATTATTCATAGACATCTGCATGTAATTATCCTGTGCCACCTTCGGCTCTTCTCTTCTATTTTTCCCTTTTTCTCATCGTCCTCCACAGTTCTGGGACAGGATTAAGTTGTACATGATGCCATCCAAACACCAGCCCGACTTCTCTTATCTCCGTCATGTTCCTCTGAGGAAGGTTCACCTGTTCACACTGGTCCAAATTACATGTCTGGCTGTGCTCTGGATCCTTAAATCCACCTTCTTGGCTATCATCTTCCCTGTCATGGTATGTGATAAAATGCATTTGCAACACAGCTTTTGATGAATCCTGAGTTGTTGTACCACCATCAACATGCATTTGGTGTAATCATTTGGTAGCAGAACACATAAAATCAAAGCTTTATCCAGACATCCACAATGCTCTGAAGTTTGTCTGAAGACAGAGTGTAAGCATTGAGAGTGATTCAAGTTAATGTCATTTACGAATGTCACACCTCAGATATGAGATGAAGGACTGGAGGTTTAAACAAAGTTTGTCTCTCGGTGTCAAACTCTTCAGATCCTGGGTCTGATGGTTGTCAGAAAGATGCTCGACATGGTCTTCTCCCAGCACGACCTGGCCTGGCTGGATGACCTCCTGCCTGAGAAAGAGAAGAAGAAGAAGGATGATGATAAGAAGAAGGGAAAGGAGAAGGAGAAGAGAAAGCCCAAACAAGATGACAGTGAGGAAGAGGTGAGAAACTGGAGGTACTGTTCTGCTGCCCCCTGCTGGAATTATGGATCATTATGGACAAGTTACTGATGATCTGTGTCTATATTGTTTTCGTGTGTGTTTTGCTTGCAGGACAAGTCCCACACATACTCCAATCACTCACCCAGCTCAGAGTCAGACTTGGATCGCAGGTACTGTGTCCTCAAACTGCACATCCCCTACAAAGACCTGGTCTATCCTGATGTTGTACAGTCTCAGTGGGGAGCGTACTGCCAGGCTGCTGGCACACACAGTGCTCTTTAAGACATACACACACACACGCGCGCGCACACACACACATAACGTATACAGGTACCTGTTGTGGTCCAGTGTGAAAATGTAGTCATACAAAACACAATGTGTATTAATTAAAGGGTCAGTTCACAAAAATGACAAAAAAAAATCCCCTTACTTCTAGTTTCCATTGAGACAGTTTGATCTCAGATGGATGCTGGGTTGACCATCAAGTGACAGCATTGTTTTAAGGTGAGTGTTGTGGAAGCAGGCATGGCAGTAAAAGAGTGAGCAGAGCATTGATGGCTTAAGTACACTGCCATGATTAAAAGTTACATTATGTCACTGCTTTTCAAGCTATTGGAACTTAACCAGATTGTAAGTAGAGCTTCAGAATGCAAAAAGAAGAAACAGGAGCGAGAGACAGCAAAATAGAAACAGCAGTTTATTGAAAACTGCATTTAAACTAAAACAGACTTTTTATCAGCTGATCAAAAGTTTAAGACCACAGCCCAAAATAACCCAAAAATAGATCTAAAAGTGTCAAAAATGGACTCAGTAGTACTCAGTAGTACTCAGTAGTACTCAGTAGCCCCACCATTCTTGTTTATCATTTCAAAAATTAATTTAGGCATGCTTGATGTGAGTTTTTCCAGAAGGTTGGTGAGAACATTGCCCCATGTGGTGAAGATGGCTTCAAGAAGGGCATCCATGGTCTGGAACTGATGTCCATTTTTGTAAACTTCCCTTACCATCCATCACCAAACGTCCTCAGTGGGATTTAGATCAGGGAGACACGCAGGATGGTCCAAAAGAGCCCAACCCTAACCCTGGAAGAAGTCCTTTGTCAGGAGGGTGTTGTGAACTGAAGCATTGTCCTGTTGAAAGACCCAGTCATGACTGCACAGACAAGGGTCCTCAGTCAAGAGGGATCCCTGCTGCAACATCTCCACAGAGCCAGCCACATTTTGACGCCCCTGCACAAACTGAATCTCCATTTTTACATTGAAGGAAAAAGCACGCCAGATCATGATGGAGCCTCCTCCACTGTGCCGTGTAGAAAACATCTCCAGTGGGATCTCCTTGTCATGCCAGTAACGTTGGAAGCCATCAGGACCATCCAGATTAAATTTTTCTTGTCAGAGAATAAAACTTTCTTCCACCTTCTAATGTCCCATGTTTGGTGCTCCCTTGCAAAGTGCAAATAGGCAAGTTTGTGGTGTGGGAGGAGACATTTTTTGTTCTTTAAGCCTTCTGTTGCAGATGCCGTCTTATGGTGACTGGGCTACAGTCGAAAAGTACAGTACAGTAAGGGTCTTAGTTTGGGTCAAGAATCGGCCTGTGTGTTCACAGACAGCCCGTCAGATCCTCCAGCTCAGTGCAGATGAAATTTTTTTGGGTCTACCACTTGACTTTTTTTGTCCCATAACCCTCCCATAACTCTCAGGATCTTTAAAGAAATTTAAAATGACTGCCTTACTGCGTCCAAGCTCGGCAGGGATGGTGCGTTAATAAACAGCCTGTTTAAGTTTAAATGCAGTTTTCAATAAACTGCTGATTCTATTTTGCTGTCTCTCGCTCCTGTTTCTTCTTTTTGCATTCTGAAGCTCAACTTACAATCTGGTTAAGTTCCACCAGTGCAAAATGCGAATATTAGTAATTTTTCACCTGGTTTTAAGATTGTATGTGTACCACTGGTGGTGTGTGAGCTCCCTCTACTGGTATGAGCAGAACTCTTGGAAATATATTTTAATAAAATAAAGAATTGTCAATGTACTACACAATCCTTTAAAGCTTAAACTAAGAGATCACTGAAATATCACTTAAAATAAGTTTTGCATATTCTCTAATATTTCTTTGAAATATATCTTTTGATTATTTACATAGTCATGTTCATGCATGTAGTTATGGTTATGAACTAATAGGTAACAGTGAGATATTAAGAGGAGATGAATAATTCAGAAACTCTGCAATCGTGTCTCAAACATGAAATATTAGGATGTGAAGTGAACCGGTTTCGTTCAGGACTCAATAACAGCAAACAATAAATAATCTTCATATCAGGAACAAACCTGCCTCCTGTGTGAAGTGTCTATGCCACGACTATGCTGCTGGATCTTATCTGTCATAAGGGTGGTGCCGAGCTTCATATTTTCTGCTGCTACAATAGGTGAACATGTCAGAAACACTGCTTTAGATATACTGTATGTTGCAGAGGACGCCATGTGAGTGTAGCAGCAGTCTCAAGGTGACTGCCTCAAGTATTTCACAGGCTTCATTTTATTACATTTACATTTAGTCATTTGATGGATGCTTTTATCCAAAGCGACTTACAAAAAAGGAAACAATCATGGTACAGAGTGACAAGGACATGTTAGTGCAGCAATAAGTACTACTCTTTGAGAATCAAGTGACAGTTGTAGAGGGGGACAGATTATCATGTCCAGTCGCTGGTAGTGTTGGAGAGGAGGTCCTCTCTGAAGAGCTCCTGATCTGAACTGTTTCAGGGTGGAGATGCAATGAAACATTTTGATTTTAAATTGAATTAATGAGCACCAAGCAGCTCTTTCTATAACCAACATCCCTCCCTGTTATACTGTATAATCTAGAGAACACATCAGACTACTTTCACCAGGACTGTTTCTTTGAAAGGAAGTAGTTCCAATAAAAACTGAGATCTGAGTAACTGGTGCATTGTTTCTGGAAAAATACACCACAAACTAACTAACATTCAAGATTCATTTATTTGTCATTCGACAGTCAAATGCAAGTTGTAATTCATTTGATTTACATTTACATTTAGTCATTTAGCTGACGCTTTCATCCAAAGCGACTTACAGAGAAGGGATCAATGTACAGTGTGATAAGAAAGTGTTAGTGCAGCAGTAAGTGCTGTGACAGTTCTTAAAGGGATACATTTATCATGTCCAGTTGTAGGTAGTGCTAGGAGAGGAGGTCCTCTCTGAAGAGCTGGAGGTCTTCAGGAGGTTTTTAAAGGTAGAGAGGGACGCTCCTGATCTGAACTGGTAGGACGTTCCACCAACGGGGAACAACAGACGAGAAGAGTTTGGATTGTCTTGAGCGAATGGGTGGCAGAGCCAGCCGTCGTTCATTGGAGGAGCGCAACAGTCGTGAGGTAGCATTTGCCTGTATGAGGGTGTTCAAGGGCGATTCATTCACGCTCCATGTAAGAAAAGCTATTTTATAGTGCAGCTGATACTTCTGTATCACTTATCAGGCAGCTACAGGGTGATGTATCACAAATCTATGAGACAGATGTCTGAAACCAAAGCAACTGAAACTTTCTTCATCTTTAGATACCACTACATTTTTTGTCATTTTGGTGAATTGACCCTTGTAGTAGTCCCTTATTTTGTTGTGGTGTTGCTTTGCTTTGCTTTGCTTTGTATTATGGTATTTTTTTCCCCATGAAGAACTAACTTTTACCTCGATGTGTACTTTGCTGCTTACTTTCAAATTCATTTAATGTTTTCTTACCAACAAGGAAATTCCTGCCTTCGTCCATGTTCAGAAAGAATAAATGTAAATTAGAAACATGGTCACTTTTGTGGGTGGACATGCATCCACATATAGATATACTATATGTACTATATGTACTATCTAGTACATATAGAGGATTTATTGCAGGCTAGTTCATATACAGTTGTATAATTATCCACATGCAACAAGTATCATTGTTTTGGTTGTTTCTTTTTCCTCCATGTGCTGAATCATGCCTGCATGTGACCTGTAGTCTGATCCTAGCTCTTAGCTAGCAGCTTCTGAAGCTATTTTGGTAACCTGATTATTTTTTGTTCCTTTTATGGGAGATCAACAATTTCAAATTTGTCCATCATGCATTGCTGCATTGCTTTGAAAAGACATGGTTTGGAAATGTCTTTGTGTACACATGTCTCGTGTCTCTTGGGATGAGGTTTGTAAAGGGCCACAACAAACTGATTCCCATGTTGATGGTATAAAACATTCCCCAGCCTCTGTCACCAGTCCCAGTCCCCAATCCCAGTCTGAACCATGATGCATTTTGGCCACAGACAACCACGACAGCACCCTTTCTCTTGCTCATTGCTGACAAGAGCTGCTGTTGTGTTTGACTGAGGTCATGATACCGCAAGGCTGAGCTCCTCCACCCTCCCTGGCCTCCTCCTTCAGCCCCTTAGTGTTCTTGGCCGTGGGTGTGTATGGTAACTGGAGCTTGCCCTTCCTCAGCATCACCCTCCACCTGAAGATTTCTTGCCCGTCGTCTCCGGCTGTGCCTATGGGCCGAGGAATGTCCTGCCCCGTGCCCCAGGTCAAGATTGAGATGGAGTCGGACTACGACTCGGACATCGACCACCACCACCCACGGGACATGAGCAGTGAGACCACGTTATAAAGCTGAGACTCGGCAACTTGTTGACACAACGCACAGCTAGGTGTAGCCAGTGCTGCCCACAGACAGTACAAGGTGGCACAGACGGACAGCTGTGGACTGATCCAATCAATGCCACTGGAGAGGCATCTGCTTATAAACTGGTGCAAATTTGTGCTTTGAATAATATATTCAATATTAAATTTATTTATTTACTTGTATGATGTAAATATCCATATTAAGAGAGGACATATTTATCCGTATGTGCTGTATAGGGTCATATATTTATATTAATACATGTTATATATTGATATGGTACTGTTAATTCAATGACTCCAAATATTGAAATCAGTACAATGTCAACATTTATTGTACAATCATTTCATCCTGTGTCTGCAGGCAGGACATTTTAGAGACACAACTCTTTCCTCTGTGTACAAAATCATACCTTCTATTGTATATTTGTGTTTTTGGTGTTTTGTGGTTTGAATATTTTGTAGCGTGCCTCTGATCCCAGAGATCTACTCTCCTTCCTGTCTCCCTCCACTTAAATACTCCATACTGACACATTAAGCTGGAACAAAAAGAAACAACCAAAAGCTTGTGATGTTCTGATGTTGCTGAAAAGTATTGTGTTTTTATTTTCAAAGACTACATGTATGGGAACATAATTAACATTCACCATGACACCATGTGCACATGACATTAATAAGAAATGCACACATGATGAATATTCATGAACTGACAGATATAATTTATACAATTAAAATTCCATTATTCCAAATTGTGTGGTTTGTCTTGTGTTGAACATAGTGTTTTTTTATCTATAGAATAAGTAAGAAACCTGTGGCTTATGAATATCAAAAGTTAAATGTGTGTATTCCTGTTCTGGACAGCTGATGAACAGTCAGTGCAGTTGGTTAATAGGAAAACAAGAGTGTTACGCTGGCAGAGGAACAGTTTAATATTAGCAATGTTGACTTTTGTATTTCTGAACAAAGACAGATAATGATCAGTGACAGACGCTGCATGTATTCTTATTAGAGAGGGAATGATCTGAAAACTGACCTCATGAAGTGGATCAGGTTTCTTACAAAAACACACTGTGTGTGTCAGAAACATGTTAAAGTGAACGCTCTAAATTCATATGCATATTTATATGCCTCAGCCTCATGTTACCTTATATAAAATGATCCCAATCAGTTTCTAAAAAAGATGTTCTTAGAGGTTCACTGCTAGATGGATACTCAGTATTAAATTAATTACATTTTTTTATGACACTTTCCATATAGACCCAACAAACATGACCAGATGTTTAATCAGGTAGAGAATACCCTGACTGGATATGAATGATGACAGAGACGCAGTGAGTGTGATGTAAAACACACGGGATCACCAATTCATCTTTAGTACAAACACAGACTGTATTATTCTGTATATAAAGAGGCTTTTTACATCATTGGACTCATATCTGAGGCCGTGAGGCATACACTTCATAAAATGGCACACTGCACTGAATGTCAGAATTTTAGCACCATTACTATCATAAATAGTACAAATAATGAATATTCATAATTCCAATTTGGAATGCAGTCAGAACGTGTCATGATAATTCATTTAATTTAATGTAATGGTTTTCTCCTGTCAGCCAGCGTTGTCTTGATTAACATTACAACAAGCATTCAGCAGCCTATCTGTCTGTTCAACTCAATCAGCTGTGAGAACATTAATCATTCATTAATCATCATATGCCTACAGCATCCATCAGAGGTAGCAGCATGCATTGCTGGCTGCCACGGTGTCTTTTTATTAAGGCTGGTAGCAGCAGGACACGTCACGTCAGCACACATGGAGCGTTCAGCTGTGCACTGGAGGGTTTGGTGAAGCCGTCAGCGAAGCCCTCTCCTTCCACCAGTGTCGGCGTCTTGTTGCACATGGGGCACAGGTTGTTGCGCACCTGTGAGGCTCTCATCCAGATGATGAGGTTCCAGCGCTGGCCAGAGGAGATGGGTAGGGCCCCGTGCATGTGTTGTCCCCGGTGGAGGAGGCCCTCGGTCACCCTGTGCTCAACTTCTGAACACTCTGTCTCATTTAAGGGCACCTGCAGTGGGCGAGTTTACACAGTCATTTAGTGGCAATCTGCAAGCTCGTATCTGATTTCCAGATTTCCAACCAGCCAATCACAACCATTTGTCTATTATGGGGCTGGTTTGATATGATGACTGTACAGAGGAGTGTGATCTTATTAGTCTATTCAAGGTTCATCTAATTGTGTCCAGAGGCATTGTTGTCTGCACACGTTGATAACACCCCTTTGGAAATAGAACATGAACTAGTCTGAGTTAGTCTGCATTTGAGAATTGGTTTGGTGATGTCAAGCTAGGATAAGTTGAGAAGTTGTCTTTGTTTTATATTTAACAAACTAACTTACAAAGCTCTTCATGGTCAGGCACCATCATATCTAAAAGAGCTCATAGTACCTTACTACCCCTCTAGAACACTGCGCTCTCAGAATGCCGGGTTCCTTGTGGTTCCTATAGTCTCCAAAAGTAGACTGGGAGCCAGAGCTTTCAGCTATCAAGCTCCTCTTCTGTGGAACAAACTACCATTTTGGTTCAGGAGGCAGACACGGTCAACACTTTTAAGAGTAGACTTAAGACTTTCCTTTTTGATAGAGCTTATAGTTAGGGCTGGCTCAGGTCATCCCTTAGTTATGCTGCTATAGGACTAGACTGCCGGGGGACTTCAAATGGTGCACTGGGCTCTTTCATCTTCCAACCTCTTTGGAAACAGGGCTGGATTCCATATAAACCTATTTTATGTTTATTGGCATAATAATACATCACGCATCCCACAATTTCTAACATTTCTGAAAATGTATTCACCTGTTTCATATCACCAAAGTAAAGGTTTCCCTCAGTGAAGTCCTTGCCCAGGGAAACATTCAGGGTGACCTCTGCATTGTCGTAGTGGTAGCTCAGGTCCAGGTCTTCATTCATGTCATATTTAACAACAAAGGCCTTGTGGCTGTCCAGACAGCGCCCCCCACAGTCAGGGTACAGCAGGGAGGTGAGCGGATACAGGTAGCGCTCACAGAGGGGTGTGATGAAGTCTTCATCAAAGCCCAGTTCATCCAGAAGGATCTGGAAGAGAGAGCAAAGAAGAAGACATGATGTTTAATTCCCTGACCTTCTTATGAATAAACATTTTCATATATAAATATATTTAGGTCAGAACTCTTTCATGATTTCAACATTTTCTATCTTCCTCATTAAAGGTTTCATCTGAACAGTATGTTACTGTGAATGACTGAGCAGTAATTACAGTGTGCTTTAAGGGGTTTCAGCCAGTAGGAGCGGATACATTACCCCGTAATGGTTCATGGTGTTGGGTCTTCCTTTAGGGGCAGAGGACTGCTCAAAGTGCTCCAGCTCCTCCACCAGCTCATCACAGAAGCTTTTCTCAAACACAGGTAGGCGATACACTCTTATTGCTTTAACAGGAGGATGAGAATACATTAACTATCGTGCATAAATATATTATGTGACTGTGATAATGTGGCCCCACTGAATATACAGTAAATCCCCCAAATGTCCTGTCTGTTCTAAAACAATATATATTAATATATTCAAAAGATACAGTGTAGCTGTGCTGATACAGCAGATTGCGAGTTGTTGTTTCCCTGGTAACACAGTGTAACTTGGCTTGGCAGAGAGGACAGGTCCGCTGTCTGCAGGTCGGGCTGCTTCTCCACACACACTGAGCACTTTTTTGGCTAGGTGTCTGCTGGCAGCGGCATGGCCGGTCTGTAGTCCTGGCTCATTTATTGGTATGTGTGTGGAAGGGCAGCACAGAGGCAGACCACCTGCAGCGAAGAATTCTGGAAGAGGAGTGACCCTGAGCAGCAGCAGGCCAGGGAGGAGACAGCCAGAGGGGTTGTTGTGTTTACCGGGGTATCTACACTTCACACCCTGATGTATCAGCACCACCACCACCTGCTTCACTCCAACTGTTACCTAATAGTCTTTCAGAATTAACATTTCGCATTACTCAACAAGCTTCTGAGTAACTGGAGGTGTCAATTTTCTCAATAAAGTTGACGCAAAAAAACAGTATACAGTATCAGTCATGTGATCCAACAATGTGGTGTTTGATTGCATTCCTGGATGTTTTCTATCTGAATCTGAGCAACCTGAATCTATGTTCTATGAACACTGAAAAAATACAATCAAATTCAGTGAAATGAAAGCTCACCTGCCTCTTCCTCCAACAAGTCTAAGAGACCTTCTTCACTGGTGTTCCTGCTTCCACAGTACTCAACAATCTGCTTGAACTTTGGCGAGAGGTAGGACTCCTGAGGAGAGGTGCAGGTGTGTATGAGCCAGGTGTTAATGACAAGTCATTAATGACTATATCAGCAATAAATACCTGCAGATGATAGACGTGGGGATGGAGAGGCTGGTACATGTCTTTTATAGCTATAGCTCTCTCAGCAGACATCACACCAAGATGCCTTCGTCTGTCCACTTCCTGTGAAATCTAAACATAGCAGTGTCGACAAAATCATTCAAGTGCAGTTCAGAGGTTTGCTGCCAGCACACTGGTGAATGCACAGACACAGAGTGGAGACCTGAAAGGTCAAGTCAAAGAGGGCAGGAGGCAGGTACACATATCAATATCAGTAAGTTCGAACAAGAAGATCAGTGATATCATTATTTTTTATCATAAACACATAATTTGAACAAACAATCTTGGTCCCTTAGATTTTTCTCTTGGAGACATGTGACGGTCTATAAATCGACTTGTCAGTGCTCTCTGATGTAATGACCATGTTGTTTCTAATCTAATCTATCCTACCTGTCATTTCTTTACTGACATTTTTGGCTGGTTATTACGTTATTGGTGTAGCATTAAAAAAGTCGTTATCCGATAATGTAATAATACATGAATTTGATTGCATTTCTTGGAAATAAAAGATTATTTTGCAGTTTTTGTGCAGTTTGCTCATCAAAAATAGATTTAGTGGGGTGTCGATTAGCTCAGTTGGTGGAGCATCCGCCCCATGTACGAAGGCTCAGCAGCAGCCCAGAGTTCGAGTCCGACCTGCGGCCCTTTGCTGCATGTCATTCCCCATCTCTCTCTCTCCCCACAGTCCTGTCACTCTTCAACTGTCTCTGTCAAAAATAAAGCTTGAAAAACGCCACAAAAATATCTTAAAAAAATAAATAAATAAAATAGATTTAGTGGATGGCATAGTCGTCATATTCATTCATCAAGGGTACGTACTATGCAGCACTCTCTCTCCTTAATTATGGTTGTAAGAGCCAATTTGAGAATTATTTGTTGTACAAAATCTTTATTATCTTCTTTATTTAGAATATTGTTTATTTGCTTTGATATGTAAATACATAATTTCATGTATGGAGGAATATTATTTATTCATTACTGTGAAGTGTATACGGTAGTTAGAGCACTTAGTGGAATGTGCTAGAATTCAGGAAGAAAACAGTGATCATGTGACCTGCATGTGTTTGCTCAGTGTTAGATGAAAAAGTCTAATCAGTCTAGATATTACTAAGTTATTACATTATTGGCTTTATTACATTCAAAATGGCTAAAATGATTACGTTATCGGCAGGTATTATTGGACATTATTACATTATTGGTTGCTACAGGGTTGCAAAATTCTGGGATTTTCAAAGTTGGAAACTTTCCATGGGAATTTATGGGAATAAACAGGAATAAACCGTGAATTAATGTTTGGATATGATACAGTTTGTTTAAATTACCCCCAATTTACAGTTAATTCCCATTCATTTCCATAATTCCCATGGAGTTTCCGATTTGTAATATTCCCAAAATTCCCTATCTTAACTTCCCATGGAAAGTTTCCGAAAACTTTCCGCCCCTTTGCAGCCCTACTACACACCAATCACAGAATCTTCAGAAAAAACAAGTAATTTGTAGTCCTTTTAGAAAATTATTAATAATTATTATTAATCATCAAAATAGTTTCAGATTAACTTTCTGTTGATCAACTGATGATTCATCCAATTACTGCAGATTAATTAACTACTATTATCAGTGAGATGCTTAAGGTTTATTTCACAACATGTCAACAGAACCCCCCCCCCCCCCCCCCCCCCACACACACACACACACACAGACTTGGTTACCTTGTTGAGTACATCCTCAAACTGCTGCTCCGTCACACAGCCGAGCCTGCTGAGCAGCTGTGTGAACAAACACGATAACGAACATGACACAATCAAACATTATAGAATATTATGTCATTAATATCAGAGGTGTAGAAGCACTAATACTTCCTCACTGCTCGGTAGTCCAGTGTGAACTGCTGCTGCGTCACAAAGCGGACATGTGTCTTGTATTCTTCCAGGAAAATGTTGTCAGTAGTGAAACAGTTACAGAAATAAAAGTGTCGGTGTGAAGCTCCGTCTGTCATCACTGCTCGGCACAAACAAAAACTGAGCACAGTTATTATGTCACACTGTTCACTAACAACACACACACACACACACACACACACACACAGCTAGCAATGTCACAAACACTTCCGGTTCAAGTCGTCAAAATAAAAGCATAATCTCTATGAAGCCAAATGTAACTTTTACACAAAGATGTAGATATTAATTATACTGTCGCTGGTAGCTGCTCATATCCATATATATACTGACTGCAGCAATGAGTGTATAGACTTGAAACACTAAAATGTGGGCTCGATACACAAGTACCATCTGGTGTCCAATAGAGGGCGCAAATACAACATATTAGATACCGACCTCGTAAATATAGAGTAGAAGAAGAGAAGGAAGCCAGGCAGGCAGCCCCACGCTGTGTGTGTGTGTGTGTGTGTGTGTGTGTGTGTGTGTGTGTGTGTGTGTGTGTGTGTGTGTGTGTGTGGTTGTGTTGTGGATTATCGCCTCCGTTAGCAGCAGCTAGCCCTGCTGCTGAACATGCTCCTTGTTATTCGCTGACCTCTATCATCTCTGTCCGGTGTGTGATCCGTGTGGCAGACGCGGAAATGTTGAGCGTGGAGTCGTTGCAGGTGGCTGAGGAGGAGGTGGTTGAATCCAGCTCCAATAAACTCGGTGACATTTACACCTTCGTGGCTAAAGGCTGCTTTCCTCAGACCATGAACCCTTTACGGAAGAAGAACCTGAAAAGATACGCACAGAAGTTCATCATTGATGGTGAGGCTTATTTCAGAGTGTTCATGTAAGCTGCTGCAGACACGGACAGTACATGGCTCTCCTCTGTCTGCAGCGGATATCTGCTGGCACGAACTGCCATTAAAAATCTGCTGTGTGTACATCTTCTAATGTACTGTGTAAACACGGCTTCAGGCTGACAGTCACTGTGTGCAGCAGGGTGACACTCATCTTCTGTATGCTCATTAAAGTTCATATTTAATGGACATAAGCGGTGATTTAGTAAATCAACTATATGCCAAGCTTCTGGCCACCTGATGAAGGTTAAGTCTGATCTTCGCTCCCCTTTTAGCCCATGTAGCTCTGTTTTAGTCTCCAGCTCTTACCTTAAACTCTCACCTCATTCATCCAACCAGACACTTCCTCTGTCTGCTGTTTGTGCTGGACAGCAGGTGGACACTTTGTTTATCAAAGCTTTCAAAGTGAAAACAGAAAAACCTTTCCTCAGGTCCAATTTATGTTTTACCTCTGAAGGTAAGCAGGACGATTAAATACTCTTCAGATGAAGAATGACGTGCAGCTCTCTCTGTACACGAAGGGCCTCTCATTGGCAGAATGTGTGTCAAAGCATGTCCTACTTTTCTTTCATTTCTTCATTTAAGAGGACAAGCTGTACTATGTGGGACCTAAGAAAGAAGAGAAGAGGGAGGTGGTCATAGACGCCGAGAAGAAGAGGCAGATTTTTCTCGACTGCCACTTTAATGACATCGGTCATCACCTGGGCCAAAAGAAGACCGTCCACAGGATCCAGAGCAAGTATTACTGGCTGGGGATCATCAAGGACGTGGTGGATTGGGTACACATGTTTTTTCTCTTAACATCTCTGAGATATCACGATAATGCTGTCTGACATTAATGATCTCTGTCTGTCTTTTCAGATAAAAGTATGTGAGACCTGTCAGCACACAGAGAGGAATAAAAACCTGGCGAGAACCGTCCGGCCTATAAAAGTGGACGCACCTTGGG
Organism: Sciaenops ocellatus; assembly: GCA_033000465.1. Classification (NCBI taxonomy): domain Eukaryota; kingdom Metazoa; phylum Chordata; class Actinopteri; family Sciaenidae; genus Sciaenops; species Sciaenops ocellatus. The sequence goes on along the minus strand of CP136880.1, from coordinate 27,980,775 downwards.
ACATTGTTGGGATTGACATTCTAGGTTCTTGCCTCACTTCATTTCATCCAGTGCTTTCTGTTTTGTTGTCTTCTGTATTGTTTCTTTTCACACTTTGAAAGATTCTGTCTGTCCTTCCTCTTTCATTCACCAGGACCTTTCCCAGAGACTCAGCAAGGCAACACTAACATTACACTCATCATTGATTACTTCAGTAAATGGCCAGAAGCTTTTCCAGTGCAAAAGACAGATGCTCTCTCTGTTGCAAGGTGTATTTCCAAATGCATATACAGGTAAAGTATTTACAGAATCTGAATAATCATACTGAAGTTGAAACAAGGCCATTTTGTGCTCTACATGACATCATTTTAATTTTTCCTTGACAAAGTGTTTTATTGTTTTTGACAGAAGAAGTTTGTATCATACTGTAAGATTTACTGTATTTATGAAATATGTTAGAAATGAAATCTTCAAAGTGTTCATTAGTTTATAAACATGCAGGTCCTCATCCACAGAGTCTGCCATGTTATACCACCATGTATCTACAGTAGACCAGAATGGACAAACCACACACTGGCTCTAGATAGATTCTAGATTCACATATTACGCAGACACTATTTCTAACCTGAAGTTGAACTAACTCTGTTGTCTGTTTAATCAGGTTCGGTTCCCCTAAAACAATAGTGTGCACTCAGAATGCTGACTTCAGTGAAGAGGTGAGATGTGAGTCACAGCGTTAACTGAAATAAACTGACAGATTGTAGTGCTGCTGTGGGTCGTGCTTATCAGTGCCTGTGCTGGTGTTTTCTAGGTGACGAAGCAGTTGTACACCAGGTGGGGCATTGTGCAGAAGGTTGCTCCTCTGGATCAACCTCAGCTCAACCCGCTCCATGACTGCACGTGTCCTTTACTGAAGGAAGCCATAGTGCAGATGGTAACAGAGAAGCAGGCCGACTGGGATGACTTCCTGGACCCTGTGCTCTTTCTGTTCAGGACATCCACCAACCCTACAACCAAGTTCAACCCTTATTCCCTCATGTTCAACAGGAAGCCTAATTTATCAAATGAGGTCCAGACTCTAATGTCGAGAAAATATTCTAAGAGTGTGGTTTGTTTCTGTGTACTAATTTTATTTCCTTCCCTCTAGATGACGTTGAACCTTCTGAATTATGACGACCAAGAGCAGGATATGTGTTCGACAAAGGAGAAGGCCTCAGCATTCATGAGCATAATGCAGGAACAGCAGAACTCTGTGAAGCAGCTGGTACTTACACTTGTACTATTACAGTGGATGCTGGTGGTGTAGCTTGTTTGTCACATCAGACACTGCTTTGTAGGTTCAGGAATGATGAATTTCATCACTGAATCTTTAAATAACATCCATACTTTGTTAGTGTGTGAAAGGAAGCTAGCTGGAAATATGAACGTCCCTGCAAAGCCTCTGAATACTTGGTTCTTGATTGGTGATGAGCAGCTACAAGTTCCATGTTGCATTGTGTATGTTTTTGTCCCTCAGACATTTTACTTGGTACTTGACATGTGTCATGACACGTCAGGCACAATGTCATCATAGTGGTGCTCATGCACCATTCTTGTGCACACAGTGTATTACATGGCAGAAACATGATTATTACACCACAGGCTGGCACAGGCACCACATGTCACAGAAACTCTGTGTTCATTGTTTAAGGTACAGACTTTTGTTATGGGACAAGTGTGTTGACAGAAAACTTCTCAAATACACACATTTATGGACTTCATTGACTCATTACCTTAACATATGGCAGGTGAGGAGAGAGAGCTCAGCTGTTTTCTGTTTGTTTTGTCTTTTTTTGAACATCCATTCTGTTTCGTGTCTGAATGCGTGTGTTCCACTTCCAGGTCATAGCCAATATGAACGCAGCCTACAAACAAGATAAGAAGAATGCCAAACGGAGGACACATAACATGCCCTCGATGACCTTTAAAGTCACAGATCCTCTGTTCGGTGCAGACTCGCCCTCCCCCAAAAAACTGAAAGAGAGTTTATATTTGTCTTTTCCCGTTGAGACGGTACTGGCCACAGAGCAAAGCGGCTCAGACATAAAGACAGAGTTAACCTATCATTTAGTTGAGTCCGACGTCCACTGAGAAGGACACATCAAAACGGAGACATGTCATGTCATGTCATGTCATGAGCTGCCTGAAGTGGAGAAGATGGAAGTCCAGATGTTGGTGATGTGTGATGGTTAGTGCTCCAACAAATGTCTGATGAATACACTGCTGGTGGAGATGAAACTCACACACACTCACAAACCATCCTCTGGCCAATGAAATGGCAGGAAACAGTGACATCCCTATGCAAAAAGCATTGTTTCCTGTGAAAATGATGTTAAATTATAAGTTTTCACTTTTACATGCTGTAGATTTTTAAGCAACAATACTTCAAAATAAAGGTATTGTTTAATTTTTTAAGCCTTGGTGTGTTGTCATTACATGATGGGAAATAAGACATTGCTAAGATAGATGGTATATATATATATATATATGTATCTATATATATGTATATGTATCTATATATATAGATAGATAGATAGATATAGATATATATACCATTTGTAGATGGTAATGGTGAAATCTGGTTTATACAGCAGGTTGTGTTATGTACATGCTGTAGTATATACAGTAGGCACATCACGAGTGGATTTTTTTTTTTTTTTTTTTAATTTTAACCTATCTCAGTGTCGTCATTGTGTTTCTGGACTGGTTAAACCAGTCCCCGTTTGTCTATCTCCTCACCGGCTTGACCACTGGCTTAGCAGATTTTAGACTGTGCCTGTAGATGAACCATCCAATGATCATAGAGTCCCAGGGCTGCACAGAGGACAAAGCGATAGGTGTCCTTTCAAACTGTGTAGCAGTGGTCCAGAATGTTGGTGTCCCACTTTTTGGAAGCTTGTGGCTGAGATTTGCTCTGTTAAAGTCAGTGTAAAGGCAATTCCGAGATTTCTTCCAAAATACATTAAATATATTGTAAAATAGTTGCTGAAAACATGTGAAAAGACTTTGTGCCTCGATGACACGCTGAGGCCACCCTAAGCATGATCCCCCAACAGTATAAAAGCCTTCAGTGTGTTAGCATCTGTGCTACTCCTTATGCTAGTTATTATTCTTGTGTACACTCAGTTGCTAACTAGCGCTGCCTTCGAAGTACTGCAGTTGCATTTTCCCTGGATGAACAGCTTTATTTAAACACAAACACGAAGAGATGAAGAAGAAGTGGATTTATTTTGAAAAAGTTCTAAAGTTTACGTGTGTCGGTAATGGCACCTTCCTGGACTACAGGTGTGCCATGCTGCAAAACAATTCCACACAGTGCGTTGTTTCACAGAGGTACATGACATACTGAGACAAAGACAGACAGACAGACAAAGACAGACAGAGAGAGACATACTGAGACAAAGACAGACAGACAGACAAAGACAGACAGAGAGAGACAAACTGAGACAAAGACAGACAGACAGACAAAGACAGACAGAGAGAGACATACTGAGACAAAGACAGACAGACAGAGAGAGACATACTGAGACAAAGACAGACAGACAGACAAAGACAGACAGACAGACAAAGACAGACAGAGAGAGACATACTGAGACAAAGACAGACAGACAGAGAGAGACATACTGAGACAAAGACAGACAGACAGACAAAGACAGACAGAGAGAGACATACTGAGACAAAGACAGACAGACAGAGAGAGACATACTGAGACAAAGACAGACAGACAGACAAAGACAGACAGACAGACAAAGACAGACAGAGAGAGACATACTGAGACAAAGACAGACAGACAGAGAGAGACATACTGAGACAAAGACAGACAGACAGACAAAGACAGACAGAGAGAGACAAACTGAGACAAAGACAGACAGACAGACAAAGACAGACAGAGAGAGACATACTGAGACAAAGACAGACAGACAGAGAGAGACATACTGAGACAAAGACAGACAGACAGACAGAGAGAGAGAGACATACTGAGACAAAGACAGACAGACAGAGAGACATACTGAGACAAAGACAGACAGAGAGAGAGAGACATACTGAGACAAAGACAGACAGACAGACAGACAGACAGACAGAGAGAGACATACTGAGACAAAGACAGACAGACAGACAAAGACAGACAGAGAGAGACATACTGAGACAAAGACAGACAGACAGACAAAGACAGACAGAGAGAGACATACTGAGACAAAGACAGACAGACAAAGACAGACAGACAGAGAGAGACATACTGAGACAAAGACAGACAGACAGAGAGAGACATACTGAGGCAAAGACAGACAGACAAAGACAGACAGACAGAGAGAGACATACTGAGACAAAGACAGACAGACAGAGAGAGACATACTGAGACAAAGACAGACAGACAGACAGAGAGAGACATACTGAGACAAAGACAGACAGTCAGAGACATACTGAGACAAAGACAGACAGACAGACAGAGAGAGACATACTGAGACAAAGACAGACAGACAGACAGACAGACAGACAGACAGAGAGAGACATACTGAGACAAAGACAGACAGACAGAGAGAGACATACTGAGACAAAGACAGACAGACAAAGACAGACAGACAGAGAGAGACATACTGAGACAAAGACAGACAAACAAAGACAGACAGACAGAGGGAGACATACTGAGACAAAGACAGACAGACAGACAGAGAGAGAGAGACATACTGAGACAAAGACAGACAGTCAGAGACATACTGAGACAAAGACAGACAGACAGACAGACAGAGACATACTGAGACAAAAACAGACAGACAGAAAGACAGACAGACAGACAGACAGAGAGAGACATACTGAGACAAAGACAGACAGACAGACAGAGAGACATACTGAGACAAAGACAGACAGACAGACAGACAGACAGAGAGAGACATACTGAGACAAAGACAGACAGACAGACAGACAGACATACTGAGACAAAGACAGACAGACAGACAGACAGACAGACAGAGAGAGACATACTGAGACAAAGACAGACAGACAGACAGACAGACAAAGTCCCGCGAGTGGGCGTGGCTTCAGCGCCTTCAGTGGACACGCCCCCACAGTCCTGGAGCTGAGAATTCATTTTTACCTGATTTTGACACCTAATTTCATGAACTTGTTGATATTTTTAGTGGTTCAAATTTGGCTGGGTGGTTAATAACACTTTCTTCTTTGGTCTGATGAACTCAACACATATTTACTTTTACTTTGCATGGACTTTAAAGTCCTCCATAACAATGAGCAGAGAGTCGGGGTATTGTTTATCTGGTCAACCCGGAGCAGCATGAGCATTCATTCATTCATTCATTCATTCATTCATTCATTTTGTTTCTGGACAAATAATGAACTCTCCCTTCAGCTCTGGTTTGGACTTCAGCCCCTGAGGAAATATGTGGCTCTTAACACGTTAAGAGCCTCAGGCTAGTCTGTACCTGCTGTTTGCTGCTGGACAGGTTGAGCAGCAGCTGATGATGACAGAGGCTGAAAACAGCTGCCATGAAAGCAGTTCAACGGTTCAACTCTTCCCACATCTGTTTCCTGCTGGGAATTTGCGACTTTTATATAATCATTTCATATAAGTTTATTTTTAATCATTACACTAATCATAACATTATGAGATGATTATAAGTGGACCATCACAGAGTGAGGAGGACAGCTGTCCTGTCCTCTGTCTGATCCTGAACACAGTGACGTACCTGGTGGGAGGAGCTACACCACGTTCGCTGGCACAACAGATAGGCAAAAGATAAGAGGTGTCACTCCTTCATGTTTTTATGCGTTTAGACCGAGTTGATCTGCGTCTCTTAAATGAAGGAAGGTGAGCATGCTGGGCGCTGGTTATGAGTTTTTTTTTTAGACTCATTTGAAGCTGTGGTTCATACTCAGCTCCATTAATTCATTCATATCTTAACGTGAATGCGAAGCCGTGTGAAACATGGTCCCTGTCGTTGTATGGTGTCAGATGTATCACTTTGTATCACCTTGAAGTAGACGATCTTTGATACCGGTGTCCACTTCGCTGTACCGCCTCTGGGTCTGTCCGAACCGGCTTATATACTGTAGGTGTTCTTTCCGAGCCAACACACACCGTGTGTACGTTACTGTGTGTGTTCTGACAGAGACGGAGAGACGACACTGAAGAATTCATCGACAGCTGCTCACGCGGACATGGCGGGAGTTAATAACATGGAAGAAAGAAGTTAAGTTAGCTCGCTCAAAGCTAACTCAGATAGCTTAGCCAGCTAACAACGTATAGACAGGTGTGGTAGATGTAGACTTTACGAGACAATCATTGACAGCCTCCAGCAGAGACCTCACATTGTTCATCTGCACCTTCCAATGACAGGATAAAGTACGCACGCGCCGCAGAGGACCGGATGTACATTCCTTCAAAATAAAAGCACATGTAAGGAAATGATCATTACAGTGTGTGTGTTGTAATTGTTTCTGCTGTGACCTCTAAACAGTGTGTTTTCACTTTTCACAGCCTCACGCCGGCTCTGTGTCATTCCAGTCAGTATGTCTGTCAGAGTAGCTGTGAGCTGCTCTGTGCTGTACGCTGTGCTGGATGTGGCTGTTGTCACTGTCCTGTACACGCACGGATCACAGCTGAGTGTGTTCAAAGAGGACACGCTGAACTTTGACATCCGCCAGTCAGCGCTTGACCTCTGGGGGACCGTGCTGCTCCGAGCCTCCCTCCTGCTGGGAGCCTGTATAGGGGTGTCATGGAACAGAGAGGATGGGCCACAGAGGGTTGCTAAGCTCACCACCCTCATTCTCTTCATCTGTCTGATCATCATCAACTACACTCTGGCCAAGATGCTGATGCTGACTGAGCTGCAGCCTTTGAACCACCAGCCCTGGCTCTTAAGCATGATTTGTTGGACATGCGCCTCCTCTGTGGGTGTCACGCTGCTCTGGAGCCTGCTGGGGTCCAACTCGCTGAGCAGCAGTGGAGGTGGAGGGAGGTCTGAGGACACTGAAAATCTGCTGGAGGCAGCTGGTGAGGTGGAGCAGGAGGTGGCATGTGAGAGGAAGAAGGAGGGAAGCCAGGAGAAGGAAAAGACGAGCTCTGGGGCAACACTGGGGCGTCTCCTGTCCTACTGCAGAAAGGATGGTGGACTGCTGTCTGTAGCAGTGCTCTTCCTCCTCATCTCTGCTGTGTGTGAGTGTCTGTGGCATAAACCAGTCCAGTCAGTGCAATCTTGTCCATTACAAAGGAGGGTGACATTCATGTGAAATGGTGTTTCTATAGAAAACAGGTTAGAAGTGTTTGACTTGTTCCAGATCACACAGAGAGATAAACATTCCTGATTTTATGGCCTTCTTCACAACTCATTGTTTTTTATTATTGATTAGTCTGCTCATTACTTTCTCCGTTTATTATTTGGTCTTTGAAATGTCCATCAACTTATCATCATTATCAACTCATCAATTTATTAGAGAGAGACAGATTTAATTTATTGTCTAAGGAGACCCACAGCTGGTGGACAACAGCTGGACTGATCAGACAGTCTCAAAACTACTGAAACAATCTTACTGACTGAAAACTAATGTCCCCTCATTGTCCAGGTTTTCACTAAGCATCCTGATCTTTGATGACATTTAGGAAGTCAGTTCTCTGTCTCTTGAACCTGCAGGTGAGGTCTTCATACCGTACTACTATGGGGAAGCAATAGACAGCATTGTGGTTCACCAGAGCATGGAGTATCTGGCTAAGCCTGTGATCACACTGTTAGCTCTGGCCTTGGCCAGGTGAGTATCTACAGGCGGTCTCCTGACGGTGATGTATGTCACCAGTGTGATTCTACAAAATAAAATAACTGGCCTCAAAGATACACTATGATCAATACAATGACCTATGACATCAGATGTGCCAAACTTAAACAATGCATTATTGTCAATCTCTATGCATCTACCCTCTCTTCAGCTCTCTTGCAATGGGAGTACGTGGAGGAGTCTTCACCCTAACTTTTGCCAGATTGAACCTTCGGCTCAGAAACCATCTCTTCAGAACGCTGATGAGGCAGGAAATTGCCTTTTTTGATGAAAACCATACAGGTGAGATAGGAACATCACCCATCCATCCATCCATCCATCCATGTTATGCATTTCTCCCTCTATATGTGTGTCTTCTTCAACAAAAGAGTTAATAGATACCTATATCACCCCGTAGGTGACATCATCTCACGTCTGTCATCTGATACTACCCAGGTGAGTGACCTCATCTCGCAGAATGTCAACATCTTCCTGCGGAGCTCCATCAAGGGTGCCGGTGACTTTATCTTTATGTGTGGGATGTCCTGGAAGCTGTCACTGGTGACCATCATGGGATTCCCTTTCATCGCTCTTGTCTCTAAACTTTATGGCGAATTCTACAAGGTAAAGCAGTTCGGAGTCTGTGATAACCACGTCATTCACATATAACATTAATTTCACTTCTTCATATTTTATTTTTTCTCAGAAATTAACTAAAGAGGTGCAGACTACCCTCGCAGAGGCCAATAAAGTTGCAGAAGAAACCATTTCAGCCATGAGGACGGTGCGGAGCTTTGCCAACGAATGTGGGGAGGCCGACTCGTACTACGCCAAGCTGTTGGCCATGTTCCAGCTCAACAGAAAACAAGCGCTGGCCTATGCTTGCTACATGTGGTCCAGTTCTGTAAGTGCCAGCAGCTGAGAATCTAAATTTATTTTAGAACAGAATATGAATTTATTGACACCTGTATGTTACACTGTGGGCATCAGTAAGGTGTGTGTGTGTGTGTGTGTGTGTGTGTGTGTGTGTGTGTGTGTGTGTGTGTGTGTGTGTGTGTGTGTGTGTGTGTGTTTTTCAGATCTCAGAGCTTGCTTTAGAGGTTGCTATCCTCTACTATGGCGGCCACCTTGTAATAAGCGGCCAGATGACTAGTGGTGCCTTGATATCGTTTTTCATATACGTGCTTGAACTGGGAGAATGTCTTGAGGTATTTCTTCTGTTTCATTCATTTTTTCTTTCATCACGTGTGTATGAAAACACATAAAGATACTTGTACACCCCGTCATGAGTGGATTATCTTACAGAATATAGCATCAGTGTACACGGGCCTCATGCAGGGAGTTGGAGCTGCTGAAAAGGTTTTCGAGTACCTGGACAGGGAACCAAAACACCCGTCTGCTGGTACAGAGGCTCCTGAAACATGCACCGGCGTGGTTGAATTTAAAGACATCACGTTTGCCTACCCAACACGACCTGAGACTGATATTCTCAAGGTTTGTTCTGAAATCTTGCTGCCACCATCTGCTGATAAACTAACACTTATAACTAATCAGCTTGCCTCTAGTAGAGTTGGAGCAGTTCATTTATAATTCACTCAGATAACACTAATATACAGTATGTATGCTAAAGAAGTCACTTTGTGAATTGGTGTGTATTTGCAGGGAGTGTCATTCACTCTGCGGCCTGGGGAGGTCACTGCTCTTGTGGGACCTTCAGGCAGTGGAAAGAGCTCCTGTGTGAATCTGCTGGAAAACTTCTATCTTCCACAGCAAGGCCAAGTGCTGCTGGATGGAAAGCCAGTGCACACCTACCAGCACGACTACCTCCACTCCAAAGTCAGTCTACATCAGACATGTAGGAAAGAACATGCCCTCTGTTTGTCTTACTGTCAACAACGTTCATGAAAAAAAACAAAATGTTTTAGTGTGTGATACTCACACGAGAGCCGATTGGTTGATTTCTAACAACAGGTCACAAGTATGTCATTTCATTTTTGAAAAATGGTTAGGCCATTTCCTAAAACAGTTAGACATTTGTGACATTGCTCTTTTGTTGGGGTCTATTTTCAGCTGTGGATTACTACAATTTGGGTGCTCTAGTTCGCCCGTGGTATTTAATGTAGAATGTATAATGTCACTCAGTACAACAGCCTGGCTCATTGATGTGTTTGTAATTGTCTTTTACTTTGTCTCTGCAGGTTGCTCTCGTGGGCCAAGAGCCGGTGCTGTTTGCCCGGACAGTGGAGGAGAACATCACCTATGGCCTGACGGATACCCCCATAGAGTCGGTGATGCAGGCTGCCACCAAGGCTAATGCTCACGACTTTATCACCGCCCTTCCTAAAGGCTATGAGACAAGTAATTAGTGTGGATGCTGAACCGGCATTATTCTTCTTTATTCTTATTCTTGCACCAAGTTTTTTTGGCACCTATCTGCTCCTACATACTGTGTCCTACAGAAACCATTCAGATATCACTATGTTCAGCTCATTCAGCACATGATGGCGTGTATTTTACTAATTCATACTTTTCATACTTTATAAAATATTCAACTTTTTCCACGTTCAAATGTTACATTAAAATGAATGGCACAACCTTCAAACCTTTTTACAAACCTTCAACACTTTGAACTTCCACTACTCCCACACACTTTATTACACTATTCTACTGTTTTTCAACTCATTTCACATTTTTGCATCAGGCATTTCAGCAGAAGGCATCCACACCACATTTTCCACAGGAAATGCAGTTTTCTATTTATTATATATGTCCATGTATAAGTCAGTTATTATATGTATTCATGTATAAGTCAGTCACTATTGAACAAGGCCATTTCCAAAACAGTTGTGTGAAACAGTAAAATGTGAATAGAAACAATTGTGGAGACAAATGGAAGATGATTTTGATTTGAATTCATTTAGTTGTTACTGCCATGTGGGCATCATACAGATGCAGCCTTGCTGTTGAATTATTGCTCTATCTCAATCCCCAGGTGTTGGAGAGAAAGGCACCCAGCTGTCAGGGGGGCAGAAACAAAGGGTGGCCATTGCCAGAGCTCTCATCCGTAACCCTCGTGTTCTTATCCTGGATGAGGCGACCAGCGCCCTGGATACAGAGAGTGAACACATTGTAAGTGAAAAGATGTACAGGAGGCAGATAAGAGCCCTGTGATACGTCTTTGGTGCGTTGAATGGATAGTTTTTCTTCATCTCTACTCTATGCACTGCAGGTTCAGCAGGCTCTGAGCAACATCATGCAGGAGCACACGGTGTTGGTGATCGCTCATCGACTCAGCACGGTGGAGAAGGCAGATAACATCATCGTGATCGACAAGGGTCACGTGGCCGAGCAGGGCTCTCACAGTCAGCTGATGGCCAGCGGGGGACTGTACTGCAAGCTGGTGCAGAGGCAGGTCCTAGGCATGGAGACAGGGGCGGAGGTCCTCAACCTGTCTGAAAAACTCAGCTGGAAGCCTGATGGAGGAAGGCAGCGGAGACGACACATCAGCAGCAGTGGCAGCGAGTCTGAGTGCAACCTGAACTACTGACAATGTGTGTGTGGAAATGGGACTGCTGGTTGTTTCTGGGGGTTGATAGCATCTTTTATAAATACATATTTTATTAGATTCAGTTCACATGTACTGTAAAGATACTTTGTGCAGATATTCAGTAGCCTTGAAACTGTCATGTCAGAATCAGTACAGGCTGAAATCTACTTATAGATGAATGCAGCGGCATGATTACGTTAAAATCTAGAGCTGAATGTATGAAAACATATCAGGGGATGTTGTGTTTCTTTTTAATGACTACAAAGAATGTACTGTAGAAATCTATGATTATCTGTCATGAGGATAAATCAGTGAATGACTCTATGACATGATGTAATAGTATAAATCACTGTCATGAACACTGTCAAATATTCTGCTTGCTCACTTTTATGGAAGCAAATACCAAATGCTGCATTTAATGTCTCCTCGTAAATCCCCTTTCAAATTTCACTCCACTTACACATGGACTGTTAAACACTGGTGTGTTTTAAAGGATGGTTTCTCTACGTGCATCTATTGGCATCTGTTGCTGTGTCATTGCAGATAAAGAATGTAGTACTTTAAAGCAGAAGCTGTCGTTGAGTTTTATGACCCTCAGCCAGGCAAAAAAACCCAAACTAACAGATATGTCTATTATGTCAGCTGGGATAGGATCCAGTCCCGTGAGCCTGATAAGGATAAATGGTTAAGGAGAGTGGATGGATGAAAGGTTGTATGTTTAAATATGCAAATGAAATTCAAAAAAACAGATCCACAGAGACAAAGTCAACATGGATTCTGTACCTTTTCTTTCCACTAGTCTGAAGATCAACATGGGCTCTGGTCCAGCAGTCTTTTTTGTTTAGGAAAGTTCCCAACTGAGTGAAATAACCCGGAAGTATTGTCATGGTAAGAGCTGTTTGTCTGGAAAGGTCCATCACTGCTTCCTTTCTTATGTCCTTTAGCTGAGGATACACTGGACCATCCTTTACGAAAGGAAAGCAACAAAAAGAAAGTATGATGCAGACCGCAGCAGAGAGAGAGAGAGAGAGAGAGAGAGAGAATATGGACTGTTAACAGACAGACAGACAGACAGACAGAGGTCTCCTCTGAAACATGCTCTGTGTCTTCATAAACTGATGAACTGATCGGGTCCTTCCTTTTCAGTCTCAGTGGAGCTGCGTTCACGCACAGCTGTGTTCACGTTAGTAACTAGTCTAAAATGTATCCTCATTAAAATGAAAATACAAAACATAAACACCACACATCACTCTCTCTTTTCTCCTCTTCTGTGACTGTGATCATTTATTATGAATCATTGACATGTTGTCACAGTTTTACAACACGCTTCTATCTGAGTGGACAGGACGGGGAGAAGAATCCCAGATGCACCTTTTGTAGTTCATCTTCTGCAAATTGTAGTTTCACCACAGACACATCAATAACATCCGCCGTCGTGTTTTTATGAGTCCTTTTAGGAAAGTGTTGAGAAAAAGAACAGAGGTCAGTTTTGACTGCTCTAAAATCATACTGAATTATGCTTTGGCTATATATCATCACAAGCATAATTCAGCATGATTTTATAAAGTTAAGAATGAGCTGACACAGTAGAGTTTAGTCAAAGACAGCGGTACACCTTTATTATTATTGCTCAGTTCCGGTAATAGCAATATTTCCGCCAGCCCGTGAAGGCAGCACGGGGCCTGTGTCTGCTGTGACTACTTCCTGTGAGGAGAGCTCGGTCAGCTGTCACAATCCGAGAGGAGACGGAGAGGAGAAGCTCACGACGACGGCCAAAATGTCGAGTTTTAACAACAAGTTCAGCTCGTACACGATGACTCAGCTCAACGAGATTCTGGAGGACGACGACAAACTCACCAAGATGGTCCAGGACATGGAGGAGGTACGTTCAGCCTGTGTTAGCTCCTCACTGCCTTTCCTCGGTCACTGTGTTTTTCCTCAGCCCTTTGTTGTGTTTCCCAACAGAGGCTCGGTACAGTAACGGAAGTGGTTGAATCGTGTTTAGGGTTTAAACAAAAATAAGTTCGACAGAACTCAAAGTGTTCCCGAACCTGAACCGGTCCACACGGCGTTAACCTCGGGACGGAGCGCTGTCTCAAGTTTTAACACGAGAATTCATTCCCGGGTTAAAAGTGGACTTCCCCGGACAGCAGGAGGCTGGTCTGAGTTCAGGAGTGAGCAGGAACAAGAACACATGTCAATGGAAGCTCTTATGCTGAGTCATTTCTACTAAACATTGCAGTTAAAGCACAGGCCCGGCTTCGACACTCTTTAAGGCAGCTCGTCATGAAGGCGCAGAGAGCTCTGACAGAAAAGTGTTCGAACGCAGCACATTATTACATGAAGCAGGTGTGTGAGGCAGAAACATGCAGTGACACTTTGACACAGGCCCTCAGCTCTGTGCTTCACATGCACAAGGACAATGTCCAGTTAATGAGTAGCTGCTATCATTAGTCTGCCCTTGTCCTGATAAGTTTTTCCACGCATGCAGCATTTCAAAGCCACAGTCTGTGTAAAGGCTGAGCACAGAAATGTGCCATATGAAGAAGGAGTGAGACAGATTGATACATGTCAGACCCCTGTGGTTTGGAGAACTCCTCTGCTCTCACTGTCTTTCTTTTTGGACTGTAAAGTGTGAGCTGTTCTCCGTCCCCTCCTGAAGCCACAGCTTCTCACAGCTGCTCAGCAGTTCCAAACAATAAAACACACATTTTCAGGACACAGGAATGTTAGTTGTGTGTGTGTGTGTGTGTGTGTGTCGTCACGGCGCTGTGGCTTTCAATCTGCCACTCTCATTTAAGCTCATTTCGTGTACAAGATGAATGCCCCTCTCTGACTGAGCTTTACTCCTCAGCTATCACATCCGCCCGACTCGTACACCGTCATCCCGAACTCTTTGGATGAACGTGGAGCTTCTGTGTTGTTAACTGTGTTTCTGATCCACACCCTCTCTGATTGTCTCCATGGTTTCATTTTCCTCCTCGGTAGGTTTACAGAGAGGGAGGGACTTGTTTACTGCAGCGACACAACTTAGTCATAAGATAATGGGAGAGAATCAGCCATGTGAAGACATGCCCGAGCTGAAGGTGGAACTGTCTGGGAAATTCTTAATTATTACAGTGGACGGTAACAAAGGCAGTGGGTGTCATAAGGCGTCAAGTGTAACCTGAGAGTACAGAGAAGCACAGTATACAGCTGCAGTATGTACACAGAGCCCTGCTAACATGCTGTTGGCAGTAATGTTCTCATTTTGCAGAGCGCACAGTGAAGGCAGCATGCGTCGCCTTTTGAATAATGCAAATAGTGCTGTGATGACATTGTTGTCTTCTTCACTTGTTTTACATGAATTGAGTTAAAGGTACCTGAAGATACTGTGTGTGTGTGTGTGTGTGTGTGTGTGTGTGTGTGTGTGTGTGTCACTCTGTGTGTGTCACTCTGTGTGTGTCACTCTGTGTGTGTGTGTGTGTGTGTGTCACTCTGTGTGTGTCACTCTGTGTGTGTCACTCTGTGTGTGTCACTCTGTGTGTTGATGTGTAACAGAGGCCTCTTTGTGGCTGCAAGACATATTTTTATCAGTGTCCACTGAGCTCGAGCCAGTGTGATCTTGATTTGTAGGTGACACAGTTATCTGATGTCCCCACGGAACCTTTCCGTTGTCCTTTCCATTTTGAAGTGAGTGCACATGGAGCTGCTTCTCACCTTTAGCTACTTATCTTTTGGAGTCCTTCACAGAGCATGCATGCTGTAGGTGAAGTTCATTTGTATCAGATACTGGAGTTAAGAAAATCTGATAATGATACATCAGCTGTTAGTGATACATATTCCCAGGAACACATGAACGAATCATTCTTTCAAGGTTTTAGATTATGAAAGAATGGTGAATGGATCCCAAACCATGCTGTGAAAACTCACAGTTATCATATCATGCACCATTTTGCTGGACTAGTGTTATTAAAATAAATAGGACATAATATTTTGTATTTTTATCCTTTTAGGGTCACTGATAGGAAGTTTCTGTCCTCAAATGTCTCCCCTCTCATAGCTGAGTTTAGAACTCATTCTGTGACTCTGATGTATGTAATTCTTATCAGTTATTACATAACCTGCATTTCACTCAGATTCCTACAGGAAGCTTGTACCAGAGAGGAGGCAGGGAGAGTCTAAAAGAAACATGATAGAGTTGCAGTATGGGTAGGATTTAGAGCTTCTGCAGCTTGACCCATATTAGGGACTAAAAGTCAGGATGTGTCGGCCTCTGCTGTAGCTTGTTATTTTATCTTCTCTGTGTATCACATATCTTTATTGATTTTGGATACGACATACCTCTCTTTTTTAGGGAGGTGTGTTTCATCATTTCAGTACTTCCGAGGTGGCAATCTCCGGTGCTGGGGGGAAAAAGCCAATGCTGAAGTGCTAAAAACTGTAATTCCTCGAGCAGCCACTTGAGACAGGCTGCAGAAGTGAGTCAGCACTGTCGCCTCACAGCAAGAAGGTTCCTGGTTCGAACCTGGGGTCTTTCTGTGTGGAGTTTGCATGTTCTCCCCGTGTCTGTGTGGGTTCTCTCCGGGTACTCCAGCTTCCTCCCACAGTCAACACATGAACCTTAACAGATTGATTGGTGACTCTAAATTGTACATATGATTATGATTAATTGATGGTATGACTATAGAAAAATTCAAAACACAGTCATTAGCCTTTGATTTATTCATCACAGATCTATAAACCAAAGGTAATTATTAGTTAGTTTTACAGTTTCAGTAAAAATCAAACGAGGACACTGAGGACAGAGTTATGTCCTTGATGCTGTTTTGGTGAGACTCTTAACTCACCACTCCTTTGTTGATTGAAGCATTTGAAACAGTGTGTACCTGAATGATTACAAAACATGTTGTTTTGACCACATCAATAAAGAAACTGGTTCATCACTTCATCCCCATCATCCCTGTGTCACAGTGCTGAAGTAAAAAGCACACGTCTAATGCTGCAATCCATGAATATCCTGGATATTCCTGTATTATTACTTTCTAGTCACGTAGTCACATGAATAAACTTCTTTTTTTACTGTTTGTTAACAGGATGAAACCAGATAGAAAAGAACAGTTCATCAGTCGAGCAACAGAATAATGATCAAACTATAATCTACAAAAACTATTTTGTTATTATTTTGTTCATTTCAGTCATTTTTCCACAAAGAAATCGTGACAGTTTGCTACATGCTGCATGGCAGAGAGGAAAGCTTTGCGGTTTGTTGACACTTCTGTAGTTCCTCACACCAAATGTGACATGTTGTCTCACATCTCCCACAACGTGAACGCTCTTCCAAAATAGCCTGCTTGTAATTACGCTCTGAACAATATGACGTGAATGTGACATAACTACAAACACTGATGATGATGGTTCCTCTCCAATAATAAAAGTGACTGAATCACTTTTTACTCTGTGGTGCTCGATGTCTGAATATTAAATAAACCCCAAACTGCTCTGCTGCACCTGTCAGTGCTGACACAGACCGGTCATGTGAAGTGTTTACTGCTCACTGTGGAGTGACAGAGTGTCTGTGTTACAGCAGGGTGCAGGTACTGGTGCACCTGAATGTAACGCAGCCTTGATTCATGTAATTGGATACACCTGTGGCTTTCCTGTTATGATGTGTCCTGAAAAGAGTCTCTTGTTCAGAGACACAGTAGCCATTACATTACATAAGCAGACAGGTTAAAGATTGTTACTTCCAGTCATGGCATCACGTGTCTCCTATAGTTTTTAAAATAAGACATATTCCACTCATGAAATGTCATGATAAGCTCTTCTTTTGTTGCTGTGAAGAAACATGATTTGTCTTTGTGAATCTGTGCTGAGGCTTGTGGGAGTGTGAAAACTGGCAGATTAAGTGTAATGATTCATAGTTAATATTCACGACAGCAACATTTTCTTTCTTTGGTGCTTCTCAGCGAAGAGTCGTGATGAGATGTAAGAGTTGTGTAAAGGTAATGTCACAGACACCTTACTGACATGTTGTCTTCTTCCTTTGTAGATGCAGGAAGTCCAGCAGAGCAAGGAGATGACACTGGTCACCAACCGAACCCTGGCGGAGCAGAACCTCGCCTTGCAGCCCAGACTGGAGCACAAGAAAGAGCAGCTCACCAAGCGCTACAGCTGTCTGCAGGAGAACTTTGAGTCCTATCAGCTACGCAAGTCCACCCTAGGTACAGCAGCAATGACACATCAGTGGACCAATCATGAAAACACTGATAAAAAAGAGACTTGAAGTGAACCTTTCCATCAGAGCAGGCTGAGGTCTTCTGTCATGTTTTTTCCCTCATAGTGTTTGTTCATATTTAGCATGAACATGAACTGGAGACCTGTTTCACAGGTTTGTGTTTGCCAACCGACGCTGTCGCAGCTATTTTTTGAAATCAGAAGCTGTGCTGTTGTGTTGCCAGTTGAAGGAGTCGCTACTGTTGAACTTTGTTCCAGATCTGATTTATCGTATGATCGTAGAAAGTATTGGAGGGCTGTAATATCCCTCACTTACACACCTTCACAGTACTTCCTAGTGTGTGATGACGATACTATGACCTTGTTGACGCAGTGGTTGCCAGGCAGCCTGCTCAAAATAGCATGCCAGCCATTCACTACTCTGCTGCACTGATAAAAGTTTGACTTTGCCTTCTTCTCTGCAAGGCATGCAGCCTGGTGCTGGCATGTAGAGCATACAAACAATGGTTGCTTTATGCCAGAAGAATATGGAGTATATCAAATACTAGTTGATATGTTTGCTATAATTTGCTTGTTTGATGATAATCTTTACAGTCTGTATTATAAGCTCCTGTCTCTCATGCACAAGTCAGTACACTAATGCAGCTCTGCAGGTCTATGGCTTTGTCTGTTGTCAGCAACTGATGGCTTTGGTCAAATGTAGGTTACCCGGTGTTCCCCTGCCCCCCGCCTTCCACGGACCAGCCGTCCTAGTTGTGGATTTTCTGCAGAGCACATGGAGAGGGACAGCAATGCTCAGAGCAAAGAGGAGCAGAGCTGTTTGAGGCAGCAGAAAGAGCTACCGTACAGTAGCCTGTCGTGTTGTCACTCGCTGACAGTAACACCAGCAGCACCACCCTCCTCAACACTTGGGGAGGATGGCAGCCCACAGTGGGCCATTGTGCTGCCAGGCAAGCTGGTGTAAAACAGGCACAGTGAGTGGGATGGAGTGGTGGATGGTAAGGGAAGAGACAGAGAAAGGCAGAGGCACAGGCCAAAACTCTCCCAAGATTCACAGCAGAGGTCAACATGGATTCATTTACTAAATGGCTGTCTCATGATGTCCTTGCCCAGACTGTGTGTTGGGCACTAGGCTGGGTCTCTGCTCAGCCAGAGAATCACAGCTTTGTGTGGAGGAGCGCTGCTAATATGCCTGAAAGTCCACCTTGTTATGGGTGAGAGAGCGAGATAGTTCACCCTGACAAAGACTGTATCAAGAACCTTTGAATGTTCTTCTCTTCGGTTTAAACTCTGCCTGTGACATCTGGCAAACCAACATGAGCATTTGTTTGTTTTTGGTCAGTTTGTCTGACCAAAATACTGAAAACCTTAAAAACCATTCTCTTGGCTCATTATTCATCAAGCAGTGCAGATATTTGTATAATGTTTCTCTCCCACAGGTCAGTCTACTGACACATTCAACTAGAGGAGTGGCTCTTTACGTAACATTCTTCACTCATTGTTTGTGTTGTGTGACGCAGACAGCCTGTGTTCCATCACTGATCTTGTTCTTACAGAGACTGACAAGCTGGTTTACAGCCTTGAACCTCATTTGTGCTGCTGTAGTTAAGTATTGAAATAAAATGCAGAAAGCAGACATGAAGGTCCAGTGTGTCAGGTTGAGGTGGCGCTATTCACAGAATATGGCAGAAATGGAATGTAATATTCATAACTGTTTTCATCAGTGTATAACTACCTGAAAATATCTGCTGCCTACAGGTCGCGGTGGCAGCAGGTGTGGCGGAGCTAGTTCAGCTTCTCCTGGGGAATCCTGATGCGTTCCCAGGCCAGATGAGATATACAGGAGGGACTGTAGGGCCCATGCAAGTTCTGGTTCTGTCTCAGACTCACCTACCAGTTATAATTATTATTACATCTTCATTACATTTAGTCATTTAGCAGACGCTTTTATTCAAAGCGACTTACAGAGAAGGGAACAATCAAGGTATAGTGTGATAAGAAGCGTTAGTGCAGTAATAAGTGACAATTCTTTAAGGTGTAAATTATTGTGTAAATTATATGTATTATATGTATTATTATTATTATTATTATTATTATTATCATTATTATTATTATTATTATTATGTTATGCTTTTGTCACTTTTTTAAAAAGCACCATCATATCTGAAGACTTCAGGTCCTCTTCTACAGTGTCAGGCCAGAATAGACGCGCAGCCTCCTTCACTCTAAGAAGGAGAGGGTGAGGTGAGGAGGTTGCAATCAACAACTGCCCCTAAATCCTCCACACTGGACCTTTAAATGAAAGTGTGGAGGAGAAAGTAGCTTGGTCAGGCCTTTTGTCAACACTTGCTTTTTTATTTTTTTGTCATTCCTTTTACACACGCTGTCACTCATTTACTCTTTTTTTAAACCCTTTTAAACATTTAACTATGGAATGTGTTTGAAATTCATCAGTGCCTGTGACAAACAGTGACAGATCAGTCCTCAAAGTCATTTAAGTGTCTGGCTTAAGGGCATACTGATGACACCTTTTTGACAGGAGAGCTAACAGGATTTAAAGCTGAATTTTGCTAGTCACATATAATGACTAGTGGTTATTATTATTATTATTGTTATTATTATTATTATTATTATTATTATTATTATTATTATTGTCTTCTATGAAACACACTCAGACCTTTGTTGTCTCAGTGTGATTCAGGCATCCGTGTCATTTTTATGACCTACATCAAAAAAGTCTTTCCTATCAGCCTCAGCTGGACTTTGAGTTTACTGCTGATTAGCAAATATTGTCCTGCTAACATGCTAACTTGGTATAGTGAACATGGACGTTAGCATATTGGTAAGCAGAACCTCACAGAGCTGAAGATGTTCAACATCAAATCTGGATGTTTGAGTGCAGAAATATTGTAAGCTGACCTATATGTACAGTGTTGGAGTGTCCGGTATGTGCTAAAGAATTGGTCTTAAACTTTCTTAAGTTTGTTGCCATGCATAGAAGGAAGTCTACAATGGACTAACCTATCAGGTTAGACTGGAGCTCAGTCCTGTAATTAGAGATCCACTATATTGTGTCTTGGTTTGGGCAATGACGGTGAGTTGATCATGCTGTAAAGAAGATCAGTAACTAGTGATGTGTGTGTGTGTGTGTGTGTGGTGTGTGTGGTGTGTGTGTGTGTGTGTGTGTGTGTGTGTGTGTGTGTGTGTGTGTGTGTGTGTGTGGTGTGTGTGTGTGTGGTGTGTGTGGTGTGTGGTGTGTGTGTGGTGTGTGTGTGGTGTGTGTGTGGTGTGTGTGTGTGGTGTGTGTGTGTGTGTGTGTGTGTGTGTGTGTGTGTGTGTGTGTGTGTGTGGTGTGTGTGTGTGTGTGTGTGTGGTGTGTGTGGTGTGTGTGGTGTGTGTGTGTGGTGTGTGTGTGTGGTGTGTGTGTGTGTGCCGTCCCAGCTTTCATAGGTGTTGACTTTCAGTCCTGCTGAAGAACACAGACAAAACCGGCTTAGTCCTTACAGACAAAGTGAGTTTCAGTTGACTCCGTGCAAACAGAGAGGCGTTCTGGCTGTTTGGACATGCCATTCACAGGACTCAGCTTTGGTTGACACGCTCACATTCAGATTTGTTCATTTGATCATTGTAATATTACAAATGTTGTAGCACCAGGTCACACTCCGTGTGTGGAGTACAGAGTAAACGGGTGCAGTAGAGTAACGTTGGTGGTGTCTTGTCATTTAACAGACCACAATTCAGGAAACACCTCCTTGGACACTTTGCTGGCCCTGCTGCAGGCGGAGGGAGCAAAAATAGAAGAGGAGACAGAGGTAAGCATGATTTCACTCTCTCCGTAGATGACTTCATGTATCCCCGTGACACAGTCAGTCATCCATATACCTGCTTTTCCAGTTGCTGATGTCTCCTCCCAAAGAGGCTTTTGTTGGAGAGCACACTGGCAGCAAGAATAACATAAAGGCTACAGTTTTTAACCTGTCCTGTCAGTGTTTTTGAGTTGTTTTAAGTCCATTTACACCACACTAGAAATACTACAAAAGAACTACCTGTTAGAGTTCAACAATTCACCTGGATTTATTTTTACAAATATTGCTATTGGAGGAGATTGCAGGTGATCCATCACATGTTAGATGACATCCTGGGTGCAGGAACACTCTTGTAGTCAAATCTATTCAGATTTGAGTGTGTCAGATAATTTTAACAGTTTATCAGCATCAGGCTTTGTGTTGTTGTGTTTCTTGTCCCTGGATGATTCTACCTTCATGGATGCATGTTGAAGGGACCTCTAAACTTGTCCACATATCTCTTTACATCTGTCAACAGAATATGGCCGATTCATTCCTGGATGGCGACATGACCCTGGATGCCTTCATTGATGCCTACCAGAGCAACAGGAAGCTGGCCCACTTGAGAAGGGTGAAGATTGAGAAGCTGCAGGAGATGGTGCTGCAGGGCCAGCGGCTCCCCCAGGCTCTCCCAGTCCCTACCTCACGATCTCAGGATGTGTCAGTGGCAGCCAGACCCTCATCGTCTTCCCTCCTCACTGAGACCAGCAACAGCTCTTCCCCTATTGCCCAACCAAGGAGGAAACCCCCACCTCCTCCATCCCAGCCAGCACCAATTCTAAATTCAGCTCCAGCTACTGCCCCCCAGCCTCCTGTCTTCTGCTCAGCATCTCCATACCCACCAATTCCTCCCAGAACAGGCCAACCCTTCCCCAATGTCCCTTCTGGCTACCCTAACCACTTTATATCTCAGTACCCACCTGCTTTGCCTCAGAGGCCCTCACCTCGTATGGCTCCGCAGCCTGGCTTCATCATGCAGTAAATAAAATTGCAGTTGCCACTCAGAGGATGCAGTATGTGTGTCGTGGACCTTTCACTACACCAAGCTCCTCTGAAAACAATCTTTCTATGTCGTCTGCCTTCTTGGAATACAACCAATCACAACGCAAGAAGGCAGACCCACTCTGGCTGGTCTGGCCACGTTCAGCCGAAGCAGATCTCCAATAATCTCCGCGGATTGGCGCTCACCTCTCGCTCCTACAAACACTCCCGACAAAACCAGACGTGACGTGATGGTCCCGTCAGTGAAGGGCCCGCTGCAGGCTGAACTGAATCAGTCTGTGGGCTCTTTTATCAGCACTTTCTGTCTCCAGGCATCGCCTCAGCTCTGCGTGCCCATTAGTTTTCAACCTCTCAGCACCCTTCAAACATGTCCCACAAGCTTTGACAGAACACTAGAGCTATTCAATTAGTCATTTCCATCTGCAGCATACTAATTTACAGGTAATGTATATGCAAACAAAGAGACCCTAATTACTGTGCAGTTTTGATGAAGATATGATTTCCCAGAATATATTCAGGCGAAACTGCATCTATGCTGTGATTTTTTTTTTTTTAATATATATATGTAAAATTCACAAGGTACATAGAATTATTTGAATTTTAGCATCTTTTTATGATATCGTACTAATGGAGTTATGTTAATAATAGCCAAGATAGACTGATTAACATGTAAAGGAGGGCTTTGTTGGTGTATCTTTCTTCAGTTTGTGGGTGTGTCTGCAGAGTCCAGACCTGTCTGATTCAAGATGGTTGACTGTTGTACTTGATCCAAGTCAAAAGGGAGTTGAAGGAAAGGATTAGTGGCTGAGCTCTTGTATCAAATGAGCAGGCCTGTAGGGCCTTGCCTCAAATGAAGGATTCCTGTATAGCCATACAGTACACTCCTGGTGTATGTTTTCTGTGATTTCCTGTTGTCATGCAACACTCCTTTATGATGTCCAGTGTCTTCAGCATCCCTTAGTTGGGATTGGAGATGATGCCAAGAGTTCTTTGGAAGTCCTTTTCTTTCTCATACATGTAGTTCTGTTCAGTTTGCTGTCACACTGAACACCAAAGACTTCTTTTTTTCCTGTCAGTGAAACATTTAGTGAGATAATCGACCATTGTTCTCAACATATCTGTTTGTGATTTTGAGCTGAAACACACAAGCCACATTTCTCCAAGATCAACCTGAAACTTTTTCTGGTGCAATAGAAATCACTTTTTTCCTCCCAACTGCTGTCGCTGTGCACTGTTGAAGAGCCACGAGTGCCTACACTTGAAGTGACAATGATCACGTTTTGCTGATAACTCCATGTTTCTATGCTCAGCTGTAGAAGTTAGCATAACCCCCCCCCCTACAGCCAGCCCCTCAAAGAAAAAACTGGCCAAGCATTTGGTTTTCTCCTCCTGCTGCTGATTTCAACTTCCACCAGAAAGTAGGAAAAGGGAGTGTCTGACTGTTGGTCTGTCAGGCTTTGCTTTCTCACTAGTGGCAGCAGGCCAGAATAGAGCGATATTGAACTTGTGCCAGAGACACCAGAGACGCCCTCGGCTGTGTGCTCTATTCTTCCATTCTTCCTCCAGTGTGTTGAGGTTTGCCTGGGGTGAATTCTAGAGGTTTTTTTTGCATGTGTTGTTGTTGATGTTCACCTGATGAAATAACAGGGCTCTGAAATGTTTGTCATATCTTAGTGATAAAACTTCATCTCAAGGCAAAGAAGCGGACCACAGAATGGACTGTGTGTACTGGTCAGCAGGTAGAACTCTAGAAATAGCAGAAGCTAAAGTACCAGCATTTCTAACAACTAACAATGGATAACTCTTTTGTGCATGGCCTTCGCTCCTTGTGTTGAAGATTCCTCTTTAATACTTTTTTTTTAGCTGTTGAGCTGCTTTTTATGTTTGAACTGATCCTCTGTATCTATTGTTTTATATGTGACTGGTGATATTTTCAGTGTAATATTGTAGGTATTTACTTATAATGAATGTTTAAGTGGAATTTAATGCTATTTTCAAGTTCAATAAATCTGAAATTTTTGTATCTGTTTTTATCCAGTTGCTTTATTCTAAACAAACTGAACTGATCTGACATCACACAGTTGACTTGTGCAGGTATGTGCTGCAGGTTAGCTCTGAGCAACATGGTTTGAAAAGAGAAGTAAGACAGCCACCTAGTGTTCCTAAGGTGACTGTGAATGAAATCATCCCATAACAACAGTGATGCAACTTGAAAATTCAGTTTCATGAGTGCATGTTGTCCTTCACTTACAATGTGAGGGAGGATGCTTGATAATATATATTATTATAGATATCTTTTAGGCATATTATGTTAGAATGTTGGCAATGTTTCTATTACAACATACTGCGAATATAAATGCAAAAAACTTAACAACTTCTTATGTGTGATGTATAACACATTACACATAATTGTGCAAATGTGTGCATTCTGTCACGTCTCATTCATTTTTGTCTTCCTTTATTTTTTTTTACTACTTTGTAGATGAACACTAAAGACATTTGAACTATCAAATAAAACAAAAGTGTGAACAAAGCAGAATATATTTTGGATTTTCGATTTCTGGAAGAAGCCACCTTGTGTCTTTGATGACAGCTTTGCACACTCCTAACAGTCTTTTTCACTCAGTCATTCAATTTCATTTAATTTCTCACATACAATCATAAAATAACAATCACAGTGAAATGTATTTCCACAGACTCCTACAATACATTCTTAAATGAAGTAAATAAGTAACAATAATAATAAATAACAACGTTATAAGGAGTATGGGCTGTGTCCTCATTTAGGATCCCAGTGGTCTGAGGGTAGAAGCTCTTCCTGCCTCTCAGTGCAGGTCTGGTGGATCCAGAGTCTTCTTCAGCAGAGAGAAAAGTTCCAGGTGGTTGTGATTCATAAGAATTCTCCTTGTTTTTTTATTTTTGCAGCATCTGGCACAGGTGTCTTTAGGCAGGTTGTTCACCACCTAATGTACCTTCAACTCAATGCAGCTCTCTTTGCAGAGCTTTGTGGTCTTGTTCGCTGCTGTTTCTGTACCAGACAGTGATGTTCCCCGTCCTGATGGTGCAGAAAGTCCTCACATACATATACATACTCCTGTCATTAACCATTCAGTATCTGTCTAATGAACAGTGTGTAGGTTAATGAGTGAAATGAATGTGGGGCTCCCATTCATTATACTGCCAATGGTTGAACCCATACTCCTGAAGTGTTGCATTCACGGTCCTTTTGAAGGACGGAAGATCGAGTTTTTGTCATGAAGAAAAACTACTAACCCTTCTGATCGCTGCTGTCACCAGTGAAATGTATATATGTTTAAAATAAACAACAATGTGCATATTTGAAACCAATTTTCCATCATCAGGTATCAGTGTGTTCTGTAGGGACTGAACAACCTTCAGGAAGACTGGTTTTGACTCACTATTATTCATTTGTTCAATTACTGGCAGGAACACTCTAACACAATACAAGCTAATAAAATATTATGACACAACATGTACTTTAAAAGCAGCAGTATTTATACAAGAGCTCTGTTCTCTGTGGAAAATGCAATTATCCAAATTAACATTAAGGAACAAAATGGACTCAAGAAACTAGATAAGCTGTATGGCCAAATAAAAGAAAAAAACATACCACAATTGGATAACAATAGTGTAATATGACCAGAGCTGTGTCTTACTATATGCAGACTATGCAGATGCATAGGGCCCCGCAGCCACCAGGGGGCCCCCAAGCTGCAAGTTCAGCCTCAATATATTTTGGGAGAATTAAAAGTACCTGTCTTTATTTGTAGCCAATTCATTCATTTGTTGTGAGAAGGACTTCTATGCTTAAAAAATCATATAAGCGTTTATATAGGTTATAAGCATTCTGTCATACCTGTCGGCAGACATCACTCACTGCGTGACAGCCCAGAGAGGATTTTGACTTGACCCCAAAAACACAGTCACAGCTTCCCTATCATAGCAGCTTAGTTTTACTTGTAACCTGATGATGATAATAATAATAATAATAATAATAATAATAATAATAATAATAATAATAATAATATATGTTTTTTGAATCATATAAGTGCTTCACACAACAAATGAGGGAGGTTGCATGGCTACAAATAAAGGCAGATTTTTTTTTTTTAATCCAAACTTCCTTTATTGATTTTTGTACAGAACCAAAAAAGAAGTTTACAAGTGGAGCTGTTCAGTAGTTAATAGTCAATAGTTCCATGAGAGGTTATTCACTCCCATCCCATGCCAAACATTCTCTCCATCCATTCATTCTTACCACAGACATACACAAAATACAAGTTGTGCAAAGGCGAAGAGTAATCAATAGACACAATAATAAATAAGGAAATGACAGATACTTTTAATTCTGCCAAAATATATTGATAATATAAAAAATAAATTTTTTTTTTTTGAGTAGCAAAGCCAGGTGTCTGTTGCATTTATTAATGTACTGAAGCCTGTTTTCCTCTTAAAATGTAACAGACTGTTGCATTGCCACAGATCATCTGAAAAGGTTAGGAATCTCTCCCTCAGAGTTTGACAAAATAGGGGCCCCCAAACAGCATTTTGCACAGGGTTCCCAAAGAGCTAGAAACGGCCCTGGTGTGACTGTCATTCACACTGTGGAGCAGCAACAAAGAGACAGGCAGTCCTCCTCACCTCCAGCTCTGTCTTTCCTTTACACTGCCACAGTGCTTTAAACGCACCACGGCAACGCATCACGTGTTACGTTTCCATAGTCACGTCACATCGGCTCCACCATGTTGTAGGAAATCCAGCGCGCGCCTCACTCCCTGTCAGATTACACTTTAATCCGAGGAGGAGGCAGACACACCGTCAGGAGGCGGTGCGCGCGCGCGTGTGTGTGTGTGTGTGTGTGTGCTGCGCTCTGCAGAAAGACGGACTCTGTTTCTACATCAACCACACTGTCCGAGCTGCCGTCATCTGTCTACAGTAACCGGCCTGCACGCAGAAGATGAGCCGCCAGTCTCCCGCTGCTGTCTCTGCCTGTCTGTCTGCCGACACGTTAAGATGTTAGCGGGCTAACTAGCTGAAAAGGACTAACTAAATCGGATTAGCTGCTAACGGCAGCCTCCCTCTAGCTAATATCCAGGTAGTGCAAGTTTGACTCTGTTTTTTATGTTTATTAGTATTATTATTAAGTCTGCGTCTGTGTCAACATCACTGCTCTGAGCTAACGGGAGAATAAATGCTGCTGCGAGCTAGCTAGGTTATTAGCCAGTAAAGAGCTAACTAATCTTTCCCGTTTGTTGGAGAGTAAACATTCAGTAGAATTCGTCAAATTCATCAAATTCGTGCCTCCGACCACCGAGAGTCAACACGGAGCTGACGACACGCCGATGAGCTAGCTTGTCCTCGGGCTAGCTGGCAGGAGAACGTAACGGTACCGGATCTGATCCCCGAACATTCGCCTGAGACGAAGCAGAGATGTCAGGGAAGGAGAAAGACAAAGACAAACAGGAGAAACAGTCCACGACAGAGCGGCTCGTTAAAGGTGAGTCACAGTACAGTAGCAGTGTACATGACACTGTGAGTGGCAGCTAACGCAAGAGCTGGAAACCACCTGTAGATCTTAGAATAAGTTGTGAAGCCTCCTGTGGTGTACAGTGTTGGCCAGTGAGACAGTCACATCCATATGGGCTTCTGTTCTGTTCCTCCATTCTCAGATGTGTGTGGATGTGGGTGAATCAGGGCATCTTTTTATGATTTCTTAGGGGAGAACTTCTCAAAGGTTTTATCTGTGCACATGCAGTACACCACCTCATGGTAGAAATCAAAGTCCTATATTGGTGCTCCATCTTCTGAACATTTCATGGATGACGTCTTAACTATGAGGCTGTCGCTGTCTCGTGGGGATACCCACGGTCTGCTCAGGTTACCACCAGCACAGCTTGACAGCGTGGATTCTTTCACACTGAGGTTGTCGTGCCTTATTGGACAGACAGGACACCATTTGTTGTGTCTGCCTAAGGCAGGACAGGCAGAGCCAAGTCTGAGATAGAGAGAGACCCACCCCTGCAACCACCACCACGGAATGCCAGTGCAGCCCACATCCCTGTCTGTCTGCAAGGACACTCGGAGAGTGTCCTGCCAGGGGACTGGAATGCTGATGTGTGAGCCAGTAGGGAGAGGGTGAGTTAATTGTGGAAAGAATCTCCCCAGTGATGTTCCCAACATGGCCAGCCACATGGTGGAGAGGGAGAATGGGAACATGACGGGGAAGAGTAAAGGAAGAGGAAATGCAGACTGAGTTAAGACAGTTTGGTTCAGGGCGGGACCCTGAACAAATATTGGTCCTGTATGAAACAGTCAGGCTTTAGTAGTTGTTACCCACATTGTGCATGGTTCATACTGATTTGCAATAAAATGCAGAAATGAGATGTGTCAACTTGTGAAACATCACTACAGGTGACTCAGAGTTGACATGAGTTGATCCTTGCTGTGTGCTGGTAAACACAGTGATGTTTCCAGTGTAACTGGTGGCTGTAATGAGGGCTTAACTGGTAGACTGCATAAGACTAATGCTCTGCTCTGGTTTTGTAAGTCAACAGCTAAGCTCATTCTCTGCTGAGTGTTGTCCTGTGGCTCTGATGTTTTCACCCCAGGTTCTGTGTGACCACACTGTACACTAATAGTTGTGTGGAGCCACCTGTACTTCCTGAAGATGTCAGCTTCTAGACTTTGAACTGGATCATTGCTGCATGTCAAACCTGATCCTCTGTGTCTGAAATCAAATCAAAGATATATAAGACATGGAGAGGATAAACCCGAGGCCTGGCTATTTAGCTTGTGAGGGTAATGCATTCACTGATAATTAGAGCAATCTGAAGTGGACTTCATGATTCATCCAGCCACAGTCTGCTCCATTCATCTCTACCCAGCCGCATCTTTGTAATTCAATCCTCCTCTGTTGTGTTGATTTTGAAACAATAGTGTACATATTCTAGAGCCTGGCTCATATCACTGTCCAGAACAGTGTCCTCGTGGGCAGGACGGCAGATAGTACTGTCTTTGTTTCTTGAGTCGTTTGTTGTCATGCCAGACAATGTGGGTGTTGATGCAGTGCAGCAGTGACCCTGTGTGTGTGTGTGTGTGTGTGTGTGTGTGTGTGTGTGTGTGTGTGTGTGTGTGTGTTTGTGTGTGTGTGTGTGTGTGTGTGTGTGTGTGTGTGTGTGTGTGTGTGGGGTTTGAAGAGTTCATCAAACATTAATGCTAATTAGGCCAGGCAGCCTCTAATAAGAAGCCAGTGTCAGAGCGGTGCAGCTTTTTATTTTTAACAAAACATTTTTCTTCATTGGATTATGTGCAACGCTACTTCATGACAGCCACACATTCATGTGTCTGTGTTTGAACACACTGCTCCAGCCTTCTATCGTTATCATTATTATTATTATTATTATTATTATTATTATTAATAATATTATTATTGGAGGCACACATTCATTCCTGTTGACCTGAAAGGAGCATTCAGTTCTTCTTGTCCTTTGTGGGTAATTACTGAGCAAATACTGGTCAGATTTGGTCAGCGTGGCTGCTGGCTGGCATGTGTAACGCTCTGGTTATCTCATGGCCATGATGAATCTGCGTCGCCATGTTTTCATAGAGTCTGCTGTGTTCGTACTGGAGCCTTCCTTCAGTGTGACATGGCTTTTAAGTAAACAGCCCCTGAATCTGGAAGCTCTTGCTAATAGAGGCTTTACCTAATCTGTTCTTAAGGCTCGTACCTCAGCTTACAGCTCTGTTCGTGTAAGTAAGTGCTCCCGTGCCTTGTAGGCCTCGGAGCACTTACTGTTTATTTATACCACACCAGTCAACGCATGACAGCTTGTCCCTGGCATAGGCTAGCCAAACTGGAACTGTGCTCCAGCTTTTCGATCGCAGGCCAGACTATAGTCTGTGTCCTAACTTAGTGTCAGTTACCTACACAGAGTCGGCACCACCTGCAGCCCCACATTTACAGGCTTCACCTTAATACACCAGCAATACATTTCTCTGTATGGTGTGTATGTAACAGGCTGTAAACACATCAGCAAATCAGCTTCAGCAAACTCTGTGTTCCTCAAGTCCGGGCTGAGACACAGCTCTGAGTGAGAAGTACATGAGGCTACCTCACTGAGGCACTGCATCACTGATTAGAAGATGCACCCACACTAAAAACTCATTAACACGTTTTTTCATATTGCTTTGATTTACTTCCATTTACTCTGTGTGGGTGTGACAACACTCACAATGCCTCTCTGTCCCTCTTCTTGTTCACTGCAACTGGCACAGCTTATTGCACAAGTACTGCTGATTTCCACGAGCTGATGGAGGCATTTTTGCCACATCTGATGGCATGGGGTTCAAGTGTGTACTGTGGCAGGATTTCTCTGGTTTTTAGGCTCACTTTCTTTAGCTGGATGAAGGAAGTCAACACTCATATTATCTATCTACTGTCTTCTAGAGTGCTGAAAAACCTACCTGAGTAGCTTAACACAATACATACTTGGTGCCATCATGTATAGGGTGTGTGCCTGGTCTGTTACTAGGCATACTAGCTGCACTCCTTTTTTACTGCATGAGCCGTGGACGTGAGAGTCTTGGGATCTCACTCCTACTATTGTTTTGAACAAGTGCAGCGTGGTCTGTAGCAGTTTGCTAAACTGATGAAGCTGCTGCCAGTGTCACAGGTTTGCACAGTGAACAAGAGAATTCTCCAACTCTATTATTCCATTTTGGAGAATTGGATGAAATGATGTTTTTGAATTACAGTGTCACTGTGTTATCTGTCCTGCTGCTGCATCTTCTGTTTGACACTTTTCGATGTGACACGTGACTGTTTTGATCTCGGTGGAGCTCTCAGGTATCTGCCTCGAAAGCACTGACCTTTTGTGATGACAGTAAAAGGATTGTGTAGGTGGTATGGAGCAGATTACTGAGGGATGGTGGGTCAAGTGAGGTGCGGGGCTTCTTACTGTCTGCCTTATGCGTCTCTAACATGCCATCATGTAGGTGTATGAATCTCTTCTCCTGCGCCAATAAATTCATCTTGGCTTAGTCGATGCAAATGTCACCTCTCATGATTACTAATTATGCAGATCTAGTCTAATGCAAAACATTTCTTCTGCTCCATGTTTGTTTCATCTGTTTGTTTTTGGGGTTACACTTTCTTCTTATATATTAATGGTATGATTTTTTTCTTGTATAGATGTACTTTATCTAATTGTCTTTTAAATACATTTGTATTTGTATATTGTACCTTTGTTAAAGCTAACAGAAATATGTCACAATGTTCAGAATTGTAATCAGCTCTACTTTGTTTATTCCAATAAATGATATTGTTTTTTCCTTCCACAGCTGTGCCATACCCTCCACAACATAAGCTGACTATAAAAGAGCTATTTGAAGATGGCAAGCCCAACGCTGAGCTGCTCCGCAACCACCTTGTCAAAGAGGGCAGGGTGGAAGAGGACGTGGCTCTAAAGATCATCAACGATGGAGCCAACATCCTCCGCCAAGAGAAGTGCATGCTGGAAGTGGAGGCGCCTATAACAGGTAGGCTGGCAGATGCTCGCTAAGAACCCAGAAAGGACCCTCTGATGTTTGAAGCAGACCGCGACATCTCATTATTTTCAGGGTTTGGTTTGCAGGTTTACATAGGAGCTAAGTCCTGGGTTCAAACCGCTGACAGTATAAAGATTGGACATCGTATCTGTGATGTCACACAGGTTTCTGAAGCTCAGAATATGTGGCTATATGTGGCTGCAACCATGTTGGCAGTCCTGCTTCTTCTGCCTCCTGGCTAATCAATCAGATCAAGCCTGTTAAGTACAACCTCATTTCCAAAGAGTTGGAACTCTTGGAAATGTAAATAAAAACAAAATGTGATGATTTGCAAATCATTGAAACCTCATATTTAAAGTCAGTGTAATTGCAGTTCTTTCAAAATATGTTGTAAAATAGTTGCTGAAAACACGTGAAAAGACTTTGAACGATGTATCACTGAAATGTGGAGTTAGAGGTTAAAACAGTTTTTCACCAGTTTTCAGTCCAGGATTTTGTGGGCGGTCCTTAAAGGGTGGCTTGATGACACGCTGAGGCCACCCTGAGCATACCCCTGCACCCCTAGCAGAGAGACAGAGATGAATTCATCTCGCTCAGAGTGTTTCAAAGTTAGTCATGTCATTTTCTGAACTCATCTGACACGTTTCATTCGCTTCAAAATGGCTGCTTGACTGCTCCCACGAGTAGGTGTGGCTTCAGCGCATTCATCAGACACGCCCCCACAGTCCTGGAGCTGACAATTCATTTTTACCTGATTTTGACACCTAATTTCATAAACTTGTCAATATTTTTAATCATTCAAATTTGGCTGGGTGGTTAATAACACCTTGTTCTTTGGTCTGACAAACTCAGAACACACATATTTTTCTTACTTCACATGGACTTTAATAAAAAGAAAAATAGCACAAAGACAAATCCATGATGGTATGGGGCTGCATTAGTGCCCAAGGGATGATGGGTAACCTGCACATTAGTCAAGGTTCCATTAATGCTGAATAATACAAACAGGTTTTGGAGCAACATATATTTATTGTTTTTTTTTGTTTGTTTTGTTTTTTACTGCACTTTTGTCTATATCAGTATGTACATTGAGAGCAAAGTGTCAAACTCGTGTGTGTGTACACACACCTGGCCAATTAAAGTCATTCTGATTCTGACATTCTGCCAACGTCTTTTTCATGGAGGGCGTTGCTTATTTCATCGAGACAATGTCAAACTACATTCTGCACGTATTCACACAGCATGGCTCTGTAGTCAGAGTCCGGGTGCTACACGGGCCTGCCTTGAAAATGTGTGGAACATTATGAAGCATCAAATATGACAAAGGACATGTTGAAGTGTTGAGCATTTGAAATCCTTCATCAAATAAGAATGTGAAAAGATTTGACTTTAAAGATGAGAGCAAAGCCTCGTCACTTCACACACGCTTACAGAGTGTTGTTAAAACAGAGCTGATGAACACAGTGGTGACACTGTCCAACTTCTGTCTAACATGTTGCTGACATCAAATCAAAATGTTCACATCATTTTCAAAAAACCATCAAATTCCTCGGGTTCAACATTTGATAAGTTGTCTTTGTGTTATCTTTAATTAAATATGAAGTTTCACATTTTGTTTACATTCTACACAGCGTGACAACTTCTTTGGAAACAGTTGTAGTTTTAAAGATGAACTATTGAATGCAGAATACATTAATCATCCATGACAGCATAGATCATGTTGAGAACAAAGAATAAACACAGTCAGCCTCGGCATTATTCCATTGCAGCACTGTTTGTATGCCGGCAGTTGGTGTATACCCAGTTCTGTGCTATTTCTTGGCTTCATGGCTAAAATTCAGCACCTTCAAATACAGCCAGCACACTAAATGACACACTCACATTTCCCTCAACATGTCACATGTCACCATCATGTGTTCTCATGTTCTTATGTCGTGGACAGAGTGAGGCAGGACAAATGAGAGACAAGTCCAGTATTTATATCTTATTGTTGTTTCTATGGCTACACCCTGGGCAGAGTCACTTAATTTGGTTGTATAGTAGCTAGTACAACTTTTACAGATGACAGTTAGTTAGTTGAGACAATATGAAGATGCTAATTGTTTAAAAAATACTGAAAGGTACTCACAGTTTGGTTCTTTAATAATATGTGCAATATTGTTATGCAAATGACTCAAAATAATAAATCATTCTCTTAAATGGTCTGTCTGCACATATCTCTCAGTGTTGACATTCTGAAACACTTCCATGCATGTGTGTGTGGTGAAATACCTCTGGCTTCAGGATAATATCAGTATGTGTGGTGCTATATTCAGTCTTTAGATCTTTGAGTCAAAAAACACTCTAGAATCACTTTAGAATATTGTGTAAAACATAACTGCAGTAAAAAGTGTACATCTCTTTTACTGCCATGTTTAACACACGCAGAGGCTTTTTTGGAACTCTGGCTGTATTTAGAATGAAGAACAACATATTGTATATCACGCTGAGAAGTTGTTGCTCCATGTGTTTGTCTATTTGCAGTATGTGGTGATGTCCATGGCCAATTCTTTGACCTTATGAAGCTGTTTGAAGTGGGGGGGTCACCCAGTAACACACGCTATCTCTTCCTCGGTGACTATGTAGATCGAGGATACTTCAGTATTGAGGTAAGTTGTTCATTTATATTTGGATTGTATTGTGAAAATA
Organism: Sciaenops ocellatus; assembly: GCA_033000465.1. Taxonomy (NCBI): domain Eukaryota; kingdom Metazoa; phylum Chordata; class Actinopteri; family Sciaenidae; genus Sciaenops; species Sciaenops ocellatus. Next base: position 27,946,131 of record CP136880.1, on the reverse strand, counting down.
AGGGCTAACATTTCATGTGAATACAGTTACACAAGTATTGGTTTGATGCACAGATGATCTGAATTCTGTGTTGTTGGTGTCTGGCACTCTTGCCTGTATCCTGGTGTGGTGGATGTGTAAATGAGGGCAAGTGCATGCAGTTCAAACCAAACTGATTGTGTGTCCCATTTTGATTCTCAAGATGGTGACCTGTGGTCAGAATAGCTTCTAACGCGTAAGGCTTAGTGCTGTGATCTGAATGGCTGACTTCAGTGCTTCTTGACCAAATGGGTTTGTGCTGTCTGAAATTCTATTTCAGTCCAGGACACCTTCAAAGGGCACCCACCATACATACATGCTTATTAGAAGGGTTAAAATAAGACAGCGGACTGGGTCAGAGAGCTGCATACTGGCTGTACAAACTGTAGTACCCTTAATGAGACCCATAGCTGGAGGGTGGCAGCTGTAGTAAGCGTTGATTCATGGCAGTTACAGTGATGACCCAGCTTCATGTATCCATAGAAAACAATAATGCTGTGTAATCCTCTCCTTTGCTGTCAGGTGTAATCAGTTCAAACAGAGACAGATCATTGAGATCAGCTCGTCAAAATGAAAAACTGCTTATAAAAATGTTCTGGAAGCTGTTGAACACACAAACAGTGCCAGTTGTCTCAGATGTAGATATAGATGAGTGCAAACATAGGTTACTCTGGGGGTCGTGTCATGTGTGTGAGGTTCAGTATTTGTCAGTTCTGACTCAACATCAGGATTTGCAACACATCAAAATCAAAGAGTTCCCGTGAACACTTCAGAGGAATTCAGATTTTTAGCACTCATTGTTGAGCATGAGGCTTTGTAGTGTACACTGCAGTGTCGTACAGGATCGTAATTTTACACATTGAAGTGTATTGCAAAGGGGCGGAAAGTTTCTGGTAAATTTCCGGAAACTTTCCATGGGAAGATAAGCTTGGGAATTTTGGGAATATTCCAAATCGGAAACTCCATGGGAATTATAGAAATTTATGGGAATTAACTGTAAATTGTGGGTAATTTAAACAAAGTGTATCATATCCAAACATAAATCTAAACATTTTGTTTTGTCATAAGCAGACATGCCAAATAAAACAATTAAAAACATTTCAACAGATTTATTTGTCAGTAGAACATTATCAAGTTTGAATTATTTTATTGAACAATATTATGTAGTCCACGAGCTCAAATGTGTGTCTTCAATAGTCTCTGTGTGCTCTGGGCTCTAAAGTGTGGTCCAGGTACAGAAATCACCTGTGCAGGTAGGGGGCGTGGCCTCAATAGCCCTGCAGTAAGCAGTGTGCTATGTGCATGTGATAGCAGATATATTCAAGTGTACCTGCATAAAATCTGCATGTTTCAGTCAAGATTATGCTAAAATATATTTTCCCCAACTATATTTAAGATCCCTGTTAAGGGCCAACCTTCAATTTAGTAAATTCCCGGTTTATTCCCATAAATTTGTTAATTCCCAGGGAAAGTTTCCAACTTTGAAAATTCCCAGAATTTTGCAACCCTAATGACTGCACATGTGAAAAAAGTTGTATCAAGTCTTTTGTGTCTTCAGAGGGAGCTGTGTGAAATTTGCTGCTACTACTACAAGGAGTGACACTAGTGTTTGTAATGTAAGTAATAATAAACATACAGGAGAATTATTACCTTTCTGACAGTGTCAACAAAACCTGAAAAATGATAAGCTTCGTAACAGTAGAACATATATATACATTGCCATATATTTAATGCATAATAACTATAGTCACGTATGGATGAGTCTTTGTGCTTTGTGTGGAATGATGGCCACAGAGCTCACTACAGTAACACATGAGATATATGTAGGAAAATGAATGTCGGGATGTGGTTACCATGGTAACATGAAGAGTCACTGTAGCCTCTTGAAGAACATATTACCTTTGCAGGCCAGCAATTTGTCTAAATTCAGTGCATATAAGCATTCCATTTCATTCTGGAAGCTCCTCTTCATCTATTTAGTAAACTGCATTTGATCCACAGAGTGTGTCTGTGGACCAACTCTCCCAGCACCAGCCTAGGCCCTGTATACACTAGGCACAGGCTGACACAGGTGTGTGTGTGTGTGTGTGTGTGTGTGTGTGGGTGTGGGTGTGGGTGTGGGTGTGGGTGTGGGTGGGTGGGTGGGTTTGAGTCAAAGTAGCCAGGGCTCAAATCTGCCACACAAAGGCTTATGCCACATCTTTGAACACACACACAGAGCAGAGGGCTCTTATTGAAATCTGTGTGAGCTTCTTGTCACTCCGAGCCATGTCCCTTTCTGCACCTCCACACATGAGAGATGAAGTCACAGTGACAGCACACACTGCACATTTACCTCCACTTCACAGTTCACCATTTCTCCTGACAATGGAAGTGAGTAATGCAAGACAGTCTGGCTGTCTTGCATTCCTTTATTTTTTCCCATGATCAGTTATGTGAAAACACACCTGCTGACTCTGGTTACCTGTACATCTTGTTCCAGTGATAGCAATGCCATGGTTAATGCATGTTAAACGTGCACATGTAGTTCATTTGGATTTTGCTGAACTGTGTTTTTTATTCTTAGAATTATTATAAATATTACTTCTTCTCAGAAGAGATGAGTTTGTGAAGGACAAACAGATCCTTCTGTGGCATGGTGTGGTGCGGGTCATACATGTGACAGCATTTCATTTGGTTCCATTTTTTAAATCTGCTGCAGACCCTTACTGCAGTTAAGCTTGCTTGTAATGATCAAGATCACTGTCAGACTGAAACACAGACAAAGGAAGCAGAGACAAGTGTGGGGGAGTATGTATTTTTCTTTTTTTTTTAATTTAAAAAGGTCATGTGACTAGTTACTGACAAGCTTCTGCAATGATGTGAACTCAAACATCCAGCATGGCTAGCTGAGTTTCTAACCACTAACATCTTTAAATAATTTGGTTTCAAACAATACACAATATGAGTGTTTGAAAATGATATTGGGTAACCTGCAAGCATTAATATGCAATAATAATCTACGTTTGACAAAAACATTTTTAGTTATGAAATTAACGTGAATCAATAATGTTACTAAATAATTCGAGCTATAGTTTGATATTAAGTCAAGCAGAATGGATAAATCTGTCACAGTAACGAGGCCTCGAGCTCGAGATCCTACAGCTACTCCTTCCACCTCTGCTGAGGTCATATCATATCAGTGAGGTACCTGACATCCTGAAGCTAAATGTTTCTTTGTTGAAAAAGTTTGTTGAAAAAATTAAATATAAAAGTTATTATAGGCCAGGCTTAAAATGAGACACATTTTTAAAAATGAAATCCATGTGGGGGGTCTCTGTTCTGTTGTCTCTCATCCAAGGGGTCCTTGAGCTGAAAAGGTCAGTCAGAGTTGTCCCATAACTGAATTTTTTCCACATATTTTCTTTGACAAAGTATTTTCCCTCAATTCCAACTTCTTCTTTACATCCAACATTTTTTTCATTTTACCACTTATTTCTGTGACGGCCACTTTTCTAGCAGTTTATGGTGTGTGAGTCTGTGTGACCCGAGCCCAACCTATGGCAGCAGTTTTGGACAGATGAATATAGCTCTCTGAAGACCACAGACTTTTCATTTCTTTTCTGTGGCAACAAACCCAACACACTGCCTTTCAGTAACTATAATACTCCAACCTCTAACCACACGGCTAACTAATTTTAATGTAACTACCCCTCAGGTGGGACCAGTAGGAAAACTGAAATATATTCACACAGTATTTTTAACATGTTCAATGGGGCAAGTCAGTTTCTCTTCCACTTGCTCTACAACAAATGCACTTGTCCAGGACCAGCAGACAAGCCTTAATGTTGAGCCCTGGACGGCTTTTAAAGGTCTGTGCATAATCATCAGTGCACATCCTTGACTTTTCCCTCTCCTCCCCTCATGCTACATTTTCTCCTCACTGTCTGTCCTCCCAGTGTGTTCTCTACCTCTGGTCGCTCAAGATCAACCACCCCACCACACTCTTCCTCCTGCGTGGGAACCACGAGTGCCGGCACCTCACAGAGTACTTCACCTTCAAACAGGAATGTAAGTGCAGTGCCTCTCATGTGAATGCCAGTCTAATGTGCTCCTTTGCTCTCTGTACCACTTCAGAGTAGTCTGTATCCATCAGGTTTCAGATTCCAGACAAAGCGTAGATATATCGGCATAGCGTGGTGCTCCCAGTGGAAGTGCAAGGTTGCGTTTGCAGTCATTATTGCATGCTAACAGAACATTGTTTTTAATTCTACAAACACATGGCACAAAAATAAGTTGTTGAAAAGTCTGAGACATATTTCCATGCTGGAGAAGAGGTGCATGGTGACAGTGAGATGACCGACAGCCGTTAATAAAATGACTAACTTCCTTTAAGTAGGACATGTTTGTCAGAAAGTGTCTGTGGGAGCAGGAAGTGACAAGATGTGGCAGAGCATCAGTATTACAGAGGAGATGAAGAGCTTTCCTTCTCATGCTGCAGATGATGAACTGCTGGAGAATAGAGAGCAGCCAAGCATGCTGCTGATGACACACACGGATTCCAGTCTCTGACAGTTTAGTGTGTGTGTGTGTGTGTGTGTGTGTGTGTGTGTGTGTGTGTGTGTGTGTGTGTGGCAGGAGTAGAGGCATTAGTATGCAGCCTCAGAAACAAAGACACTCTGGCAGACAGCAAAGACAACCTTGCCAGATGCAAATAGATTCACTCAATTTCTTCATCCCCCTACTTCCACCCACATACCACTTAAGCTACACACACACACGCACACACACACTGTGCCGCCTCTCAGTGTTTAGGTGATGGTTGCTGGAGAAAGGGGTGTAAAAATTCAAGAATTTTCTTTTGTCGTAATGAAAGCGGTCAGGATCTGTGGAGACAGAGCTGTCATCGATTCTTTGATGCTTTGTGATCTTATTATTTTCAGATATTTTTTTATTTTGAGATTTTGGTTATTTCATTGTTACTTTAATGATCAGGCTTATAGAGATTCCATTCATCCATCCATTATCTGTAACTGTTGATCCTCATCAGGGTCATGGGCGAGAGGCACCCTGGACAAGCTTATAGAAATGACTAAACTTAATTAGCTTAAACATGTTCATTGGTCAGTCCATCCATCTAATTAATGCATTGTATCCAGGTCGCATCAATTAGATTCATTATATAATTAAGAACTATTGTGATACTACAGTGTTTCCCCTATATTCATTCGGCGCAGCGCCGCTGCTCAAATTTCACAAGATCATTAATATCAATGCGCCACTAATGATTTTTGCTTGCTCTGTGTGCGCACAACAACACACTACGTTATTTTGGACTTGTTTTGAGTCATTAACTAGCGCAGCAAATTCTACGTAAAAGGTAACGTTCAAGTTTATACACGGTCTATGCGTTAGAGTAGCGAGTAGCGTAGGTAGCGTAGCTCATGACGGCAGTGTGCAACAAGTGAGCGAGCAGAGAAAGTGAGGGTGAAGCGGTAAAAGCGAACGGAGCAGCCACAGTATAGAAAGATTAGCAGGAAGTTGGCAGAACATGTAGTTTGTCAGTTAATAAATGCTACAGCTTCTCAAGCTAACGTTAACAGTACGTGTTTAGCTGCTAAGTAGCGTTAGCTACATTAATTAGCTGCTTGTCATTACTATGTGTGTGTGTCCAGAGGAGGGAGGAAAGGAGCAGGGAAAGATGCAAGGACAGGTGTGAGGAGCAGGATCTAGAGACACACTGAATAGGGTAATTTTAATAAAATTCTTTATTATTGATTTCTAGCCTCGCCCTCATGATTTCCATAAGTACTGTTTGTATTTGTTGTATTTCTGTAAGACTGACCTGAGAACAGACTACAGGGAGAGCATCTGGCCATTTGCATGTGTGAGCATCAGTGGCCGCCTCACTGCTGAGCTCCACTACAGAAGAGCTCTGGAGCTTTATACAACAAGCCCAGAAAAAATCAAAAGCTCACAGGCTGATGTAGGCTGTGTCATCAAGTCTTCTGGCTTGTAAATAAATAAGAGGTGTGAGTAAATTTCTGTGTTGCACAATGAATTTAAAAAATATTTTCTACAGATAAATGTCAAAAGCCGTAAATTGATACATACAAATACAAACATGTATAATCCTGTCTATAAGGATTCCAAGGTCATTGCATTGAAACTATTCTCACTCGCATGAATACGGGTCGACGTCGCATCCTCATGGACACGGACACAGCAGCACCGCTGCTGAAAACAGTTCCAGGGGAAACACTATACTACTAAAAAATGAGATATAACAAGAGTTCTACTCGCTATTGTCCCTATTGATTTTCCATCATACTTTCATACTTTGGATGGTACAGTCATGAAAAAGGTATTAAAGTCAGTCTCTAATATTTCCATGAGCTACATGATAAAGGAGCTCTCATTTCAAGTATAAAATCCAGATTGAATCTACAGACTCTTCTCTCTGACCTGATTGCAGTACTCACTCTGCTCTTGAGCATCGTCTTGTTCAGTCCACCCACTGTCCTGCCTGGCTGCTCCTGCCCTGTTCTGTCCTGCAGTGTTGTGCAGGTGGCAGAGAAGCTGTGATACTTCTTTACAAAAACTTAATACTGCCTGAATGAGCAGATACAACAGAATTTGTGGCTAAAGAATTACAGATTATTTTATGTGGCACGAGTTCACCATATTTTGGGTTTGCAGGTAAAATTAAATACTCTGAACGTGTGTACGATGCCTGTATGGAGGCCTTTGACTGCCTGCCCCTCGCTGCCCTGCTCAACCAACAGTTCCTGTGTGTACATGGCGGACTCTCACCAGAAATCAACTGCCTAGACGACATAAGGAAAGTAAGTGATCGGCCACTGGCACCTGAAGTTACTGATTCTGATTCTGTTTATTTAAAATTGTTGTTTTGTACTTGATCACAGCTGTTCCCTGCATGAAGTCTAAACTCTTGACTAAATGTGTTTTGTGTTCAACAGTTAGACAGGTTTAAAGAACCTCCAGCATTTGGGCCAATGTGTGACCTGATTTGGGCTGACCCTGGTGAGGACTATGGCAGTGAAAAGACATCTGAACACTTCAACCATAACTCTGTCAGAGGCTGCTCTTACTTTTTCAGGTATTTTCACATTGCTATCTTGGTCACTCCTGCTGCAGCTTCACACTCTACTGCTGCACTAATCAGATTCTGAGCTCTGATACAGACACAGCACTTTATTGTCATAAAAACAATTGATTTAACAATGTGGTGACTGATTTTGGTTGACCAATCTCCAATGAAAAATAATGCTAACAAAAGAGAAAAGAGAAAATAGGCTGCATCACACTGGTCAGAGGATGGAGCTTCACTTTTTTAGGTCAGCAGCTCATTGAGGCATTTTCAAAAATGGCCCTCTCAAAGCAGGTTAACGGATAAAAACAGCTTGTTCAAAATAGGTTAACACATGAAATGTGACTTTTACAAAATAGGTTAACAGATGCAAACAGCAGAATATGTTCAATAAAAACAGACACTGTTAATATCACATAAAGGGCCTTTTGTCGACAGACACAAACAGCTTGTTCAGAATGAGAAAAACATTCAGTTGGTTATGTGTATTAAAACAGAGTGGCAGCTCAACAGGCAAAGGTTTATGTCCTAATAAGAAAACAGCTTCATTTGTCGATTTGATGACTGAGTACTTTAGAATGGGACCACCAGCTGATAGCAGCCAGCTGTTTGTAAGTTCAGACTTAACTTAAGTATTAACTAGATATACACATGACTAAATGTAAATAGGCTGCAGCACACACACTGGTTCTAACAGAGAGATGAGTTGATGCAAATGTCAGATGGTGTAATGTTTTCATTCAGACTGAAATATCTTAACAACTGTTGGATGAATTGCCATTATAGTCATGTTCCCTGCAGGACACATAGATAATAACATAGATGGTCTGTAAACTGATCTTGATGAACATTATCAGGTTAGGCCTGTCCTAAGGTCTCATTTATAATCACTGTGTATGCAAAAACGGGCCCCGCAAGAGGAGTATGCCACTTTGCGCGCAAAAATTGTGATCTGACAGGAGAACCCATGTGTATGATCAGACAGGGGAGACTGGCTGACAGGGGAGATGATGAGATGGTGCTGTATAATCGTAATGCAGGCCAAGTTCACTGTAACAAAACCAACGTGTGAACCTGTTGAACCTCCATCCTCAAATGATGTCTCAGGGTGGGAAATGGTGATGTAATCAGTGTGGTCCATTTAAACGTAACTGCAATGACACTCGTGCATAATGTCGCATGATAAATGCACTAACACTGCTAAATGACTACATGAACGGAAGAAGTAGGATCAAACAAGTGTTCAGGGACCATCAGGTTTTTCTGGTCTCTGATGTCTAGATTCCTGAGAGCAATGCCCTAAGATCTACGAGCTGAACTGCCAGCAGGCCGACGTGACACAACCGCACCATTCCAGTACAGTTAACAAGCAGGCTAATAACCACACTGGGGTTTCTGGTAACTGGCTGTGGTAATTAAACAGGTGTATGTTTGATAGGTTCAGAAATCTGTGATGTTTATCGTTTGCCAAAAGCCTCTATCTAACCTCGATTTGTGTGTCCGAGAAATTCTTTTTTTTTTTTTTTTTCCTCCGCTTGGTCGTTGCCATGACTCACCATAAGCAGGTGAATTCGTATGTATCAATATTCATGTAGTGGATGGCTGTAAAGAGCCTGCAGGTGTGCAGATGCACAGTTTTATAAATCTTTGTTTTGCCGCATGACAATTTTGGCTTTGGAGCGCACATACGCCTCTTACATCTGCACTGTTTTATAAATGAGACCCCTGGGATGTTGTTCATCTTGGCCTGATGTTGGGTTGTGAAATGGTTATTGTCCACTTTTCTTGAGCAGTCCTGATGGATTAGTAGGGCAATGTAAGAAAGAAAAAGCAGTTGAAACCCTCAAGTAACCATCTAGCTGAACTTGTCTGCTCTGGATGTAGTCTCCAGCTTCTGCAGGGATCAGCAGAGTCCTGGCTCTGGGTCTTCAGCCTCTTTTAACTCCCTAGCTCAACAGGCCAGAGGTTATGGCATGTTGAAAATAAATATAAAAGTATTTCTAGTCAGTGAGGTCCTGAGTAGCCTCATGCTGTTCCTTTAATGGTTTGAACACACTTTGACCTCCACTGTCTCTCTCTCTCTGCTTCTCTTTCTCTCTGCAGTTACTCAGCAGTGTGTGACTTTTTGGTAAATAATAACTTGCTGTCAGTAATAAGAGCCCATGAGGCACAGGATGCAGGGTAAGTATGGTTACAGTTTCAGTGATTCATTTGCAGCATATTATAATTCAGAATATGTTTGATGCATTTTGTTTGTGGCCTGACAGGTATCGGATGTACAGAAAAAGCCAGACCACAGGCTTCCCTTCATTAATCACAATCTTTTCAGCTCCCAATTACCTAGATGTCTACAACAACAAAGGTTTCTGCCGCCTTTCTCACTCTCATTGTTCTATTTCTATTTTTCTTTTTTTTCTTCAGTCCTTGAATCTCTCCTCCCATTTTTCCCTTTCTCAATCCTAGCTGCTGTATTAAAATACGAGAACAACGTGATGAACATCCGGCAGTTCAACTGCTCACCCCACCCTTACTGGTTGCCCAACTTCATGGATGTTTTTACATGGTCTTTGCCTTTTGTTGGAGAGAAAGGTGTGTTTGTTTGTTGTTTCATTCTGAAAATGTAGATGGAAAGCCAAAAATCGAGTCTTTATTGCACTGCCTATAGCTCACTGTACTATAATCTGCTCATTTAGAACACAGTATGTAGAAAGATGAAGAGAGAATGCATTACACAATCAAATATTCAATAGTAATATATATAAATGCTTTTTATTTATAAATCACTCAAAAGTTCAAAGATCTGTTCTCTGTCTTTGCATGTGTTCTGTATTTTGGGGCCTTTGTTACTGTTGACCCTGTAAATGACATTTATCTCTTGAGACAGATGATTGTGAACTGAAAGTTGTTTTCACCTCATCATGTATTCATGTATGAATTGTATGAAGTGAAGTTTTAATATGGCTTCTCCCTCCACCCCCCCAGTGACAGAGATGCTGGTGAATGTACTGAACATTTGCTCTGACGATGAGCTCATGTCCGAGGGAGACGACCTATATGAAGGTAAATATGATGCAGACTGTGTGCTGATCAGCACGACGATGTGATAATACTGTATCACACATATTTGTGAGGTCATTTCTTTATCGGCACTGAATATCAGTTATTTTAGTCTAAAAATACATCAATGTAGTGAGTCGATTTTCTCCAGAATTCTGTCTGGTTCTGTTCTCTTATTCTGTAAATTCAGTTTTCACTTTTTAATTGAGTTGAGTGTCTCATGTATCATCCATTCATCACGCGAGGCTTTTACACATGATATTATTCATTTTAAGTAAGTGCAAAGAAAATGAAGATCACAGGGTGTAAAGAGTGATACTGAATACTGAAGGTGGTGTACTGTGTCTTAACCTTACACTCTGGATTTGTTTCAGGTGGAACCTCCGCAATGCGTAAGGAAGTCATCCGGAACAAGATTCGCGCTGTGGGGAAAATGGCCCGAGTCTTCTCAGTCCTCAGGTCTGACTCTGTCTTTAATACTCCTGTACATGTATACAGTACCAGTCAAATGCATTTTTTTTTACATTACATGAACACTGAAGACATCAAAACTATGAAATAACACATATGGTGTTACTGGCTCTGCCCCAGCAAATGAAGACCAAGATTTAGCCCTGCTGCAGAGGAGAAGTTCAATACAGTTAGCAGCCTCAGAAACCAACAACGAACAGAGACTGAATGAATCAGACCTTCATGGTCAAATAGTGAAGAAGAAGAAGAAGAATTTAGAGTTGTGGTTGGGGGTGCTTTGCTGATGACACTGTTGATGGCACTTGGTACCTTGTATGGTGTCAGTGTATGAATTTGTGTGTGAATGGGTGAGTGCGATTTGTAGTTTAAAAGACTAAAAGAGGTGCTATATGAGTACAGTTCATTTAGCATAATTCCATAGTTTGTAAGTCTTAAAGCAACAAAAGATTTAAAATCAATGTAATCAGGCAAATGGTGTGATTTACAGATTTTCCTGATGGACAAGTAAACTGCTGCGAACTATAGCCAGAGAGCTATGGCTGCTGTTAGCTAATGTTAGCTCAGTTTGTTAGCCAGACTGCCTGGACTGTTAGCTCAGAGCACTGGGGGAATGTTTTGGACCACCAGGAACAGGAGGTCTTCAGGGCCTTGGGAGGGTCTTGGGAGAAAAGAAGGTGAAAGAAGCCACCAGACAAGAGTAAATGTCGAGCTGGGCTGACTGCTGTTGGACTAGTCAGTAATATTAGCTGGCTGCTATGTCTGCTGTTGACCTTGTTGATGTTTGGCTGTTAGCAAAGTTGTCGACTCGCTAGTTTTTGATCATAAGTAATGTAATCAGAACAAATACTCGAGTACAGCTGAACACAGTTACCACAGTGGGATTACACTCTGAAATGTTCCTTTATCGACAATGTAGAAAAAAAGATTTGAAACAAACACTGAATGAGCAGGAGTGTGCAAACTTTGACTGGTGCTGTATATGAAAGACAGTGAACTCGGTGGGGTCAGCTCAAATAGAATCGCAGGTCACATGGGGCCAGGAAGTTGTAGGAGTGTTGGTGAAATGAATGGGACTGTGTTGTGTTATGTTGTCTTGCTGGGATTCATGAGCCACTACCTGGTCACACTGCTGCAAGGGGGTTGGTGACTATCGGACCAGTGCATGTGGGTCACTGCCTTCAAAGATATTTCACAAATAGTGAAATAAAAAAAGATCTTAAAAGCTTTGCAAAAGTCTCACTTCAGCAGTTTCTTCAGTTTCTTTGAAATTGATAGAGGACAATATGGAAAATTGAAGCCTACATGTGTTAACACACACACATATTGCTTTAGCTGCTCAGATTGACAGTGTTCAGTTGTCAGTGACCCACTTACAGAACCAGGACACATGTTCACTGATTCGCTGCAGGCATTCAATGCTGACAGTCTACGAGTGTATGAAGTCATTGATTGGGCACAGGAGCAGAACATTCTCTTGACCGCCAGTGTGTGTGTGTGTATGTGTGTGTGTGTGTATCTAATCTATGTGTGTGGCTGTGTTTTGTTTTTGGACAGGGAGGAAAGCGAGAATGTGTTAACACTTAAAGGCCTGACCCCGACTGGAACTCTTCCTCTTGGAGTGTTGTCAGGGGGAAAGCAGACCTTACAGACTGGTAAGTGTGTCGTGAACTCAGTCGCCCCCTTCTTTGATTCCTACTTGCTAGCTGCCGTTTAGCACCACCTACACTCTGTAGGACACTTCCTTACCCCTTGTCATGATGTCTATGTTTTTCTTTTTGCTCTAAGCAAACCTTTTATTTTATTACATGATCTGTTGTTCCTCGATCACATCAATACAGAAAACACACAAGATTGTAAACAATAGCAATGACACATTTTTCCTGCATTAGCCTTACCTGTTATGAAAGATGAGTGTACAGTCATAGAGCTGAAAATCTCAGAGTTAGAGGAGAAGATTGGCCCCGCTCCCAATAATGTTGATGGTTGAGGTTATGAATGCAGAGTGTCCAGGGGCCCGCAGGTAGACATAAACTGTCTCGTTAAACTTGTGGTTGAGGTTTTCTGGATAGAATTATGATGATATCCATGTATGTATGTTTTCAGAGTTATTTAGTAATGATCCACTCAGAACATTTCTTTCTCCTCTTTGACATACTTACTACTATAAGTTTATACTGTTTGAATGACAGTGGAAAGGTCTGCTGCTTGTCATGGGTATTGACTAGCGTTTGCAGTAGCCACTAGCACAGCACAGAGTGTTTGTTTCACCCCTCTCACTGCTATGCTTTGCAGCTAGCACTCTGAGCTGCTGTCAGCATCTACCCTGCAGTGAATACTGTCAGACCTGTGGCCGAACACAACCTCTGAAACCAGCGGTGTCCAGTCTAACAGTGAATACAGTAGCCTACCCGAGGTGGTTGTCTTGTTGGGTTTGGCTCCTGGCATCCCCAGCTGAGTCAGTTCAGTTGGCTACATGGCTGACCGAGCTGATGACAGTTAGCGGTTCACTACATAGCAGTTTTCAGGGACGTCTGTTTGAATCAATGATCCAGTGACACATTCAGTAATACGTGGACAGATCCAGTGTGAAAGAAGAAAGAAGAGTTCAGCCTTCTGTACTGACACTTTTGTAATAGTTCCTGATGATTTGTCATCACTGATGTAAATCAACATACAGGACATAGAACCATCTCTCTTTTATGTTTACACACACAAAAATACATCATGGAGAACGCCATCTCTTGGCTGCAATGGCATTCTGGGAAATGCGGTTAATGTCAAATTAAAGTGAAAGCAGCTTGAAGAGAGTCATTTTCACCCGGTGGTTATAACAAACTCAAATACAAAGCATCTGTATTGGATAGTCCTGCTGGAGTCCAACCGTCCTTGAATGGTCTCTGGATCGTCTCTCCAGTGACAGCTAAAGCTGTCCTGACATCTAGCTTCCCTGTCCTGCTAGTCCCTTTGAAGGCTTCTAGATCAATGACGCTGTGACCACCACAGGGAGCACTGGCTAGACTTTGACTCGAGCCCCCCCTCTATGCAGCAGAAAGTTTTTGGGCTCAGCTGTGGACTTGCAGGTGGGGGGGCTGTTACCTGGAAATGCCCTGGACCCTCTGATCTAAAGGTCAGCGCCTGGCCTCGCCCGCCAGAGGACATGCTGGCAGTCATGCAGACACGCTGGAGGTTCACAGAAGTTGTGGAGCGATCGAAGGAGAAACCACACGTCGGTGACCTTTCTCTAGAATGTCATGTCCATGTCCACTCCTCGAGCCACAGATTTCAGATCAGTGAGGCCACTTTGAACACGAGGAGGGCGAGCGATTGTGTGTTTTTACTGTGCTGTGTTTGCTCTGCAGCTTTACCTTCATGTAAGGCTGCACTGAACAAATGCGTCTTCCTGCCTGGTCATTGTGGCGCATCCTGCCCGGCTCTTAGACTCTTAGTGCTCAGCCAAATCCCCCCTCAGCTCTCCACACCTAAGTCCTCATGACCCTTTAACACCAACACCATCTTAAATCTCCAATAGGCTTCTTCTCTCTAACCCTCCCACCCACTAACTAATGTGTTTAAATGAAGTTGTTACAGTTGCTGGTAGTTTTGCATCCATAAATGGGTGTTGGCTTATACTTATACGTATTCATGTGTTTATTTCACTTTGATATGACTGTTCTGTGTATTTGCTGTCTCTGGCTGCCTCTGATGACCCTTTTTTCCCCTTTCCTCGACTCTCATTAACGTAGCTACGGTTGAGGCAGCTAAAGCAAAAGGTACGCATGGCTGTGTGACTCCAATCTCTTTGTTTTGTGTGTTGTTCACCATTTAAACACAGATCTGTACTTCTTTGAATTACTGTTCTTTTAGTGTCCCCACTGTTTTTATACCACTGATGATTGTATTTGACTTTATATTTTATATTTATATTACTGGTTGCTCTTGCATTTTCAGTGTCTGTCGTAGAAGTTTTCATACATTTTTGTAGGTACAATATGAAAGATGAACATGTCATTAAATTGAAAAGATGATTGTGTCAGACTAAATGGTCCATGAGAAGTGTACATCTTCACACAAAACACAAAAGGGCTGGTTATGTGTGGGAGGTTTAGGACCTGGCTTGCCCCTTGTTGACGAGACTTTTCGGGCTGTGGTCACATTGGCTTTTCTTGCCCAGTGTGGCTCCCCACACAGAGAAAAGCCTGCTAAGACCTGGCTAAGATAAGACCAGGGACATCCCTGCCTGGGATATTTTCAGAAGCTAATCTTGTTACACTATTTGGCTGTTGCCCCTTCTGGTTGATAGTGGTAGTTTGTAAAAATACCTCAGCCACAAGAGTGACTTCTTTTATCAAGACATAAAATGTAAAAGTTGAAGTCCTGGTGCAGAACATGACAACAGGCTATAACCTCGCAGACAGAAAATCCTCCAGTGTATTGTGTAGTCAGATATAAATACATTTACATAAAGCACATCACACACACACACACACATATATATATATATATATATATATATATATATATATATATATGAAAATATTCATTTGAATCAGTTTAGAATTTGTTGAGCTACGCCACTGACTTTCCATTCACCACCAACTGCACAAGTACCCCATTGGTCAACAGACCTAAAGTAGGGTTCATTCAAATAAGCGCTACAAGTGCTTTATTGTAACAGATACAGTATCTGGTTGTGCAAGAGGACCTGGATTCTATGGCTGTAAAGCTTCATTCTCTGTTGACCTTGTGAACTGAAATGACTGCAGAATATCTGAACAGTCTCTTACAAGTCTGTTTTTTATTTGCTCACGTTTTCTGTCTGGTTTCCGTGGCTGTTTTGGGACGTTACCGTAAGTCTACACAGTGTGAGGTGTTTTATTGTTGTAGCTTGTCCCTATGGAGTCATTGTACCTGTGCATGCGATCATCTGTATTGTGCAAGGCTGACACTGTTTTGTGCTTATCGAATGATTGATTGAGGCTGATTATACAGCTAAAGAAAATGTCTTACAGCAGATCATTTCAGCAACATAAGTAGGGAAAATAAAACTGTGGTCTCTTCTGCCCTTCAGCCATTCAAGGCTTCTCTCCCACGAGGAAGATCCGTAACTTTGAGGAGGCACGTGGCCTGGACAGGATAAATGAGAGGATGCCTCCTCGCAAAGATGGCCAGCAGCCGGACGGGACCACAATCAACACCAACACCCCCAACAAGAACGGCACTAATGGATAGACAACAGAAACAGCCCACACACACATCGTAGAGCCCACACACATCCTAGACCCCCCCCCCCCCTCCCTTTTTCCTTTTCTCTTTCTCTGTCTCTCAGTCCATCTTCTGCTCATCCACAGTCACAGGGTGGGGTAAAGAAACGGACACAAATAATCTTTTATTTGGCCACATCACAGAGAAAACACTTCCAGCTGCTGAAAAAAGATGTTATCTTATTTATAAAAGTAAATATTAGATTTATGATGTAATAGCAGCAAATCATTGAATGGAGACATTTTGCAGGTATTATTATACTGTACACTGAAGTTCTAACTTAAACATGTCAAAGAGAAAAGAGAATTTTCTAAATTGGAGTTGATGCGGGTAGATGAAGCCTTCTTATCAGGAGTTTTAGTCACTTTCAGTTGTTTCTTGTGTTTGCTGAGGGAACATTTGAAGTCCAGATACTCAACAGCCTCGTTTGGATGTTGAGAGCTTCTTGTCAAGACGTTTTAGGCACTTGAGGTTCTACATACAGTGCAGTGTTTGCTTATATGTGTGTCACTTGAAAGATAAATTATGTACGTGTTGAGAGGTGAAAAAAAGAATCAGAGGCAATTATATTACAAATGAATATTTTCTACTTAAAGCAAAAGACTTCTAGTCTTATACATTTTCCACAAAACTTTGATGAATGGATTTTTGTTCAGTATTTTGTTCACTTCCAGAGTAACACCAATTTCTTCCTGTATTATGATGATGATTATTATTATTACTACAATTATTATTATCTGTGAAGGACTCATGCTTTGATAGTTGCTGTTTCTGGCTGTTCTGTGCTGGTTATGACTTGTGTTCACTTGATGGCTACGAGGAGCTTCTCACTCCACCAAACCAAAAAAGGGGTAAACAGTGCAGACCTGTCAATACTCCTCCACGTCTTGCTCGGAAGCTTCTTCTTGTCGAGCGCTGACGTTAAGCCGACATCTCTGAGGTGGAGCACTGCGCAGGAAGATTTCAGCACCAAAGGTTTTCTCTTTAATTGGCATTTTGGACAAAAAGAGGACACGTTTGCTCAGAAAGCAGAGGAACCGTTCGCTGGCCATATTGTCCTCAAAACAGACTGCTGTTCATTATTGCTTAGGAAACGTCAGTGTATTTAACAGAATTATGGCAGTTTGATTTGATGTTTTCTTGTCAGACACTAAAGAATCCAGGGTGTTTTTTTGTTTTGGACTTTCCTTTGTTTTTAAAGTTGTGTGTCTCCATCTGCTGTTGATGATACAGAATGCAGATGTTCTTTTTGGATTGTGAAAACCACGCGTATCAAATGAGGGAAACATTTGGCATTCAGTGAAATGACAGCACGTTGACGATGCTGTACGCAGACACAATGAACTGATTCATTCCCCTGCCACAGGGATGATGCTATAAAAAGATAACCGCTCTCTATCAAGGCCTAACAGTACTGTAATCATCTCAACATGGCTGACTCACACATACAATATATTCTTTTTACACAGTGGTCATACCAAGATGAAGACCATTAACACTTGATTGATTGCTCCACTCCTCTTCACAGGCACTCCCAGCCCTTTAAGACCTGCTTTTACTTGGACATACAACTCGACTGGTGCTTCGACACACCTGACTGTAATTCTGATGTCTCTGTCACTCAACAAAGAAAGGAGGAAATAAGCTTTAAGATTTGCTATTTGTGGACCCTCCCACCCCCCTTTTTCTTTTTTTTTTTCTTCTAAATGAGGCGTTTGTGCTCATGTGCCATGCCACCTTGGCCACACATGTCAAGATCTGTATGTGTGCGTGTGTGTGGATGGTGAACGGAGTCAAGCCAGGCGACTTTGAATCACACGATTAAAGATTAAATGTCAAACATCATATTAATCTTCAAATACTCCAATTTACAGAATGTTGTTGTTTGCTATTCTGTCCAAAAGACTTCCTTCCTGAAGTATTTGGGTTTACATTCATGACTGTGATGTTCAGATTTGTTTTAAAGGTAAGGCTTTATTGGGTGAGCCATACAGTACACTGACCTCCTGTTATGTCCTATACATATCTTGCAGAATGTAAAAAATATTGTTCATCAACAACCTTCTAATAGCTGTAAAAAGGAGTGAAAAAATGTACCGTATTTGTCATGCAAGGCCATGAAATCTTTTACGTAGATGTATCACTTGAAAGAAAAGAATATTCAAATACAGTGTTTTCTTTGACTCGTCTTGGATTTTGCTTCTTGTTGCTGCATCAGATAACTTTGAACTTTAGTACCTCCAAATAAAGGTCTGAATTTATAAGGTGAAAGAAGTGTCTGTGCTCGCTGTGTTTACAGATTGTTCTGCTGCCACCTAGAGGACAAAACAAACAGACAGCTTCACCAATGTGGTGTAGCTTTGACATTATTCTTTTTGCACCCAGTGCATTGATACAAAATAAGTTTATTTACAATTATTAATTTAGAATAAGCATTTCAATGATCAAGGGCAAACTGTTAAAGCAGAGAAGAGAAATATTCAGTCAAACGTCTAACATCAAGGTTACTACCACCTGGGTAATGACCTCTGACACAGCACAGTTCAGAAATATACTGACCAATGTTTCCTAATCACGCATACAACATACTCTCATTATACTGTATTGTTATGAAGCAAATACTAACATGTAGCGTGTTCGAAACATTAGAGTAAACGGCTAAATGCAGTCCTAATAATCACTGTTAGTTTGAATCTGAAAGCTTAGAAAGAGTGTCACATCATGTCACAGTTCATCAGGGCAGTTCAGTTAGAAAAATAACATAAAATATGAAACTACTACAACAATTGAATCCCGTCTGACAAAGTAAGACGGCGGGCATGTATAAAATGATATGGCTCACGTTCAGGGCCAGAACAGTTTCTAATTGCACTGACCCTAAAAGTATTTCAGAAAGTGCCTTAAAAAACAACAAGTTGGCATGGCAAGTAAATTCAAGTCCAGTTGTTCCCTCCTGCACTCTCCACATCAACGCATACAAACACTCCTTGGTGCTTCTGACAGTCCTGCAGTAAAACATGCTGCTGAGGAAACAGTCATGACAAAACGCTCTCTGTTCCTCTCATCATCAGCAGCCTCTTGTTGGGGACAGTCTCCCCAGGTTCACCAGTAGGTGGCACTGTGTCAGACATTAGACCTTTGGTGGAGGAACTGGCCTCAGAGCCTGGAGGACGAAAAGAACACGTGTTTATTGAGTACAGTTTTTAAAATCCACTTACTCATCTTACTTTCTTGGCTAGAGTTACACAGTATTGATAGAACTCCCATGTTTGTATACTAAGTATAAAACTATAACCAGCTAGCTTAGCTTAGCATAAAGACCAGAACTAGGAGGAACTGCCAACCTAGTTTGTGATTGAATCACAGTGCTGTTAATACCAAATCAAAGTTTTCCCACCTGACGTGCAGCTATGTAGTTCTGGCTCGGGGGTTTAGGTCTATTCCCTGCTGGAGGTGGTGGAGGTGGAGGTCCTTTGGGCTTTGGCCTTCCAGCCTAAAATCGCATAGTATTATTAGATTTGATACAGTTTAACTCAACACTGTAATACTGTATTCCAACCCATTACCTGTCCCATTGGCATTGGTTGACTAGGTGTTTTGTTGAGGCTGTGAGCGGATCGGTCCACTGCTGGCTGCTTCCTCTGAGTGTGTGCACTGTTGTAGAAAGACAGATTTGATCTTCTGTATTCACAGCAACATAGGCACATAAAGACCTGCAGCAGGGTAAAGATGACTTACGTCGGCAACATGGGACTTTGTCTTTTTTTCCAGATGAACGCAATCACACCAGCTACGATACCTGAAAGCACTAGGACTGTGGCTACGATGGCACCAATTGCTCCTGCAGAAACAGAACAAACACGACTTTTGTTTAGAGTGCGGGCTCAGTTATCTAAAGACAGATTCAATCTGTGGATGCAGCAGTGAAACATCAGTCATGCAAATTCAAAATTGGTTGTACGGATATGTTTTACTCTGTAAGTGATACTGATTAATGACAGTAGAGGTTTACCAGGGGAAAGAACAGCTCCCCCCTTTGAATTGCAGGAAGGAGGCATCCAACCAGGCTCACACTGACACTCACTCCTGTGATTACACACCTGCAGAACACAAAATAAATCCTGTGATTACCAGCTGTTGTAAGATGTTTTGTTTAATGGCTGGCTGCTCATGTATTGCCGTCACATCTGCAGGGTAATACACCGTGCACAGCACAGCTGGGCTTAGGCGTAGGGATATGTAAATTCTACGGTTGTGACAATGTAGTGCCAAGAGACAGGGCTGTCTGAAAGCAAGGTAACGCAGTGATCATATTCATACTATAGCACACACTTAAACATACTGATTTTTTTTTTTTAGGTGTGGCTTAAACACATTATTCTACTGACCCTGTCCACAGCACTGCTTTGTTCTACTGCTGTGTTGGGACTTCTGTCTGCTTCTCCAAAAGTAACACTGTGACTATGCATGAGAACATCATACAACCCCACTTCATCCCTTTAATGTCCTTTCTTCACAGACAAACAAACAAACCAAATTTTAGTGGGTTTTTATTATTTTTGTTACCAAATATATTAAAAATATTAACTAAACTGTGAGTATGTACTTACACCATGGCCGGGACATTTTGCTGAACAGTTTGTATTCCTGTAAGCTATCCCCAGATCCACACACTCATTCTGGCTGCACACCTTCAAAAGAAACACACTGCTTATTCTGATGAACATTGTAGACGATTTCTCAGTTGGTTGTGATGCAGTCAGGAGCACAGAACACATTCACAGAATTACATTTACAGCAGCCTCTTACCTTTCCATCTCCACATTTAGTCCCAGCGTCCACCTGGCCATAGTCTTTGGTGTAGTCATCAAAGAAAGCGGCCTTGCAGTCACCAACCCGGACCATGCGGCCGTAGTTTGGGTTGTCTTGACCATTGTGGCAGAAGAGCTTCCCACAAAGCACGTCTCTGCAGAGAGAGAGAGGTCAGGATATGTTTTCAGAATCACACAAACTTCAGTCTGCATATTAAACTACGAAGAATACTAATTCAATGCAGCTGACCCTTCAGTACCAAGACTGTACTGTATGTTTCCTGAAACTCACTCCTGTTGGCAGGGGATAAAGTGGTCTTTCGCGGGACGTTTACAGAAGGCGTAGTAGGTTCCTCTCTTGTTCTGGTCATAGCAGGATGCACGAGCCTCTATAGCAGCTGGTGACAGGAGAGGATTACATCAGAATGTAGCCTTTCACATGAATGACAGCAGGATAGTTATCCTATTTAAAAAAAAAAAAAAAAAAACTTTTCTCTTAACTTAAAGTAATATAAACACACAGACACTCACATGGACCATAAAGCTTGACACATTGGTCTGGCCTCTGTGGACACTGGCCGTTGTAGCAGTATCCCAGGCCTCTGTCACATGGGAGGCCGTTCACAGCAAACACGTCCTCAGGGCAGGTGGTGCTCTCCCCGTCACAGTACTCTGCCAGATCACACTCATCCTGCTTCCTGCGGCACTCCCTGGACCGAGGCAAGATCTGTGCAGAGATTGCTTCACTTATGTATGGAATGCTTTTCATATGGAGAGCATGTATGAACGCTGCCATGCTTTGCTTTGCACAGGTTAACATAGCTTTTGAGCACCATACAAACAACATATCATTTGAAATAGAACAATCTTTTTGAAACACGATATTGACTGATGACATCACTGTTGATAGAGGAAACTTGTTAATTGAATTGTCTTCATTTCAGGTTGTGTTTTGCTCTCTTCGTGCTCTTCCCCCTGAGGGAAATATCTGGCTCTTTAGGTGCTAAATGCTCCACCAGCTTGTCTTCAACTCAATCTGTCTGCCTTTTGGTGGTGAGCAGGTCATGTGGCACAGGTTTTGAACCCTCTGATGCCCCTTTAAAATCCCAGCGTTAATACCCCTTCGCATATAAATGTGCGCATAAAAACATCAAACTATAAATTTTTTTAAAATATATTTTTTAAACCAGCATCAGTCCTAATCATACATTTCAAATATTAAATTTTTTTTAACCCTTAAATTGCCAAGTTTTTGTCATGATGCACCTCCATTTTATTGTCTAAAAAACACAAAAAATGACTTATTTTCAATATACTTCATGCAAACTGGATTATTTATGGTTTGATTATTGCATCTTGGTGTATGTGAAAGATTAGCAGCAATATTTATTTATATTCATCAAATCTTCACTAATCTACACTTAAAAGCCCCAGGCCTCAAATGAAGCAGAGAAATGAGAATTTACATGTTTTATACTTTGTATTTGAGCAGGATCAAAAATAGTGTTTTGAATGGGTTTCAATGTGCACAAAGGAGTAACAACAGGTCTATTTTAGTCCACGTTGTTTACAATAGGCTAAAAATAAGAAATACATTAAAAAATGTGAGAACACTCAAAAATACACAACCTTGCATAGTTCATCAACAATATGCATTAAAAAATGATAAAATATGCTAGAAAGTAAAAGCCAAATACACAAAAATGTGCAAAGGGCCATCAAAGGGTTAAAACTCTTTGTCTCATAACAGCTGCCTGCTGGGGGTGAACATGACGGCATGAGGGCGATGAGAGTGAACCGAAACAGTAAAGCTGCAGCTATGACAACGCTCTGTGAAGTCTGTACATTCATCACTACACACTGTCACATCAACTGTCTATTAAAGAACAAGACATGTCAACATGACATGTTCAGAAATATTTGGAATTATGTCCAAAGTCTGTTTAGAATAATAATTTGTGTCTTTCATAATCCGCATTTGTCCTCACTGACTACATGAAAATAAAGTTAAACTGCTGTAAAGTCCACTCGCAGTGAAAATGCACTGGAGGCTTCAACATCATGGTTGTGTAAACTGCTTACTGCACCATGATTGGCTGCCAAACTGTGGTGATGTCACAAAATCCTGCCTGTACACGATAAGCAGAGAAACTTTTTTCCTTCAGTGTGAAAAAAACTGCCTTCAAGTGTCAAACTGTACACATGCAACACTCAGTGAAGCTCAAACAATCAAGCAATGATTAGCAAAACATATGTGAGTGGATGGGGACTTTAAAAAAATGCAGAATATCATGATGTATTTGACAGATTCAAATATTTGTAACACCTTAAATAAACACTAGAGGGCAGTAGTAGATCAAATCATTGAAGCACCACATTGATAACACAACACAGCATATATTCATTTGTTTCCTCACCTTGCAGTCCTCACAGCATTCTCCGTCACCACACTGTGCACCCTCCCTCAGCGTACAGGTGGTGGCATTGCAGCACGGGTTGGTGCACTCCTGTAAAGAACACAGAACTCATTATGCTGTTAATCCTGATGCTTATTGTTAGCCTCTCGCTTTATTGTGGTGAAGTGTTAAACTTTTGAATGATGTACTTTCCCTTTGGCTTCATAATTAGCATGCCTTGATGCTATATTAAAATGCTAACACTGTCTTTCATGTTTGTATGACACTTGGAGACTTGGTGGCATGTGCACATGAAAAAGCAGAAACATATGGTGTATGATAAGATCTTAAATTCTGCGCATGATGACACAAACAAGCACAAATTCACTTGTCCTGTAGATTCATGTCTGTTAAAAAGACTACAATCTCAACATTGAATGAGACACTGGGTAGGAATCTTTAGCTAGCCACTCGTGCTGCATGCCAGAGTAACCCCCACCCTCCACCCTCCACCGCAACCAAAAACACAAAAACAGGTCTGAACATATTCACAGGTCTGCAGGTGCTGCAGTAAACTCACTGTTGTTCACTCTGTTAAGATACTAACAAAGTAACAGAGCAGAAATACTCAGTACTGCAGTGCCGGATTACGAATGGACTGACCAAAAATCTTTTTTGTAACAGTTTACTGTGTTCGTTCACATTAATGTATTTGCTTTCATTGATTTTTAAATACATGTGTTGCTGCATCTCAAACAGCCCAATTCTTTTAGCCTCTCTGGGAAAAAAAAACAAGGCGTTGAGTCTTATTCTTGGCAAGCAACAGCTTAGAGGAAAAATCTGTGAGATGTGAGCCCACACAGTTTGAAAATGAGTAAAGGGAATACATTTCATTCTGAGGTCAGAGGTTATTTTATACCACAATACAACTGAAGGCTTTTTAATAAGTGAGAACAAAAGGTTTGTGAAGAGCTGCTACTCTCAATCACAAGTCAACCTCAGTCAACCATTTTTTATCAACCAAAAATGTAAATCACATTATTATATTCTGCAAACATCAACGTCGACATGAGCTGTCTAAACTCACTGATTCATCCAACACCAGTTCTCTTTTTTAATCCACACCTCTGTCAAAATGACCTTTCACTGTTCACTGTTAGTGAGACTGGGCCCTTGGGTACTCTTCTGCTCTTTGACCCAATAGAAGAGGGTTAGACAGTCTTAGTCCTTGTAATCAGTTTATTTACCTCCACTGTGCCACAGTCACAGAGCTCGCCTTTCTCCACAAAGCCGTTCCCGCAGACTGATGGAGCCACCACTCTGTTGTAGTCTGGTTTATCCAGCAGGCAGCTGGGGCTGCGGCTTGTCAGGTATCGCTCGTAGTTATTGCTGCTGCAGCTACTGAAAGTCCGAGGAACGTTCCAGCTAAGGACACAAACAGCACGCTCTCCTTGTTAACACCAATTCACATTCTTTGAAACACATTTTTTTTTTTTTTAGGTTTTCATCTTCTACTTCATTTGGTCCTTCAACAAATCCACGAAAATATTTTGGATAGAATCAGCACAAGAACTAAAATTGAAATCACTGAGACTGCTGTAGGTGGAGAAACTTCTGATGAATCTCTGCCAAGGAGATTATTGAGCACATTAAATATATAGCAGGCTAGAGTCTCCTTGTATCAACAAATCAATATCAGGCCACTATGAACATTTAACATTGTATAAAAACTCTTTTATTGACACTTATCCTACCTGAGTGCTGCAGCCATAATGCAGCTGTCCCCAGCACAGGCACAAGTGCTCGAGTCATCGTGCTCCATGCCCAGGTTATGACCCATCTCATGAGCCAGTGTCGCTCCCACTGCAATGGCCCGGTCATTGTGATCCTGACAGGTAACAAAACAGCCGTTAAAGAGCGCTTGCTCATGATGGGAATTGTTAAGTCTCTCAGTACAGTAAGAGTTGCTAATCATGGAAATGCCAGGAGATGACTTCTGTTATGATTTTGCGCCGTATAAATAAAATTGAAAATGGTCGGGTCTATCTGTATCACCAGATGTAGCACCAGAGTGTTGGACCCACTGACAGACTGACATCAAATTCCTTGGTTGTAAACATTACAACCAGCCAAATAACAAGTTGAACCACTGTTACCTGTACTACTCCAACAGAGTGACCTGAGCAGAGAGTCCCAATGAAAGCCAGTCCCACAGTTGCTCCTTCAAAGTCAATACCACTGAAACAATGAATGATAATATGAGAAACACATATTCAGAAGCGTATCTGTGCCATTCATCCATCTGCCCAAAATCTTCTCTGGCTGGATGGCAAATTAAATTTAAATGAGCCGTAAGGAAAGGTTAAAGTTAATGTGGTACACATTAGCTCCATGTGTTCCAAAATGTTTTCTTTGTTTGTTTGTTGAGGGGAGTGTGTTTCCTGTGGCAACTCTGTTAACATTTAAACATGTCTGCTCGGCTTATCAAGGCTCACACACCTCCTCATGAGGAGCATGTTCTCTGGACCTGACATGTGAAGCCATTTCAACAGGCTAATTAAGAAATCTGACAAAACAGTTGCACAAGCATGATGTGGAACATCAAGAACTGATGCACATGCAACTGTTTAACTGTAAGAAGCAAGCTGATTATGCAGTTTTAAGATGAAATCAAGCTTGCAACTTCCTTCTACTGAAGAAATCAAAGCTGAGAGAGAGAATGTTGAATTTTATGGCATTTGCTGGTGAATTCTGAAAACTGAAGCCTGACTCCATGTTAACTAAACGAAAAACAGCCTGAAAAATACATATAAGAGATATCTAAATCCATCATTTAATGACCTTCTAGTTTGAGAGTTCTACAGACAGTTCATACCTGATGAGGTGTGCGTTGTCATGCTTTTTCCTTTTCACCAAATTAGAGTTTCTCCACTTCATGAAAGCATCCAGGTTGGCTCCGGCTGGGGGGGTCACAGAGATTGGGTCACTATTGGACCAGATCTCCAGCCCTACAAGAGCAACGAAGGTCCTCAGGGGCTTGTATGCCTGCAGAAACAGTCAAATCTACACTGTTCATTCTGTACAGAAACTCTTCTGGAACATTTGTGGGGATAGCTGAAATCCGAATATCGTCACAACACTCAGCCGACCGGTTTTTGTGTCATCATATGTGCCCAGAAATAGCACTGACTCACCATGTTGACGAAGTTGACAATTTCAAATATCCTCTTCCTCAGCGCCGTCTGATCTCGTTTCATCTTTATGTACTGAAACCACATGACGTTATGTTGAAAGATTACATCCTGTTTGTCAGCAGTTGATTAGAAGCTACTCATGTCATGTATAACATAACTGTATGTGATTCTTGACTAGACTCTGTTGTTCTGTTTGCTGGATCACACAGGTGAGAGTTACCAAGACAAGTCTGCCCATGTCACTCACTAAATTATCCATTCAAAAATCATTTCCAACTTTTTTTGAACTTTGGGGTTTTCACAGAAATGTTCCATATATCTTACCTCAAGGTTATCAGCAACAAGGAAGAGCTCAATGTATTTCTGTTGCTGGACAATTGATGAACCCTGCAGAATGAAATGTTGTTAGGAGACATCAGATAACCTATAATATGCAGAGTGTTATGACAGCAGTTGTCTTTACCGCTGATCTGGATCGACTGCGGCCTGTTGGGGGTTCAAAGTCAGGACTCCAGCTGGTGTTGGTGACGCCACACACTGCAGGTTTGAAGTTCTCATCATTAAAAGTCATCACTGCATGATCCCCCTCATCGCCACCAGACAGGGGCTCAATCAGGTACCTCTGAGCAGATGTTCTGAAGTATCCCCTAAACAGAGAGCATGCTGGTTAGTAGTTGTCCAGACGTTGCTTTCAGTGAATGTGAGTTTCATCTCAGAGAGCGCAGCCTTCTCTCATTTGTATGTGTCCATGATCTGAGGCGGTCAGTAGGCTTGTTAGCGAGCTTACAGGACCTTGTAACAGTAGCATGATAAATCTTATGCTATGTCTCAATTCACATACTTCCGTACTTACACTTGCTATTTTGAGTACATAAGTGCGTTCACACTGTGAGTGTACTGTGAGTACCCAGACGGTGCACTCAGAACAGTCAAAAAGTTGAACAGTTGAACAAATTGGACACTTCTCGCTCTCATTGGTCACTATTTTAGCTACATAGCGAAATGGGAGGGACCACCTGCATTGTGAAAATGGCGGCTGAGGAAGATGCTGGAGCTGAAGCAGTTGTGGCGAATACTACAATGTCTAAATGTAACACATGTAATGCTGTGCGCGGTTGCAAGAAGAAAAGAAGAAACAGTAAAATATTGTGACAATCATTTCTGTAAGTGTGCAATGGCTGCACTTGAGTTGAGACAGCACAACCCTGCTGATACCAGACTACATCAGAAGCACATCAGGAAGTACAGTAATACACTATTACTAGTGTAATGGTGTGATCTTTGATTTTGCCATTTGGATTAAATGTATAAACAAGCTATTGTTTGCTATCAACTTCCCCAAATGAACTTTATCAGTGTTGTGTTGTGCTCTGCTTAGAGCAACTCGATTAGCTCAATAATAATAAACATGAATATGGCAGTAGCATGATATGGACATAAAGTGTGAGGGCTTACCGGAGTCCATCACAAGTGCTGATGCTAACAGACGATTCACTGACATTCACAATGCTCCCATGATAGTAGCAGTGATCCTGACAAAGACATGAGGGCTGTGTTATTAAAGAAGAAAACCCATCGACACTGTTCATTTTACTCTCATACAGTTATTGAACAGCCAAAGAATGAAATGAAACATGGTTTCGAAAATTGTTGTGCAACTTGAGGTAGGTCACTGTATCTTCTGTATTGGGAACCGAAACTTGTCTACAGATGCAAACACTTACAATGTCATCAGGACTCGCAGTGACTTCAGTCCCATCTTCTTTGTAGTACGTCTCAGTGTAGTCTTTGGTGAGTAATTCACTGATGATAAAAATAAAGTCATCATGCCTAATAGGTCACATGATGTGTTTTATTGTAATACATTTCCTGCAGTCCATGATTAATCTGACGTATTATTTAGAATGTGGGAAAAAATGTGAAAAAAAGAAGTCAAATCAGGAAGTTGCAGTGAAGACATGGTTAACAGTAACACTGCTCATGAATACACCCGCTTCTGTCGGCTTTGCGAACCACAAACATAAAGCTGCTAGGCAAAGAGTAACAGTGCTAATCAATATTTCAGAAATGATTTAACACCTTCTTTGTGTGTCTTTAGGGAAGTAACAACTTACTTATTTTTTTCTAGTTGCATTTCAATGTCTCTTCCTCCCACGGTCATTGCATACCTAATAGTCTCTGGCCTGAGATTCTTTGGAAAAGAAAATTTGGGTTTCAGTAATTCATTCTTATTTCACACTTCCTTTAACTGACATCCCAGACATAGCTCGGTTTTATTTTCAAGAAATGTATTTCTTACACACACTAAAGTTTGAAAAACAGAAAAAGGTACCTCAGTATGTCTTTTTCTAACTGTGTGAAGTCTGACAGGCCGAACCACCTCATAGTCCTTCACCTCTCCAAACTCATGACCATGGATTTCTGTGGAGATACAACATACATCATGTTACTTTGTGATCAGAAAGCATGCGCTCATCTGAAGATTTAAATTCAAAGACTGACCCACGCTGGTAAACGGGGAAATAAGTAAATCTTATCTTTGCTTTATTCAGATAAAAACATAAAAATAACAGACAGAAAAACAATGACACCTGCTGACACAGGCCTACTTTTAGCTGTATGTTAGCAATATGATAGCAGCTTTATAGGCTGGATCCTTTAGATCAGTTCAATTTAGTTCAACTTAATTGTCACGTTTAGTACAAATAGAACATTTACAACATTTGTTTGGAATAACTCATTTGAAGATCACAGAGTTAGAGGTAAGATTAGAGCAGATTAGTGCAGAGCTGCTGCTGAACTGACTCCATGCCCTCAGGTGTTTCTAGCTGAAGCTCTAACACTTGAGCAACCAACCTCTGCAGTAATTATGGGATTTTGTAATAACTGTTCACCAATCTATCACACTTTAATATGACAGCACTGTACCTGAAGCTCTGTCATGGCAACAAGCTATCAGTGAAGGGATCCCATGATAACCTTATCAGCCAGACACGAAAGGCTTTGTCAGGGTTCAATAATTAAACACTGTTTTGGTTGTAAAATGACTGGGTGGTGGTGGAGGATTGAGAGAAGATCTGTGTTGATAAGAATATTGATATTCATCTGAGTCACCTTTCACTTATCACCTTATACTCAGTAGTGCACTGCAGTAATTTGCATTTTTTCCCCCTGAGTTTCGCCTGTCAGGCTACAGGCTGCTCAATCTTTTTGGTGAAACTTGTTTGGGCCGCAAAAATTAATATTTGCACCCACTGTTTAGGGTTGAATAAGTTCCATTGTCTCCTATTACATTGCTAATCTTTATTTTCATAGTATAATATACACTTGAATATGACATGAATCAGAGATACGGAGGTAAAGAACAGAGCTTCTTATGGTGAATACAACATTAATGATACAAGGTTAATGCATTAACAATACAGCAGATGTTAACATGATTTTTATTTTGAGTTTTTGTTATAGTACCATACACCCTCTCCAAATCTAGCCTCCACCCTTGTGACCAGGCTGTCTTTATAGAAGTTTAACCTGTGTTTGCTGTAATGGGAGTATTATATCTATACCTATATAAGTGTCAGATAAAACTAGAGAATGAGATAAGACTGCAGGAAAACTAACACGATTTAACAAGATCCTCATTTTGAAATGAAAGAGACATCTCCAACGTCATCTACATCAAATTTCGTCTTACCCACATCAAAAAAGGTTTTAGCCAAACAGGGTACTTCCCACTCTGTGAAATGTGCTTACAAAGGAAATGACTAAGTCATCTGAGTCACACCTGCTGACCAGGTACGCAGTAGCAGCTGAGAGGTTGGTGACAGTATAGCAGCAGTGAATGACAGTAACTCTCACTCATTCTGCTTAAGATAAGTTAGACTATATCAATCCCACAACGAAGAAATTCACTTGTTTCAGCAGCTCACAGCTGGATAGTAGTAATAATGAAAAAAAAATGAAGATATACTAGAAACAGAAAGAGATTATATACAATATACACCTTTCAAAGAGTATGTCAGCAGATAACAGTGTTTATGAAGCATTATAATATATAATATATATATATATATATATAATATATAACGACAGCAATTATGTCATTCCTCAACAGGATGTTACAGGATATAGATCACAGTCACTGTGCTGCAGCATTTCCTATCATATCCATATCTATCATATCTAATCATGTGCTATAAAAGCGAATGCATTACGTCCAGTGTACATTTTACCACAACATGTTCCATCACTGATGGTAAACTCAGTCACCAGATCAACAGACATTATTCTGTCTCTAAAAGTAACAGTGTATAGTGTTTAAAGTCTTTAGAGAGCAGACACATTCTTTTGATTTATGATACAATATATCACGTAATATTTGCTCAGGTGTTTCAGAGCACTCTTTACTTCATGCCCAGGAGCAGGAACACACAAGTTAAAGTGCTTTGGATAAAGCTAGGCTTTAGTTATTAATTAGCCACTGTGCTGAGTGGAGGTAACAGTATCCAGTGACTTACCTGAGGGCTTGAGCGAGGCATTTAGGATGAGGACCCACAATAGGAGTGTTGGTGTCATTGTCCAAGTGCAGACAGTCACTGTAATAGAGCAGATCGGTGCTCCGATCAGGCTATATGCTGCCTACCTGCATGCTGTGTTGCTGTTCTTGAGAGGCCACACCTTCACTGGTCTGTCTGGACCTGTCACAACTACTTCCTCATTGACAGCACGCACAAACACAAATGGCCTGAACACACCCCTGCTTGCCCCAAGGAATGCATGATGAATACCACAGACAGTGTTTTGGTCAAAGCTTTACTTTCAAAACAGATTATCGTCCTCGGGGTTTATCAGCAGCACTTTAGACAAGCCGAGTTTGAAATGAAAAGACATGGTAAACAGTATATTTCCTACCTTTTAAGCCACTTCTTCTTTTTTAGTGCAGAAGCCATAGATCAGCAGATTGATTCATATTGTGTTGCGGCTTGCTGACTCACAGTACTTAAGCCATATGGTAATTTCCACATACATCACTTGTCTCGCTGCTGTCATGTGTCATAAAATTTCAAGTTTGCCAAATAAAGACTCAAGTAGAGCTGCATGTGCTGCTGTGTGGATGCTACTTTCCCTACCCCCACCCACTGAACACATGCTTGGAGTCACAGCAGAAAGTGTCAAAAGACAATAAGGCCAATGTGCACGCTTCCTCAGTGGCAGACCGGGACAATTCAGGACACAGATCAGTGTGTGTGGCTCAGGAGGTGGAGCATGGTGGAGTTCAAGTAACACTGACAGTTGACAGATAAAGAAAGTGTCAGGTTTACTTTCTTTGGTACAATATAACCATAATGTTTCAACTTACAGTCAGTTCATGCAGCTTTCTTACTTAACACTCAGTAACACTTTGGTGCTTTTACTCTGTAAAAGCAAACAGCAACCAGGAAGAACGTGCTATGTTTGCCCTTTGATGGGAATGATAATGAAAGCCCTCATGAGTCGTAGACAAAGAAAAAAGCAACGCTCACAGGGAAAAAGACAATCACTGAACACTCAATGGAATACAAATGATCTCTAGTTATATAAAAACTGCTTCTCGGCCTCCTGACAGTCTATTGTGTCATACATGGGCTAAACATGGTTTTATGTCAGCAGGGTCCTGACATTATGTCATATAAATTCTGGTACACTTTTGTTTTTTTATGATGCTCCATTTGTTGAGGACATGACCTAAGTGAACAATTGTCTCACTGTGTGATCACACTGCACTCAAACAAGTCTCAATCTGATTTTTCTGGCTTTGCAACTCTTGGTGGAAACAACCCATCTCTGAGCTGAATTCAGAGAATATGAAAATCATCCGGATGATAAATGATCTATCTATCACTGGCTAAACATTGACAAACACAGATGTGAATTGTGCTGCTGGGATCAGTTCTCCTGTTCACACTGACTGTACAGAGAGCCACTCCCACTGTAATTCCTATGTAATTGATAGGGGATATAATCCACAGTCCTTATTCTGCAATGAAGCACTCAAAAGTTCATCTGAATTTAATATGAGGCTTCAGCAATCCGAAATGAATCTGAGCATGTATCATCCAAAATCAGTAGTAGTTTCTAATATGAGTTACCACATTAGTAAACTATTAAACCTGCATAGTCACAGTGCTGATGTTTGGCAGGTTAAACTTGTTCACTGTCTGACAATCAGCGCTAAACACACACAGTTTAGGCTGATGAAATCTGATCTGATCAGATGAAAAGACAGGGGTTTGGTTCATGAATGTCTGTCCCAAACTTCATTTTTTTTTTTTTTTGAACTTATTTTTTATTTGACAAATACATACATACATACATACAAACACAGACTTAACGGACATTAAGGAGATGTATATTATATACAGTTACACTAGCTTGAAATTTTGAAATTGACAGTCTTTCTCTTTTTTCATGTTGAATAAATCTTTGTAAATATCAGTCCGTATTCTTGTACTCCTACATCCTATTTCCCCTAGACCAAATCTCGTCTCCTCTCCAGTCCTTTAGCCTTGTTCGACATTCTCTTTAGTAAGGATACTGTTCAAGTAAAAAACAAAAAAACAAACAAAAAAAACAAAACAAAAACAAAAACAAACAAAAAAAAAAAACCCACAAAAAACAAAACATAACAAAAAAAAAACAAACAAAAAAAACAAAACAAAAACAAAAACAAACAAAAAAACCCCCACAAAAAACAAAACATAACAAAAAAAAAACAAAAAAACAAACAAAAAAAACAAAACAAAAACAAAAACAAACAAAAAAACCCCCACAAAAAACCAAAACATAACAAAAAAAAAAAAACAAAAAAAACCCCCAAAAAAAGCAACAGTACAGAGTACGTGTACTTTACCAGTGAAAAAAGAAAAAAAAAAAAAGAAAAAAAAACAAAACATCACAGAGTATGTATACTTTGCAAGTGGAAAAGTCAACAGTAAAGAGTACCTGTACATTACAGGTGAAAAGATAAATCTGCAGTGCAGAGTAAGAGCACTTACAAGCGAGAAAAACAACAGTACACAGTACAAATACTTTACAAGTGAGACAAAAAAAAAAAGTGGAGGTGATTAGAGTTTTGGCATTGCCTGTTTTAGTAATGACCACCTTTTATCAAACAAGCCTGATTTCAACTGTAGTCTTGCTGTGATTTTCTCCATGATATACACCTTTTTTACCCTGTCTCTCCATTGTGTTATACTTGGAGGCTGTGGTTTCAACCGGGAAACTGTTATTGTCTTTTTTGCGATCAGCAGCAGGATTCTTAGTAAATACTTAGAGCTCTTCCAAACTTCATTTAAATTATCCAATAGTTGTTTAAATATTTCAGTCTGCACTGAAGCGGTGGACTGACCAACAGGCTGACATTGCCATCAATGAAGTTTTATTGACTTTGTAAATGGTAAATGGACTGTACTTATATATCTCCTTTCTAGTCTTCTGACCACTCAAAGCTCTTTTACACTACATATCTCATTCACCCATTCACACACATTCATACACTGATGGCACAGCCTTCAGGAGCAATTTGGGGTTCAGTATCTTGCCCAAGGACACTTTAACATGCAGACTGGAGGAGCCAGGGATCAAACCGCTGATCATTTGATTACCTCTGTGGCTGTGGCTCTACCTCTGAGCCACAGGCACTTTGTAAGAAGCCAATCAGGCATCAGCATTTGAAAGCAGATGTTTTTCTAAACAAAGTGCAACTTGTCAGGCACATTGTACAATATTGCCTCATATCACATGAAGCATACTTGTCATGTATAATCATAAAATTTATATATTTTCCCTTCAGGGATAAATAAAGTCATCTATCTATCTATCTATCTATCTATCTATCTATCTATCTATCTATCTATCTATCTATCTATCTATCTATCTATCTATTTTACATCTATTTTATTGTGAGCAATTTAAGTTTAACACCGCTTCCAGCGGTGACATCAGCAGTCGTGAAGCAGACGGAGGCGCCGCCTCTTCCCTCTGCACCCCAGCAGCACTGAGTGATGAAAGAAGTGTGCAAAACATCCCCCATCTCTGATCACTGACTTCTGTGGTATGAATGTAAAAATTAGGTTCACTATTGAATTCATTACAGTACAAAATACTTCACATACATTACAAGTTAAAGTCTGACATTAACAGTTCTACTTAAATACTATAAACACACGGCATCAGCAAACATGTTCAATACATATTTGTACAATGACTGAGAGAATGAGAAAGGAGACTCATTCTGGAACAGTTGAGCTGACAGACATAATAAGGGATGCACATTTGCATAAGTTATTGCACAAGTCCATATGTATATTTTTCTTATGTATATTTTTAGAGGTAGAACCATATGTTCTTCCTCCTCAGAGTTTATACGATTCTATTTATACTGTGCCACAATTTTTACCTCATGCCTGTATATAGTGTTCTGTGTTACTGTGTTAGTTGTAATGCTGCTGCAATGAAAAAATTTCCCTTCGGGGATCAATAAAGTACTCTATCTATCTATCTATCTATCTATCTATCTTAGATCTATTTTATTGTGAGCAATGTTTAACAACATGACAACACTGTCCTTCCTGCAGAAGTAACTGAGTAGGTGTGTGTGTGTGTATTTTATTTCTTATTTCACCATTTTGATTCTATTTAATTCTTCGCCTTATTTTAGTTTCTACTCAAAAACAACCAAAATGAACTAGTTCATGTTCATTTCTTTTTTTAATAAGCTGCTTTATAAAATACTGACTTTGCAGCTACTGTAGTGGTTAAACTTTGATCTGAACACTCATTTCCTCTCTGTAGTTTTCTGTTCCATGCAGGTATTTGGTCTAGAACTACAGGCTGTTTCTCAGCTGATTTATTTATTTGACTCTTACTTCTGCCTGAAATGTAAAAATATTTTCAGTTCAGTATGAAACTGTAGTGCACAAATTAGACATTATTAGATGAATAATGGGAAACACTGTTGATATCCCAGCAGTTGTGGTCTTGACTAGTCTCTGTGTGAGACCGAGACTGAGTAAAAATGCAGTCGATTCCAAGACGAGGCTGAGTCTTGAGACTGGAACCGAGACCAAAACCAATCTCAAGTACTGCAACACTGTCTCCTACTATGCATCCTTATAAAAACCTAAACTAAATCAAAGTAAACTAAATAGGTATAAAACAATTTTACAGAGTTTCACAAGCAGACAGCAAACATGAACACCATCATACTGTATGTCAAAGCAGCCACAGTAACAACACAGAAGCAATGCATTACAGTTTTTCTCCATTGATTTGGCTCATTTCTTGAAACAGAAATTACATTCTCAAAACAACATGGACAAACCTCCAGACCACTTGGCAATTGTTAACAACAGAATTGTATTTCTCAGTGATTTCATCACATTGCAAATGTCTTAGTACATCTTTGCAAATGATTAAGTACAGTTAGCCCTCATTTAGCACAGTTAGCCTACATTTAGCACAGTTAGCCTACATTTAGCACAATTTCCAAGTGAATAGATCCTGTTGATCTAAACTGACTGATTCTCAGTTTAATGGTTGTTCTCTCCAAAACATGTCAGCATCATTTCATTCTATAAGTCATCACATGCAAAATAGTCTGTTCAATTGGCAAAATTAGTCATAACATAATCATATCACCATAATACCATGAATACCATATACTGTATTTATTTACAGCACTGTAGGCTACATATAATTTTCCTTGTTTTTGTTTATGTGTTTATATAACAGTATATTATGCATTATACATTTTCTTTTTTCATTTCTCTTTTTTACTTTGTGTGTGAATAAAATATTTTTATTTTTTTATTTTTTCAGTTTTATACACAATTGTATTCTGTTAGCTAGACAAAAAAAAAAAAAAAAAAAAAAAAAAAAAAAAAAAAAATAGCCACTGTGAATGAAGGACTGGGCTAAGACTGAGAGGTGGACATGAGGGATATTTCAATGGTCCTCTGTGAGGACCGGGTAGGCGGACTCAGGAGCAGGGAAGGAGGCAGAAGCAGAGGTCAGGTGACAAGAGTGTTTATTGTACAGAGTTGTATGGCAAGGAGACTGGCACCGGCAGATGAAGGCAGACGGGCAGGCTGGCGAAGAATGAGCTCAGGCGGGAGATGCAGGCTGGAGTCCGGGTGGAGTGGGTAGCTGGTGTGGCTTTTGGAAAAGCTCCGACAATCAACAAGCCTGGGAACAGAGGGGGTTCATAGCCAAGAGAACAGTGGAATGGAGACATACCAGAGGACGCGTTGGGGAGCGTGTTATGGGCGTACTCCACCCAGGGCAGCCGAGTGCTCCAGGAGAGTGGCTCTGCTGAGGTGATGCAGCGGAGAGCAGCCTCCATCTCATGATTGGCCTGCTCCGTCTGGCCATTGGACTGCGGATGGTATCCAGAAGACAGGCTGGCAGTTGCTCCTATGGCAGTACAGAAAGCCTTCCAAACCTGGGAGGTAAACTGCGGACCTCTGTCGGAAACAATATCTGAGGGCAGACCATGGATGCGGAAGACATGCTGTACCACTAAATCAGCAGTCTCACGTGCAGAGGGGAGTTTGGGCAGGGCAATGAAATGTGCAGCCTTAGAGAAACGATCAATGATGGTGAGGACAACTGTATTACCTCCAGAGGGGGGAAGGCCGGTCACAAAGTCCAGGGTGATGTGGGACCATGGACGGCTGGGAATGGCCAGTGGACGGAGCAGACCAGAACTAGGGTTGGTGGTGGTTTTACTTCAGGCGCAGACGGAGCAGGCTGCCACAAACGACCGGGTGTCCACGTCCATGGTCGGCCACCAGAAGCGCCGTTTGAGGAAGGAGATGGTACGAAGGGACCCTGGGTGACAGGTAAGGTGGGAGGAGTGGGCCCACTGCAGGACCTGAGAATGGATGGAGTCTGGGATAAAGAGACAGTTAGGAGGTCCGTTACCTGGGCCGGGCTGTGTGGACTGAGCCCGACGGACCTTGGCCTCTATCTCCCAGGTGAGAGCTGCAATGACACGGGAAGGAGGCACGATGGGTTCAGGTTCGGCGGGGACTTCTTCAGCTGAGAACTGGCGGGACAGGGCATCCGGCTTCACATTCCAGGAACCTGGACGATAAGTGATAGTGAAATTGAATCTACCTAAGAACAGAGCCCACCTGGCTTGACGAGCGTTCAGACGCTTAGCCGTCTGAATGTACGAGAGGTTCTTATGGTCAGTCCACACTATGAAAGGATGCTCCGTGCCCTCCAGCCAGTGCCGCCATTCCTCCAACGCCAACACCACAGCCAGCAGCTCCCGATTTCCGACGTCATAGTTCCTCTCGGGGGGGGTCAAGTTTATGAGAGAAAAAGGCACACGGATGTAGCTTGTTATCTTTGGGTGAGCGTTGTGAAAGGACGGCACCTACCCCAGTGTCAGAAGCATCCACCTCCACCACGAACTGCAGTGACCGGTCAGGATGGATGAGGATGGGAGAGGAGACGAACTGGCGCTTGAGCTCTGAGAAGGCTGCCTCGGCCTCAGAAGTCCAACGGAACGGAACAGATGGAGAGGTGAGTGCAGTTAGGGGGGCAGCTTTGCTGCTGTAGTTCTTCACAAACCTCCTATAGAAGTTGGCAAAACCATTGAAACGCTGAAGCTGCTTGCGGGTGGTGGGAGTCGGCCAGTTAGCGACAGCTGAGACCTTAGCTGGATCCATTCTGAGCTCACCTTCTGAGACGATGAAGCCGAGAAAGGAGGTAGGTGGCATGAAACTCACATTTCTCGGCTTTGACGAACAACTTGTTCTCCAGGAGACGCTGCAGCACAGTGCGAACATGGATCTGATGTTCTTGGAGAGAGCAAGAATAAATCAAAATATCATCCAAGTAAACAAACACAAACCGACCAAGCATGTCACGAAGCACATCATTCACCAGGGCCTGGAAGACTGCTGGG
The DNA here is from genome assembly GCA_033000465.1 of Sciaenops ocellatus. Classification (NCBI taxonomy): domain Eukaryota; kingdom Metazoa; phylum Chordata; class Actinopteri; family Sciaenidae; genus Sciaenops; species Sciaenops ocellatus. The sequence goes on along the minus strand of CP136880.1, from coordinate 27,907,876 downwards.
GCATTGGTCAGCCCAAAGGGCATTACTAAGTATTCAAAATGACCTAATGGAGTGTTGAAAGCAGTCTTCCATTCATCACCCTCTCTCATGCGCACCAGATGGTAAGCGTTGCGCAGGTCCAGGGTGGTGAAGACGGTGGCGCCTTGGAGAGGTACAAAAGCAGAATCAATGAGGCAGAGGATACTTGTTCTTGACTGTAATGTTATTAAGCCCTCTAAAGTCAATGCAAGGTCTCAGTGTGCCATCTTTCTTCCCCACAAAGAAAAATCCCGCACCTACCGGAGAGGATGACGGGCGGATGATCCCAGCTGCCAGAGACTCCTGTATGTATTTCTCCATGACTTGCTGCTCTGGACGGGAGAGGTTATACAGTTTGCTACTGGGAAGTGGAGCTCCGGGCAGAAGCTCAATAGCACAGTCGTACGGCCGGTGGGGAGGAAGAGAAAGAGCCCGTTCTTTGCTGAAGACTGGGGCCAGGTCATGATATACCTCTGAAACAGATGACAGATCTACAGGTTCCACTACAGGCGGGGGGTCAGAAGTTGAGGTTAGAGCAGAACGAAGACAGCGAGAGTGACAGTAAGGACTCCAAGAGCAGACCCTACCTGTGGTCCAATCAAAATGAGGGTTATGGAGCCTAAACCAGGGGAACCCCAAGATCAGGGGAACATGAGGAGAGTCAATTATATGAAAACTGATCACCTCCTGGTGATTTCTGGATAGCTGCATTTGCGCAGGAGCTGTCTTGCGGTTGATAGTGGCCAGCGGTATACCATTGAGGGCTTTGGTTTCCAGTGGAACATCAAGGGGCTCGGTCTTGATGCCCAACTGCTGGCAAACAGCTCTGTCAATAAGGCTCTCATCAGCCCCTGAGTCAAGTAGCGCGGTGAGAGGAAAGGACTGTCCTCGCCACAGGAGGGCAGCATCGAGCAGAGAACGGTCTGGGGGAGAAGGGCTGACTACACGGCTCGACAGTAGTTCTCCCGCTACTGACGAGCCTGACCTTTTGCTGGACGGATGGGACAAGTGGCAATAAAGTGACCAGCTTGGCCACAGTACAGGCAGGACTGAGTCCTAATTCTGCGGGCTTTCTCCTCGGAGGACAGGTGGATGCCATCTATTTGCATGGACTTGGGCTCGGGACTCCTCGGCATCTCCCGGTGATCCTCGCGAAGACTCAGAATATCTCGGCCGGGGCCGTGGAAGGTTCGCTGCTTAGAGCGAAAAGTGGAGGGAGCAGCTGACTCGACATGCCACAAGGATAGTTGGTCACTCACTTGGATGGCTGCTTTTATGGCCTCGTCTAACGTCGTGTGCTCCTTCCGGAGTGCTATCTCCCTCCCGACGTCATGGTTGAGCCCGTTCAGGAAAGCGGTGATGAGCGCTGCCTCGTTCCAGCCCGACTCCACTGCAGCACTTTGAAAACGGCTTACGAACTCCCGGACAGGAAGCCATCCTTGGCGGATCCTGGACAGCTGCAGACCGGCTTGCTGACCCCGCATGGGATGATCATACACCCGCTTGAGCTCCCCGGCGAAGGCATCAGCGGACATGGCGAGAGGGGAGTTTTGCTCAAAGAGGGTGTTGTAAAAGTTCAGCGGAGGACCCTCCAACAGGTTAACCAGGTAAGAAATCTTAGCCGCTTCACTGGCATAACGAAAGGGTTGAGCATTGAAAGTTAACTGGCACTGTGTGAGAAATTGGCGACAGGTGTTGGGATCCCCTGAGTATTTTGCAGGGGGAGGAATATGGAGTTCAGGGCCGGCTGGGGCATTAACTGGAGCTGATCACCAGGCAGCGGAACGACGGGGACAGGGGCAGCGTTGAGCCGATTGGTGAGGGCAGCCAGGGCAGCCAGGGCAGCGGAGACTTGAGTCAGCTGGGTTGTGACTTCCCGCAGGGCTGTGTCTAGTTGCCCCAGATGCGCTCCCTGCATGGCAACTGCCTTCTTGAGTGCCTCCTGCTCAGAAAAGTCCATGGTGGCTGGATTATACTGTCAGGACCGGGTAGGCGGACTCAGGAGCAGGGAAGGAGGCAGAAGCAGAGGTCAGGTAACAAGAGTGTTTATTGTACAGAGTTGTATGGCAAGGAGACTGGCACCGGCAGATGAAGGCAGACGGGCAGGCTGGCGAAGAATGAGCTCAGGCGGGAGATGCAGGCTGGAGTCCGGGTGGAGTGGGTAGCTGGTGTGCAGAAAAGAGAACAGGTTGGGCTTTTGGAAAAGCTCCGGCAATCAACAAGAATCTAGAGAGAGCTGTAGAGAGCTGAAGACGTCACTAACTGGTAGCAGTGTCTATAATCCAGCGCTGACTGACTGTGGCCCAGGATCTTAAATAGCACGGAATGATGACCAGATGAGCAGCAGCTGAGAGGCCCCGACTCCAGCACAGCAGTCTCCCATCTGTAATCAGGCCTGATCACACACACAAACTAGGGAGCAGGGGCAGAGGGCATGACAGTCCTCTGCCATAGTGACAAAACATCTAAACATTTTGACTTGCAGTGCTCACATAATGCCAAAGGGTCGATGCATTTTGGAGGTGCTGACTATTTATATGAGAAAGAAATTTAGTTTTGACACATGAGTGAACTGTTTTGGGAGAGATATGCGCTTTTGCAAGTGAGCTATGGTGTTGTGCTGAACTCTAAGACTGTTTTGCCAAGTGATCTTAGAGTTTTGAGAATGTAATTTCTGTTTCGAGAAATGAGCCAAACCAATGGAGAAAAACTGTAAAAAAAAAACTACCAATGTACTGAAGCACATTTAATCAGTGATGTACCTGTTCATCTAAACACCTGTCACTGTTTGTTGTTAACAGAATAACAACTGTACATGGAGAATCAAGGCCAGGGGATTCCAGTACTTTGAAACCACAAAAAATTAAAGTAAGTTCTAATTAGATTGATAACCAAATCACACATCTTGTTGCTAACAGCATACACGTGTCCCTCTACAATAATCATAGTTACCTAACATACTCTGAGTGAACTCTCTGGTTCTCTTATCACACTATCACAGAAGTAGTGTAACACATAAATATGAGTATATGACTTCTTACACAAGATTGGTGTAACACACAGAAACGGAACTCTCATTTTCAAGTGCTGTTGCTGATACTTGACAATTATATATATGAAAGACAGCTAAGCTGAAATCTCCTGATTTCACAGTCAAAACTATAGGATGGATAGAGAGTGTACAACACATATACAGTCAATTAAATTAAAAGTCATTATAAGTTTAACTGATGGCTTTTATTAGGTCTGATTTCAGGAGGTGCTGCAGCCTCCTCACAGCCCTACTTCTCATGTCCATGCTGGGTAACAGTCATTCAGTCAGGCTGGTCTGCTTTTCATGGACACAGGAATGATGGTGGACTCTGAAACATAATATGACAGACTGAGCCAGGCACAGGTTGAATATCATTGTGAACACCAACACTAGTTGGTCGGCACAAAGTTTGAGGACCCTCCCCCTGATACCATGTGGTCCTGCTGCCTTCCTGACTCATGCTCAGAGAGAGTGATAGATGTGGAAGGTGTCCCCTCTCATGCAGTAACCTCTGCTTCAGCTGTATTTACTTGTTGGCTGCAGATGATCTCAAAGCGAGCTTAACAGTTGTTCAGCTCACCTGCTGGAGATACATCAGCACCTGACAAGGAGGAGGTGGTACACTTGTAGTCTGTCTTAGTTCTACATGTTGCTTGTATTGCACTATTGGAACTGTAGTTCCACTTATTTTCCTGTAGTCTCTTTTTGCCTCCTTTGTTGTTGAGCTGATTACTTGTCCAGGGTGTACCCCACCTCTCACCTAAAGTCAGCTGGGATAGGCTCCAGCCCCACTGTGAGGATGATGAGGATAAGCGGTTATAGATAATGTATGTATGTATGTATGTATGGATGTATGTATGTATGGATGGATGGATGGATGTATGGATGGATGGATGTATATGTATGTATGTATGTATGTATGTATGTATGTATGGATGGATGGATGGATGGATGGATGGATGGATGGATGTATATGTATGTATGTATGTATGTATGTATGTATGTATGTATGTATGTATGGATGTTACCTTTCTTACTTTGTAGACTACTGCTTTATAAGTATGCATGTTGCCAGTTTCATTCTCTGCAATTATCTCCCTATGTCATTGTTAAGTCAAGCCGGGTTATTGAGTAGTAGTGGAGGAGAGACAAGAAGGAACAAGAAGCTTTACATTTCTTGAGTATGGATATTGTGTACTCCACAGACCCCTCTGCCTGTTCATGGAACGTGCAAATCAAATCAAAATCAAATCAAATTTTATTTGTATAGCCCAAATTCACAAAACACGTTTGCCTCAGCGGGCTTTACAATCTGTACAATCTGTGACACCCTCTGTCCTTAGACTCTCGGTTCGAGTGAGGAAAAACTTGCCCACAAAAAACCCTTGCAACTCATCTTTGTAGTGGTTTGGGGGATTAGTACAGTGTTTAATTTAAGTAGACTGCAAGGATGGTATACTGCTGTTAAACTGTTAAACAACAGCACGGTGCCATAGACAAAAGCATTATCATCCAGTTTCAGACTTGGTATTCTTGAGCTCCAGTTGCACCATCTACAGTAGTGTCACAAGTCAAGACACTTGTACCACCTGCAGGCAGTGAGGATGTGGTGTCAAAGAGGACTGGCAGGTCGTGACTCAGTTCTAATGAAAAGAGGAATGAGCATCACGTCAAGTGTTCATAAGGTGGACCTGTCCTCAAAAAAGTCATGTATTTGCTCAGTAAACCTCACAAGAAAACAAAATGGAAGAACCCACAGAGAGGGCAGAACAAACAAATTTGAAAATGGGTTGGCATTTTGTCTCTTTGTGCATACTGCTGAGTTAAACTTACGTGTTGTGCTGACACCATATTTTAATCCTACTTTTCATTATTTTAATCATCAAATTGATCTAACATTAGCCTTCTGTTTATATTCTTGTCTGGTGACATAGATTAGATAGTGATGTTCTGATTGTGTCATTCAGCTCTGCTCAGTGGAGAACACGCTGCTGTTCTATTTTTGATGAAAGCTGCATCGAACAGCACCACCTGCTGCTCACCTTCGAACCTTTCAGCATGAAAATAAACCTCAGGGTGACCTTGGTTTGGATTATTCTGAAGCTGCAAAATGTGTCACACAGTGCCTTTGTGAATATGTTGCAACTTAGCTAACTTTTTTCAATGTTCTTTCTGAAACTGAAGCAATCAGGCTTCCTGGGCAGCACAATAGACACCATCTTCTGGCAGTTTGACATGCAGAGGATCACCCTGGAGGAGCTGAATCACATCCTGTTCTACGCCTTCCGCGACCACCTGACCATGAAGGATATCGAGAACATTATCATCAACGAAGAGGAGAGCCTGAAGGAAAACTGATATTTAGTGTGCAACAGTGTAAATAAACCTGTCTCATCCTTGCTTTCATACTGTATGTTAGACCTGTATCATTTCTAAGTAAGTCTGTAAGTCTGACTGTATCTGCACATTGAAGATGCATTTACAATATATCCATCCATTATCTGTAACCTTTTATCCTCATCAGGGTCACAGGGGGACAGGAGTCTATCCCAGCTGACTTTGGGCAGAGGCGGGGTACACCCGGGGTCACCAGTTCATCACAGGGCACATAGAGACAAACAACCATTCACACATACATTCACACTGCCGTTTACAATATGGTTACAATAGGTGTGCCTGGTGAAAATTGGGGGATGTGTGTCATTCATCTTTTCTGTGTGTACATCAAGCAGCTGTTCAGTGTTCCAAGTTTTTACATTTCAGACAGCACCAGGTCAGAAGTTGGACTGTCCTTTCAAAAAGAAATCTTCAAATCAGGAGTAAATGTTTTACTTTAATGAGAGGATGAAGTGGAACTATTTTTCTGGTCATGAAAATAAAATTAAAAACACAATGAGAGTAAAAATGAAATACAACAAAAGAAAAATAAAACTACAGCTGATGACAGTCAAACCTCTGTACATGCACGCTCCTGCAGCTTTGGCTCTGGAAATGCTTCTGTAATTATTAATAATAATTCCTTTAGCTTCAGTAGTGCATTTGCAGTGGTCACTGTTCAGGCCCTAAACAAATAAACAGTTTCTGGTATAACCACTGAATATGCAAGATGGAACAACTGCAAATCATTAGCAAGTGTCTAAATATTCCAGATAATGGCCATATATAGTCATATATTATATGACTGCAAAAAATGTTGAATCTGCTCAACCTGCAAGATATTCAAATTATGAATATATAAGTCAGTTTTGAGAACACAATGTTAATCTTACTTATTCAAGTCAATATTTTACTAATCATCTTCTGACCTTTATCACTTCACGTCTCAAATTTCTGACACCTCTCCTGGAATTTGATCCCAGTCCTCTTTTACAAAAGCTACCAGCTTACAGATACTCTTTGGTTTCCTTGGAGCCACTGCTTTCTTTAAATCACACCAAATCCCTGGTTGTTTAATCCTATGAAAGTTGCCTGTAACTGAATGTAAACCTTCTTTAGGGAGCACAGCCACACAGCTTGTGAACTGTTCTCCTTGTTACCGTCTGGCAGACGTTACAGCAGCATGGCTACAAATGTTATTAATTTTAAAGTTGTATAATACAGTACTATGTTAATGAACTGTTGATGATGTGATCTGATAATGTAGTCCTGTTTTAGAAGAAGACAAATTATGTTACAGTTTAATTCTGCCCCCTGACTTGGTGTCTGTTCCTGCATATGAATAAGTCACTGGTTTGCACTTTCCAACATCACCACCAGAGAGCATCTTCTTCATTTCATAAATCTCTAGTTGCAGTGAGCTTGAGTTGCCTGTAGGGGGCTCTCACACAACATCAAGTCCATCCATCCATTATCTGTAAACTCTTGTCCTCCTCATCAGGGTCATGGTGGGGCTGGAGCCTATCCCAGCTGACTTTGGTGAGAGGCGGGGTACACCCGGACAAGTCACCAGTTCATTGCAGGGCACATCAAGCTCATCCAAGTTCTTTGTCTTCACATGGAGCCTTTAAATCAAGTACAATATCTTTTATACTGGATATAACTAGATTTTGACCAACAGTGTTAAAATATTAAAATAAGTCAAATCAGCAGGATGTTTGTAATTACAGAAAGTTGATTTGCTCTCGCATTTTTGTTAAAAACTCACTGGTACACTTCATGACTACCAGGTGGATTTTCACCTGCCTCTGGGACATCTCCAACTGACTGTGTTGCAGCAAGACTATTGACCAGGTCAAGAAAAACAACTCACATCACTCCTATATGATCTGCACTGGCTTCCAATCAAGTCCAGAATTCATTTTTAGGTTCTTCTTTTCACATACAGACTCTACATAGTCAGGTACTAGTATACATCTCCATCATAAATTGGTCTATATATGTTTTGACCGGCTTAGTTGTCCTTCATACACGACTAAAAACAAAAGGATGCACTTTTCTTGAAGTGGTGGCTCCAAAACTTTTGAACGCTCTTCCTGTAGACCTACGTTCTGCTGTGTTTGTTCTAGCTTCTAAAAAGCAGCTCAAAACATATTTATTGAAGCTGGCCTTTCTCTCATCTGCTGTTTGATGCTGTATGTTGTCTTCATGTTCTGTTTTTACTCATGTTTTATTATTCATATTTTTTTATTTTTGATGTACTTTGTGACTCTGTTCTGTGAAAAGTGCTACACTAAATGTATTATTATGATATTGTTATACTGGCTTATGTTGACCGGGCCTCTGTGGAAAAATGTGACTTCATTGACTGCACGCACAGAAAGTATAACAGCGTTAATGATGAGGCTGATGGAGTCCTGCCAGAAACACTGCAGGCTGCGCACACAGTTTGTCTGACCTGATCAGAGATGAATCAGGCTGCAGGATTTTCCAATTTCCCTGAAAGCAAGATCCATATCACATCACTGCTGTTGGAAATCCACTTCCAAACCTGACAGATGTTACTCTGCAGGAATCCAGATGTAATCTTTTAGCTGTTCATTTTAAAAGTGCAAAAGGCTCGCCTAACACCACCAGACCAGACTACTGAGGAATAGAAGAACCCAAAGTGTCTAAATGAAGGAAGTTTGTTAGCTTCCATCTGTTTCCATTTTTGTCTCAGGGATTACTAAATGTGAGTCTATAGGCCATGACCAGATGTATGGATCAATACTGTTTTTCTGTGTACTTCATCCTATATGAGATCAAGTGAAATGATGCATTTGTCTGCTCTCATTGACAGACAGGGTTTGGGGTTTTAATGATGGTGGTGGAGAGTGCTGTCTGACATGTCAGTCCAAAATCTCTTACAGGTCATAGCATGTGGTTCATCATTTCATACTCATTTATCACTTATGGGGAATAAATCACTGATCCTGATCCTCCAGCCTCCACAATAACTATTATGATTTATAACTCAACTCATTTGTTTGCAGGATATTTCACCATCTATGCATGTTGGCAGGGCACTCTTGATTTCTGATAAGTAAAAAGTGGAAACAATCTTTATTTTTCTCGAGGTAACTAAATTAGCAGTATTAAAAAAAGAATTGCTAGCTTGGTTTTCGTACTCCACTGATGAAAGCTGCTCGGCTTTAAGCGGTTAAGCGGCAAATAACATGAAAAGCCGGGACTTTGTCCCACAGTTTAGGATTTAGTGAAGTGATGCTCTGAGTTCTTGTCATCCAACATCCAACACAATAAAGGTGTAGACATTTCTCAGCTCTAAGATGCATCGCGGTGTCGATGTGAAAGATTCAGAGCTCTAAATTGCAATACATAGTCACCAAACTGAAGAGAAAGAATACAAACAAAAGGAAAATGAATAGTCGCGAAATATAAAGGCTATTTTGCAAGTCAAAACACACTTCTCATAATGATCTAGAGGATAATAACACACATTTTAACAACATTTTCTGTTGCCTGAGGACATTATAATAATAGATGTAACAGCACACATGCTGCATGCAGAAACATATTTTTCCTGTCCTGCTTGTATACAAACCATTCCATCTGTGCAAGAAATCTTCCTGTTTGGGGTTAGCTTCTCAAATGTTTGAAAGTCCCTTTATTTATGACATACCCTTGAGCTGTTTGGTATGTATTCCTTTTCTTTTGTGTCATAAACTATATGATAATAATAATACATATGTCAGAAAAAGAAATTATATTTTCTTTCTACGAGATCTTGGCTGTAGAAATGTTGTTGATCAGTTTACACACATGGCTGTTATTCATTTATGCCACGTGCTGCTGGGATGCTGCTGGGATGATCCGTGCCCTGCTGTGCTTTCTACTGCAGAAACATGGACTTACAATCAGCTACATTGTGAACATTGTGACTCCATTAACATTGCAGTGCTGTAGAAAATGTGTTGACCTAATTTCAGTTTCAATCCTTATCTGTCACCTGCACCCCAACACATGTTTGATGATGTGTCTCCTGTGAGGTTACGACAAATCTCCAGATTAGAGATTTGCATTTTGTTTTTCCACACAGATATTTGCTCTCTCGCCTGCTTCTCTGTTATCTGCTTTAGTTGTGAATACACAAGACCCTAGTGGTGAGTTCACTCATCCACAAGGTTCTCTGATTTCTCTAACCGACAAACCGGTTTGAACCAGCCTGAAGCTGAAACTAAGCGAGTTCTCAGCTCCACATCCAAGCTACCACAGTAAGCACTATTAAACCTCCCTGAGCTCATAGAATTTCCTAAATGAGCAGCTGATAGACTTCCTCTTAATCTGATGAATTTCATGACTATTATTAAACACTCATGCATGTTACGCCAAGTTCTTTCTTTTTTAAATGTTCTATTGCTTCATTTCATTCACATCTTATTTAAAAAGATACACATATAACATGCTTTTGAGCTGTTGGTTCTGTTTTTCCAGTGTCATTGTAGTCAGAGTGTTTAATGATGGTAAATAAGCTGTGTTTTATAGAAGTGGTGTTTTCTTCTTTGTTTCAGCAGCACCTGAGTGACTGACTGTGTCTCAGTCTGTATCAGAAATGGATTTGGGAAATATGCTTAGAATTGGATGAGAATATGACTCTTATCTGTCCCGTCAATATGAAGCTAGCTTAGTTTACAGATCTCCAAAAGTCACAAAATGTTTCTACCAGCGCATCCAAACTCACTAACATGTTATATCTAGATTATTTCATCCAGATGAAAACCTTGAGACAGGGCCTTGCCAGCTGTTTCCTTTTTTTCAATGCTAGTCAAATTAACTGACTGCTAGCAGTAGCTTAGCATACAGACATGGCAGTTGTATTTTCTTGACTGTTACTGTTAACTGTTTTAAAGTGGACTTTGCCATCTTAATGTAGAGCTGGAAAGACGCGACATGCGGGAACACTTAGCGTGACAATTGCTCCTTCCTTTCAAAGGGAGTATTCTCTCAGATTTATCAAGACTCCAGCCACAGATGACTTGTTCATTAATTCAGACTTGCGTCTTCCTTCCTCTCACCTCACTAATATGACCTTGCCCTCCCGCCACAATGAACAACAGGCCTGCTGCCAATTGGCTCCAGCGCTTTCCTTTACCTGGCACTGGACCAAACCCAATTAATTCATGTGCTTCTCTATTGTGATGCAAACCCAATGTGGGGTCAGCACATTTGACCATCTGTCCATTTATGAGTTAAACTACTGGAGACTGAAGACTGTGGTTTGACTGGAAAGCTCCAGTGTCTGTGTGAATCAGTGAGGTGAAACATGAATTGGCTGAAGAAATGAAGCATAAAAGCAGAGATGAAGGTGTTTTTAACTTGCCACATGTTTCTTAATAATCATATTTATATTTATTAATTATTGTATTTTCACCTTAATTTTATATGAACATTTCTGTAATATTCTATTACTTTACGCTACACCTTATAACTTTATATTATTTTATTATATTTAGGTACTTTCCCCTGTTTCTTTTATGTGAGTGCAAAATCAGTCTGTTAAATCTGAAAACGTACTTGTCATGATCATATAAACTGAATAGAAACTATTGTTCATACGAGTTATGTATTCCAGAAAGCAAACTCTGTGAAAAATTGTGCCCCTACACACTTATTCTGAGAATATACTGTAACCTTTTCTGGTTCACTGAGCAGAGCGTGAGACTCACCAAGGCTCCACAGATTGTTTGTGCCTCCAGTATAACAGGACGTTACAGTTCCTCAAACACACTGAGTCACTGCTTGTTTGCTGGTCCAGTGTTATGGTGACCCAGTCAAACCGTGGCGTTACCCTCCCTATCCCAGTCTCCACCTCCACCCACTGGCTCTCTTGTTGCCCTCCAAAGTATTGCCATGGAAACAGTAACATATCTGAGCTCCTGCTGAGCTGTCAGCAGCAGTGCATCCAGGGTTACCTAACCCATGGGGGGAAGAACGCTTTACCGTGCTACCCTGCTATCAGCTGGTGATAAACACAGCTGACAATAAACACAAACTCTAACAGTGTACATGGGCGTGTATGTTTTATAGCTGTTTGATGCTGATCTGAGCTTTGAACTGTGCTCACTGTGTGAGGAGGAGATTATTGCTGTTACATATGTTCATACCTCCATAACCAAGACCATACTGTGTCTTGTGTGAATCCATAACACTAAATTAAAGCACAAATTACTTAAATATGAAAAAACAAGATGTACACCTTTACACTGTGTAGCAGCACTTTGAATGAAATGCTAACATCAGCATGTTGACATGCTCACAGTGACAGTGCAAATATGCTGATGTTTAGTAAGTAATATTTACCAAGTTCACCATCTTAGTTTAGCCTGTTAGTAGGCTAATAATGCTAGACACAAAGCACAGCTGAGAATTTCATTATTTCTGTCAGAATTTAAAGTATTGAACAAAATAAACGAAATGATGGCACAAAATAAGTCTTAAATATAAGTCCCTTTATTTCACTGAACAAGTGAAAACTTTGACCTGCTGGTAGCAGTGGAAGTGGCAGAGGAACATGAATGTGTCTACAAAATTTGATGTCCAATAGTTGTTGACAATAAAGCAACAGTGCTCATATAAAATGATAAGTGCTAGACAACAAACAGCAGCTATGGGTGCATGTGGGGTAGCATCAGAGTTATCAGAAGGTCACAGTGCTGCCCAATCCATCAGCAACCACTCTGCAGACTGGTGACCTTTACATGATCCACCTGATGCAGCGGGGCCTGGACACGCAGGCCCAGTTCAGATTCGTGACTGGGGAGCATCGTGTGGACAGATGTACAGTAGATTTGGCCTCGGGCCCCTGAGGTGCAGCCAACCGTGAACCGAGGCTGCAGTAGCCGGATTGAGCCGGTTCAGTGTAATGGTGCCTTGGTGGGCTCAGTGCTCAATCACTTAATCTGCATGCACCGGCTGGACCCTGAGGGGTGGAAGTGTGGGGGTTGTAGATCAAATGAGAGAGGGAGGAGCAGAGGAAAGACGAAACATGAGCTCTGCTTTGCATGCAAGTGTTACTGCTCGGTCCTATTGTGGCTCTGATGCTGGTCACACCAGCAGGTTGTGAAACATGAACCGCTCCACCCCCAACAACACCAACCCCCCCATCACAAGAAAACCTGGTAATACCTTTGAAGTCATAGTGTAGGTTTCATAACAATTAATTCCAGATAGTGCTCATCAAGAACATTCTGTATAAGATCAGACATAAAAGCTGTGCAAACAAAAATGTAAATTAAGATGCAGTCTTATCCTTCTCTGGAAAATGAGAAACTTATTAGCATTTGGAATCTTTTATTTACTGTAACTGGCCTGCTTTTTATCGCCTCAACTGGTCCGCCTGCTCGCAGTACACTCTTTCAGCTCCAACAAATTCTCTAATTACGTTGCCGTTCTTTAGTGAGTCAAAGTTTGCCTGAATTACGAGACATTGCATCCACAGTTCCAGTTAAATCTGAGTAATATTAATGTTTGTTCTCTTTGTATTCACACACACAGACTCACTCCCTAAATATCCTTCCCTTCCTGTGCTAATGTTACATAAGCAGCCACTTGCTGAACGGACACACTGGGTGTTTGCTGTGACAGGTCCTGCAGTCAGATATAAACGCAGGCGCCGATGAAGAGACACATTCTCTTGTAAGCACACAACCTGCAGGGACTCATTCATCATCTGTACCAGTGAATGTTATCTGCATCAAATTCAGCTGAAGTGCTGGAACAGCTGTTTGTTTCCTGTTCTGTTTCTTGTTCCCATTGTTGTGTTTCTTGGACCAGTAGATGTCCTCATTAACTGCATTAGTATTTATATCTTTCCCATGCTGAATTACTAATGAGGGCAGATCAATAGAGCTGTATTTGCTTTATTTAGCTGTATTTTCTGGTGGTTTGAAACAGAATCATATGACTGTGAACTCAAAGGTCAAAGTCTCACTAAGACTGCAAACCATCTTCTGATAAAGCTGCCTCTGCTTACCTAATGAAATGGGACATCTGGGACATGTGCAGATTACACAAGAACGGTAAACAGCCATTGAGTCATTTCCAAAACATTGCATGTCCATTTTAGAGACACATAACCTGAGATCTGTCCCTCAATACCTGTCAGTCACAGTGGATTTAATTTGTTTGTACTTTGATGTTTGATGCTTGTTTAATCCTCAGTGTAGTGTAGTAAAGTGTAACTTGTGGTTTTACATTTACATCCTGTGATGGACTATTTAACGTCTAACTGCCTCTTATTTTGTTTTATATGTAAAGTTTAATGGTTTATTTATTGATTTATTAAAGAAAGAAGATGGTGCACCCTGGTAACTCACCTGGTAAAGTGTGTAAAGTGCACGTTACCACAGCAGCCTGGGTTTGATTCCAACCTGCATCCCTTTGCTGAATGTCATCCTCTCTCTCTTTGTCCCCCGTCCGTCAGTCTCAAGCTGTCATTGTCGACTTAAGGCTAAAAATGATTAAGAAATAATTAAAGACACGTTCTTAGGTTATATGATCACACAGAATGTGGTGCAGTTACCCAGATAAGTTGAATAGTTTGGGTTCTAAAACTAGTTCCAGGAGTAACTCCAATCTTCTGAACTACATTTTATTCTCTACTCTCGCAGGCTTCTGTCTCTACCATGTGTCAACCCAATCTTTCAAAACGCGGAGCTATTCCTTTAGAGCATCACGAGACACAAACGCTATGGTTTTTGTTTAAACTGTACATTTTAAATGTGCAATTCAAAATATCAAGCTGGATAATGAATAAAGGAAACAGCCTGATGCATTATGTAACCTCCCATTCAAACCTATTCTTGATTTGAAGCTGAGAGATCTGAAGACATCTCCTGCCGGGCTTCCATTGCTCATCACTATCATATTTTATTGGCTGAAGTACGCTAATAAACAAAGATGACAGGGAGGTAAACACAGCAAAACTGGTCTAGATAGATAACACTGAACATTGACCATGTTACCTAATCAAGAGGACTCCTCAAACTTGGTGCAAGTCTCTACAGACTGCCTCCGTTTCCAGGAGCCCTCATATCTGTGACCTGGACTATTTTAGGGACATCTGGGAGCGTTGTTATGAAATTTGAGCCAAAAGTTAAACATCTGTGGACGGAATCTTATCTCTAAGGAATACATCAGGATCCCTCCCCATGGGGAAGAAGAGCACTGAACGCTGACCCCTGGTTAAATTTAGTGTCCCCTTTGTTATGATAAAGCAAGAATGCTTGGTGTGGACAGGAGAACCGGGTCAGCAACTCAAGGCTCCAGTTTCCGTCTACCCACTGAAATTTCATTGTGCATAGCTTGTCTCTTGTGCCTCTGGGACCAAAAGTTTCAGCTGACACTTGCAGTGCAGTGACATTCTCCCTCTCCAGTCATAACTGCCATGCCAGCTGCAGACAGACAGCGATTCTGTGGCGACACATTGTTCACACAGACCCGCAAAACAAAGCTGTTAGCGAGGATCTGGGTATTGTTTCTCTTCAGACTCAGTGAGGATCTTTGGTTTATTGTTTGACTCAGCACACAAAGTCATTGCCACATGCCAGGCATACCGTGCATGAACTTCATTCTGCAGACCTTTGGAGGAAAGAATACGCTTCCTGAGCCTCTTAATGCTCCTGGCTGCCTTTTGTCCATATAAGGGACTGGCCTGTGGTCACACTTGTAGTGGGGACAGTTTTTAGGAGAGTTACACCAGCATGAGATTGACACTTGGTGTTGTTTATGGGGCCAGTTGCACCACATGGGGGAACGCCTTGCAGTCTTATCAACACAGATCAGTCTGGCTGTGTGGGCCACGGGTGGACTGCAGTTGTAAACACAGCTCACAAACCCTCCCATCTGCAGGCCAAAATGTAAGCCAAATATTTTTAGCTCTGTTAACTGGAATAGGCAGATATAATCTCCTGTAGCTTGTGGGGGAGCAGGAGAAAACACACTTTTAGTAATCTACATGACCAATTATTACTCTGCAGAGTGAATTTCACTTCCGAAAATAACACTTCAAAAATAGTTCCAGTTAGTTTGTAGTCTTTCGTAGTCGAGTGTAAATGGATGGCCCACAAGAGATGCAGTAAACATGTAGAGAACAGACTAACAGTTTGACTTAGGTTCTTCTTGATTTATAAATATGTTCTGTGTCTTGTTAGCTGACTAGAATAACAACTCAATAGACACAAGTGACTCAGATGTGCTATACACATCTGAGTCACAGATGTGATATACACATCATCATACATTATTAATTCATACAGATTTACCTGTGTACTTAAAGCTAAAGTTGTCTTTCAAACTTACTTTGCAAATAGAGATTTTACATAGAAAATACACATCTTAGTTTGTGATGCTTAGATTGAACCACCCAACAGTGAATAAAGTACTTGAATGTAGCATCACCTTGGTAAGTGAAAAAGCTGCTTACACATGAATATGTGTAAGCAGCAGTAGCATTACAAGCAACACAGTAACACAGAACACTATATACAGGCATGAGGTAAAAATTGTGATACATTATAAATAGAATCATATAAACTCTGAGGAGGAAGAACATATGGTTCTACCTCTAAAAATTTACATAAGAAAAATATACATATGTGCAATAACTTATGCAAATGTGCATCCCTTATTATGTCTGTCAGCTCAACTGTTCCAGAATGAGTCTCCTTTCTCATTCTCTCAGTCATTGTACAAATATGTATTGAACATGTTTGCTGATGCCGTGTGTTTATAGTATTTAAGTAGAACTGTTAATGTCAGACTTTAACTTGTAATGTATGTGAAGTATTTTGTACTGTAATGAATTCAATAGTGAACCTAATTTTTACATTCATACCACAGAAGTCAGTGATCAGAGATGGGGGATGTTTTGCACACTTCTTTCATCACTCAGTGCTGCTGGGGTGCAGAGGGAAGAGGCGGCGCCTCCGTCTGCTTCACGACTGCTGATGTCACCGCTGGAAGCGCCTCTCTGGCGGTATAAATCCAGCCCGCCTCTCCTCTCCTGCACTCACTCACTCAGCCGAGCAACGCTGGAGCTGCTCCGCGAAACCGTGCGCACCTAACAACTCATCCTCGCCGAGTTGGAGGGGCACACTTGGAGCAGAAAAACACGAGCTATCCAGCGGACGAACAAAGAGACAAGATGTCCAGCTACGTGTCCTCGGAGTGCCGCCGCGTCAGCCCCTCAGTCCACGGCAACAAGTTTGACACGGCGCACCGAAAGAAGGCCGTGGCCAACATTTTTGAAAACGTCAACCAGGACGCGCTGATGAGACTGTTCCAGAAAACGGGCGACATGAAGGCGGAGGAGAGAGTGAGGAGCATCTTCTCCTACACACAGGACCCGGAGGAGACGGCCCGGGCCCTGATGGCGCTCAAACAGCGAAAGAAGGACAAGTTCCTCCAGATCGCGGGGATGATCCGGCAGCTGCTCAAGGTGCGTTGAGCGCATCTCTCGCTGCCTGTGTCTCTCTGTGGGCTCATGTGAGAGCCGAATGTGAAAACACCCCCAGTATGACTGGGTTACCGCCGCAGGTGCGACTCACCTGTCGCCTGGAATGGAGCGGTGAGGTGCGGTGTAGAACGTGAAGCCGTCCGCCTGGAGGGCATCACAGCGGAGTCGCCTCCTGGATGGAGGTGACGGCGGAGAGTCGTGCCCGGAGCGGACAGAGCAACATGAACTGTCTGGGAATAAGCAGGGCAAACACGTCTTCCTCTAGACTTGAATTCATGAATGCATCCGTGTGGATGTGACTGTGAAGCAGCACCTTGTACAGGTGGAGCCTCCATCACTGCGTTGATGGTGGTGCACAGCTGCAATATGAGACTTTATAGTGCCCAAGAAGCTGCCTGAATGTCTGTCTGTCCTGAACACATGCCTTGTATGTCAGCTTCACTTTGTTATATGAACACTACTCATTAGTGGCCACTAATGTGTTATTGTTACAAACTGTTAGAGCACAATGATGATTTGTGTTGATGATCCTTTCTTTGTCTTTTTAAATAAATTATTACCTTATATAAAACATGAACACTTCTTTGTCATTATTCCATGTTATTGGTCATCTTATCAGGTCATGAGGTTCATCCAGTTTAGTTATGGCCGGTTCATATAAGCTCAGGTGTTATTATTACATTGTATGATAATGTGAGGAATAGTACAAAAACATATGAGTAGCATTGCAGTTGTGTTGACCTTTGTCATTTGAGGATTAGTGAGAAATCAAACCTTGACAAAGGATGAGACATCTTCGTCTATTTAAAGGATTCAGCAGTGTTAGTGTATAGAAGTGAAATAATCTCATTCTGGGACTATAAAAAACGGTTTCTATAAAAAAGTAAGATCTGATCTGGATCCAAGATGAAATTATTTGTCTTTTTTAGCATCTTGACACAAAACACGTCTTATCATTCTGGCATCCAGCAGCTGTGAGCTGTGATGGTCATAAACTGGGGAAGCCCTCAGGTTCAACACGCCAAATCACCAGAGAAATAGGAAAGTGATGTGTTTGTCGGTGCAGGTGTAGATGAATACATGACACAGCAATGTAACAGCTGATGTGTAGAGTGTTGAGTCATGTAATCAACGACCAGATTCACATTTATTTCATAGTAAAGAAAACAAAAGAGGCACATGCTGATCACATTCTGCCTGTATTGTTCTTCAGTGTGACGCAGCAGAGGGCATCTGAAGGGAATAGAGTTACTCATGAGAGGATGTGGTTAACCTTCATCAGGTTTCCCCTCATAGCGCCGTATGCCTCACCAGACCAGCATAAACCAGTTTGGCTCAGTTTGGGTGGAGAGGGTGGGGGCTGGACGGCTTTCTCTGCGCAGTGTGTTTGTGCTGGAGTCTATTTAATCATCCCTGCTCTCTAGATAAGAGCCTGTCTAAGTAGCATTACAGGGCTGAGATGGGTGGAGGCTTTGCTTCTTCACCCTTTGATTCTTCACGCTTAAGAAAATCATAAAGGACCCCTCCATTACTGCAACCCTCTCCCACATTTACAGACAATTTCAAAGCCCCTTTGGTATATTTTACAGTATTTCATCGGTGGTTGGGTGTGTACGTCAGCTTAGCTGCACACACGCACAGATCACTTGGTGTGTGCTAATCTGCTTGCACTGATAGTTCCTCAACCAGCTCAAACCAGTTCCCTGGGTTGTTGTGCATGACGACATCTGACTGTGGGCGCTCCTCACATGTGCTGACAGATATGGGAAGCTCAAGTATCAGTCGCCCTACAGCGTGGAACTCTCAGGTGAATAAGCTCCTGTGACTGTTAAAAGGTGTGCTCGTGTACTGTAGCCAGAAACAAATGAGTCCATATCACAGACAGCCGGATGTTCCCAGACAAGCTTTAAAATGAGATAGAAAGGGCACGTCTGTATAGTACAATACATTTTAAATCAATTCATTTGATGGTTTATTGAGAAATGATGTGTACTGTGAAGGTGTTTGACACATTTTATGATGCTAAAAAATGAAAATATATCACTGACAGAAATTTATGGGGCAATAAACGTAGCTACTTCTATAATAACAATGTATCAGTGATAATGTGACAATATGGCAAAGTGATAAGTGTCACTTAATGAGCCAACAGAAAGAGATGTACTGCATTAAAACAAGTTTTGGTTTCGCTGCTCTCATACTGTCTTTTTCACCTGCAGCAGGCCGATGTTTTTCCAGCAGACAGTCAGCTCAGTTTAAAAGTCCTGTTGTCGCTGTAAGGTTGCTAGGCATATATCCGCCATCAAAGCCATTGTTTTTTTCTTTTATTTCAATAATAATCTTCAGTCATGGTTACAGAGGTCACAGGCCACCCACCTTATAATTGACCATTCTATCACTGTGTGTTATTCATGACGTCTATTTTTGCTCTTTTATCTCGCGGTCGTTCCTTTTGTTTGGCTTGTGTATCTCACACCAGGCAGCATTTTTTATTGGCCCCCTTTTCCCTTTTAGGGCAATCCAATTGTTAAGGAAAAAGATTATTCAAGGCAATTGTCTTGGCTGTCTTTGCTGTGTTGGCAGCGGTGTGCAGCCCTGGACCCAGGCCTGTCCTCTCCCACCCTCTTCCTGCCTTTCATCAGCCTTAGAAACGCTGAAAGCTTTGATGTGTGCAGACACTGTGGCAGACAGCCTCAGAGCCTGGAGGACAGTAACCAGAGAGAGGAAGATACAGGGTGGAGGTGTGTATGGTGTGGGGACAGGGGGGCAATAAAATTACATAAATGAGTCAGATAGGTCAGATTTAAAACTACTGACATATAATATATACAAATGAAATACGTGTTGATTTTTGTGCCTTTCTTTGGACAATGTTTATATCTATATTATTTTATTAAGGACAGAGGAGCTATGATGAAGTATATTTTCAGGGATATTCATAATTAATAATAATTCCTGAAGTCCTTGTGCTGTCTGTTGTTGTTTAAATTTGCATATTGATAACAGAATAAAGGATGACGTGGCTACAAAATGATCTACATCAACATTCTGTCTGAACTGAGAGAAACAGAAGTATTGTTTCTCTCTGTGTGGGCAGCCAAATATCTGGCCTGTTCCTTAAAATGTTAAACATTAATATTTTTCTTGTAAATGCAGCCTGGTGGATACAGAAAGAGAAAGAAGGGGGTGAAATGGATTAGTGATTACAGCGCAGGGAGTGGCAGTCAACTCGAATCCAGTGCAGACCGGTTCAAGCTGTGGTCTGCGATGAGGAACTAAGCATGAGCTGTACGCAGGCTAAGGATTAGTCAGCGTTAGGCTGGAAGATCCAGCCATAAAATCAACAACCCAAGACACAAGTTATTATCTCTTGTCTTGAAATGGTGTGGGATGTGACACTTGGTTGGTCTCACGTTAACAAAAGCCTCCTCTTGATTCCATATTTAGCTTGTTTTATCATAAAACAAGCTGCCAAGCTGCTAGATCTTTCCTGAAAAAGGCATCATAGTGCGATCCAAAGTTTGAGAGCCAGCGACTTAAATGATTATATTCCCATTTATCGGACATTACAAGAAAGACTTCACACTGCTTATTTTATGAAGCCTTTGAAAACAAGGGAGGGAAGTTATCAGCAGCCTCCCACCACTAGCTGCTTAAATTTCTGTACTGACAGGAAGTCCAGCTAAACAGGACCAAAACACAAAATGGTTTTATATGAAGAGAAAAGATTTGAATGCTCTGGAGTGTCACAGATTTGATATTTGTGCTGACGCACAGTGTTCATGTTACAGAGTCATTTATCATGAATGAGTCTGCACATGTATAAGTGGCCAGGGAAACACACTGAACTGTGTTCTGACAAAAGCTGAATCACAACGCTTGTGGCTAAGAATGGTGTTTGGGATTAAAATGAGTCGAGGCTTAGGCCTAAAGTCAGGGTTTTAATGAATAGTGGTACAGTGAATCAATCACATGAGGCTGTGCTGCACATCTAGCAAGTTAACTGTGGATGTAAGACAGTGAAGACATCAGGTGCATTTTATAGCCACACTGGAGCCTGTTGATTATCCCTCTGATGACATGAAACAGAAGTAGTCATTTAGTCTTCAGGTTAAAACATAGCTGTGCAACACTTGTCTCATTTAAATCCGTTTGCTTAATCATCAGCCTCCTCGATCCAGTCATTACAGTGAAGCAAACCTGCTGTGAATGACTGTTTAGTGTGTCACATTCAGATCCTTTATAATCCTCAAGCACCCCTTAACTCCGACTGACAAAGTTGCCTCCTCTCGTGTAGAGTGTGTTTGATAGTTCAGTCCAAAGCACTGCTTTATTCTTTCCACCATGTGTCAAAGGCAGCTGGTCGACTGGACAGCAAAGATCGAGCGGTTATGGTGATGTAAGATCCATACAGGAAGAGGGTCAAATAGAAGAGGAATACAGGAAAAGAATGGGCACCGAGTGTCAGAGAGCTTTCCTTGAAGTGGCGGCATGTCTGACTCACAGTGTTTCCCACAGGGGCTCCATGTGTGCAGTGGCATCATCCGGATTAGCTCATGTTGGGAATTCAACAGAGACAGACTGAAAATGAAACACATTCCTCGACATCAAAGAAGGATTTCTGGAATTTGGCACATTTGCAGGCTCTGATTGTCTTTGTGTATATGTCATCACTTGGGAGCACAGTTGCACGGTCTGAGGCCCTCTTTGTTGTTTTTGGATGAGTCAGTGTGTCGTACATGCTTGCCCTCACTCTGGTATGCAGTTTGCTGAGGCCTCGCATTAACACTGCCGTCCGTGTGCGTCAGTGATCTGCGTTGGAGGTGACCCCTGCCACCTGGACGACACCCACAGAGGGACCAGTATGACGCTTCATCCACATCCCAATCAAAACATTTAAAGCATCATGGCAGTTCATGATCACACTGTGGTTTGTGACAGCAATCCTTCCTGTCACTGCAGCTGCTTGTCTATTTGACAAACATGGGATGGATGTCGATGAGATTCAATTACTTTCCTGAAAAGCTACACAACAGACCCACCAATGAAGCTTGGGAGTCAAGCTGGTAAACAGAGTCAAGGTAAACTGAGGTAAAACTAGTTCAGCAGGATGTAAGTAAAACCAAAAGTATAAGTTCAAAGGTTCTGAAATAAAAGAAGACTAAAGCATGCATAAAACATAAAATACGAGACTACGGCGTGTTAGCAGCTCTGTACTGAGGCACAGCAGTGGTCTGAGCTAAATGCTGACCAGCTAACAGGCACACATTGACAGTTGACATGTTGACATATTTTACAGGAGATGATCCAGCCAATATTTGTTTCATTTCACTAAACCACAAATGTGAACGGGCCAATGGTGTTAGAGGTAAGGACAGAGGAAACTATATTTATTCCATCGTCTGCACCATTGCATTATCACCAGTCCTAGATTATGCATATACAGATCTTTTAAATATGTATATAGTTATTTCTTATGTTGCATGTTTTTGTGTTTTTCTTTGTTTGTGCCTACCTGTCATGTCCCTTGTCTTTTAAACTGTACTTATGTCTATACCTGTATGTACAAAGGAGAGCACAGTGAACCGGAGTCAAATTCCTTGTGTGTGTACACACAACCGGCCAATAAAGTGATTCTGATTCTGATTCTGATTCTGGATCACTAGGATTCATCCTCTGGGGACTGTGAAGTGTGAAATGTGTCGTTGTTGAGCTATTTCAGTTGTTGGGATATTTCTGCCTGCATTAAAGAAAACACATTGTTGACCATGACAGTGCTGCAGATTACACAACATTTTGTCTACACACTAAATGCATTCTTGTTTTGTGTGTACTACATTTTCCAGTGAAAACCATGAATGGCCTCGGACACAGAGCACGCTGTCAGGGAACACTCGCTCACTACCATTAAATCTTCTGTCATCCATTTGATATGATATAAAGCATCAAGTAAAGCATGATTTCTGACAAAACACTTTGTTCCAGGTGATACTGGATGTGCAGCATCATATTCAAATTCTTTACTTGAATTTTAAGATAAATGACAGAAACTGCCTTCATCTGGTATTAATCCTAAATGTCTCGGTGAGTGAGTGAGTGCTGTATAAGCAGACAGTCATTACATCTTCTATGAAATCTTCTGACCTTTAGTAACCTCTGCCTTTGTAACTCAATCTCTTTGACAGAACGGCCTGTTCTTTGAGTTTGTGTGAGATGAGTCCCTGGAGTTACAGCACAGTCATGTCCAGGGCTTGGTCAGGATGGGGGCCTCTATTGTTCGCCTTTGTCTGTATCAGTGTGTGTTTGTATGTTCTGTAAGCATGTGTGTGTGTTTCGGGCAGCTCTGGAGAAAGCCCTTTCCTGTGTGGCGCTGGAGGCTCCTTCTGGGGCTGGGCGGCCGGCGGCCCTGCAGACATGCTGTCTCGCTCCAGTTCCACCACAAGGCCTTACCATTGTTCTGCCCCTCACTCCCTTTGTCCTGTTCAGTCTGCCAACCCGGCAACCCCCCCACCTCCACCCTCTCCTCCTGTCTATTGCCCTGCAGGTGCAGCTGATCCATGGCCCAGAGAAGGAGGAAGTGCAGGCCTAGAAACAATAGCAGACCTCACTCCTATTTATATGAATTCTTTGTTTTATCTGGGTTTGACTGCTTATTTGGGGGGTTTTACAGTTTGGCCAATTCTGACAACGCTGGATATTAAAAAGCCCTGTGTCAGCATACAAACATGTTCAGCTTGTTGATCTCCAACTGGGTTATGGGATGCTTTACAATGTAAAGTCCATTTTATCTGGTGGTTTTTATGCTGTGGAAATGACCCACAAAGATTGTTTTACTTCAGTAGATTTGTCAGCCTATCTTCACACATATCAGGTGAAAGGCAGGGAAACACAATGACTAGCTGCTAGTTGAACACAATAAATCTATGATGTAATGAATGGATGTTGATGCATTGCAAAGGGTTCACACTATCTCTGAGTGCAGATGGTGCTGAGAGATACTGCAGGTGAATACCGTTATATTACAGATCAAAGTGCTGGGCTCATAAAATGTGGCAGATAGATACTGTGCACAGGGCAGTGAGTGCAGTACGCTCATTATGAATTTTGAAGGCTTTCTCACACTGAACGGACTCCGGACTGTAAATCATGAGGGTTGAAAGCGAGATTGTTCACACCTAAACTACAACAATACACACACCAGCCAGCCCGTCACCCCTCAGACACTTTCCTAACATTTTTCTAGAATAAGATGGTGAGCACCTTTCGTTGACTTTCATCATTCGGAAGAGATAACGTCTTAACATGTTGTGAAAGATTCATCCCTTAAGGGAAACAAAGTGAAATGTATCTGTATGAAATGTGAGCTTGTCAAAGCTATGCAGGAGAGAAGGAAAACAACATGGCAGCTATTGAGAAAACAGGCACTGTTTAACCGCAACCCTGTCTTATGACACTGAAGCACTAAAATGTACCAAAGTCCTCATAGATGGCAGAGAAAGTCTGTGGTTTGACTTGTAGCTGAGTCATATATCAGTATTGTAACAGTACTTCTTCTTGAGTACAGATTTTCACTACTCTTCCACCACTGTTGGAAATATGGTCCAGTAAATGAATGGTTCACCATTCACAGGATCACGTGAGCAGTAAACTCTTTGTTTACATCCTTGTGAGTGAAATGTGCCTAACAATTGCTGCTTCCAAACACACAATCCTGCCCAACATCCATCAGCTGGAACAGGAATTTGATAAAGGAAAAGGAAACTGATAAGGCCCAATTGCTCTGTAGCTGATCCATATCAGAGTCGGCAAACGTCAGGCGTTACGCCACTGGGGGAGAGGATATGTAGCCCGTCTGCTACAGGCGTGCTTTGGTCCAGGCTGGGTTTACGTCTATGCTCTACATTAATGCTAATGTCTTCAACAGCTGCTGGGGTCGCTTCATTAGGGCATGCGACATAAAAGACATGTTGGTGATTTTCAAAAGGACAATGAACTTTGTTCACTTGTGATATGAAGCCAGGCCATATCTGCTCTGCAATCTCACACTTCATAACACACTTTTTACTGATACTTTTACTGACACAATGAGTCTCTCGTGGCCTGAGTCTGAACCCTGTCACTTTCACAATGACATTTTACAGTCTAGATGAACATCTGTTGCCATTTGGTGTTATTCAAATAAAATCAAACTGAAATTGAATGTCTCTATGCTCATTGCTCATGTCTGTCTATGCTCATTGCTTGATTGAAGGATTCATATGTGTTACTGACATTGTAGTCTACAGTATAGCTGAAGGCTATGGGAATGTCATGAATTTTTGGTCATAAACAAAATAGTAAAAAGTAAAGTAGAGTCATAGTAGAGCAAAAATTGTAATTAAAAACTTCTGCTGATGCAAGTAAGGGGATCACAAAAGTATTTATATTGTCTGTACAGAATTGCATGGCATCCATCAAACAGTTGTGCTATTCCACTCACTGAGCTACATATGTCAACCTCTGGTGATGCCACCAAAGCCAGCAGCATTCATGCTCTCCATCCAGTAGTTGTTGAGATATTTAAATGGAGGCACAACATTATTTGTCTTCTTTAACACTATTGGGAAAAAAAAGAAAGAAATCAAAACAATTTATCGTACCCAATTTAAAACTTCAGACTTGGTTTTCTAGGTTCAGTACCAGGCCAGTGTGACCAAACGCAGTTCCACTTTCATCAGTCTAGGCTGTACTTTCATCACCTGCAGTAACTGATTTGTAACCTGTCCTGCAGGTTATATTCGGCCCTTTAGCTGCTAACTGCTCTGTCCATATTTTTTTTATACTTTTCTCTGAAAACAGCTGCCAGCTGCAGCAAACACTGTGAGAGTGGTGAGTATAAACCTAAAGTGTTAGGTTGCCACACTGATGACCTGAGAGATGCTGAAACATTAGAGCTGAGGGAAACTAGTCATGTGATCCATTTTGATATAAAAATATCAGTAATAGTTTCTTTAAACTCAGTTGTTTTATTAAAGTTAGCACGTGATCATCTTTAGTCTCAGAGATATCCTGTCAACAAGATTCATCCTCTAGGGATCATGAATATCTTTAGCAAACCTACAGTAACAGTGGAGATATTTCTAATATTGTCGCTAAAATCTCACTCCAAAATGCTGCTTGTACCCTTCTTCTTCCTTCTGTCAGCCCTGAATATAATCATCAGATGAAGCATGAAACAGAACACTGCTTTGTCCTCCCTCCTGTGTTCTGCTGTTAAGCTGCTGCTAAGATGTGAGAGGCAGTATTTATCTTGACCTGTAATCAACATCACTATGCTAATCAGAGCGAAAGGGAGGCAGTCGGTAGTTGTTAGACTGTGATGGTGGATGATAAGAACTCTTAATCTGGCTGCTAAATGACGGCTTTGGAAAACCAGGGGGGCACATGAGGAGAGTATGACTGGTACAGGGAGTAGATTGTTATGAGGGTCCTTAAAGGTGTCAGTACACTGCGGGTCATGGTCATGTATAATAGAATGACATTGGCCTCTACAATATTCTTCTAAAAAGAGGAAACCTAAAGAGAGAGAATAAACTACATGATTAAATCCACAAAATATGTCATACACAGAAAACAAAGGGAATCATATTTCTTAATGTTTAGAGTCATTACTGCAGTGTTGTCATGTTTACCTTTGACAAAGAACTGTTCCATTCAAGTGTTCATGTATCAGCACAGAGAGTATTTCAGTGTCAGTGCAGTGTCAGTGTCAATAGTGGCTGTGCATGCAGGATGGGAGTTTGGAATAAATTCAAGGGAACATAAACAGTGGAAAAATAGACTTGGGAGTGTTAGGGAAGGTTGCTACAATAACAAAGCATCTAACATTTATGTTCTTATAAGATGAAAACAAGATCAGTGAAAGACTGTAGATGAACACTGAAGACATCAAAACTATGAAATAGCACACATGGAATAAACAAAATATGTTTTATATTTTAGACTTTTGCTTTGATGACAGCTTTGCATTCTTGGAATTTTCTCAATCAGCGTCATGAGGTCGTCGCCTGGAATGATTTTTCTTGTCAAGAGTTAGTTTATTATTTAAAGATCTTGATTGGATGGATTTCGATGTAATTTGATTACTGACAGGTCTGACTGACTGAGGGTTGTAATAACTTTTACTTTACCTAACCTCTGTGATAATATTTACTCTTTTGTTAAACACTTTATAGCTGCAAAACTGATGACATCATCAGCCTCAGCAGTTCTTTGTGTTTAGTGGTAATTAGCAAATGTTAGCTAACACGTTAAATCATAACATGCTTGCATCTTACTGAAGGAGTGACATCGACATGTTAGCATTATCATTTAGCCCAGAGCACTGCTGCACAGCCTCACAGAGCTGCTAGCATGGCAGTAAACTCTTGTTATTGTGTAAATGCTTTAATTGTACCACCAGTTTTATTTTACACCAACAGAATGAATAACATAAAGTACTCTTCACTCTGTTTTTATCACACTGGTCCTGGTTAATAGATGATACTGTTGGCTTAATTATATTTGACTCCAACATTTCTACTCATGAGAGTTTTCTCTGCTCTCAATAGTTTTACTGTAAAGTAACACTATGATAAAGTCATCTGCATGCTAAATACATTTCATGAATACACATCAGCTGACTTCCTTCATTAGAACATAAGGAGGGTTTGAGGCTGCACAGAGAAAGCTTTAATGCTGGATCAGCATACACAACAACAACAGTGAGTAAAACCTAAGAGTATCTGCCTGCATGTGCGTGGATCGCTGGCTGCCCCAGAACTGGTTTCAAACCGGTTCAGATTAACTCTGTGGGTCAAGTCAGAGGGAGTTGGAGAGAGCATAGCAGAGCACACCACACCACACACTGCTTTATCCAGGCAGCCTAGAACCTACAGTAAAGCCTATAAGCAGATCAGCTGTCAGCCGGCCTGAACAGACGTACCACACCAAACATATAACAGTAACCTCTGTAGTGAGAAGCCTGAGTTTTATGTTTTAGTGACACAATTGTGTCATTCTCTCCTCAGAAAACTGTAGATGATGAGTTATTGGCATCCAATCAGATTTAGAGCACAGAGAACGAACACATAAGTGCTGCAGGAAGTTAGAAAAACTAAGCTTATTATTGCCAACAATTATGAGTCATTTATTTACCTCGACTGGAGTTATGTAAGAGCAACGGAGATCAGCTTCTTCAGGAGGCACTTCAAAGCTCATCTGTAGCTTCTTAGGCTGCAGTGTGTAGTGTATATAGTTGATTGTAGCATTACCCCAAAATTATGATTTTAAACCTGACAACAAACAACAGAAACACAGTTTGGCTGTTTTTGTGCCAGGATTCTTTGTCTTGAACTTTTATCCCCTCTGATCTAAGCCATCAGAAGCTTTCACGCACCACCTGTTTGGCTGCTGGAGTAATTACCTGACTCAATTAACTGTAGGTTAGTCAGAGCATGGACAAAGACTCAAGAAAAAGGACTGTTGTGGCTGTTGATTCAGTGAGGCTTGTCACTACCTGGAGATACTGTTGGCATCTATGCAGAACCATAAATACTGGTTCTGGTGTGTTACAGCTGTGTCCTTTGTTCTGTGCATGTGCATCACCTTGTTGTGTTTGTGATCTGTGTATGGATGGAAAGATCGGGATCCGGCTAATGTGTTGAGTGTTTAGACCCAGCAGAAAGCTCACAGATTGGATCAATCTGCTGTGTTTATCATCAGAGTCAGAACTCTTTTTCATCACAGCAATATTTTTCAAACCTGTTTTGCTTTAGATTTTAATTTTGTGTCACATTGTTACAACATAGTTTATATGCACTCCAACACTGAAAGAAGGTAACTTTTTCCCTTCTATAATTTACATCATTGTGATGTCTGTAAGGAGATTCAGGGGCAGGGAAAAGTCTAGAGCATATCCAGTGTGGATGCAAAGTGAAGAGCGCCATCTGGTGTTCAAATTCTGTTTATTTGGAAGATATTTTCTCAGTATTCTCTGCTGTTCCCTCCACAATCACTGTATACAAGTTAGATTCCTCACTGACTAATCATACTCCTGATGCTGCTACATGCTCCCACTGTACCACACTAAACAGGTTGCTCTGTTATTAAAGGTATGTTGAATATAGTATAAAAGCCATAACCTGCCAAAAATTAATCTTGTGATTTTTACAATATGGTGCATTATAAGAAAGTCACAGAAGAAAACAAACTTAATATATAATTCAAATTTTAATGAAAACTTCTTTCAGTTTCTGTCTGTTTGGCTTTTTGCAGCAGACATTCAAACAGTCTATTTGACAGTGTCGCGGAACTGGAGGGGAGCCAGTTTACTTCCTGGGTATTGCTGAGGTACCAGCACACCCATACCATGTGACCGTGAGTCACCTAACTAGAACACGAGTGCTTTTCCTGCTGTGATATATGAGACACACTGGCATATACAAATAAAAAGACTTTGAATTCATGGATCAATGTCAACCCAAGGCAGTATGTTGTGTCCTGTAGTTATAGGTTATATATCAATAATAGAGATACAGTTTACAGTACACTATGGTCTAACTCATATCTGTTTCTTTGGATCATCACCCCATCTAGTGGTCAAAATGTATCCTTCAACTTTGTTCCTAGAGTGTGCATAACATCAAAGCCCTGATCAGAATTACACATTGACTCAAGAGACACACATTTCTTGTCCTGCAGCTAGGCAATATGAAATATGAGAACATGATAAGAGCATGCATTGCCTTGTGGGTGAAACAATAAACAAAGCCGCTCAATATGAGGAAAGAATGGCACTTCCTATGTTTGCATCCAGCAGCCAGAGCTATTTTCTCTCCATTTCACATGCATTTTCATTACATTGTGCTTTGTTCGGCTTCCAGTGATCATTGTTTTATTTGCTGAACAGTTGATAGAGGGGGAAAGCCCACAGCAAACACAAAGGCTTATGAGTCACTGCGTTAGATGCTTGCTGGGGGACAAAAAGGAAATACAATGCTTTGATCCACTCAAAGGAGAAATTACACATGACTTATCATCTATTATACCCAGCCCCACAACAAGATGTACAGGACTTTAAAAGAGTGATAATCAACAACTCACTGACAGCAGTGTGCAAACTAATCCACTGACAAGACTATCTGTGCTCAAGACAATAAATCACAAATGATTCAAAAGTTTTCTTTAAATCTATTAAGATTTTGTTAAAGTGACAATACGACATGTTTCACTCCTTAATGTTTTTAATCAGGAGACACATCATTTCGAGTCCCATAACATCCAAGAAAATCCCCTGAAAACTAAACGGTAGTACTTATCCTGACAAAATACATGACCACCTGAATATATATTTTCCAAAATATGATTTCAAAAGTGAGGGTGAAATGTCTCATCCATCCCCAGTGGAAATTACTCCCTTGTATAAAACATTAGTAAATAATTAACCATTTACAAACAAGGACAATAAATAGTTTTGTATCTGGCATTGGTCCATGCAGTGTACTTAGTTATTTAAATCACAGGCTCCTCTGATGGATAAAGGGCTTTGGGGGCTCATTACAGTGGGATGTATTTTAACAAAGCACTGACACTTCAGTGCTCTTACTTGGTGGCCATTAAAAGGTATGCTAGCCTGGGAATGACAACTGAATAAATATGAAACAGGGAACGGGTGAAAAGTAGTGCAAAGCTCAACCAACGAGGAAAAAAAAAATCATTAGTACCCACCATGTTGGGGGCCTGTAACTGAAGAAAGGGCCACTCAGTATCAAACTGCTACTTTATTCTAGCTTAAACCATTATTATACCATAAATCTGAGTCTGGACAATTGGTATAAAGAGTTTGAAAAAGAAGTGGCCATTGGGAAAGAACCACTATGTGGCAATATGCTTCAAACCCACTGAGGTGCATTTACCCAAGGGTAAAAAGGTTACAAAATGTTAAACACTCCAGGCCTTGGTGCAAGCAGTACAGGTGCTGTGTTGGTAATCTAATGCTACAATGGTCCTCCCTCTCCCTCCCACTGTATTTTCCTCTTCTGTCATCCTCTTCCACCCGTTGCCTGAGCCGAGCATTGCCAGGCCACCAAGATGGTTATAATTATCCTGACAAACGGAAATATGGTTGTTAGATTTGACATAGCCATTTTCACTTTAATTGCTGTTTAGATGCCAGCACTGCCTTTTGTCACACGGCACATTTTAATCATTGCAGGGGAGAGTGCTGGTGTGTATGCAGCCCTGACTGCTACTATCAGCATGGAGATGAGCTGAAGTGTCAGCTGTAACACATAAACACAGACAGTCAGCACGCAGACCATAATTACACAGCCTGAGCAGTCAAGCAGAGGCTTGAGAGGACAAATCAGGATACAGAAGAGTAGTTTGTAATTAGATGTGGACCCATCTCAAAGGAAGCGTTATCTGTTTCCTACATCTTTGAAAATTCTTTAACAATTTGAGGAGAATTTTGATTGAGAAGTGGATTTTTTTTTGCAAAGGGGAGCCAGTGGAAGTTTTGAAGGACTGGTGATGTGATCTCTGGTGTGGAAGCAGGTGAGCAGACAAGCAGCTGAGATTAGGATATATTGTAGTTTGTTCAGGATTTTGGTGGATGTGTGAGGTGAAGGTTTGACCAAAGACACAGAGGTTGGGGATCTATGTATAATGAAACAATGGAGTCATCGATGCAAAGGGAGAAATCTTGACAATTTTTTATGAGGTTTGGGGCCGATGATGAAGATTTTATATTCATTGCTGAATCGGCTAAATGACAACAAAACATTAAAGAATGAAAAAAGGTAAATGTTGTAAAAACATACCCATAACGTTTGAATCCTTCAAACCTAGTTTTTGATTCCATTTTAAATAAATGATTTAATTTCCTGTAACACAAAAAATGTGTTTATATTCAGTAATTATGGACTGTAAATGGTAAATGGACTGTACTTATATCTCTCCTTTCTAGTCTTCCGACCACTCAAAGCTCTTTTACAGTACACACATTCATTCATACACTGATGGCATTGGCTGCCATGCAAGGTGTCAACTGCTCATCAGTTTTAGGAGCTAGCCATTCATATGCATGTTCACAAAATGATGGCGCAGCCTTTAGGAGCAATTTGGGGTTCAGTATCTTGCTCAAGGACACTTGGACATGCAGACTGGAGGAGATGATCATCTGATTAGTGGATGACCCGCTCTACCTCTGAGCCACAGCGGCCTGATGATTACCTCCCTGTGCAATAGTTTTCTGTTAGTGGCAGTTCTGCTGCTGACTCACATTAGAAATAATAGAAGAAGAGTTAGAAGATCACAAAGTTCAATAGAATTCATCTTCTGGGTCCATGAATGTCCATAAGTTAGATTTTTTTCAGTCTGTACCAAAGTTTTGGACTGACAGTCAGATGCTACTAAAAAGGCTAAAAAGGTCAAAATTGAAGCAGCAGTGGTATAGAGATATCCTGACATTTAATTCCTATGGATTAAGCACCAACTGGACTGTTTTCATGCTTAACATTTTCCATAATACAACTCAACAATGTCCCCAGTTTGTAATGCAAGCTTTTCATTAAAAGCTCAAGCCAAGACAACCTTAATGACATTGCTGGGGTTTCATTCTCAGACTCTGAAAGGCTCCCCATAGAGCCATAGAACACATTATAAAGAGTTTTCAGTACCTCTTATGACAACCGGAAAGTCTTCATGTGTAAAATCTGTGGATTGGACCTATATGAAAAGCTGTAACAAAACTTATAAGAAAATTGAGATGACAGCATTAAAGTTCCCATTTACATTTAGTCATTCAGCAGATGCTTTTATCCAAAGCATCTTACAGAAAAGGGAACAATCAAGGTATAGTGTGATAAGAAGCGTTAGTGCAGCAATAAGTGCTAGTGACGATTCGTTAAGGTGTAGATTTGTCGTGTAGTGCTAGGAGAGAAGGTCCTCTCTGAAGAGCTGGAGGTCTTCAGGAGTTTTTTAAAGGTAGAGAGGGACGCCCCTGCTCTGGTAGGAACTGGTAGTGTATTCCACCAACGGGGAACAACAAACGAGAAGAGTTTGGATTGCCTTGAACGAACAGGTGGCAGAGCCAGGCGTCGTTCATTTTGAGGAGCTCAACGCTCGTGAGGTAACATATGCCTGTATAAGGGCGTTCAAGGAGGTAGGTGCAGTACCGGAGACAACTTTCTAGGCGAGCATTAGAGATTTGAATTTAATGCGGACTGCAACAGGTAGCCAGTGGAGCTCGATGAGCAGCGGGGTGACCTTTTGGGTTGGTTGTAGACCAGGCGCGCCGCTGCGTTCTGGATCATCTGAAGAGATTTCACTGCGCAGGCTGGGAGGCCCGTCAGGAGGGCATTACAGTAGTCTAGTCTTGAGATGATGACAGCTTGTGTCAGGAGTTGAGTAGCATGTTGAGTTAAGTAAGGTCTGATTTTTCTGATGTTGTAAAGTGCAAAGTGGCATGACCGACTGAGGCTACATGATTGGAGAAGGTTAGTTGGTCATCAATCATAACCCCTAAGTTTCTCACCACCCTGGTCGGGGCGAAACATAGGGAATCAATTTTGATGTTGATGTCTGGGAGGACCAGCAGTTCAGTTTTTGAGAGGTTCAGCTGGAGGTGATGTGCCATCATCCATGTGGCGATGTCTGAGAGGCAATCAGAGACCCGTGCAGAGATTGAGGGGTCATCAGGAGGAAATGACAGATAGAGCTGAGTGTCATCTGCATAGCAGTGATAGGAAAAGTCATGTGAGCAGATAATCGGACCCAGGGAGGTGGTGTAGATAGCGAATAGCAGGGGCCCTATCACTGAACCCTGGGGGACCCCTGTGGTGATTTAATCTTCAACAACTGAACATCTTCAGTGATGCTGCACTAGATGTAACCTCAATATCTAATCAATAATCATTTCTGCTTATCAGTCAGTTTGGGTGACGTAGTCAAAGATTTCAACATTGGTTTCACTAGCATGGACCACAGCATCAACAAGATACATTTAAATGATTTATGACAAAATGGAAGATTGTGAGTGAAGCGTGAACTCTCGTACTTCTGAGAGGTCTGTTGCTGCGGTGTGGGGAAGCTTGGTGGGGAATCCGCTGTAACACCCGGGCACAATGGACCCCCAAAAGCTTCCAGTTACTTGAGATGAGATGGAGTGGATCTGAGGTCTTGAGATCCGAATGAATGCAGCAGTGATCAGGGATGCTATTGCAAGAGGGGGAGGGGACTGAAGGAGTGACTGGAGTAGTAGACAGGAGACGTGCTGGACAAGAAGAGTACATGCACATCAGTGGCAATTGTCCGGACTCGAAGGAGTGTCTCGAAAGGATTCAGCGTAGGTAAGACTTTGAAGAGAGGTCGAATGTAAGCTGACGGTTATGATGATGACACTTTAAGTATTATGATGTCAAAAACGGTGAATTCAAATGACTGAGAAAACCAAATAAATAAATGAATAAGACTGTGTTTAAGCATACAGTAAAACTACGGCAAAGACTTTGAGCTGCTCTTGAA
This sequence comes from Sciaenops ocellatus, assembly GCA_033000465.1. Classification (NCBI taxonomy): domain Eukaryota; kingdom Metazoa; phylum Chordata; class Actinopteri; family Sciaenidae; genus Sciaenops; species Sciaenops ocellatus. The sequence continues at coordinate 27,873,389 of CP136880.1, read as the reverse complement.
TGAAGACATTATCTAGGAAGTGAAGTTAACTGAGGAACGTTCAGTGGATTGATCAGAGGCTGGGTCCTGGCCTTTGGTTAGAAGTGTAGAGAAGAAGGGGGCATTGCATTAAGACCTGAAGTTCAAGCTAAGCAAAAAGGATAGGAGGCAAGAAGGACATATATTTAGCATGTCACAAGAGCAAGGCTTAGACACTAGGGTTGGAAGTTGTTGCTAGACGTCACTTGATTAGCGAGTCTGCACTGCCCCCAATAGTATTGCATTGATAAAGTGACCAAACCAGTAGGGGTGAAAGGCTGCCCCTAGACATTGCTTGATTTAGCAAGTTTCCACTATGCTAAATGTAGGCTATATTTTCTTCATGAGAGCCCAGATTAAAACCTGTTATGGCTGCTTGAAGGGAATGGCTGTGTCAATCTCGGTGTAGGGTGCCCAGGTTAGAGCAACCTGCTGCGATCGCATGAAGTGGATGGCTGTCGGCACTGAGATCTCGTGCCAGGAGTCCCCGTTAGAATGAACTGCTGCGATTGCTTGAAGTGAGTAATGAGGGCCGCTGGCATCCAGGAGCCCCTGGTTAGAGCCACCTGCTGTGGTTGCTTTGAGTGGTTGAGTGGAGTTGCCCAGTGTAGTTGGGCTGCTGTTGCTGTTAGTGAGAATGCATATTCTGTGATGGTTAAGAATGGGTCATGACTTCCAATTTAAGATGTTTGCTTAGCCGTTAGTGAAGTAGCACATTCTGTTCAGCTGTTTCTGAACAAAGCAGTTTAGCATAGTACAGGGCCGAGAGATGGGTTAGCTGCTCAGGTTGCCTGATAATCAAGCCTAAAAGTAGGTCAGGTAGTAGAAGGTCATGTATTATGTTTGCTGCTGCAGAAGAAACGAGGTTTCTGTTTTTGATTTATAAACATAATTTCTCTGTCATTGCCTTATCTGAAACATGGCTTACAGAAGATTCTAGAGAAATATTTAAATTACCAAATTACAATTCAGTTCACTACGTAAGAGAGAATAGATCTGGAGGTGGAGTATCCCTGTTTTTTCTTGGTGACTATGAATTTAAAATTAGGGATGATCTCTCCCTGAAGTCAGCTAGGGCTGAGATGGAATCTGTTTTTGTGGAGCTCTCTGGTGTCTTTGGTGGAAAAAATGTTATAGTTGGTGTTATTTATTGCCCACCTGTCAAAGATTTTAATGAAAGTCTTTCCAGTTCTCTTGACTTGATAAACAAGGAGGATAAACTTTGTTATATTTTAGGAGATTTTAATATAAACCTCTTTAAAAATAATTTGGATACATTAACTGCAGATTTTCTCAATATTCTTTATTCTAGTTACTTTTTCCCTCTTATTCATAAATCTACAAGAGTAAAGGAAAATTCAGCAACTTTGAATGATAACATCTTAACAAACATCTTGAGTGAAGGAATGAAATCTGGGGTTTTGTATTTAGATTTGTCAGATCATTTTCCTATATTCCAGTACTCTTTAATCAAGTCTAATAAAAATAAACAAAATAAGAAAAAGATGCACAAAAGAATTATGAGCAAGTCAAATATTTCTAAATGTAAAGATATGCTTGCCAGTATTTCATGGAATGATATACATATAAAGAAAATAATGTTCATTTTGCATATCAAAATTTTATGAAAGTTATTAGCTTTAGTTTCAATGAATGTTTTCCAATAAGCAGTTCTACTAAGAAATGTAGTCAGGACTTTAGTAAGCCTTGGTTTACAGTTGATTTACTGAAGCTTCTGAGGAAAAAGAATAAACTGTACAGAAAATATGTCTCAAATCCTACACCCTTACCCATGGTATTTATAAATCTTATAGAAATAAATATAGTCATTCCATTAGATCTGCAAAAAAGAAATATTTCTATGAAAAATGTAAGTGTTCAAATGATACTAAAACCACATGGAAAGTTATAAATCAATTGCTGCATAGAGAAAAAAAGACTCACCCAGAGTTACCTTCAATCTTTTTAGATGGTGACAATTCTTTTAACAATTCATTTGATATAGCTCAAAAATTCAATGATTTTTTTGTTAACACTGGTTATGAATTAGCTAGTAACGTTCCTGCTTGTTATGGTAATCCACTAGATTTCACTACAGGAAATTATCCTTCTATCTCTTCTTTTAAGCCTCCTAATGTTCAAGAAATAAGTAACATTATCGATGAACTAAAAACATCTTCAGCTGGCCATGATAACATTTTTGCATCCCTTGTTAAACAGGTCAAGCAGTCAATTTTGAAGCCACTGGCTTTTCTCTGTCTATGACAACAGGTGTTGTACCAGAGGATTTAAAAGTTGCCAAAGTTATTCCTCTGTTTAAAGCGGATGATCCATGTTGTTTTAATAATTATAGACCCATATCTATTTTGCCATGTTTTTCAAAAATATTAGAAAAAAATCATATACAAAAGGATAATTTCTCACCTCGATTCTAATTCAATTCTTTACAAACAGAATGGTTTCCAGAAAAATCATTCCACTTATATGGCTTTGCTTCATTTGATTGATAAAGTTACCTCTGCATTAGAAAATAATGAATTTACCTGTAGTATATTCATCGACTTTTCAAAAGCTTTTGATACAGTCAGCCATCATATTTTATTGAAAAAACTGCATAAATATGGTTTTCATGATTCTACATTCAAATGGTTAAAAAACTATGTCTCAAACAGAAGGCAGTTTGTTTGTATTAATGGATGCTATTCCAACAAAGCCATACTACTTTGTGGGGTCCCACAGGGGTCCATTCTTGGACCATTATTATTTCTTATTTATATTAATGATTTATCAAATGTCTCAAATATTCTGTCTCCAATAATGTTTACAGATGACACAACTCTAGTTCATTCTCACTCAAATTTCAATTCTCTGATTAAAAATGTTAATGTTGGTTTAACTACGTATACTACATGGTTCAGATTAAATAAGTTATCTCTGAATATAAAAAAAATCTAACTATATAATTTTTTGTGTTAAAAAATCATACTCTAAGGATTTCTGTAAAGTTATAATTCAGTCTGTTGAGATGCCTCAAGTCTCAACAACAAGATTCCTGGGAATTCTTGTTGATGAGAGTTTGAGTTGGAAAGCAAAAATTGACTGGGTTAGCAAAAAAATACATAAATCTATCGGTATAATTAGGAGGATTAGTAATTTTGTTACAACAAACTGTCTTCTTACACTTTATTACAGTTTAATTTATCCATATCTTTCATATTGTAATATAGTTTGGGCGAGCACTTTTCGTACTTCACCACACAGAATTTTGGTCCTGCAGAAACGTTTCGTTAGGATGGCAACTCGATATGAGTCACATGCCTCATCTGTACCTCTATTTCAGAAACTCCAGATACTTACTATTCACGATATAAATATCTCTCAAATATGTGTTTTTATCTATAAGGTCATGAAAACTTTCCAAGGCAAGGCAAGGCATTGTTATTTATATAGCACATTTCATACCAAGAGGCAACTCAATGTGCTTTACATAAAGAAAAAGCATTTAAAAAGAACAGCATAAAACAGCATAAAAAAACAATTTTTAAAAATTTAAAACACACAGTTAAAAGCAAGAACAAAGAAAAAAGTACAAGAACAAGAAAAAAAGATGTATATTATATATATTTAAAACAATTAAGAGGACTTACATTGCAAATCCAAGATTACAATTTAAAAAAAAAAATATTTAAAAGAGCTCAACCATAAGCACATGAAAAGAGAAATGTTTTTAACCTGGATTTAAAAGTGCTTACAGTTGGGGCTGATTTGAGTTCTGCTGGTAGTTTGTTCCAGTTGTGTGCAGCATAAGAGCTAAATGCTGCTTCACCGTCTCTGGTTTGAACTCTGTGCTCCACTATCTGACCTGAGTCAGTAGATCTCAGAGCTCTACTGGGTTTATACTCTACTAACATGTCATTTATGTATTCTGGACCTAAACCATTCAGTGATTTGTAAACCAGTAGCAGAACTTTAAAATCTATTCTGTAGCTGACTGGGAGCCAATATAAAGACTTGAGGACTGGGGTGATATGCTCTGATCTCTTTGTTCTGGTTAAAACTCGAGCTGCAGCGTTCTGAATGAGCTGCAGCTGTTTGATACTTTTTTGGGGGAGTCCAGTCAGAAGACCGTTACAGTAGTCAAGTCTATTGGAGATGAAGGCATGAATCAGCTTCTCCTGATCTGTTTGGGACATAAAGCCCTTAACTCTGGATATGTTCTTCAGTTGATAAAAGGCTGTTTTGGTGACTGATTTGATATGACTGTTGAAGGTCAGATCTGAGTCTATCAGCACGCCAAGGTTTCGGACTTGATCTTTAGTTTCTAGAGACAGTGACTCAATGTGTTTACTGACAGTAACCCTCTTCTCTTTATTGCCAAAAACAATGACCTCAGTTTTTTCTTGATTTAACTGAAGGAAATTTTGGCTCATCCAATTTTTGACTTGCTCTAAACAGTGACACAATGACTCTATTGGACTGCAGTCATCTGGAGACAGTGCAAGACATATCTGTGTGTCATCTGCATAACTATGATAGTTGACATTAGAATTCTGCAGAATTTGACCCAAAGGCAGCATATATAGGCTGAACAGAAGGGGTCCAAGGACTGATCCCTGAGGAACTCCGTATGTCATAGCCACTCGCTCAGAATGATAACTTCCAATGGTCACAAAATAACTCCGCTCCTCCAAGTAGGACCTGAACCATTCTAGGACTGTTCTGCTGAGTCCTGCCCAGGTTTCCAACCTGTTCAGCAGTATACTGTGATCCACAGTGTCGAACGCAGCACTGAGATCCAACAGGACCAGAACTGACACCTTGCCTGAGTCAGTGTTCAACCTTATGTCATTTAACACTCTAATAAGAGCTGTTTCTGTACTGTGGTGAGGTCGGAAGCCTGATTGAAATTTGTCAAAGAGTCCACTGGAGTTCAAGAAGTTGCTGAGTTGATTAAAAAACACTTTCTCAACGATCTTGGCTATAAAAGGAAGATTTGAGATAGGTCTGTAGTTGGTTAACATGGAAGCATCCAGCGTTCTCTTTTTTAAGAGTGGCTTAATGGCAGCTACTTTTAGGGGTTTAGGAAGTGTGCCTGATTGAAGTGAGCAATTTATTATTTGATGCAGATCTGTTTGGACAGAGCTTACGATAGTTTTAAAAAAGTCAGATGGTATTGTGTCAAGACAGTATGTCGATGGTTTAAGATGCTGGACTGTTTGCTCTATGGTTTTTTGGTCAACTGTATTAAATTCTGACATCATAGCTGATTTATTCCTAGGTGGTTTTAAGGATTGCGTCATTTTATTATTTTGCTGATTTGTGTTGATATTTAGTCTTAAAGATTTGATTTTTTCATTTAAAACGCGAGCAAATTCATTACATTTTTCTTTGGAAGAAAACAGAAAACAGAGTGCGAGTGTTGTTGATGTTCTTATTAATCATTTCAGATAAGTGTTGCTGTCTAGCCTTGAGTAACTCGTGGTTAAAATTAAAAAGACTTTGTTTGTAGAGGTCATGGTGAATTTGAAGTTTAGTTTTTCTCCATTTACGCTCTGCTTTCCTGTATTCTGTTTTCAAAGCCTTTACCATCATAGTGTTCCTCCATGGTATTCTCTGTCTGCTCAAGGTCATCTTAGTTTTAAAAGGTGCAACAGTATCCATGACATTTGAGATTTTCGAGTTGAAATTGTCTAAGAGTTCATCAACTGTCTCTGCACTCTCGGATGGTGACATAGCTATAGCCTCCATAAACTTAGCACTGGTACTCTCATTTATGTACCTTTTTCTAACAGACACAGAGGTTAACTGAATGTTTTGAGTTATCTGTAAGTCAAAGAACACACAGAAATGATCAGAAAGAGCCAAGTCCTTAATATCAACAGAAGAAATGTCAACACCTTTAGAGATAACCAGATCCAGACTGTGGCCTCGAGTGTGTGTGGGCCCTTTCACATGTTGGAAGAGACCAAAGGTGTCAAGTAGAGAACAAAGTTCTGTGGCATTTGTGTCCATGTTATTGTCTATGTGAATGTTAAAATCCCCCGTTATGATAAAAAAGTTGTAGTCAGTGCAGATAACTGACAGCAGTTCAGCAAACTCATCAAAGAATTTTCCTGGGTATTTTGGTGGTCTATAAATGATTAGAAAAATAACTTTTGGATCCCCCTTTACTAAAAAACAGAGATATTCAAAAGAGCTTAAATCACCAAATAAAGTTTCCTTGCACTGAAATACTGTTTTAAAAATGGCAGCAACTCCACTGCCCTTCTTACCACTTCGACACTTATTCATTAAACTGAAATTTGTTGGTGCTGCCTCGTTGAGAATGGTAGCACAGCTACATTCAGTCAGCCATGTTTCACTAAGAAGTAAAAAGTCTAGATTATAGGTCATAATGATGTCATTTACTAACAGAGATTTGTTGACTAGTGATCTGATATTGAGTAGGGCTAACCTTGTGGAGATAACAGGAGACACTGGTGAATTACGGGGTTGACAAGCTATACTCAGTAGATTGGTAGATCTAATTGAACCCTTTTTATTTCTCAGCAGTTTAACCACTTTTCTGTTACCTGTCATCACAGGGATTGAGAAGACTGCCTGAACTCCGTAGGGCCCTGACTGTTCCTGGGGAAAAACATTGTTGATATCAGGATTGCAGCCTGGACCCAGCACATATCAGTCAGACTCACAGATATGATGATTCAGAGGAGGTGGGGGGGCTCGGTGACTTTTGGTTGAGGGTTGTTTCCGAGGTGGCGGAGTGGGAGGGGCTGGACGATGGGGGAGGTTAATGGGGGAAAATATGTGATTTTGGCGTGGTGTTAGTTGGATTCCAATATTGACAAGGCTCTTCACCCTGTCGGTGAAATCCAGAAGTGGGGAGTCCAGACTGAGTGGAGAGAGTTGGGGGCTGGGTGGGGTCTGGGGGGGTGAAGGTTGGGAGTCTCCTGTTGGGGCTGGGGGAGACTCCATTTGTTGTGCTGTTGGGGCTCTGGGAGACTCCACTTGTTGTGCTGTTGGGGCTGGGGGAGACTCCTCTTGTTGAGGTGAGGATGATGATGTTGCAGGTTCTTTCTGGATCCGCTGTCCTCCATGGTCACTCCTTATCTCAGCGCCCTCGCCAGAGCGCTGTCTTATCTGTTGTTTTGGCTTGTCTTACCTCTTGTCCTTGACAGGGGCTGCTGGTGTCTGACGCAGAGAATAAAAAATGTTGGAGTTTAAGAGACAACTGGGGTTGAAGAGACATTCCTGTGTGATGGCAGTGCAGGCCACTCTGTGTCATCATGAGTCTCCGGGTGCTGGGTTCTGCCTGATAACCGTCTTCCCACATCTATATCTGAGGGAGGCGATTTGTAGTGCTTTGGCTTTGCACCAAGAGAGTTCCAGGGAGGACAGGTTGCTTTACTGCCATTTACACCTGGCTCCTGCCGCGTCTTGGTGGTGCTAGTTAGCTTTCTGTTAGCCTGTTCCCTTCCAGTGTTTTGGGATATCGGCAGAGTAGTTTCATTCCCATAGTGTCCATTTATCTCCATGTTCACTTCGAGCCGATGAATTTTTGTTTCCAGTACTGCTATCTTCTGGAGCAGCTTGTGGTAATCATCCGTGGAAAAGGGAGGCATCTTGCTGCTAATTAGCTTCTGTTAGCTGAGTTCCTCAATCCCACTCACGATAGTGGAGGCCTCTGCTACTAATAAGCCACACTCACAAAGTAAAATAGTTTAAAATAATAGTGATAGCCTTCGGTAACTATCATAAATTAAGCTCCCAGTGATATGTAGGTATCCAGGACCCGCTTTCCATAAATATTTTTGCAAAAGGAAAGGAATGCGATGGGAAAAAAAGAGAGTAAAGCGGAGAGCAAAGGAGTGAAGTGTCTGCACTCAAGCAAAGCAAGGACGAATTAAGACAGAGCACTTTAAAACTTATTTTAAATTTAATTTACAGGTTCACTCTTATTCAACCCGTCAATCTTTAGATCTTCATCTTCCAAGATTTCTTACGTGCAGAGGTCAATTTACAATCAAATTTAGGGGTTCCAAATTATGGAATAGCTTTTCTTGTCCCAAGAACCGCCTCTCTATAAAATGTTTCAAAAGATGTTTAAAAGTCCATTTAACTGCTGTTTTGAAATTCTAATTCATACAGAAACAAACTTTTATTCATGTTCATATTTTTGTTTTTACATTGCTATTATGTTATTGTTATTATAACTTGTTGTTGATGTTATACATATGTTTCTTCTATCATTGGTTCGTTATTACTTTATGTAGTTATTATATTCCCAGTATGTCAATTTTCTGTTCCTTATAACTATGAAATTTTAACTATAGGTGGAGGCTTTAAATAAGTCCATCTGGGTTTTCTGCCTCTCCCTGCACTTCACATTATTTGTTATTTTTCTCACTTGTATGTAATTTTAACTGTGCAAAATAAATAAATAAATATGAAGTTCAGTGACAACGAGATACGGACCGCTAAGGCTTTAACAAGCTATGAGCCAGTGAAATTAGTATGAAGAAACCAGTGTGCTTTCAACAGTTCGGGTAGCTTTCTCCAGCGCAGACATGGTACTAAAATGAATTAAGTGTGGAAATAAGTCTGCAAAAAGTGAGTTTATACGCACGTGAGTAGCTTTGTTGCCAGCCTCTTGAATGGAGAGAAGTGAATTGACACTGGCCAATGGCAGCGGAATGTGTGACGAGGTGCTGTGTTGACAGAACTGCCACCACAGGCTGAACGTTAAAAGGTTTGATTTATTGTCAGTAGTGTTAAAAGATTTCTTTAACCTGTTAGGTGACTTTTGAAGAATGGCCGGTTAGATTGTCCACGATAATAGCAGGATTTTTGACAGCTACTTAGGCAGATGGACTGGGGTATGTAGAAATGAGACTGTATAGCTTAAAAGAAGAGTAGTGAATGACACAATTTATTATTTAAACTTGTATATTGTGGCCTGTTGCTAGGCAGGTGTAGGGCGGTAAGGATTCAGGTTAATGGAGACTACGGACTGCTTAATCCCGGGTCAGTAAGAGGATCCAGGTGAATGATTCAGATGAATCGCGATTTATACACCACTAGTCACTGGTGTTAAATTAAATATGTAGTGGCAAAATGTTACCATAGAAATAATCAAGAAGGGCAGTATAAAGTGCATAGTGACCAGGCATGTTGACTATAACATCTCTGCCACCATGAATACCATCATCAATGGCGTTGTCATTATAGACTTCATAGTTGTCATCACCATCATACAGTTCACCTTGTAAATTAAATCCTATTCATTTTCAGAGTTATAAAGTTATTCACATCATGCACGGATATAAATGTATGTGTATGACACTGACATGTATGACATATAGGACATGTGGTCAAACTATAAGCAGCCCTGTGCACATCAGGGGTTATGCACATGTGTTCAAATGATTCCACTCCAAGTATGCCAATAACACAGGCATTCTTGTTTGCAACATTATGCAACTTAAAATATGGAAGCAGATGCAGATCTGCAGATAGGGTGAGAAAGTCTCTTGCTCGTGAGGTGCCTGGAGGCTGCATACTTTGCCCTTGTTGTCGCTCACAATCCTTTGATGGGCTCGAGGCAGAGAGAGAGTAGGATTGAAGGGGAAGTGTATGGCGGAGCGTGGTAATTTCCATCCGCCTCGCGGAATGGGAACAACCAAGGGGAAGAAAGGGAACTCATGCATTTAAGTTTGATGCAGCAACAGTGGAGAACATGAATATTTAATAGCCTGCTTTAGAAAGAAGACACACATTTGGTGCATGTAACTCAATTAAATAGGAGGGAGGAGACGGAGGTGGTCTATCCACTTCAAGGTCGATTTTCAGTCACCCTCTTGTCCTTCTTTCATATTGTACTCAAGATCTAATCTAATAACAGTTAATTAACAGTGCTGGTAGCCCCTAGTGTTTATATTACATTATATTATTAGAACAGTAATAATTAAGTAAGGGCAGAAAGTCTATGGTCACTGTAAAAAACACCCTTTACATAACAATTGCTTTGCTACGTCAAATATGTGCAGACTACAAATGAAACTGCAAAAACTTATTTCACCAATTGGGTTATGTAATTTTGACTAGCTTGTTGACTTAATTCAAGTTGATGGCAGTCGCCTTGTCTTAAAGGATGAGTGTGTAGGATTTAGTGGCAGTGTAGTCTCCCCTTAAACTACATTGGCTGCAAAACACACATTGTATGAGAGCTTTGGGTGAATCATCTGAAGTTGTGGAAATTAAGATGAATGTTATGGTGCTCGCTAGCTATCTAACTGGGTAACATACAGACAGCATGATTAGGGTTTTTTGGGTTTTTTTTTCCCCTGCCGCTCGTGCTGTATGTCAGTGTGTGAAGCACTAACTCCCATATTATTTGCTGGGCCATTTTTCTTAAGATGGCCATTCAAACAATTTTTTTTAGTTTTCTTTGTTTATTTTTAGTTACAATATCAGATGAGAAAGGCACAGAATTGTATTCAACACTGAAGTGATAAAATGTAGTCATAACCATGACCTGTTTGAGTCCTTTGTGTAGGCCATCTTAGGGTGATGCTTGAAGAAGACGCAGGCCTCAACAGTAACCCTTATATGTGGTGTATGAGTAGGCGGGTACTTTGATTTGATTGGATATTGAATCTGTGAAGAAATTTCAGCTAGATGTACATATAATATAATTGGTTAATTCTTAATGTTTAGTATGTTTGTTTGCATATCGAAGAATGAAATAAGACTATGTTGGTTCAAGCAAATGAAGAAAATGACGTATATTTATACATATATTTTTATATATTTATTTATTATACTATATATATTTGATGTGAAGGGAATGGAAAGTAAGTACTGGTTTTTATTTATTTATTTATTTTTTGGTTTTGTTTCCTGTGTAATGAACAGTCTTCAATCTATTTTGAAAACTTGGCGCAAACCTCAGATCTTCTTCTTCTACATGACTGTTGGGTAGTAACTCAATGCAGCTTTATTCTGACTCTGGGATCACTTGCCAAACCTGTTCTTCATGACTGAAGAGGTTTGGGCGCTCATATGGCAGAAGCACGTCAGAAACATATTTAAGCACTAAGTAATGAAATAATTTGTAGACAATAAGTAGTGACAATTCAATTTCATCATTTCAGAATCAGAATCAGAATCAGAATCAAGTTTAGTGCCAAGTAGGTTTGCACTTACAAGGAATTCGACTTGGTGTAATTGGTGCAGAATAAACATTAAGTAAAAAGAAAAATATAGAAAATATAGGAAGATAAGACACCAAGTATTAAAATATAAACAATATAAATATATATACAGTATCTTCTAAAAACAAGGGAACTGTAGTGCGAGCTGATGTGCAAGTATATGACAGTATATGACAGTATAGTTCACACTATATTCACAGATGCTATAAATACTATAAATGTGCAGATATACAACAGGATGAAGTGGTCCCGAATAAACAGAGACTGTGCGTTAATGTAACGCAGAAGGTCTGAAGATGCTACGTTAGTGTAGCATGTAGGTCTGGATGGGGGGAGGGAGAGAGTCAGTGTCAAGGGGGGGCTCCGAGCCTTGTTGATAAGGCTAGTAGCGGATGGGAAGAAACTGTTCTTGTGACGTGAGGTTCTGGTCCTGATGGACCGCAGCCTCCTGCCAGAGGGGAGTGTCTAAAAGAGTTTGTGTCCGGGGTGGGAGGGATCAGCCACAATCTTTCAGTATAGTATAGTATAATGCACAGTGCATTTATCATTGGAAAGACGTTCAGGGGCTGTTGTGGGTCAAGTTTAGTGTGGCTATCTACAATGGAAGGTATTTAAGGTGAGTTGATGATGTCTGAGAAAAAGGCTTGAGATGTAGAGATGACTCTTTGTGATGGTGAATTTGGAAATTAGTTTTTCTCTGTTCTCTCTTAGTTTGACAGCTCCAGCATTCCTTCAAGGTACTTTTTTTTTCTGCCAGAAATAGTTGTGTGGTGTAGCAATATCCATCATGTTCATAGTTGAAATAACGCATAAGATCATCAACAGAGCTTGAGGAGTGAGTTCTTTTTCTAGTTCTATGTAGTTCATTATATCAACATACAGTATGTGTATACTGCATAATGCTCAGAAAGCCTTTTGACATTTTGACACACGTCTACTTTTACTTCAGTAACATGTTAAACACAGGCACAATGACATGTTCTCATATGACTGTAAGACGATAGATAATTATGGATTCACAGCTAAAAATCTTTCATTAATTGTAGCAGATGAAACATGTTTTCAAACATAATACAGTTGTGTTAACTTAATACTATCTCATTTTTAGCCCTCAGAGGTTAGGCTTTGTTTGAAAGAAACCATTAAGCCTTTTAGATTAGATAGCAGAGAAAAATGTTATGTTGCTTTGTCCCTCAATTTACTCATGGTGATTATGTCATGTGAGCATTTGAACTTAGTATATCTTTTACCTTGAGGATTTCCCTCACAACATAATCTTATAGCTTCCATAAGATTGTAAACCCAGGGAGCTATTCTTAGATTTACAGTTCTGATTATTGATGACAACTTCAAATATTTACAATATAAAGCTCAGGACATTATTTTCTGTGTTTTGATAGATTGAGAATGATTTTAAAATGAAGGGCACTCCCTGGTGCGATGGGGCCTAGAGCGTTAAACTCTGAAGCAGACACCACAGAACAGGGATCATTCATGTTTCGCAGGGATGAAGTTTTACATGCAAAGAGTTAGGAGCTCATTATATATAAAAGATGAGGTTGCAGCTTGCACCCAACTGAATACCCTTTGCTTCGCTCTCCCCTTACAAGCCTGTAGGAGTGCTAGTGTAGGAGAACTATAATGACTGGACAACCAGGAAACCATAACCAGGAAGTAAGCTAAAAACTTTTGTGCCAGGTGAGCAATTCTCGCTGGAGGAATGGACCTGGACTGGGTGCCATCTTTGGGTCTGACATTCGATAATAATACAGCATTTATTTATTTCATGGACTCTAAAGGCACAGTGGTGCAACATGACAGACTCTGTGATGAAGTTGAGTCAAGTTTTATTAATATGGCCCAAAATCACAAATCACAATTTGTGGCAGGGTGCGTTACAATCCGCACAGCGTACACAACAACACCTTCTGTCTCTTGATCCCTCAATTCGGAAAAACGGAAGGACCCGAGCCATACAACCACCTCACAATGGAGACCTGGAAGAGACAGACAAAGGGAGATACTGTAGTGTTTCACACACCTGCCACTCTCTCTATTTTCCATGACATTGTGTGGGAAATACAGAAGTCATCCATTGTTTGAGCTGAATTAAAAATAATAATGGAAGCTGTAGCACAGGCTGTATTTCAGTCTTCAGCCTTCATGCTGGGAGTGACAGCCTCCTTAGTATTACTTCTTCAGTGAAACAGCAGACAGCCATGTGGAGAAACAGTCCTGTACAGTAATACGATGTGAGCTGACATAAATGAAGCTCAGGAATGTCCAGATGAAAATGTGTCAAATGAAATAATGTGACAGTGTGAAAGAGCTGAATCTGTAGCTCCCCTCCACTTAATGGAGCTTTATAGAGAGATTCAGCTCTCTGTTTAGCTGTCCGGCCCACAACTTTACTCCTTTAGTTCACTCTCATAGTGACATTTTTAACTGATTTCAGTAGCTGTTAAACATAGTGGAGCATTTAGCAGCTAAAGAGATAGTTTGCTGAAAGTGTTGCGTAAGCTGGTTTTTACACACAGTGGGATGTATAAAAATAAATGTGACGTGAAAATGTGCGGTCTTGTGGCAAACTCTTGTCTGACTGTGTAACTTTTTGTAACAAATTTGAACTGTTGAAACTGAAATTGAAACTCACCAAATGTTTCAAAATAACGTTTCCTCCCCAGTTACTGTAATAGTCGTTGAAAGTGAATGTCCTCCAAGATCCTGTCACTGTAGGGACAGTATTAAGTCTTATGAGAGACACTGCCTTCTCTCCTTGAGACACAGTACAGCTGTATCTTTGTGTTTAGGAAAGCAGGCATCATTCTGATCATTACTACGGTCAGTGGATAGAGCTTCTCACTCCCTCGACACAACTGATATAAGTTAGAAGCCTCTACAGAGTCTGATAACAATGTCAGACCACTAAAGGGTTAACACATTTCCTTTTTGTAGATTAATGACCATTTATGGACATAGAGTAGTGTCCGCTATTCAGCCGAGTCTGCTCCTCTTGTCAGGGCTGCCACCTTCCATCCAAGTAATATGAGTATTCTAGAAGTTGAGATGATGAAGTACTTGAAAGAGCTCCATAAACTCAGCTTCTTTAAAATGAAGCGCCTCCATCAATCAGAAAGATTTAGCTTGGAGTAAGGGTCCCCAGTTTTCACCACTGTTCTCAGTACTACCAAAGTCATGTGTGAACACCCTGTTCATCAGACTCATCAAATAGTTATCTTTCCACAAGAGCCAGTGTTTGATTTCAACTCAAATAAATCAACAGGAAATGCCTTGCAGAATTGATTGTCCATTCATTATTCACCTTTTATAGCAAAAGAATCAATGATCAGAGAGCTGGAAGAGGAGCCACATGGTTCACTGCCCTCTAGTGTCACATGACTTGATATTTGGGAGGATGAATAAAATATTAATTTTGCAACAGATCAACAAAACATGTATATATAATAAATTAAATATTCTATTATTAGTCATTGGTTATCTAACCACTGCTTACACAAATAAAAAGATTACTGTGGAGGTATATTTAAGCCATTTCGACATCAATGAACATTTCATGCATCTTAATTTCACTACCCCAGATGACCTGGGGTAGTTCAGAATTGTGTGCCTCATAACAGCAACAACTAACCATTTATCCGTGGTCACATACACGACTTAATAGTAATTATTGTGTTATTAAATCATCTTAGAGAAATTAATTTTGCACCATGCACATAGGTCATGCACTATAGATTTAGCTGCAGACTATTTAAATAAAATTAAAATAAATCTGTGGTGTGGAAAGAAAGAAGCGTGCATGGAAGGAAGAAAATATATCTCTGGTTCTGCTGTATTGACTCTGTCTCTACAGGAGCATTTTCCAGTGATTACAAGGTTCAAACATCTGGCCAGGTCAGCTTGATTACAGTCTCTGGAGTGAAATGACATATTGTATTTGAAACATTTATTGCTCTGTTCATTCTTCCCTTCAATCCTTTAATGTTTCATTACAAAAACAAGCTCTCTGTAGTCCTCTGAAGATTTGTCACAATGCTTTTCTGGGAAACAACACCAGGTTTGGAAGTTTCCTGAGCTTTTACTTTTATATCTCTAAAACAGGAAGATGACATGGGCCCTATCAGGAAAGCAACAACCCTTAACTGGACTAGATCCCCCCTGTTTGGTCTTCATCTTAACTTGGTCTCATCCTGCCTTGGTCTTGATAAACTTGAGTCATCCACTCATTAATTTATTCAGGGCTCCGATAAATACCATCTTCATTGTCAAAATCAGCTAAATATTCAGCCAACAAAGTCTTACAATACTACACTCAGGATTTCACTGTTGACTTGCTTCTCTTCACTTCTCTCAAGATTTCAGAACTCCGAAAGAAACAGTTGACAGTTCACTTGAGCACTTTAGTTACGCTACTAGTTTAACAGTTTGATCAGAGTCCACAGATGCATGAATTAATGTACTTTCATTGTTATCTTAATAGTCAGAGGCTTTTCAGTGGTGGTGAGTATGTCAGTGAATATTTAATTCCCAGTCAAATTTACATATGTTGTATAGAAAAAATGGTGCAGTTATTCTATGTTGTTGGAACTGCTGCACTTTCAGTACTTTCAGTTCAACCAGTTTGAAAAAGCTGCAGGCGTTTTTGAAGGTAATGAAGCAATATCCAAAGCACAGCCTTCCAATCCTTTCCCAGAATTGTGTTTTATCACTGTGCAGATGAGTAATACATCTCTGCTTTTCTCAGGGTCATCTCTTTTGGAATATTACCTCTGGGTGTTGAAGATTATCCATACAGCAATCTCCTGCTTATAATAAGTTGCCACGTCTTCTTTCTCATTTTCATTACAGCTCCCCACATTCCATTCAAAATATCTTTAAATACATGAATGCATAATTATCTGTCAGTAAGCTTCTTCTTATCAATAACAAAACCATGGGCGCTCTTTAGAATTGCTGAGAGGAATATTTACTTTATCTATATTTTGTCATGCTTTCTTCTCTTCTCTTCTCTTCTCTTCTCTTCTCTTCTCTTCTCTTCTCTTCTCTTCTCTTAGTTGATAGACATGCCAACAACTTTCTCACAAACTAAAATGTCAATGATAAATGTGGAGATTGATTTTTATATCAATAACAGATACCCAAAAAATGGGTAGACAGAAAACGTGATCCAGGTTTTTCCTATCAAAAAAGGTTTATGAGTTTTAATGAAATGCATATTAGCTGATAAACCATGTACTCCTGTCCTGACTTCTTCACTAAAATATCAGCAGCAAAATCTGTTAATCAACATGTTGTAAAATGGAACACTGTCCAGTTATGTCAGGTTTCACTCAGTTCTTGCTCAAACTTGAAAAGAGCCTGGTCTGAAGAATGCAAAGGGACAACTCAAATCTTCCTTCATTTTTTCTTTTATAGAGGTTTCAGTTTAGTTCCAATTTAGGTTGATAACCTTCAAAATAAGTAAAGAAAGCATTACATTACTTTAAACTTAAACAAACACATCACAGCTATTAACATTTTAGTCTCAATTGACATAATTAAACACTGAAACAAGTACTTCAATTTCACGTTTCAACTTAATTTTAACATTCAAATCAACACAGTTAATCAACAATCAATACAAATGTCCATTGCCCTGCCAGTTGCGTCTTGACCGTGAGCTGAGTGATCTTCTGTGTTTTGCTGTTTGCTCCTGTGTTAAACAAACTTTTCTCCTTTGTTCACACCTTTTCTCATCCATGCAGGTCTGCAGGCTGCTACAGGAAGTTCAGGGGGATTCCTCTGACTGTTTTATTCTTCCTCTGCCCCCTGCAGGTTCGGAGGTTTGGAGCTGAGCTGCAAGTGACTGTCTGTGAATGAGTGACTGTTTGAGTGAGTCTGGTTTCAGCGCTTTGAGTTGACGTGACAAACACATTCCCCAAATCATTCTCCACTAAATGAATTGTACTACACTATCTCTTACACCAACCTGCATCTTTTCATGTAACAATAATAGTAAGCAGCAGGTGCAACCACAATCTCACAATAACAAAAAAACTCATACTATTTATCATATCACAGCATGGTAATGGCTGGTACGTATTTCATTCAGCCGTGAAATGGAGGGTGGGTGCTGCAAGTCCAGTATGGACCACAGTACGGTGTGGACTGGTAGCTGGAGAAGTGCCAGTTCACTTCCTTGGCACTGCTGAAATATACTTGAGCAACGTACCCATCATGCCACCAACTCTCCACATTTTCATGTCTTTCAGCCCTTTGCATGTGTGTGTGTGTTTGTGTGTGTGTATGGTTATTTTGGGAGCTTTATGTATAAAGGAGTATGTAACCTTTGTACATATAGTTCAGCTTAAGTAAGTAAGTTGAGTAAGCACTTTTGCAATCTCATTCACCCATTCACACACATTCATACACTGATGGCATTAGCTGCCATGCAAGGTGCCAACTGCTCATCAGTTTTAGGAGCTAACCATTCATACACATTCACACACTGATGGCACAGCCTTCAGCCTCCAGAGCCACAGCTGCCCCAAAATGAAAAAGTAATTTCCCCAATTGAGGGATTAATAAAGTAAATCTTCTTCACATCACGATCCTCATTGTGTGCAGTCTCACTTCAGTGCTTTTGGTCAAGTGTTTTTTACACAAAAAGGATCTCACGTTTTAATATAAGCTTTATCTCTGTGTCCTTTCCATAATGTCAGACATTCAACAACAACTTGGGCCTGTCAGTGCCAAAAATAAACACTTTTAATGGATGTACATTGATGGTGTGCAATTGCCCATTAGGATTTCATTTCAGCCAGTTTCTCGGCTGGTTGTAGCCCTCCCCTTTCAGTGCTGGAACAAATGAAAAACTTGTTGTCCCCATTAGTCACTTAAAGTTAGTATTAGTATATATTCATGTTTATGGACAGAAAATGTCAAATGTAAAATGTCACTCCACTTTACTTTGGCAGCCACTTTGGGGGTGCTGTCGCCCTCCTGCTGTTCTGCAGTATTCTGTGCTATGCTACTTACTGCCTCAGCCAGAGAAAGACACCAATAAAATCATTCTCTCACTAAAGCCACCATGACCAGATTCCTTCCCTCAATGGATGCCTGGTTCATTTTGTTTGGAGTTACCACAATTATGAGTTTCTGCATTATTAAGAGTATTCAATTCAACACTAAAGTTATTTATAATAAGTCAAAGTTGACTATTTCAGACTAGTTGCTGCATAATAAGGACCTGCCTGAAAGCCAAGCAAACATAGACACTTAACAGCTTTCTGTACATACAATATCTAATATGTATTTATTAGATATTGCGTTAATGCAGACTATTTTTAACGTCTACAACTCTGCTGTCACACAACTGTCCTGAGCAGTAAACAGGACAGGAGAAGAAGATATAACAAAGAGAGTCCCTTTACCCAAAAGGACAAAAGTCCTAGAATGAATTATCCATCACAGATTGATAGTATCTAAAAGTGCAGGTGTCAAAGGGTGAATAGAACCGGATCATGTGTGTCGAATAAAATGATGTAGGGTTTTCCAGGCTTCTTGTGAAGGCCCACAGGACCATTATTGGACTCTAAACACAGATAATAAAATAACATTACCACTGCACTAATGACATCATTACAAGGATAAATAATCTAAATATGCAATTAACCATTAACACACTACATAAAAACAGGGCAGGACAAACTTCTATCATTGAATATTTAATAAAAGCCAGTATATGCCAATGAATATTGGTCTAACCCTTTTGCAGTCCATTACACTGGAGGATCCTCTTTTCATCGGTCTATTAGTCATGTCTATGAGGGCCAGTGAGGCTGTCAACACAAAGCGAGCGGGGAGTAAATATTATCTCCCCTTGTCCAGCCTAGCAGATGGATGGGCTCATTTTCTAAGAGCTTACAGTAGATTGGGAAAAAAGATTAACCTCAGAGCATGTTTTTCCAGCCTTAAGTTTCAGAGTATTGAATTCTCACATCCCTTTCTCTATCTCCAATAAGGAGAGATTTATTATTCATTCAGATCCTAAAAGATGATGAATTATTATCTCCATGTCAAGAAAGAAGAGGTTCAGATATCTGTCTTTAGATCACTGGCACCAGAATGGTAACAGTTTAGCATTCACTGCACAGTTATAAATGCACAAACTCTGAATGAAGGAAAGTGAAGTGGATATTAGATCTACAGATAGCCACAATGTATTTTTGGTGAACACTAATATAAATATACAATATAAACAGAAACTTTGTTTACAACAGAGCTCTGTTTAGCTACAACACTACACTTTTGTTGCACTGTGTGTCTGACGGCTTGATTCTTTTCTGATCTGTCAACTGAATGCTGAGGTGGAGGAAAAGTTGCATGTGGTAGAGCACCAGACTGTCCTTCTGAGTTTGTATTTTCTTGCGCAACCACACACTCAGAGAAATGAATACTGCTCACTTGTGGAAATATTTCATTATTTTAAAGCTGTTCTATATGGAAAGTGTCATGAGATAACTGTTATGATTTGGTGCTACATGAATACAATTGAATTGAATTCACCTCAAAACACTTTTCCCTTCTTTATTATGGAGCACCAGCAGTGCGTACTGTCCATTGTTGTTGTGTTTATGTACCAGTGTTCATTAAGTGAACAAAACATCCAGTTCCAGAGATCATCTAGTCCAGTGGTTGGCAAGTAAGTCATTTGGCCAAATTTTCTTTAGATAGCAGGTTAGAACATAATCAAAGGATAATCAAAAAAAATTAATTGATAAAAAATGTGGTAACCTCATTTTACAGTCTGCTAACTGACTGGTATTTACTAAGAAACTAGATGTTAAAACCATGGTTATTAAAAAAAAACCCAGCAAAATAACTTCATAATACATATTAACTCATTATTTAGTAAAGACAACCTACCAGGAAAACTAGATGATAATCACAGTTGGTGGATAGTGTAATTTGTATGTTCCATGTCTTTCAAAAGAGTACCCCTGGTAGTGGATACAGTATAGCCATGTCACATGTATCTTTCTAATAATTGGCAGTAGCTCTCTGCTTGACCTCTGTCTCATTAGTCTTGGCTCTGGTCTTCTTCGCTGCACTTTGACCTCCAGCATCCAAAAACCCATGACTGTCTCCTCCATGTCCATCTGAAGCTTCCACCTGCACCTACCTACACTGTACGCAATAAAATCATGCAAAAAAGAAAAAAACATAAATTAAGCTAATTATCTCAGGGCCACTGGGGTATTAACAATGGCCCTATAAATGACTTTTGCAATCATGGGTTAGGGTTTAACCCCAGAGGGTTAAATTCTTTTCTGGATTTTACATGGAGCCAGTGCAGAGAAGGTAAAATATGAGGAATATGATCTTTTATTTTGGTTTCTGTCAGTACATGTGCTGCAGCATTCTGGATCAACTCCTTTGTGCCATCTTCTTTAAGGCCTTACAAATAAATAAAGAACAGTGTCCAGTTTTTTTTTTAACAAATGAGGATCTCTGTATGTTTAGATGGTAAAAAGATATTGAGATATGAGATATTTCAGTGATGGCAGTCACTTCTCTCCTGCCTGTATTAGCTACTCTGATTCAACCACAGCTCGCGTGAACAGCACACTTAGACAGTGTTTTTTTGTTTTTTTCTCACATCCCATCTCCTGCCAGACAAAGGAGATCCTTGTTTCTCAGATCATGATTATATCCTTCTCCTTGTCTCCAATTCTGTCTCTTCTGCTTCAGATCAAGATTATGACGGGTCCTCACTTGAAGCGTTGCTGATCAGGAGTCAGACCGTTCTGCTTGGAGGCACAGATGTCACATGCAGCCACTTATCAAACGTCAGTCGACTTTCAGTGGAGCACTTTTCTATTTCATGTGTGTCTGTTATGGACCAACTATCAGTATTATTAGTGTGGTTATTATGCTGTTGCTCTATCTGCTATTAAATCAGTGCTCATCAGTGCTGGCCATTAGATCATTGATCAGTGATCAGTGATCTAATGGCTTCAGCAGAATGAATTTCAAAATGAAAGAACTGGATCTCATTTGAATAAACTGGTTACATTTCTGCACAGGCTTGGTTACGCGAGTGTTAAGTCGTTCTTCCACACACGCAGGCAGTGAAAGGGACTGGATTTAGCTGGTATCCGGCCATTATCAGCATCATGAACATGCCAGCAAAATGAATAGTGCCATTAGTGGGACCGCACTTTTTCGTTTTCTGTTCTGATGATTTCAGATATTTTTTAACTTTTATATTTTAAAATAAATACTGCACAAATAATAAAAGTCACAGTTCAGATAAAAGGTGCCAAAAAGTGGCCAAAAGCAAAAAAGAAGAGCAATTTGCAGGTTTAAAACCTGCAAAAAATGTTTATTAGTGCCTATTGACCTGACTGTGAGTAATTTGGATAAGAGAGGATTAAACAAAGGCAGTTTTTATGACATGTAACTAAGACTTGAACACAAATATCAGATTATTCACTAAGTGTAGCTACATCATATTGTTTGTGTTATGAACATGAATTTAGTTTTTGGCCACTTGGGGAGGAGCAGTGAAACAAGCTTAAAACACCTTAAAACTAAGAACTAACTAACTAAATAATTAAGTCATTTTACATCAATCACTTCCCTTTATGCTTCATTTTAGCTGAGCTAACTTGCCACTAACTGCATGCCATTTTGTGCTGGGCAGCCAGCATATAGTGGGTTAATAAGAGTGTTCTTGCTTAAAACAGGTGCCGGAGATGCTGGAAAATATTCTGCAGCTGAGCTGAGGAGAACTGCAGGACCGGGTGATAATTCTCTGTGGGTTTGTCATTACAAGTGACGCCTTTAACTTTTAATTATATCATTTGTTTTTCTGATGTTAAATTCAGACAAAACTGAAGTTCTTGTAATTGGACCCAAACACCTCAGAAACTCTCTTTCTAGAGACTTAGTTACTTTAGACAGGATCACCCTGGCCTCCAGCTCCACTGTAAAGAATCTTGGAGTGGTTTTTGATCAGGATTTGTCCTTTAATGTCCACATAAAACAAATTTCGAGGACTGTTTTCTTCCACTTACGTAACATCGCAAAAATCAGACGCATTTTATCTCAAGCGGATGCAGAAAAGCTAGTCCATGCATTTGTTACTTCTAGGCTGGACTGTTGTAACTCTTTGTTATCAGGCTGCTCCAATAAGTCTCTTAGGACTTTGCAGCTAATTCAGAATGCTGCTGTACGTGTTCTGACAGGAACCAAGATCAGAGATCACATCTCTCCCATTTTGGCTTCTTTGCATTGGTTACCTGTTAAATCTAGCATAGAATTTAAAATTCTTCTCCTTACATACAAAGCTCTTCATGGTCAGGCACCATCATATCTAAAAGAGCTCATAGTACCTTACTACCCCTCTAGAACACTGCGCTCTCAGAATGCTGGGTTCCTTGTGGTTCCTATAGTCTCCAAAAGTAGACTGGGAGCCAGAGCTTTCAGCTACCAAGCTCCTCTTCTGTGGAACAAACTACCATTTTGGGTTTGGGAGGCAGACACGGTCAACATTTTTAAGAGTAGACTTAAGACTTTCTTTTTGATAGAGCTTATAGTTAGGGCTGGCTCAGGTCATCCCTTAGTTATGCTGCTATAGTTATGCCATCCCTCCCCTCTCTCTCTCTCTCTCTCTCTCTCTGTCTGTCTCTTTCAGGGTTATGCCTAGTCAGGCAAGGTATTGGTTGAAGATGTAGTCACATCTCCCTTTACTGAAAACTCTACTCAAACCTTCTCTATCTCTCTCACCATCACCATCACCATCACCATCTGTAAACATACATGTCTCATTAATGCATGTTAATGCATGTTACTAACTAAACTTCTTCCCCGGAGTTTCTGTGCTCTCTCGTCCAGCAGGTTCTCATGGATCGTGGCTGCTGCTGTGGTCCTGCACGACATCAACTACATATATTATTGCTGTCATTATTGTTACCATACCCCCTTCAAAAGTACGGTCTAGACCTGCTCTGTATGAAAAGTGTCATGAGATAACTTTTGTTATGATATGTATCTATATAAATAACATTGAATTGAATTGAATTTGTACACCATTAATATAAACATGCTGATTACTGCAGCTTTAATCTTTACTGTATTTAACCATACTGAGCACAGCTGGTTCTCACATGGATCTTTATGGTGGGAACCAGGGTATTTGTGCTTATACACCATCTTGCCTGCCTCTGCACTGTATATACAGTACTGATACTCCTTGACTTGTATATTATTGTGGTGAATTGACACGGTAATGTGACTAAGATATCTGATCTCATTCTTATAAAAACATCTGACAAAATTGCTGCATCTACAGCACCATAACAAGCTGTCCCAAACTATGTGAATAAACCATAAAACTGAGCAGCCCATGCTTGAAATGAGCCAGCATAATCATTTGACAGATGCTGACATGCAGCATGAAATTGCTAACCTAACAGGTGCTGGTTCCAGCAATTCAGGTAGCAGCTATGGATGATTACAGATATTGTCTTTATTTCCATTTTACCACTGACAACAACTACTCTGAATGCAAATGTTTCCCGTGTAAGGTCACTCTAACGATAGCTGTGGCATAACTGAGAGTGGTGGGTATATTTACAGACTGCAGCATTCATTCAGCTTATAAGAGCATTCCAATGGGATGCACTATTATTTAAGTAATAGATGAGAATGACTGCTGGTAGTCATTTATTTTCTCCCGTGTGTTAGGATTGCAAGTAATTTGACTTTGCTTGGTTTTCAAGAGTAATTACAGAAGATGAGTTTTCCAGCTTCACCACCAAAGGCAGGGAATGTCCTTGTGCATCACAGCTGCTGTTGTTGGAAACTTTTCTCCAACCTGCTTTGCCTTAACTTTGCTGATTCGATGAAGAGAGGAAGGTGTGAGGTGTTTGTGTCCTCTGTGTCACCCCGCTGAGAAATCAGATTTCCTTCTTTTTTGTCTTCATGAATGCTTGATGAAATTAGCCTCTGACAGGAGGGCAGAATATAACTGGAGAATAGATTCAGGTTGAAATGTCAAATGAGATCACACTGAATGTGTGATGTATGAGGGTAAGGTTACAGCAAGGACAAGGACAGAGCTGAGGGAGGAAACAAGGGCCTCACAACAATGCCTGATAGTGTGTCTCGCTAAGAAACACTAGAGTAGAGACTTTTTTTTAATCTTTAAGGTTAATCTTGAAAATAAAAAATTGTTAATCCATGAAGGAGCCTGCATGATGTCCATCTGACAGAGATGAATATATTGTTCCTATAAATAGACCAAACACTGTTTAGAATACTGAATGTCACACATTCAGCTTAATTGAGCTTAATCAGTTATGGCTTAAATAATAAAGCTTTAACAATAGTATATTGCATTTCACAGAAATGATTCAGTTTGTTTGATGTTGAGATGACCAATACTGGTTGACAGGATGATACAAAATGAGTTTCCCTTGATTGATATTATTATAGTGTTTTGTGGTTCAACAGATGTCTTTGCTGCATTTGAGGGCAGCAAATACATCTGGAAGTGCTACTCATGCAAAAGAGGAGGAGCAGCTCACGTGTCTGTTTAAGCAAATACACCGAACAGCTAAAGCTGAACAAATGGAAGAAGTAGTCTCAAAAACTAAATGTAACCTAGAACCTAGAGAATCAATTCACAAAACTGAAACCATATAGCTTACTATATTAACTACTACCAATATTAAGGATTTTTCAATATGATATATTCACAGTCAAAATAAGTGGGCTTCTATGTTGCAGATAAGTGAAATTGGCTTACATTTAGATTTGCAAAGACAAGTAAACACACGTGATGTCACTGACTGTTTTTTACACACAATGTCTGTCTAAAGGGTCTAATTGGTCTTGAGATTTCATTTTGACAGCTGCATCCTGATGATGATGAATATGAAGCAAGTGTTTTACAAGTTTTTCCAGCTCCTACAGTAACATTGAATAAAGCTTAATAATAAATAAACGCATTTTCTGTTGCCATTTACCTGTAGAAGTATTACACATTTTCTTCTCCTTCCCATTTGTTAAACTGCCAAAACCAAGTGGTGTGAAGTGAAGCCAACACTGCAGTTCCTCAAACATCCACTTGAGGCTGGCTACAGAACGAGTCAGTTATTTCTTCACAGCAGAAATAAACATGTTTACAGCCTGGTACAAAAAACAGTTTTGGTCTCTATAGCTAATTTCCCCGTTCATGACAACTGTACCGAGGGTGAATTTTTATACAACTCACCTGTTCAAATTATATTAAGGCTTAAAGTTATGCAGAATTAACAGCATGGTTGCTATGACTGACAGGTGGGTGCCGTTACCGGAGGCTAAGTATCCAGGCTTCAGTTAGTCCACCTCAGCTCCACCCACACTCCATGTCTTTGTCCAGTTTTGTATTTGCTGTTATGTGGCAGAAGTAGGTTTGCTAAGACTGCAGCAGCCAGAGCCACACATTCTGAGCTTCACAGCAGCTCTTCAGAAACCTGTGGGTGACATCACAGATATGACGTCCATATTTTGACACTGTTTATGGACAAAACCTATTGCCACTCGATGTATCTGCCCTGGCTGTGCATCTCCCAGGTGTAATGCAATGTAAGGACAAATTAGACATTTTAATGTCCAGAACAAGTGGAATACAATTCTTGAGAGACAAACTCATTGAATGAAGAATGAAGTGTATAACAACTATAAATGCTCCATTAATATCATTATCAGAAGAAGACACCATCACCTAATATGAATTGCTAATGTGAAACCAGCAGAGCTGCTTTTTCTACAGGCAGCAGCGTGTAATGTGTTTGCATATGTGATTATATTTATCCAGCTTTAATACAAAATGATTCAGTTACTGTTTGATATGGGACTGATCCCAGAAATGAAAAATGGAATCATCTCCTGTAAATAAAGCCGCTCGAGTCCATTCATTAGTGTTCATGCTCACACTGTTGTCGCTGTGGTACATCAGAGAGCTGTTAAGACTTGTGATTCACACTGTGTTTTACTGCACTGCCTCAGAAATGATATGATTACAGGCCAAAAGTGGCCCCTCGTGGCCACTCAAGTTTCAGTGTGCCCTCGGTGTGGGTGGATGGGTTTAAAGAGAGAAAAGGGCTCGTTTGGAGGAGGTCTTTCACAAAAAGTGGATGCCTGATAATGTATCTAACTTGCAGATGGCAAAATGAGCCAACGGGTGTAAAAGCCTTAGTTGATAAACAACAACAACAACAACAACAACAACAAAAACTCAACTAATTATAGAACAAACACAGCCAAACTGTGAAACACCATCTGGTTCATGAGATACCACCTACATTAGCAGTTGACCTCTTATAGCATTTCCATGGAGCTTATGGCTGATGCATATTTTGTACATGCTGTGATGGGAACAGACAACATTAACCCAAATATTGTTGTGAATCATCAGCTGAACGGCTGGAATCTAAATATGAGGCCTTAAAGAAAGTCTGTGGAGTGAGACTTGTTACTGGCTGCCACAGTGTATCATCATCTTACTGTGGTACTTGCAGGTGTGGAGAATCTGAAACAGCTGAGCAGTGATTCATCCATCTCATCAAAACACTCAGTACGATCTCTGAAAACACGATCTCTGTGTGAGGACTGGATGAGTATGTAAGAGCAGCATGTAAGCTGTTCAGAAACTGAATGCACACATTATCATCAAGGCTTTTTATAATGAACCAATTGTATATCCTTACCCCATGTTAATAATCCAATAATTATACCTCTAAAAGATCTAATAAATTAAATGTGATTATACTTTAAATATATTTAGCAGGGTGCGTGAACTGAAAACACATGGGAACTTGTCTGTTCTGGACTACTGTAGAAACCTGGCAGTTCCACATGATGGACATGGTGGAAGAGGACCTGTGACGTCTGTAGTTATAAAAAACTAATTTTAAGGTAATGAAAACATAACAAATCTTATTTTCTTGCTTTTCCACTAATGAAAACATAGTTATGCACATTCAACTTCTGCCATATTTGGTAAATAGAGCCCTGTAAGTGTTACACATGGACCTTTAAATTTAAAACAATTTGTGGACTGTGGCAACTGGATCTTTTTTTCTTATCATGCTCACAGGGCTCTGGCCCACTCAACCTTCTCTTACTGAAGCGAAGAGCAAAATTAAGAAAACATTGGTGAATCCCAGAAATCAGTGTGTGCTAACAAAATAAGAACAAACTGACAGAAGAAAAACAAAGGGAAATTTGTTCATATAGAAGTTCCTGCCTGAGGCAGAATATCGGCCTGACAGTGACCACACTCCTTCAGTCATGATGAAAGACAAAGTATGATCTATTTAAGCAAGCTGGAAAAAAATCTGTTGTACATGATGCATGATTCATCTGGCTAAGTATAGCCAAAGAGGCAGTTGTAATATTTATGAGAATGTGTGCTAAATCCATGCAACTGCAGTCTGAGGGGGAATAGTCCACAAACACACTCCTGTGTGCATACACGATGTTCTAATGGAGAGCTCTTCTGTGTCTTCAAAGCTGACTTTAAAGACAGAGCTCTTATAGGCATGATCCTGTGAGCTTGGTATATTTAGTACAAACAACTCTGATAAACTGCTGACATGCTTAATCAAATGCTCTGAATGTGCAGACGAGGTTTTGCCTGAAGGGAAGATGTCATTTCCTAAATACTTATATTTAAGTTTTTAAATTTCCCCGTTAACTGCTAGAGATGTAACTGAATATGAATAACTTATTCCAATGTGATATTATATGAATATAAATATTTGCTGCAAAGCTCCGTGTTCAGTCAAATCACACACACACACAGCTCACTCTTTGTTGGGATATCAGGATTCCTATCAGGAATATCAGGATTCCCTTTTTTTATTATTTTCATCAGGGTTACACCTGGGAACACCTCAAAATAATGTCATGATTTATTAATGTTAAAATTCTATGTAGAATGTTAGTTTTGCCATAATTTAACTTCTTCTTAAGTAACCGCTACTGTAGCTTTTATGTAATAAGATACCAAGTGCACATTCTGACAGTGCAGTTGTCCATGGGCTACGGGGGACCATAGAAAGAGCAGGTCCTCCAGCAGTGTGTTGGATGGAAAACAGATTCTTGTGATTCAGATTGCCACCTCAGAAATAAGCCTGTGTTAAACAGTTGAAATGATAAATAGTATTCATCAGAGCCTTTTTGACCAACCACTCAAAGCTCTTTTACAACACATTTGTCCATTCACACACACACATTCACACACTGATGTCAGAGGCTGCCATGTTAGGTGTCAACTGTTCATCGGGAGATGATGCATACAAAGCCTGGACAGGTCTATGCTTCATGATGCCCAAGGTCTGCCTGGCACCGTTCCTTTCCAGTCCTCTGTTGTCTTCTTAGTCATTTTGCCATTCAGCAGATGCTCAGTCAGTGCTGTGCAAAAATGTTTACTCAATCAGATACATTTTACTGCATTATGTATTTATACCAGTATATTATTCCCACATTGGCCTTCAAGTGTGCTAGTTTTTTGCGAGTTTGACAAATTTCCGATGTTCCAGGCCGGGTTAAGCAGAATTTCTGTTGCATTATTGAAGAGGACATTTTCTAAATCCAGTCCTTGTAACATGTACCTGAGGGAAGATTGATGGGCAGATACTGCTGGAGGAGAAATGTTGGGTGGGTTTATTTTTTTATTTACTTTGAGAGCAATTTGTCAGCGACAGCAGGTAATATTTCAGATGACATTGCATTAAACAAAACATGGATAAAATGACATTCTTCTCTAAATATGATGCCCGCATGCATTTGACCATTTTTGCTTGCGTGTCTGTGCATGTGCACCCTCAGCAAGCTGTGAAGAAGAAATACATCTATCTAAATTGCATTTGACAAATAAGCAAAATGTTTAAATTACAGAAACAGACAATTTATGCAAGCTCAACTAGTTTAAAAGGCAGCTACTCTGATATGGCTGGACCATAAAAGTACACCAAGATAGTCATTTTCATTCAAACACATAGCCAGCAATTTCCCAGCTGAGACAGTGTTTCATGAAGTCACATTCCTCAGGTGCTATAACTGCTGAGGAGGACTAAATGGTTGACTTTCAACTGTTATAAGAATCTGTTGGTTGGTGGAAGTGTTCTGATTTTCCATATTGCTAATAATAATAATAATAATGAAATTAAGCTTAATATAGACACACGAAGAATAATGTTATCATGACTGCTGTCATTAAGAAATATACACTTCAAAACACAAATTATGTTTCATGTTTTAACAGAACTTGCAGTGATAACACAGTCAAATGGAAGCTTGTGGAACAATACGATAAGATCCGATCAGACCTGTGGTAGATCTTCTTACATGGTGGTAGTAGCAGTCTGTTGCTGAAGGAGCAACAGGGCCTCCACAGTCTCATGCAGGAGGTGAGAGGAGTTGTTCATGATGGATGCCAACGCCACCACCTTCTGTGAGCTCATTTAAGACGAACTGAGGCAAAGTGGAAAACTGTCCTGTGGTCTGAAGAGTGTGTGGATTTATTTGAGCCTCAAGCTCAAAGAGATTAAAGTGTACAAAACAGAAAAAAAGACACTCAAATATTCAGAGTCAAAATTGATTACTGCAGAAAATGATTCTGGAAGTAAAATATTTGCATATTGAAGTAAATTCAAGAGAGTAATTGGGAAAGTCAGGTACACTTGCCAATGCTTTGTTTACTCATACATGACTTCAAATCTCTGGACTGATGAAGTCATGTCTAGACCGTGCTTAGTGGGGACTTGAAAAAAATCTGGTCAACATAGTTATAGGGGACCTCATTTGCATAAATCGGCATAAGATTTGCATAATTCACACATAATCCGATTTGACTTCTAGGGACCATGCTAGAACAGTTTATTTAAGTTTAGTTCTTTATGATATAATGCTTAGATTTGTGCCTTTTACCTGTCCTCACATTAAAGTACTCTAAATCTCACTATCACATTACATGTATGTAACCTAACCTTTAGACTTACTTTTAATGGTAGAAACAGGGTAAATAAATGTACATTTACACGAGATACATTGTTCTGACTGTTGTATGTGCATTAATTGTTTAGGACTCACCAAAGTACCAAGAATTCATTAGTGAATTATTGTCCATATAATAAATAAACACCTGTTTGCGATACAAAAAGTGTAATATTTACTACACTTTCCTTACATCAAATATTTAACAAATAACACAAGCACACAAAGCTGCTGTTTAAGTGCATTTTTAAACATATACCTACTGGCATTTCATTCATTCGTTTGTCATATAATTGATAAGCCTGTCTGGCTTTCAGTATATTTAAAATGTAAATGTTCTGCCCAACTTAACAAATCTCCAATGCTGCCAATTTGGTTTGTACTAATTCTTTGGAGTCATTCTCAAGTTAGGTGTCATGACAGTGTAAACTGTGTGTTTGCACGATGACAATTGCAAGAGAGTTTTATCTAACACAATTAGAAATATAAAAAATAACAAATAATGAAATGGCAAACAGTTTAAAAATATGTCCTGTGTTAGACCATTGCTGTTTTTAGAAACTAATGTTTACATCACTCAACATGTTAAAGTAAGTAAAAGTATAGTAACACACTGGATAAACATGGTGGTAATTTTTTCAATAATGTAATTGTTTTTCTGTTCACTTACAGGCAAAGCCACCCAAAAAACGACACCCTGGCAGAAAACAGGTGCAGGAGAGAGAGAGGCACATGAATGAATTTATCACTTCTTGTATTGTCCCAGCAAAAAGTGACTGTGAGAAATGTTTAAAGGAGAACAATTATGCCCCTTTTCCAGCAGTTCACACAGGTCCCAGGCACCTTAATGACATGTCTGTGAAATTCTTTGGTCAAAGTTCCTCAAGCACAGCAGCCCTCTCTGTACCCTGTCTGTAGCGCGCTGTGTTCAGGCGGTCGGTTTTCGTGTCTGTCCCTTTAAATGCAAATGAGCTGCTGCCAGCTGCTGCTCATTCCGCCCCCCTCTTCCGCCCTGCGTGCTGACAGCGCATACGGGAGTGACGTGGTCACGTTGCCGGAGTTTACCCGGGAGAAACGTAGCTGCCGGAGAAAACGTCACTTTGCAACAGGATATATTTGAACTAGAGTCAGACTCTGAGCACGAAGAGGCAACACAAGTTTAAAAGCGAGGAGAGAAAAAGATATTTCTGAATGGTAAGTTTATATAATGTGTTTTTATATCTTTATATATGTTTGAACTCTAACTGGCTAGCGCTGAGCTAATGGTACTGCCCTGTAGTGTGTTTATGTACTGGCTAATGGAAAGCTACGTATATAAATGTAATTAATTGCAAGTAATGTATGTAACATTACTCAGCTATTCCCCTTACACCAGTAACATACAAGCTCAGCCAGCATGTTTTCTCCACAACCGAACAGGTGGGAAATTTATTTTTTACTCTTACTTTTTACTCACCAGCCACTTATTAGTAAGTCATTATTTTGTCTGAACTCTATTAGCCACGTTACTTTATTACAGACATTTGGCAGAGCAGATTATGGGCCTTTATGTCTAAGGGGAATAGAGCAGTAAGTTATTTTATGCATAAATCTGTTGGATACAAATGAGGTGACTGGAGCTAGCTTTGCCAGAGCAGGCAGTGTCAGTCTGTCTGAAACCTCATAACATTTATGTTTACCAGATATTGAAGCATAGATACAATGTACTTATTGACATGAACAATTTGAATAAATTGTTGCATTCTGTAACCTGCGTTCTTAATAATTTTTATAATTTCTATAATCTAATGCGACTTACCGTTTCCAACGTACTAGGTTACAAGAAGACTACAGCAGGTTCCACCCCACCAACATGCATGGTTGACCACCCTAGCCTGTTGTGAACCTGTGTGTTATCTACTTTATTTAAATACTCCAACCTCTCCGACACAGTGACAAACCAACAGGCTATGAAAATTTGTCTCAAAAAACAAAACGGAAGATAAGACTATTAATAAACAAATAAACACTCCAAAAAGGGAGGGAAGAAATCACTAATCAAAGAGGAAATAAATCAACCAAAAATCTCTCCGCTAGGAGGAAAGCAAAAGGCTATGAACTATAAACTCAAAGCACTCCTAAGGGAGGAAAAACTAAACTCTGGTCTTGAAAGACTAAAAATAACACGCACTCCTAAAACCGGAGGCTCAGCTAGACTCTATGAAACTTAAACTAGAACAAAAAATCCCTCCAATGGAGGCTAACAAGGGCTATGAAAGTTAACTGAACTACAATGCTAAACTATGAAATGTACAAACAAAAAATCACTCTCAATGAGGCAAAGAATACAGGCTTACGTCGAGAAAAATGCAAGGCAAGGACAAAACATGGACTATGACGACTGGCTGTGGTGCACGGCATGAACGAGACACTCTGGCACAAGACAAGGGGAGACGCAGACTATAAAACACATGAGGGTAATGGGGGACAGGTGGACACAATCAGGAATCAGGGAAGACAATCAGACCGGTGACACATGAGGAAAGGCAAGCGACCGCGGTGTGACAGTGTATTACATTAAACTGCTTGGCAGTCCTGATTTACAATAGATTACCATGATAATTCATTTCCTTTTGAGTTAAGTATATATATATATATATATATCATGACTAGCATGGTCAATTTTACCACATCCTCTCCAAGAGTAATTCATTAGGGTTACATTTCAGCAGCGGCTACCAAACTGCATGACAATTTCAGCTTTCTGGAAAAGCTGAAAAACAATGGTGGCAAAACACTATCAATTTGCTGGTTACAGTTAGCCTCTGCAGCTAATTAGAGCTAACTACTTATCCTGCTAGCTAATTAGACCTAATCAACCTAATTAATGGGTTACACTGGTCATCCAATGGGTATTGTACAAATAATGAGTATTGCAAGTACATAAATAAGACAATAGTGCTTACCTTGTGGTGTACTTCACTCCTCTTCCCATCTTCTTAGCAATAATCATGTGCAAATGAGCCTCCTTGCCGATTGCTACCTTTAACACTGAGAGTGTAAGTTGCTTTTGAAATCATTCCTTATGGGGACCGGGAAGTAGGCGTGACAAACCATATTCGTAAGATGTGTGTGTGAGAAGCAGTGAGTGCAATAGCAGCCTCAGAGGAAAAGGGGTTAGAGAGACACAGATGCACAGCAGCAGCAAATTAACATTAACTAACTATAAACTGTAATGGAGTTATGGTAACAATAATGACAGTAATAATATAAGTAGTGGACATCGTGCAGGACCACAGCAGCAGCCATGATCCATGAGAACCTGCTGGACGAGAGAGCACAGAAACTCCGGGGAAGAAGTTTAGTTAGTAACATGCATTAACATGCATTAATGAGACATGCATGTTTACAGATGGAGAGAGAGAGAGAGAGAGAGAGAAAGAGAGAGAGAAGGGTTGAGTAGAGTTTTCATTAAAAAAAACAAAAACAAAAAAAACACACAGGCACCTTCAGAAGACCTCCAGCATTCATTTAGAAGAGTTTTTCTTTAGGGGACCTGTTTTTTTGTCCCCATGACGTGACTGTGTAAGCAATTTTTTGTCCCCATAAAACTATGTAATTCAAATGGATGGAAATTTTCTATGTAATTGAAATATATAAGACCTGAATTTTGGTCTAAACATTTTTTTGAGTGCACAAAACACTCTTGAAACACTTGAACATTAAATCCCACACACACACACGCACACACACATGTACATATCAGTGGAGTCAGGCAAACGTTACATGTGACTCCCTTTGACAGCAGCTGCTCATAAACTAATGCCACTTGTCCTGTTTAGGGGACTAAGCTAACACAGATACTGCTAACAACAAAATACACAATGCATAATGTTACATGAAACAGAATATTAAATATTAATATTTCAGTATTAGAGTCACTGATCTACAATGATCATCTACTGATGCTTGTATGATGAGATAATGAGGAGGAAGAAGTTCTCAACCGATACCTGATATCTTGCATCTACATTAAAAAAATACCAAAATATATAATCTTGTATCTGTTGATCTGAAGACTGCTATCCTGGGAGCTGGTGGCGAACAGTTTAATAGAGATCGGATGAAGTCGATATGATTTGGCAAGAGCAGCGGTAACCGGAGCAGTCACAGTTGGTCACCAGCATAGGCTGCCTGTCTATTGAAGTGACACTGGATACAGGACAGGACAGCTTTTGTGCAGGCCTGGGTTGAAGCTGCTACAGCTCACTTGAAGAGGATTGACAGCAGGACAGAAACTCTCTCCTGGCCTGTCCCGTCTCACTTCAGCAGATGAACACAACCTGATAGGGTTCAGAAAACACTTTGAGGGGGTGCCTGATATCAGCCAGCCAGCCGCTCAGCCGACAGCAAGCGAGCCGAGATCCTGTTGACATGAGGCTTCCATATTTTCCTGGGGTGCATACACAGCACTTCATGCATAACACACATACACACACGTCTGCGTATGGATAGTTCTGGGGCTCAGACATCATTGTAAATGTGCTATTTTTCACAGTATCCAGGTTGAAGGGTGCAAAGAAAAAACATCTTCAGGCACAAGTATTAACTAAAACAAATGATCACACAGTGGAGCCCTCACATTTGTGCCAAGTAGAATTTAGAATTAGGAAATAAGGGTAATTTTCTGAAGGTCAGGAGTGGCAAAGCTTAAGTGACCAACACAGTAGCCTTGCTCACTTGTCTACTTGTACCAATAATATTATCAGTGGCAAAGTGAATGATACAAACTGTCTAGGTCAGGTCAGGGCTGGAGGCCAGTGGCTGAAGCCAGTGAAGCCAGGGAAACAGAAGGCTGGTGAGACTCAGCAAATGGAGACTGCCGCGGCACAAGAACTGGTTTTGGCTGGACCACTGACTAGGAATCAGGAACAGATGTCTGGCCACCCGCAGAGAACCAGGAGCAGGTATTAGCCGGATTGCCGACTGGAGAACCATGACCTGATGTTGGCTGGACTGCCGACTGGGAAAGAGGAACAGGTGTCGGCTTGGCCACTGGCTAGAACAAAGAGCAGGTGTCAACAGAGAAAGTGGAAAACCAAGATGTAATGACAGCCAGACCACCAACTGTGAAAAAAGAACACTTCGCTGGACCTGAAGAACTAGAAGCAGGTGTCAGCTGGGACCCAGGACACAAGAACAGACTTTATGTAAGTGGGCACTGGCAGGCTGGGCCTGAAAACTGGAGACATGGCACTGAAGCTTTTATGTGCTGAGGAAGTCCATGGCCCACACAGGTATGGAGCTCCTCAGCCAAGACTCTTGTGTGCAAGACAATCCGCAGCTCCATGACCAAGGCCGCTTTAATGCACGGGCTTACCTGGGCTGAAGCCCAGGGGCCTCCCAAGTTCAGGGGCCTCCCATGTTCAGGTTCATGATGAGCTGAAAAGGTCATATTGTTTTGTAACTTGTCAGGTTTTTGGTCAATCACTCTAATCGCACATTACGTGGCTGCTGATTGATCCAAATTAGGAGTGACCCACGTGGCCCCATAGCCTATGGCCCGTGGGCTCACCTATCAGAATGTCTATAGTTAGTTTAGGGGTGCGTCCCTCTATGATTGAGTGACATTAAGTGGAAAATGTCGAGGAGGACGTTTGAGAGTGGTGCCCAGAAAAGAAAAAAACTTATTAAGAAGGAGTTGCGCGAAAAAGAATTTTTTAAACCAGCTGCTGCTGAAGATGGACCCAGCACCAGAGGAAGCTCACTATCCCACACACCGGAGGAAGCTTGCTATCCACTCGCTATCCCACACACCGGAGGAAGCGGAGGAGGTGCAGGCCGCGCAGGTGGATGTAGATGGAGAGGAGCAGGGAACCGCCCGCAGCAGTGGAGGGGAGGAGGAGGGGGGAGCACACGAGCCCCAGAGAGAGGACCAGGCTGCAAACCAGTTAGGGGGAGACGAGTCAGATGACCCATATAACAGTGACCCGGGCCGCTGGGGAAACAATATCACCACAAGTTGCTGTGTGTGGTTGCTAATAAAGTGTCTTGTGTTTATGCTCAAGTGGGCTCAGTGATATGTTAATAACAATATTATGGTGTTTTCTGGCTCAAAGAGGGAAAACTCACTGTTGTTTGTCTCGAAAGAAACTAATGCATTTTGTGATGTAGATTACCTAGATATTACACTTTTTTAAAATGAGACTCTATAAATCAAGGGGATGGGGGGCCTACAAAACCCCTCAGCCCCGGGGCCTAACATTAGGTTAAGGCGGCCCTGTCCATGACAGTCGTTAACAGCCTTCCTGAAGTTCATGAAAAGAATCTTCATGTTCTGGGTTCATATCTGGCTGGATCACACTCTCACAGTTTAGTAAGTAACCCAAATGCAGACACTGGACAGGCAGGTAGAGTCAAACAAGTTTGTTGTTGAAAATACCTGCAAGAAGAGAGAAATGTGGCAGGCTGACATGAGGCAGAGGAAATCCAGGTGGAGGCTGGGCAGAGGGAATCCAAGAGATGAGAGCTGGCTGACGGGCTCGGTGAATGATGAGATGGGCAGGCAGGCAGATAATCCTGAGGCAGGGAGGCAAACAAACTGACAGGGCTGGTACAAAAGTTAACTAGTTTCTGAACACGATGTGTAGCACAAAAACAAACTGAGTGCAAGGAGAGCCAAGCAGCCAGAGTGTGGAAGGAAGACCACACACAAACACACACAGAAACAGATACAGATACAGACACACAGACACAGACACAGATACAGATACAGACACACAGACACAGATACGGACACACAGACACAGAAACAGATACAGATACAGACACAGACACACAGACACAGATACACAGACACAGACAGACACAGAAACAGAAACAGAAACATAGACACACAGACACACAGACACAGACACACAGACACAGAAACATAGACACACAGATACACAGACACAGACACACAGATACACAGACACAGACACACAGATACACAGACACACAGATACACAGACACAGACACACAGATACACAGACTCACAAACACAGATACACAGATACAGACACACAGATACACAGACACACAAACACAGATACACAGACACAGACACAGATACATAGACACAGACACAGACACACAGACACACAGACACATAAATATATAGACAGACACAGACACAGATACATAGATACATAGACACAGACACGCAGACACAGATACATAGATACATAGACACAGACACAGATACATAGATACAGACACAGACACACAGATACATAGACGCAGACACAAACACACAGACGCAGATACATAGACACAGACACACAGATACACAGACACACATACACAGACACAGATACATAGACACAGACACACACAGACACACACACACATAGATACAAAGACACAGACACACAGAGACACAGACACAGATACACAGACACAGATACACAGACACGACACAGACACAGATACACAGACACACAGATACATAGGCACAGACACACAGACACGACACAGATACATAGACACAGACACAGAGACACAGACATGACACAGACACACAGACACAGACACAGACACGACACAGACACAGACACACAGAGACATAGACACAGAGATAGAGACACAGACTCACAGACACAGAGACACAGACACAGAGATACAGACAGAGACACACAGACGCAGACACAGACACACAGGGGAAAACAGGAGACTTGATGGAAAAGGGAAATGAGGAAAAAACACTGATGACAAAAAAAAGTCATTATTATGTTCCAAGACTGTGGACAGTGTGCTTTCTATGTCAGCCATTCTTGCATCTAAGATGTGGTTACACATATTTACACTCTTGTTTGTGAGGAGCTGTCTTTTCACCAGCAATTAGATTAATTAAACAATTATGAGCCTAAGTGAAAAGCAAACCCTCAGATGCTCTCCAAGACTCACTTTGTCAGTTACCACATGGTTTGTAAAGTGATCTGTCTGCTTTTGTCCTGGCAGCTGTACTGAGAATATCCTGTAGTTTATGGTTTATTTTCCCAAATGGTAATGGTAAATGGACTGTACTTATATAACACCTTTCTAGTCTTCTGACCACTCAAAGCACTTTTACACTTCATATCTCATTCACCCATTCACACACATTCATACACTGATGGAATTAGCTGCCATGCAAGGTGCCAACTGCTCATCAGTTTGAGGAGCTAACCATTCATACACATTCACACACCGATGGCACAGCCTTCAGGAGCAATTTGGGGTTCAGTATCTTGCCCAAGGACACTTTAACATGCTCACTGGAGGAGCCGGGGATCGAACTGATGATCATTTGATTGGTGGATGACCGACTCTACCTCTTCCTGAGCCACAGCCATGTGCATAGATGTGCATGTAATGATGATCCAGGATGAACTTTCATCAATCCTCTGCAATGCATAAACGCTCATAAATGGAAGAAGAAAGAGTGACATTTCACTCTTGCAATCATGTGTGTAACATTTAACGTTTGAGTCAAATTATAGCTCCCATATGCGATCATTAAACTTTGGAGCAGCGATGCAATGACTCTCTGCATTAAGTTTGTTTGTCTTTATGTTGCTAATGCACATATCTATTTTTCCTGTCTCAGGTTCCCACGAAATACATGCTTATCAAAACACTGCAAATACATGTATAAATAATTAAACATTGAAAAAGGTAGAGAAATAGATTTCCTTTCCATTTGCATCTATAATATTTCTATGTATGATTTTCTAAACTGATTAAACAGCCTCAGCTGTTGATCTAAACAGCAGTTGGGATTGCACGACGTTGTGCTGTGTACAGTTTATAGAAGACCAATGCCTGCGAACAAGTCTTAAATTGGTTGTATACAATTTAATCTTTCTCTTCCTCAACTGCATTTTGAACAAGTTGAAGGCAGGTAAGT
Source organism: Sciaenops ocellatus (assembly GCA_033000465.1). Classification (NCBI taxonomy): domain Eukaryota; kingdom Metazoa; phylum Chordata; class Actinopteri; family Sciaenidae; genus Sciaenops; species Sciaenops ocellatus. Next base: position 27,834,199 of record CP136880.1, on the reverse strand, counting down.
GGACTTTGGACTCAGTCAGAAGCAGACTGGTAAGTTATATGCAGTTGAGGGGGTTTGGTCAGTTTGTCAGGATGACCCCTGACCCCCTCTATGGATGTAGTCCCATGGAGAGCCTAGTAAGGCCTCTGGGTCCCCCGAGAGGAGCTGGAGGACATGGCTGGGTGAAGGCCATCTAGGCTGCTCTGCTGCCTCTGTAAGCCACACCTGAATAATCTTTAGAACACATTTAAATAGTTATTCTCCCATGACAGCAGTAGCAGTTCATCTTGAAGGTGTTTTCTGAATTCAAAATGAATTTCAGAATTGCTTATGAAACAAAATAAGCAGACAAATTCCATTTGTTTGCACAAAGTGCACAAGTTGAAAATGTTAACTAGAGAAGTTCAACTCGAGAACAAACAAGACAAGAAGGAGAGAAATAACAGAGAGGTTCCTGGTGAATTTTGATCTCAGTCACTTTGTGAACTGACAATATAAAGACACACAGCTGTAAAACTACAGGCTGTATGTTGGCTACCTGGGTTGGATTGCTAAAACACTAAAGTGGTCAAATTCACCTGAAAGATTTCCATTTCAAAGGAAAATGCTAATTACTTTCCATCTACTACCATTATGTGCTGATGGCATCAAAGGAGTGCCAGTCAAAGTTTAAAGGGAGGAAAGGCAAAGAGGAAACATGATGGACATTTCAGTTTGATTGATATTTGAGGAAGGTTACAGTCTCCTCGTCTTTGTTTTTGTCTCCACAGTGAAGCATAAGCTTCAGAGTATGTTTAAGGCTTCATGTTTCATGTTTTCATTTAACTTTGTCACATTTAGCTTATGTTGATGCAGGAAGTTTTCCTCCACCGTTTTTTGAACATCAATTTACTGTACATGATTTTTTTCTTCGGTCATTTAGTGTTTTGAGTTTCACTTAAAACAGTTGTGTCCTTGAAAATTGTTGGAATACTGATGCAGATGATTTATTTTTAGGTCACACAAGTCACCCTGTCATTTAACTGAATAGAAACATCTCATCAATTTAATGCTAAAAAACTTGCAAGGGTTGCATAAAACTGTATGGAACAATCTGAAACTCACTAACTCAAACTGTTGAATATATAAATGTTCACATTTTCAAAATGTCCTTTTTGAATTATTTTCCATAAAAGCTTATCTTTAATGCCAGAAGGACTTTAATCTGTGTAGGTGTTTTTTTTTTCTTTCATCTATCTTGCGTGGGAACAGCTTTTCAGATATTCCCTTCATGTTAGTTATTTCATCAGGCCATCACTCACCAGCTTTTGGATGCAAATTGAAATTCCAGCTGCACAGACCCACATCGAACAGAGAGCCAAGTGAGACAGAGATGACATGCAGCAAATATGTGACCCACTTATCTCTCTGGGAAAAACATAAAACACTGTGACTCAGGAATATGGCGATGCTTTATATTTATCTGCACTCCATCAGTCCACACACACACACACACACACACACACACACACACACACACACACACACTGTCATTAGAGGATTCCAGCAGTACTGACCACCCAGCTGGCAGATCAATATGCTGGTTGCCTCTGGCTCTCAGCACATAATAGTTTCATCAGCTGAGGCTGCAGTCAGTGCTGATAGAAGAACAGTAACTACAAGCTCAGTGTAACATTTAACCAGACAAAGCCTCACTGCTTTCAACTGAACCCCAAATACAGTACATAAGGTGAGGACTAAAGAATCCTGATTTGGCCAGATCACCTGTAGCCAAACAGATGCGTGAAATTATAGCTAAATGAGGTGTCATCCTTTTCTTTCTTTTTGCTTGATATTTGTGAAGTCAAGGGGCAACCAACACCCACTGAAAACATGCTTGACTTTGTGAAGTGAATAGGGCCACAGTTCCTACTTTGGTTATACAAGGACCAGATGGCTCGTAGCATAGCCACACGCCTTCTTATGATCACATCCCCCAGGAAAGCTTGTTGGAAGAAGCCTCCGTAGACTGGATGGTCAAATTACTCTGAGTTGTTAAGTGCTTTGTCAAATCACCTGCTTTCCTGCTTTTAAGTAAAAGTAACATTACCATGGTGAGAAATGGTACATAGTGACATGCCAAGATGGGATAGACTAATGAGTTGAGTCAATGAATCTTTGATTAAGTCAGGAAGTCAGGAGTTTAGGAGTCTCCCTGATGTGCACTTGTCAATGAATGAGAAAGCAAAGCCTAGCTAACACACACACACACACACACACACACACACACACAGAGACACACACAGGCTTCAAGCAAAACATAAATAAGGTGAAATGGTAATTAAAAATAGATGGCTTAGCTTATAGGAGTTCCAGCAAATTTGCATACATTACTCAACACACCGAGGGCAATCGCATGCTACTGTACATGCAACATGCAGCCAGCACAGTGTGTTGAACATGTTGAACATGCACCTGCAGCTCAGCAGAGAATTGGACTTTTACTTCCTAACCAATTTTCTGAGTCAGAGTAATTCTGCTCAGACTTTATTCTTATTGGCTGCAGACAATGCAGACCACCGATTGGAGCGGGGCAATAACTCTGAAAGTTTCTCAGTCAGGGTCCATTATGCTCTTTGTCACTCCCTTTGTGTTCATATGGAGTTGGAAGATGTTAACATGAATGAATAAGCAGGATACACAGAGCAGGAAAACAAAGGGATTCCCTGTACAGCAGCAACCAGCACACCACACCACTACCCTGTGATGACAGAGAGCGTAAACTATCTTTGTCACTGATTTAATGAGGTGAGCTACCTAAAAATGTAGCAGAACTGAATACCAGGGTGAGGATGGGCAGGAGTTCAAAGAAGCTGATGTGGAAGGAGATGGCTGCCAAGCTGTTTAATAACTCGAAACTGATTTTTGAGCCAAAAATGGGCACCCCTGAAGAAGCTTATAAAAAATAAAAGACAATGACTGTTATATAGCAAAGCAACAATGTGTTTTTAATATGGCCTTCAGAGAGAACCCAGCCTCGCTGCCTCCATCACTCTGTGTGACCTGAACATCAGCTCCCTTACCAAGAAAACACAACAGATGAACTTCCTGTATGATTATATGTGATCATTAACCCCCATGCATCAGTTTAATTTAGTAAGTCATTAAGGACAAAAATGTCCACTTCCAAATAACTGCTTGATGTCACTGTTGGTATTTTTGAAAAAAACACAAACAATGAATTAGTTCCCCTTTTTCATAGAGAACATCAAGTAACCAAACTGCCGTTTAAAGGGTTAAAATCATCAAAGGGATTGAATGTTTGGTAGTTTTGAGCAGGGCTGAAGTTGTTTAAGAAATGTATGCAGAAAAAAATAAAGCTAAAGTTTTTATAGCAGTTCTTTGGAAGTGGACATGTTTGTAAGAAGGTATTGCATGTTTTTCCCACAGTGTTCTAATGATCTATTAAAAAAATTTAAATTTGAATTCCAAAATTTGAGAAAAGAGAGACTTTGTTATATAAAAAAATGTGCCATGTGCACTAACACAGCCAATATAACAGATATAAAGAGGAAAAATTTGCCCAAATGGACAAAAATGTCTGTAGTGACGCACAAGGGTTAACACACTGTGGTAATTACTACTGAAGGATTGGAAGTTGAGAATAATTAGTTGGTAATATCGACTAATGACTTGAACCAATCATGCACCTACCTACAAACTGCAACAGCTCCATTCACATGTGCTCAGGAACATTTGTTACATGTTACATGTTCCATTATTTCACATTTACAGTCATCTCTCATCTACCAAACTACAAAAACATATTCGTATACTCTGTCATAATGTCCACCTAATGGCATTAATGATGACACTGAACTAGTGTAAACAACACCAGGACCCTGAAACTGGAGCAACTGAATGGAATTCATTCATGTTATTACTAACACCTGTACATTTCCCCCTGAGACTATAGAAATGTCTATGAAGGAGGCCTGTGAAGAACAACACACAGTGACAGTGACATTTCACATATCAAAGGCCTCTGTTTATATATTACAGTTTTACTGGGATGAACAGGAACACGTTCAGCATTCCAAACAGCAGAAGCGTACAGAGAACGGCACAGAACAGCCGTCTTTGCAATTATTTTTCTTGATGCCATAATTACAAGCATGCTGTTCTTGGCTTCGATTGATGGAATAATTCCAGTCCCACTTTGTGATTCAGGCTGATAAGACATCTAATATATAACTCTATTTTATAGTGACAAATACATTAATACATATTAATGAATTAATTTATTACTATTACTGTTCCCCATCCCTACCTGCCCTCTGTGAGAAAAACAGTCTCAGCAAGAGGACTTTTAGCAACTGTTCTGGAGCATTCAGTCATTTTGTTTCAATACATCACAGGTGCTATAATACTGAAACTGAAAGGAACGATATAAAACTGAACATCATGTGCAAAACTGATGTAAATGTAATTGCAGATCTCTTTTCAGTTCTTTCAGACGAAACAAACAGAATATTTTACCTAAAAGAGTCATCACCAAACATTTTCCTGTAGAGGTGCAGGTAATGATGCGACAAGCAGTTGCTGATTAAACATGAGAAACTAAGATCATATGCTTTTTCTCATGTCTGTTATCTTTGATAAAGAAGTGATTTACTTTATAGACTTTCCTGTGTATACCTACACTGCACACACACATTCCTGCTTTCCTGTGATATTCACTTCTGTAAGCTCGTAGTCAGCTGCAGGAATGTTTAAGGAGAATATGTATCAGCCTCAGAAAATTATGAGGCAAAGAATATTTTATGAATGTGCCAATAAAAATCTATATATGTTCATTATTTCCTCTGATAACTTTCATCCATTCATTCATTCATCATTCATTGAACCCGCCTCACCGTCCACGCCGAAGCCCTCAAACAACACATTTCCTCCTACCGTGACGCTCTCCTTGCTTCCAAATCCGCCCACTTCTCATCCCTCATCAACAGCACCAACTGGAACCCCCGCATCCTGTTCTCCACCATCAACAAACTGCTCCAGCCACCGGCCATCAACCCACCCTCCTCCCCTGACCTCTGTAACTCTTTCCTCCTTGCCTTCAACAACAAAATCTCCCAAATCAACAGCTCCCTGATTGCCACCGTCAGTAACTCCCCCTCCACCACCTCTCCTCCCCTACCACTCCCGCCCCCCCTCCATGATCTCCCGCCCTTCCCTCCTCTCACTGCTTTCTCCCCTGTCGACTCCTCCTACATCCTGGACGTCATAACCGCATCCAAGACAACCACCTGCTCCCTCGACCCCCTCCCAACGACCCTAACCAAGGCCTGCCTCCCTGTCCTCCTCCCTCACCTCACCACCCTCTTCAACCAGTCTTTGTCCCTTGGTCACTTTCCCACTGTCTACAAACTCGCCTCCATCACCCCTATCCTCAAAAAGCCCACCCTGGACCCAGCCAACCTCTCTAACTACCGCCCTATCTCCAACCTCCTGTTCCTCTCCAAAACCCTGGAACGCATCGTCGCCGCCCAACTACACACCCATCTCCAGTCCAACAACCTCTACGGACCCCTCCAGTCTGGATTCCTCCCACTTCACAGCACCGAAACCACCCTTGTCAAAGTCATCAACGATCTCCTCACCTCTGCTGACTCCGGTGCCCTCAACATCCTGTTACTCCTAGATCTTAGCGCAGCCTTTGACACTGTGAACCATTCCATCCTCCTTCAAAGGCTGCGCCATCAGGGTGTTGAGGGCACTGCACTCGACTGGCTCACCTCCTACCTCACCAACAGGCAACAGTTCGTCTCCCTCTCTGGCCACACTTCCTCCCTCTCTCCAGTCAAGCAGGGGGTCCCTCAGGGCTCAGTCCTCGGACCCCTCCTCTTCATCTGTTACCTCTTCCCCCTTGGTCACATCATCCGCAAACTCAACCTGGACTTCCACTGTTACGCCGATGACACTCAGATCTACATCAGCACCAAACCCACCCAAAACCCTCCGCTCACCCACATCAAAACTTGCATCTCTACAATAAAATCATGGCTGACCCACAACTTCCTCAAACTCAACAGTGACAAAACTGAGCTCCTCCTCATAGGCACCAAATCCACCCTCAACAATACCGGACCCATCTCACTCACCATCGACACCTCGACCATCACTCCCTCCCCCCTGGCACGCAATCTTGGTGTTATCCTGGACCCCACCCTCTCCTTTGATCCTCATGTCAGCTCCGTCGTCAAGACCTCCTACTTCCACCTCCGCCGCATCGCCAAAATCAGACACTGCCTCTCTCCCCCGGCTGCCGAATTCCTCATCCACGCCTTCATCTCCTCCCGCCTCGACTACTGTAACTCCCTCCTCACTGGCATCACTTCGCGTTCCCTCCACAGACTCCAACTTGTCCAAAACTCTGCTGTCCGCCTCCTTACCCACACCCGGTCCCACCAACACATCACTCCCGTTCTCCACTCTCTCCACTGGCTCCCCATTAAACAGTGCATCAATTTCAAGATACTCCTCCTCACCTTCAAAGCCCACCACCCCACCCATGACCTCCGATCTTCTTCCACTTTCTCACTGACAGCACCATCATCCAAACTCCAATCCTTCGGCGACAGAGCCTTCTCCCGAACAGCACCCCGACTCTGGAACTCTCTTCCCCAACCTGTCCGCGACTCACCCTCACTCCCCACATTCAAGTCCTGTTTGAAAACATACCTCTTCTCCCAAGCTTATGACCTCCCCTACCCATAACATTTCGTTAGTACCTATCCCCCCCGTATTGCACTCCACCACTCTGCTCGTTATTTTGTTGTCTCTCCCTCGCCCCCCCCCCAGTATGTCTCTACCCCGTTTCTCTGTAAGCGTCTTTGGGTTCTTGAAAAGCGCTATACAAATTGAATGAATTATTGTTATTATTATTATTATTATTATCCACTTTGCATGCAGAGAGATGATTTAATTTCCTCCAATGAGAGGAATTAGTGGTTCGATGCAATAAGAGCAAAATATTCTTCAGAGATGGCAGAATTACAGCCAAAGAACTGTTTCACTGATCAGTGTAAAGAGCTTTAAAAGACTCAATAGTTAGTTAAAAATGTCTTCAATTGTTTTGTATGATCATGATTTGTCTCTCTAGAGATAAACTGTCCCTAGACTCCATAGAGGAAGTGAGGGAGAGGAGGATGTTAGATCTGGCGTCCATGATTTCCAAACAGAATGTCAAAGATGGACTCTTCAGACCACAGGACAGTTTTCCACTTTGCCTCAGACCGTCTTAAATGAGCTCGGGTCCACAGAAAGTGATGGCGTTTCCACTTTGTATGTTAGTTTTTCAGATGATGCAGAGATGAACTGTGTTCACAGACGAGTGTTCCTCAGCCCATGCAGTGATGTCCTCGACAGAATCCTGTCTGCATCATGGCCATCTAATGTTGGTTTTCAGGCTTGTCTCTACTTCAGAGTTGTGAACCGCTCCCCGTCTTTACTTCACAGACTCTTTTCCAGTCTTTTGTTGCCACTGCCCAATTTTTTCCAAACATGTTGCTGTCAATAAATTCAAAATGTGCATACCATTTTCCAAAAACAATCAAAATTCTAAGTTGTCTTTGTGCTATTTTCAATTAAATATGTGTTTCAATGTTTTGCACATCACATTTTGTTTCTATTTGCATTTTACACAGGGTGCCAATACTTTTGGAATCAGGGTTGTACTAAAACATTGATTACAGTTGTTATAATAATACTGCAGAGACATAGACACGACTGTAATTATTGTAAACAACAAGATAGAAAACAACATAATGAAAGCAGAGGTTGTGTAGTTGCAAGTGTCTTTTATTCTTTTCTCAGACACAATAGAGCACATAACCCAGAGCACAAGGGGACTAGAGGGTGTATGAGAGGTGGACCTGTGATGGAGGAGAAACGACTGATCCAAAGCAACGTTTGGACAGAAATCTTATCACTCAGACTGAGCACAGCTATTCAATGAACTTTTTTTTTTTTTTTTAACTTGCTATAACAAATTATTCGTGCACTTTTTATTGGCAATATTAAAAAACACATTTTTATAAATAGTTGTGAATGTCAGCGGCGGTGGTGCCTCTCACATCAGCTGGTGGCTCTGACATCAACCAGCAACACTTCTGTTTCAGTCCATGATGTTTTTCTCTTTGTCTACAGTACAAATGTTCAAGTGATTTCAGCTGTCAAGAAAGAAAGAAAACGCTCAAACAATGTGAGTCAAAGCTACATTTTGGTCAAACACAGTTCTGCAGTTGACACAGCACTGAAAATGACAGTAGAAGAAATTGTAACACTAAATAATAACCACTATTAATAAATGATAAATTATAATTAATTAAACTTAATCAATGTATTATTTTACTCTTAACATATGATGAAATGACACTTAATAATGTTTACTATTAATTAATAATGCTATCATTTATGCTATTTTACCAATATCAAAATCAACCACATGACTAGTTTAATGTAATGTTAACACATAAAGTTTGATATGCTGCTATGGCATGTTGATGACTGGTTAGTTGTATTGTCTTGGTTAGTTGTATTGTCTTGGTTAATTGTCTTGGTTAATGTCAATATATATATATATATATATATATATATATATATATATATATATATATATATATATATATATATATATATATATATAATTTAATGACAAATACTTTCAATTATAGCATGACCGATAATTAACATAAACAAATGATGATTATTATCGTGTTACTGAAGAAATCACTTCAACTGTAAATATAGTAATTACAAATAAATCTGATCCACAACAGTGATATAATCTTCATTTATAATTTCCTCATTTGTACAACACTGGTCAACATCTGTCATTTCTTTACATGACATGTAAGAAAGAAGAATGCTACATTAGCTTCTAACATGATCTATGGATACATAAAGCTAATTTACCCTTTAAAACACATCCAATATTCTTTTTGTGGAACCATTAGAGTTCTGGTTCAGTCCACTTGTCCTTATCTACCAACACATTCTACAAGGCTCAGGAGTGGAATGGGTTCAGTACATGTGAATGTTGGACTCAGCAGCAGTGTTAAATTTCACTAAAGCAACCAGTTACACCTCCCTGAGATGAAGACCACAATGAAATGAAAGCATCTTAAAGGTCCAGTGTGTCGGATTCAGTGGCACCTATCCATATAGTTGCTGATAATAGCAACCTCCTCACCTCACCCGCTCCTTCCTAGTGTGAAGGAAAAACTATGATGGCTGCCAAATGACCTAGAGCCAGTTTAGTTTGTCTGTTTTGAGCTTCTGTAGAAAGATGGTAGTTCAACATGGTGGACTGTGAAAGAAGTCTCACAGCAGCCGTAGATAGAAACATCTCATTCTAAGGTAGCAAATACATATCCATTCTTATTTTCAGGTGATTATACACTCAGGAAAACAGAGTTATGAATATTCCATTTCTGCCATATTCTGTAAATAGAGCTCATTAAATCTGACACGCTGGATTAGAGCAAATATATCTAATCCTATAACACTGACCACATACAGTCAACTGTATATGTTGCATTATACAACAAAAGAAAAATCCCATTTAAAATTTGTGGAAAAGATCATGTCTTCTGTTGAAACCAGGAGAAATTAAATTATTATTTTTTGTTTTAATTTATCTTAACTGGACTCATTTCTGTAGGTTATAACAATGTCTTCACCAAAGTCATTGCTGAGATCTGCAGTAGGAACATGGTGTAATTAGTACAACAAAGTGGGGCAAGAAACCTGAGCGGTCAGGTGACGAGTCAGGTTGTAAACAAGTCAACAGTTTAGCCAGAACCTAAACCACGTCCAGAATGTCAGTAATAATCCCTCATTGCACAGACTGTACCACTGAACTGTAGGTCAAGGTCAGTCTGTGAAAGAAAATTTTCTGGAACATGAACACAGGTTCTCTGGAGAAATTCATGTGGCTGTTTCTTTATGTTTGTACTTATATAACATTCAGGCTTTTTTCTTCTGTGTTTTGGACTCCCTGAAATTTGATGCAAACATGTTTCTTCACATAATTCCAGCTTTAGACATTTGAAAGGTATTTAGAGTGGAACACCTGTCCCTTCGCGTGGGAAGAAGTGAACCTACCTCGTCTCCTGGGGGAAGACTTGAACTGGGGCCTTGAGAAAAGAATATCTGGGGCCTATGTAAGTAATCAAATTGGTGTGTGTACGGAGTGTGGGTAATAATTCACTGTTTATCTATCTGATTATCTGACTAGTTGTGCTTCAGAGTCAGTGTCAGACCTCTTTGTAGCAGTATTTGGTATCCTAGATTTCAGCAATACATTGGTGAGAGCAATGTTATTATCACTGATAATAATGTTACATATAGAAATGGTAAAACTATGAAAATCTTTTAAGTCATTCAGGAAAGATCTTCTGTTTCAGTGTAGATGCAGATACCTCATATTCATTCTGCTGGTCTCCTGACAGAAGTCATTATCTGTTCAGTACAGCTCATAAAAGATAAAACCATGACAATGTATAGTAAGAGTCCAACCAGTGTCATTATTGCCATCAACCCCTTTAAGATGCAAGGGGAAATTAGCTCCACTGCAAGCCTGTTTGCAATGAAAGCATTAGAGTTGACTTGCATTGTGTGTATGATACAGGACAAAGACAATGACTCACTCATAGTTAAAGAGCACAATGCTAAATCATATGCATGTTTTTCTTTCTTTTAAATAAATATGCTCTGTTTCATTCAAGTAAAAGCAAACCCTCATATTGTCAAGTCATTATTCCACTTACAGTACTTAGCATCCTGTGGAAATTAAAGAATTTAGTCCATGCAGTTTTAGAAAGGCTGGCATGTATCAGATCCACTTTAATGCTCTCAGACTGTCAGTGGATTAAAAACAACAACAACAAAAACCCACAGTAAACAACTGCAGTGGAATGTCAAAGGTCAATGATTTAAGAGTGGCCAGAAATGCTGAAAAAAAAACAGTTTAAAGTGTACTGTATACTGAAAGGTTAGACAGTCGGCAGTGCAGAGTGTTGCAAAAAAGAAAAAAACAAACTCTTTATTTTCCTCCCTGTCAGGGCGGCCAAAACGGAGTGAAAGACAGAAGAGAGGAGAGAGAGAGAGAGAGAGAGAGAGAGAAATCTAAATGAGGTGTGGAGAAGAGCAGAAGCAGGGCAGAGGCAGAAAAAGCAGGGCAAGCCGATCACAGCTTGTCTGACATCAATCCAATAGTTGGTTTTTATCTTCGTCCCATGCTCACTGGACACATATCTGATTCTTCAGACTGTTAGAGAAAGACAGACAGAGAGGGGAGAGGGTCAGGTTTATCAGGACACACTGAAAGTCTCATATTCAGAGTTAAATGTGCAAATGATTTATGTGTGTATGCTTCATCTTATCAGCCTTCTTCACAAATCATTTATCATAGATTTACAATATTTATATAACATATCTGTGGCGCAATGTCTTTTTTCATGATTTTGACCTCATTCCTCTTGATAATACTGTATGATCATGTACTCAATATGTCACAGTGACAAAATGGCATCATAGCTGAACATGAGCAGATCATCCACCACATCCACCTGGTTCAAGTGTGCACTCAATTTAAATACACCTCCAAATAAACCGGATTAGAGATAATCTAGCTCAACTGTTGACTCAGACGTCTGATGTTGTTCTTCTGTTGTTTCAGTATTTACTTTGGGATATACATGATTATGAGATCATAAACAGATAGTAATGATGCCAAAACTAAAAAAGTAAGTAGTTATTTTAATAAATCAGAATCATCATTTAATTTTTCTGACAAATGATTCCTCTGAGTATTCAATTGTTAGTAGAGAGATTCTTTAAGGCACAGGAGAGACACTGTTCAGGGAACGCTACATGCAGCACAACCTGCTGATGAAAGTAATAATATACTCATTTGTCCTCGCAAGAAAAACAACACTATCAGTGGTTTGAGAAAATGCCCAAAAAAGACATATGTGTATATCAAAATGACAAAGTCCTCTACAGGCCATAGTATTTATGACTCTTGCATGAAGCTGGGGAGGTCAGGTTGGATGAATGCGTTAACAAAACATCCAACTTGGATAATTTTACTCCAGTATTTGTGCCTAGCTAAGCTAATGGTGTCAGAAACTTTTTCATCTTTGTAACAGTGATTTGTAAAGTTCTGCCATAGTGGTGTCTTATATGTTCTACATGTGTTATTCTGGAAGACAGTTACAGATTATATATTTTGTCATTTATTTGAATAGTATAGTAAATCTTTAAATTTCAGACCAAGATCAGTGATTGATGTTTTCACATTCGGTCTGATATGTATTTTATCATGTGTCTGCATGCCAGCTTAGTCCCTTCACATGCTGAATATTTGAGCTGACCTTTAGAAAGCACAGAGCTAATTCTGCTGTATGAACAAACTGCTGCAGGTGAGTGGCTACATAAATCAGCAAACCTTTTTCATGGAACTTGAAATTAGATCACCTTGAAGGGGGAAAAAAAAACTTCCCCTGCTAGTTTCAAGACTCAATTATAATTCAGTAAAATAACTAAAGTGACTCTTAGACGTGATCCGTTTTGGCAGTTTTATTCAGAGAGAACATACCTGGAGCTATTTCGATGGACTGAAAAATCATACTAATAAATACAATTACACACATCAGCAATGTGATTACATAATCATTAAAGTAGAAAATAGAGTGCAACAGCAGGTTTTCTCTGCTAGTCACACAATGCAAAAATCCCTTTTCCCTGTGTGCTGTGAGGGTTTTATTCCACATACCACAAGCCCTATTCTTCTGACACTAAAGGTCTAAAAGCCGTTATTGTGTGATTGAATAGGTGAGTAGAACGCTTTCATGCATCGGCCCAGCAGCCTGGACCAACAGATGACTTTATAGTATCAGTTTATCATCACACAATTGCTGTTCTCATCTCTCCTCAGCTAGAAGAACTCACAGGCTCGATCACTCAACCCACTGAGGACTGTGTCAAAACGAGCCAGCGGGTGTCTGTCTCATAAACAGTATCACCAGTATCACCAGTGTGCCTGTGGTTTAATAGATTAAATACATCGAAAGCAAACCTGCCGTGTGCCCCAGTGGGGATGCACAGTGATAGTGACAGATTGACACTTTGCATTGTTTCAATTTTAGTGCGTTGCTTCGGTTTTACGGCACATAATTAGTGCTTCCTGTGTGTTTCCTCTGTCGCTGAAGTGGCAATTGCATGTTGTCTTCAGGTGAACTAAGCAGAGTAATCACAGTCTGGTTTGTAAAAGGAACATCCTGCTGTTTGAGTTCCACAAGGACAAAACAGCTACAACACAACAAACTGTCACGCTTATTTTAGTGGAGATCTTAATGTGGCAGAATGCAGCAGTTAGCATAAAAGGCATGACAAAACATTTTCTGTGTTAATTATATTTACTGTGTATATATATATATATATATATATATATATATATATATATATATATATATATATATATATATATATATATATATATATATATATATATGCATTATACAAATGATGAAAACATGCACATCCGTGTACTTGAAAAGTTCATGACAGGTATGCACATGGATGCCCCTCCAAGCCCACCAATCAGCAACAACAACATTTCTGACTGGGTTCAAATCAGGATTGTGTCTGTTGTGTTGTTCAGGTCTGAGGTTGGATGCTCAAAGCTGTACTAATCGATCTATAATATCGACAATGGGTCAAATGACAATGTGTAATGTGAAAAGGGTTGCCCATAGTGATGAACCCACAGAGAATGAACCCACTTCTGCAGTTCTCCTCAGCTCTACAGAACTTTTAATAATCAATCATTCTGCTCATTGTTTATGTTTAACAGGCCACAACTTCACTGTTCACTTTGATTCCCATTGCTTTTTATCAACCAGTATGCAAGTAGCGGCTGGCAGGCAATTGTTTCAGAAAATCTCTGATAAACCCTCTGTACACTACCTCCAACACCAAACAGCAGACGGACAAAATTAACATGGTGAACCAAGTGCAGCATTTAGCAGCTAAAGAGCTGGATATTTCCCACAGGAGCTGGCAGAGACCAAACACAGAGCTTAAAGACAGTACTGAATATTGGACTTAGATTCACCAGGTGGATACAAACATAACACACATGAATGTTAATGGTACTCTCCTCTATAAAGCTCTGTGTACACACACAACGCACATAAGAACACACCCCATCATCCTGGGTTCAAAAAAAGCACATTCTGAGAATAACTGTGCGGAATTGCTTCTATTTTGTATTCTGCTTTAATTCGATGTGCCTGCTGATGTCATTTATATATATATATATATTTATTTATTTATATAGTATACAGCAATCAGGATTAGGTGGAATCTCATCTTTTCATAATTCCCCAAATGAAACATAAAGAAAAATTATCTCATTCAAAGAGTTTATTCTTCTCTTAAAGGCATCCTTAATAATTTGAAATGATGCAGTTGACAGACCACAGTTAAAGGTCCAGTGTGTAAGATTGGAGATTAGGAAGGTGAGGGTGATGTGAGGAGATTGCAATGCAGCGATTACACCAGTGGATGCAACTAAATCCTACACACTGGACCTTTAACACAGTGTGCTTCAATATGAAGGTCTTAGGAGCAACGTTCAAATTTGTCTCACTTACATACACTCAAAAAAAAATTTAAAAAAAATGGCCAAAATGCAGGACTTATGCATTTCAATTACATAGAAAATTTCCATCCATTTGAATGACATAGTTTTAATATAAATTAACTAATAAACTTAATGTGAATCAAGTAATAAGATTTATGTAATAGTACTAATAAACTCAATGTGCTCCCACTTCCACTACACAATAGTGTAGTAGTAACCAGGTTTATTCATTCAGTATTAATAAAGACAATTTGTTTGTCCAAACCCAACAGAGAAAATGAATGCAGTCATTTTGACTTTATTAGTACTATTACATCAGTCTTATTACTTGCTTCACATTAAGTTTGTTAGTGAATTTATATCAAAACTTTGTAATTCAAATGGATAGAAATTTTCTATGTAATTGAAATGCATAAGTGCCCGAAATATTTTTTTGAGTGTACTCTCTACTGTTTGTTAACCATGACAGCCACTGTTAAAGAGACACTTCCACATGTCCTCCTGTCAATCATCCTGCAACCTGTCTAAATGCTAACTTTGAATGTGTCACAGGGTTTCACCTCCATAGTGTTCATTCAAGTAAAACATAAGAGAAAGTCCTAACTAGTGATGAAAAACAATTGAATTTAAAATAAGACAGCATATACTTTATTTATCATCACAACACTATAATAATCCAAAAAGCATTTGTTGGTCACCTCTGTAGTGCTTTGATGTTTTTGCTACGGTGTCTGTTTTTACACATTAAAATAGTCATAACATCATTAAATAACGTCTCTGGAAGACTTCCATCTTGGCAAAAAGATTCTGCTGAAGCGGAAGACTGAAGACGAAAACAGTTTCTATTTGCCAAGAGCATAAAATCACACATCCTCATCTACAAATAATTATAATTGTAAAGCAATACATCATTATAATATATCACAGTATACGATGTGCATGTCACTGTCAACATTCATGTAAAGGAATGTAGCCCTTCACGGACGCCTACACTTTGCCTCAGTTTTCTATCATCAGTCTCTGCTTCTGTGTCACTGTTCAGCAGTTAGAGAGTTAATGTGGAATTAATGACAGCAGATTGTAGAAAGTTATGTGTATGGTTGTGACAAACACTATAGTCTGACATGTTTTTACACCTTTACTCACTTTTTAATCTCATACTTTAACTCCCACACTACATTCAATATAAGCTAACTGAGCTCACACACACTTTATGGTGCCACACTCAACTGTTCCTCACAAGAAGGATAGACGACTTTGTACTGCACTGACTGTCCAAACACCTTAGCAGGTGGCGTGTGGTGTTCAACAAAGAAATCCAATATCCATTCAATTGTTTTGGGTGATGTCCCCAGTTGCACTGATGAAGAGTGTATTTTCATGACTTGTCTTGCAGATGATTTATGAATGGCATGCTCCCCTGCACCTGGTGCTCATCTGTAATCAATACACACAAAGAAAACAATACTCCCCCTAGTGGTTAAATTGGACAATACTGTACATACAAGTGGCTCCTCCATACCTCCACATTTAAATATATGTTCATCAGTTGGTTTGTGTCCCACTCTCCTGAAGTGGATGAAGAGGCTGCAGACAGTTTTTGTAAAGAATTTGGATTCTATGTTGAACATGCTGACTAAAAGCCTCACACATTTCACGGATGGCTAGATTATATTTTTTCTGTAATAAGCTACCTTGTTTATTTTATTATGTATTTTAAGTAATTTCTATGTCTGCAAACCTAAATTCTACATTGATGAACCAATATGAATCTTAAATACAACTGTTTACATCAAATGTTTTCTAAATGTTCAAATAGTCCTGCTTATCCTGAAAAGGAGAATACATGTACACTCACTGCATTTTGGCCAAAAAAATGTTTTGAGTGTATTCTCCTTTTCAGGATAAGCAGGACTCTGATTCTCAGAGGCAATCCAGATAGTATGAATACATACTCACAAACATTTTTTTTGAGAGTACAGTAACCTGTGCCAGCTCATTTCAGGAAGCCAGTTGAGCTGCTTGTCCAATACCAAGACAGAATGGATCCATCTTATCATTTTCATGGTTCTGTTTATTTGTCAGTCTCACTGGCACAACCTTATTGGTACTTTAGTAGGCAAAGTGACAAGCAGTCTTTAATAAAACTATGATACTTTCTTAACCTGCTGCTGTTGCTCAGCGTGATGGTGGAGTGTTTCATTCATGGCAACAAGAACACTGTCACTGCAAATGAATGAATGTTGAACTCAAAGAAGTCTTTAAAGAGAAAAAAACAGGTCAGTAACTGAATTGGTTAGGATGCTTTGACAGGAAACAGACATGTTTAATATTGTTTCACATTAGCCTCCTCTGGATGACAGACAAAGTATTGATTATTTATTTAATTCCTCTCCGGCACAGCATGGTGTCTCACACCATCACTTTGAATAGATTAATCAGTCAAGTGAGAGCATTGTGTTTTCTCACATCAAGTACAGATTCAGTTGCTGAACTCAGGAAACAGATTTTTGTCTGAGTATCTGAAATTCTTGCTGCTGTTTGCCGTCCTCTCCATCAGAATGTCAGCGCTTAAATGTGCATCGTCCAAAAACTGACAGACAGCAGGACAGGCTTTTAAAGATGCTTGAGGATGATACATGCCCTCAAGTCCAGCCTTCAAATCCTGCTGCTTCACATACACACACACACACACACACACACACACACACACGCACAGATTTAAATTCAAGAGTGATTTTTTTTCAAAGCTTCTGTATATCAAGGCTCCCAGCTTTCCTCTTAAGGCAAAGAAGGGTCTCATAAGTAATTCACCGTGCAGTCGGTGTACGTTACACAGCTGCACGACCTCCAACGGTCCAAAGAAATGACACCACCTAACTGCATCAACTCCTTGAACATGGTTACTTAGGTATTCCTGTGGCGTGTGACAAATTGTGTCAGCACATTACTCTAGTGAAGCATTTTTCATGCATAATTCATCCTGGAGCCTACATTCCACATGGACATTTTCAAATCCCTTTGAAGTTAATTCCCTCTTCGTGATTAACAGCCTCGCTCACTTCAGCTGTGTTGCAGCTTATGGTTGTCTGTGCTGTCTGTGGTGCAGGAACTCACCTGTCCAAAACAATTTGACTGTACAATGCTGGAGTGCTGGAGAGATTTAAATCAAATAATCCACCGTGCAGCAAAAAAATAAATAAATAAATACATTAAAAAAAAAAGCTGCCAGAGTACTTTGTTGTGTTTGGAATTCAAGAATATTTTAGCATGTTTTCTACTGCACACACACACATACACACACACATAGTAATGGCTCAGTAATCTTTGTCAATGCTCAATCCAAGGGGGCAATAAACAAAACTCTAAAAGCAATGAGTGCTGTGAAACAATATTAAAATTCTATTAGAATTCAGGTTAGACATATTATATTAAAGCTTTGTTTTTTTTTATTTAACAAAATAAATGAGATTTTATTATCAAAAAGTATAAAATTATATGATGCTGAAAAAAATGGGCAATCATCAGCGCTGTACTAATTTATTGCAGCACATTACCGTGGTGCTTGAATTTACTTTTTCATTATTCTAATCATTAATTCTATCAGAGTAGAATTATATTTAGTGCTGAATGCTAAGTTGTACACTTATGGTAAGGTATGTGTGCTACCTATGAAGTTGACTGATATATTTTATTGAGGTTTTTCTTTTTGGTCTTAAACCAAAGTATTGGACAATTTGAATTTTTGACCTGCTCAGGGTCAATCCAGTATTTGTAGACAGATTTCACTCAAAATCATAAATACTCTGTATTAGAAATAAAGTCAAAATCTTCTGGGAACCATTAATGCCTGAACCAAAGAGTTAAACAGTAGAAATAATTGAGTTTGAAGTGGTGGATTGACCGACTGACATCATCACCAAAAGAGCCACGAAGCTAGGTTAGGACACCTGGGCATAGGAGGTTGCTATAATGGGATATGTTGTGTTTTAAGGTGGTCTCTGCCACAACACTTGCTCACACTTCATGTGCATCTATTCGTCATATATGTATATATATATGGACAGGCCTTCCTCAACAGGGGGGAATAATAAATTACAGAACAAAGTGAATACATCATCACCCTCTGGTGAATGACAGGAAATGAAATGAATGGGGGTTGGCATCTCATCTAGCATCAGTATCAGCAGGCTCCAGGGAGAAGAAGAAAAAAAGGAGAAAGAGAGGAAGAAAGTAGGTGAACTGTCAGGCACTTGCCCTAGTTGGAGGTTGACATTTGCCGTCTCTGTAGCCAATGGGTCCCTAAGTTATCTCTCTGTGCACAGGGAATTAATCAGGGCCTTGATGATCGGGGAAATGAGGCTGAATAATAAAAAGCATTACAGTCTCTCTCTTTCCTTTGTCCCACCCAACACAGGATGATTGCCATGCCTTGGACCTGCTTTTGTCATCAATACCTACCTACCACACACATAAAGTGGTTTGTAAAAATCCCCCCCGCTAAGCAGCTAATGGGTGCAAGGTATAAAATAGCCCAGACCTCCGCAGAGCCTCCTGCTGTGCATTGTTGTAAATCACAGAGCCATTACATGGGAGATGAGTGCTAGGAAAATACAGGCACTGAAAATGTCCCCTGCCTCAGCCCTGGCTGTTTTCTGCTTCACCACACAATGCACTGTGCATGCTCAATATTGGCCTTTCAGCTCTCAGAACCACAGGTGCTGCAAGTCATTTCCCACAGCTCTGATGATGGGATCATTTCACAAACACTATCTCCCCAAGCTTCGTTTATTCTCTTTTCTTTTTCTATGTTGGATGAAGTTGTTGGCTGAAGATCACATTCAGTAACTCTCAGGAACAGCACACCATCATTTTTTTTACTTAGTACTTGCAGTTGTCCACTTTAGGTGGTTGAATGACAGCATCCTAAAAAAAATATAAGAACTTCCATGGGTAGAAATCCTGTGAATACAAAAATTAAATTCATGTTTACCAACCCTGCCACCATGTGAAGCTTTAGACTACAGCAGTAGGATTTTACTCACACATTTTTATTCATCATTCTCTGGGTAGCAAAATTACATCTGCACAAATAGGTGTGGAAACAAGATTCATCCCAGCTGCAGTACCACTTTATGATTTAAACGCTGAAAGAGTAAAATAATAAAATAAACAAAACTGAAAAATGCCCGACACTCTCTGTTGACTTTCAATTGTTTTGATAATCTTGAAATATGTGGCTATTCTTTTCAGAAGAAAAATTGTATCATCAACATGGCAGAGTCAGCAACATCTTGTGAGGACATGGCGAAGAATGAACACATTAATCACCAGCTCCTGGCACAAGCCTCACGAATGCAAAAACTAATAATGCACTTGGCTGTCTTCATCAATTCATAAGGCAGAAATGTAAATATGGGATGATAGCAGCATGTTGGTGGTACCACTGAAAATAAGAGCCTCACATTTTAACATATTCAACTCTCGATAGCGAATTGGCTTCTACAGTGTGACAGACCCAAGGGAGCTTCCTCATGTTTGTTTTAGATATAGTGAAAATGAAAATGAAATCTTTCACTTGTTTTCATTGTATTGATCAATGTATTATTTTTTCAGAGAGAAGATGTTTTTCAATTCATATGGAAACTCATCTCACAAACAATTTACTTGCACTCCTCATAGAAAATACTGAAATATTATACTTTTAAAGCTATAATTAAATGTATCTGTGGGGTTATAAGGTTATGCAGAGAAGGGTGGCACGTATGGGAAATCACACCACACAACTAGTGCATCATATCTGATGCTAATGTGTTATGCCAAGGCAGAAAATGTGATCTCTATGCTATGAGGTGGAAAGGTTGTTAAGATGGGAGAAGATGTCAGAAATGCTTTGTAAGCTGATCTTTCCTTAACCTGAACTGAGCATTTGTTGCCTAAAAAGAACTTAATCATAATCCTGTCCTGGCCGTCATGTACAATATTATGAAAATCGAGATAGAAATGTTGTCATTGAATGTAATCTGAGGTTTTTCAGAATGGTTCAATGTCAATGTTCCAGTCTGGTGCTACGTTTGGCTTGTAGTAGTCCACTAAGGTGTCAGACAAATGGCACATTGCATCAGAGGTAACGAAATTTAAAAAACCTCCTTGTGGTGAGTAACAACAGATCCAGGTACAAACAAGGAGGAAGACTGCAGTTCATGTCTGCCCACCATTATTTACACCTGCAACTGGCTTCAGTGATTCAATACCTGAAAGCACCATCAAACACGTGAACTGAATGCACTGTATTTTGTGTGACAAAGCCACAATAGATGAATGAATGTTGTCCTACAAGAAAAGCCACATTTCTCTGTGACATGGGACAGCTTTGTTGTTGTTGTAACATATTCAATTTAAAATGCAAATTTTGACTAAGTCTGGAATTTAAAATGGGACACTGTATATTTGTTAGTTGATGTTTCCCAAGTTCCTAATGGCCATTTGGTTTCCTTGTCTAAATAAACAGCATTCAGTTTCCCAGCAGAGACTGCAGCTGTACGAGCCTTTACAGATAACAAATGCTACCAGCTGAATCTCGCTTCCTTTTGAACAGAGTAAACATGTTGTCTGAATTGGAATGAGAAAAACTGTCAAGGCTTAATAGAGAGCGTTCTTTCATGCTTCAAAGATGTGATCATTTATATGCGCATGTTTTACTTGTTTGGAAATAGTTGAATGGAAAGACAAAATCATGCTGCTAGTGATGGTGATTTGTGGTAGGCAGAATGGAGCCTCAAGGGGCTGACTGCTTCCCAGGCTAGCCTCTTGCATCGACTACGATGCCTGGGAGAACACTAAAAGAAGACTGTGGATAGACCTGTCAGTGACATTCAAAGGAATTCGCCATTGTCAGGTTGCTGCAGTGTTGCTGCAAATTAATAATGATGGAAAAATTACGTGTTTAACGTGAGACTTTTATAATTATGTATTATGTATATAATTATATTAGTATTATTATGACAGCCAATCTTGTTGTATGCATCCATCTACATCATTTTACACATTGATGCCAATGAGCTGGCAAGTGCACCCGCTGTAGGACAAACCAATAAAATGAACCTGACATCAATTTATTACCAAAATGAAGCTACGGTGAACACACAGTGTGACCTCCACATGTAATGAGGCACCCCGTACAGATTGCTTCAAAATTGCTGACATCTTGCCAGACTATCATAGCTTATATCAACCTTTTGACCTGAAGGCGTATTATGCTTCCACTCCAACCCTCCCTACCACAGACCATTTTTGTCTTTTTTAGGGAGGGCAGAGGATCTTTAGGGGGTGACAGCAGGTTAACATGATATATTATCTAAGAGCCTATTCAAATTTAGAAAGTGTAAAGTGCACAAGGGCTTAGAACACTATGACTATGAGTATATGATGCTCATTCTCTATTATGTCTCATGGATTTGTTGATTTGGTGCAAAACCTTTTTGAACCACTGACAAAGAAAAATGTCATAAACTCCCTTAAAATACCAAAATAGAACTTGAGGAACGCCGCAGAAAAATATGCAGTGATTTATGTGATGAATATCAGAAAAAAATGTTATAAAATAAAGGTGAAAATACCATTTATATTCAGAGGATATCAACATAACACTAAGAGAGTCACTGCACTTTTTAGAATGGCTTTGATTGTTTTTAGAAAGAAAGACACTCACCTAAACCTACACAGACTATTACACACCTCACAAACACTCACCAACAGCAATACGCTCATGAGATGCAAAAATAACATTTGATAAAGCAAAATGGGACCACCTGACGAAATCACTCTACACAAGGGAGCTTACATACATCATTGTAACTGTTTTATTATCTGTATGTTGTCTATCTTGTATGTCAAAAATGTAAAAAAAAAAAAAAAAAAAAAAAAAAAAAAAATGTTTTTCCTAACAGTCTTTTTCGGTAACACTTTATAATGAGTACACACTATTAAGCATTAGTAAAGCATGAATAAATACTGAATTCATCATTTATAACGCATGAATACTCATTAGTATGTAGTTTATAAACACAGTTATAAATGTTTTACTCATCATTGATAAGCACAGTAGTTATGGATTAGTAAATACTGAATTCATCTTTTATAAAGCATGTTTCTGATGTAAATACTCATTAGTATATGGTTTATAATCACAGTTATAAATGTTTTACTCTTCTGTACTAATGGTTAGTTAGTGTGTTAGTTGATGTTTTATAAAAACTCACAAATTCCATTTCCAATGGATGACCTATAAACAGTTATTAATGCAGGAATTCATGAATTCAGGCAGTTACAAAGCACTTACTACTCGTTAATTAAGCATTTTGTGTGAGCTCATCTAAAGTGGCCACTATCTATGCCTTATAAAGCATTTATGAATGAGATTTAAAGGCTGGCAATGCCTCAAGACTCACAAAAGTTTCACTTATCTTAACAGACCAAGGAGAGACACAACACAAAGGGATATAGAACATACTGCATTGATATTTATTGCAACTTCCCAACATATTGTAACTGTACAACTGTTCTGTTGATGTAAAAAGACGAACAAGGGTACTAACTAACTAACTTACCATTAGTACAGAAGAGTAAAACATAACTGTGATTATAAACCATATACTAATGAGTATTTACGTCAGAAACATGCTTTATAAAAGATGAATTCAGGATTTACTAATCCATAACTACTGTGCTTATCAATGATGAGTAAAACATTTATAACTGTGTTTATAAACTACATACTAATGAGTATTCATGCGTTATAAATGATGAATTCAGTATTTATTCATGCTTTACTAATGCTTAATAGTGTGTACTCATTATAAAGTGTTACCTCTTTTTCATTTAATAATGTTTTGTGTTCATCTACGTACGGTGGGTATGATTGGACCTGTTGTACTGGCATGCTGATAGCCATGTCTTCAACGTAGGTTTTATTATGGTACAATGGTTGGTACACAAAACATGCCTCCCGTAATACTTGAATCAGATGCACTGCACTGGATCTCTGTGCATCTTGCCGGGTTATTCCAGCTAAGAATATTAAATTTAATTGATTTGAAAATTGTATTTATTTAAGTATTTATTTATTGTGTAAATGCGTGTAAATGTGTCAAATTTACTGTAAAATATATTAGTTTGATGTTTGATACATTTTGTTAGTCACTTTTACTTTAAAGTTGCTAGTGGTATAGTTGGTAAGTAAGTATGGTAAGTTTGCAGCATTCTTTAGAGCCTAAGTAAAGCCTGTATGTGTCGAGCTTTCAAGGACAACTGACGAACATTCAGCCTTTTTGTATATTTTTTTGAGTATATAGGCTGAATTTTTGCCCTGATGAAGGCCCTGTGCCCAAATGCACTGGTGAATGAAGAAGAAGATTCCTCCAAATAAAGTAATTTGAAGAAAACTACTAAGCAGGAAAGGTTTTCCAAAACATCCCTAATTATCATAATTCTTAAAATTACCACAGTTGATTTTCTGTAAATTAACTATGGAAACAATCCCCCCGTTAGGGAGCAAAGAATCTTCGATCACATGATATGTATTGTCTTGAGAAGCGAGCTGCAGATGTACTGCAGTTAATTGGACAGTGAATCAGAAAAAGGCAGATATGGAGACGAATTGTGAGAAACTGGAGAATTGATATGCCCGCTTCTGTGCTGCCACAGGCCTGTTTCTAAAAGGGGGATGTGTGATGTGAAACTACTTGGTCTTAAGGTGGACAGGTGAGATCATAGGCACTTGTTCTGTTTGTGGCCATGGAGAAGAGACACAAGGCACTACACGGGAGAAACAGGCAGGAATGCATCCAGGTTCCTGCATTCCAATATCACATTCAATTTCATGTCTCTCAACTAACCATGGAGCAAACTACCAGGATAAACAGGTTCCATCCTGCTGCTCCTGTCCAGCAGGATTTAACCTGGCTGAATGCAATTCATATTACAGCATGTTTTCTTGGTGCAGTACTCTGCAGCACCCTGCTGTACCCACACATAATCATATCATTATCAAGAAATGAAACACATAGTGCTGTGGCACTGTGGCATGACAATGTGTAATCATACAGTTATTCATGCTTCCCAGAGGATGAATTTTGTTAATCAGCAGATGTTTCCTCTACTACCATCATGAGGTGATGGTCAAGATGGTGCTTCACATAACTGATTTATCGTGCTTTCTGCTGGTTTGTCACAATGAGGGATTCATCTTCACTGGTGTGTATATCTGACATTATACAGTGCCCAAAGGTCAGGGAAACAACTTAGCAGTGTGAAAAAACAATATATTTACAGTCACATTGCTTTTCCACAACAGTAGTCTCAGATGAATGGATGTTAGACTTTCAAGGACAAGAATCGGCCTATAGTTAACTTCAGGTATTGCCTCTAACCAACTGTAGCGTTCAATGTCTTTAAGCAGTTCACACCCCTGCATCACGCACACACCCACCAATTGATTGAGGGAATAACTATGGCGATGTTTGAAAGCAAATGGCACGTATCCTCCTGGCAACAACTCAAACAAGTCCATGATTCTGTTTCTTGGGTAAAGAGGAGTTTTTATGTAGAAAGGACTCAGTTATTGTCCTTTGAATTTTGCGTTGTGTATTTTAGGAAAAAGACTGACTGCGGGTGTGTATTTTGCACTGACTGTAAAACACACTAGGTAATATTGAAGTTGCTGTGTTGTGTGTTTTTTGCTCCTTGAAGGGTTTTTGCTGGCTCTGAATTATATTTTGTGAGAGCCGACTTAACACCAGCATCCATACAAGTTAGTTACACAGCACAAGTCTTAGGAAATAAACCCTTCAACTGCTGTGTCAAATGTGCAACCTTTCCTTCAGCACTGAGAGCATACATAGCTAATCAGTTTCTGCAACCTATTAGCATGACTAGATCTTAAAGCCTGTCTGTAGGCCTATGTATGTCTGTGCTCATGCATGCCTTGATGGATGGCTATCCTGGGAAGTGGTGATTGCATGATAATTACACTGTCAGCTTGAATTGACCTATCAATAGCAGAGTACACTGCAGGATTACACATATTAAGAATCACTTTCTCTTGTATTCAGTTTAATACCTTAAACTAGGAAAGAAAGAGACAATTTAAATGAATAAAACTAAAGACAATTTAGAATTTAATTTATTTGAAGCAGGTAGACAAGTAACATAACTGCTTAACATGCTTTGTGTTAGCGTAGCATTTCGAATTGGTAACAATTTTCAGATATCCAAAAACACATATCACGGATGGACAATCAGGGATGATTCCTGATAGTTGAGCTCTTATTTAAAAGTGCTATATAAAAATATGGTCCATGAAAAAAATGAGCATTTCTAATTTATGTTTCATGGTGCAATGGATGTCATTAAGGGTATCACTCTTATTCACAATTATTCTGCGAGTGGTGGTAGATGAAATGGAAGGACCTGTGGCTGTACATAGTCTAGTCCATCTACAGTAGTTGTAAGGTCAGACATGTTAAAATCAGACACATTAAAAAGACAAAGCTGAGCCAGACATTGTGACTTCATCTGATGCACCTTTCTTAGAGAGGACTGTACATTTGAAATAGGAGTGAGTCCATTGAACAGGCCATCAATCAGAGCCACTGACTATACTTCTCCATTGTTAAGGAAGAAAATTGTCACACATGGAAACAGTATATGTTGTTTACAGCTCTCAGACCAACATTAACTAGATCTGTTAGCTCCTGTAAGAAGGCATGGATACATTATCAGAACAGAATTGTGATCCTACACATTCCACTGAATGTGTCTCAACTAACCCAAAGACTGTGTGATTGAAGTCACAGTCACTGCTTTGAACAATAATCAAGATGCC
The DNA here is from genome assembly GCA_033000465.1 of Sciaenops ocellatus. NCBI lineage: Eukaryota > Metazoa > Chordata > Actinopteri > Sciaenidae > Sciaenops > Sciaenops ocellatus. The sequence goes on along the minus strand of CP136880.1, from coordinate 27,807,641 downwards.
TCAGGTCGTTTGAGTCAAACAGGACTCGGATCCAGTCAGTATGTATGCTGCAATGAGTTAACTACGATTCTGTGAAATCTGAGTGGCTGTCAGATATTAAATCTTGACATTGAAATATCTGAAAATTTGTTTGTCAGATTCACTGGATGAACTATCTGATAGAGCTGTGAGGGGGCTAGGAGTGTTAGCAGCAAGGTGTGTGTGTGTGTGTGTGTGTGTGTGTGTGTGTGTGTGTGTCATGGATTTTAATGAAATGTTTGAATTTGTGAAGGAGTGTGTGAGGTTAAGTTGGGTGTTTAAATGCTCTACCGTGATTCCAAAAAAGTTGCTGTGTAAAACGTAATGGTTTGTCTCCTTTTCAGCACAGAGGATGCGGCGTCCATGATTTTTGAAATAGAATTTCAAATTTGGAATCATCAGACCACAGGACAGTTTTTCCTTCACATCAGTCCATCTTAAATGAGCTCTGGTCCACAGAAGCTCTCTTGGATGCACTTTTTATACCCAAACATGTATATAACGTGTATAGAACATATAAACATGTTACTAACCTGTTGCCAGTTAACATCATACAACTGTCAGATGTTTCACCAGCTGTTCTCTTTAAGCATTTCACAACTTTTACAGTCTTTTATTGACACTGTCCAAAATATTTGGACATCAAATTTAAAATGGGCGTATCATTTTCCAGTTTCTTAGTTTCAACATTTGATGAGTTGTCTTTGTGCTATTTTCAATTAAATGTGAGGTTTCAATGTTTTGCACATCATCACATTTTGTTTCTACATTTTACACAGTGTGCCAACAGTGTAAAATGACTGAAGACCAAAGCTGCAAAGATCAACAGTTAAAAATAACAGCTGAGGAGGCGAAAGCACGACCGAACTGTGAGGGAAGGAAAGAGAAAATGCCATAAAGTCAAATAAAACTAGTAAATCAAATTCCATTATAGGTTTGAGTTTTCTGCTTTGTGTGCCAGCAGCTTATCAGAGGGTTTAGGCATCAGGGCTGTTGTACTCATGCAGCTGGCTTGTTAGAGGAGTATCGATCACACTTCTCATTAGTACCCCTGTCATGAACTGGTAATTTGTTCTCCTCCTGAGTCAAAATTCAATTTCCTCATTGCTTTCTTGCCCTTAATTCATCTTAGCAAAGAATGACCATGTAGCCGTGCAGTTTGTGGGCTTTGTTTTCTGTTTTGTAGTCCATCAGTGTGAACCTCTTCCCATTGATGTGACATATCTTACCTTAGCTGAGCTTATGAATGAGTAACACTAATGGATCTAAACAATACTGTGATTATGTAAACCACAAACTTCTCTTGTTTCTTCCTGAAAATAATCAGATAATAAGATCAATAATAAACTTGCTTTAACATTATGTCCTGTGTCGTTTTTCTTTACATTACTTTACATTAATTGCACGTTTTGGCTACTTGGGGTTATCCATTAATTAAGTTGTAAAGATTTGTTCAGACTCGAACTTTTGCTAGTAGTGCTTAAGTGTTAATTAAGGATAGATTAAGAAACACCAAAACAACAATAGTCGACAATTCTCTGTTCAGCTCCATTAGTCCTTGTGGCTTGTGAGGCTTGCTGCTTCCTTGTTTTGTTGAGGTTTTTCTGAAATCTTTTTTTTTCTTTATTTCTTTTTGGATTTCTTTCTTCTTTTTTTCAGTTCAGTTGTTAAGTCCTTAATTTTCTTTAACAATCTTTCAAACCTCAGCGTATCACATCGACTGCTTCAAACTCCACGTGTTCACCCTTTTCACCACTGTCTTTGTCTGACATGTCTCCTCAGTCTACATTGGTTTGAGTTGTTTCGCCAGATTTTTGATGTTTTCCTACCCTTTCCATGTGTGTTTTTACACTTGCTTTCTTTTAAGTATTTGTTTATAGTATTTGTTTCTTTTAAAGAATTTGGAGATTTATTTTATTTTATTTTTTCAAGTTTTGATCAGGAGCTAGTAGTGCCTGTTGCTCTTCAACACCTCATTCCAAGTTTTCAATATTTAATATTATACAGACAGGTGTTTTTCTTCTACAAAATCTTTGGCTAAGTGAAAATAGCAAACCATTATAGAGATCGACCAGCAGTTGTAAGTTGACTAAATGCATGATGATGATGGCTTGATGAATAATTCTTCTCCATTCAGTTATTTATTAATCTTTTTTTATTATTTATTATTATTTTAATATTATTGTTTTATTTATTATTATCTTATTATTAATCACATTTGTTGTGGCCTTTTGCTCTTTTAAAACATGCTTTTTTTTTTTTTTTAAAAAGATATTTTTTGGTCTTTTTCAAGCTTTATTTATTTTTTTTTTTGATAGAGACAGCTGAAGAGTGACAGGAATGTGGGGAGAGAGAGATGGAACCCTGGGCCGCTGCTGAGCCTTCGTACATGGGGCGGCTGCTCTACCAACTAAGCTAATCGAAACCCCATTTTGCTTTTGTAAACGCTGCTGTGTCATTTCTTTCCAGTCCTGTAGTGATAAGGACACAGACACAAAAACATTATCCTCACCCTGCTGTAGAAACAGAGAAGCCTTTATTCTCTCTGTGTAAACTGGCATTAAGCGAATGACCCAAACAGACCTGAGGCACTGTTGTGGGCTATAAGGATGAAATCAGGCTTCAGGCGAGGTGAAGGTAGCGACTTGGGGGCTCACGTGTGGCCTGAATTCCCTGCAGAGACTCTTCCCTGCTTTCGGGTGGGGGGTGGTTGTGTGACAATATGATAGGTTCTGCATAGAAACCCAGTGGCTCCAACAGGGCAGTGCATTCATCCGTGACTTAAGCACAGGGTTGTTAAACGGCATGTCACGTCTCCTGATGCCAGCATCCCTGTGGAAGCGTTCAGTCAGAAACTGGCCAACGAGGAATTAATTCCAGGACATGTACCATGTAAGCCCCATCAGTTCACACCTACTGCCCAGGGCCCACGCAAAGCCCACACAGTTTACAGTACTCCTGTTCCTACTGGAGCTGCTCAAGTTCAAGTAATCAATGCAAAGGAGAGTCCAAGAAGATAAAAGAGTAAATAAGCATAGAGGACTGTAGTTTGAGTTGAGATAGAAGGCAAAGTCAACGCGAAACACTTAAAGGACATCGCTGCCTATGAGAACACCATGTTACTCATCATGTCTCAGTTTGTTCACGTCAATGATGAATCCTCCATGCATACCAAAGTTTGTCACGGAGTTCCACAAGGTTCTGTGCTAGGACCACATCTATTCAGTTTATATATGCTTCCTTTAGGAAACATTATAAGGAATCACTCCATTAATTTTCATTGTTATGCTGATGACACCTAATTATATTTATTGATCAAGCCTGATGAAACCAATCAGTTAACTAAACTTCAAGCATGCCTTAAGGATATAAAAAGTTGAATGACCTACAATTTTCTGATGTTAAATTCAGACAAAACTGAAGTTCTTGTAATTGGACCCAAACACGTCAGAAATTCTCTTTCTAGAGACTTAGTTACTTTAAATGAGATCACCCTGGCCTCCAGCTCCACCGTAAAGAATCTTGGAGTTGTTTTTGATCAGGATTTGTCGTTTAACCTCCACATAAAACAAATTTCGAGGACTGCTTTCTTCCACTTACGTAACATCGCCAAAATCAGACAAATTGTATCTCAAGCGGATGCAGAAAAACTAGTCCACGCATTTGTTACTTCTAGGCTGGACTGTTGTAACTCTTTGTTATGAATAGTCAGGCACGGTATTGGTTGAAGATGTAGTCACATCTCCCTTTACTGAAAACTCTACTGAAACCTTCTCTCTCTCTCTCTCTCTCTCTCTCGCTCTCTCCCTCCCTCCATCACCATCACCACCACCACCATCTGTAAACATACATGTCTCATTAATGCATGTTAATGCGTGTTACTAACTACATTTCTTCCCCGGAGTTTCTGTGCTCTCTCATCCAGCAGGTTCTCATGGATCGTGGCTGCTGCTGTGGTCCTGCTCGATGTCCACTACATATATTATTACTGTCATTATTGTTACCATATCTCCATTACAGTTTATAGTTAGTTAATGTTTTGCTGCTGCTGTGCATCTGTGTCTCTCTATCTCTCCCTATTTATCTATCACACGTTGTTTTGTTTCATTGGGTTTTGTCTTTCATCTATCATTTTAGTCATTTATATAGCTTTGGACACTTTTATGCTGCCAGCTTGTTGTAGTGCATTCTCAGTAACATCACTTAGTGTTTAAGGGATTGATGGACTTTTTTCACTTAAATGTGCTTTCTTGCTGAGAGTTAGATGAGAAGATTGATGTAACGCTCCTATCTGGCAGCTAAGTACATCCATAGAGCCAGGAGACTGTTAACAGTGAACCAGTTCGTTGTAGTTTGATAGTGGCTTGTCACAGCTAACAACAAAAGATGTTGGCTTCTTTGCATTGGCTACCTGTTAAATCTAGAATAGAATTTAAAATCCTTCTCCTTACCTACAAAGCTCTTCATGGTCAGGCACCATCATATCTAAAAGAGCTCATAGTACCTTACTACCCCAGTAGAACTCTTTCAGATTACAGGGTTCTTTGTGGTCCCTGTAGCAGAGTTGGAGCTAGAGCCATCAGCTATCAACCTATCAAGTTCTAGTTCTGGAGGCAGACTCCCTCTCCTCATTTGAAGACAGAGCTCACGGTCAGGGCTGGCTCAGGTGAGTCCTGAACCATCCCTTAGTGATGCTGCTCTACACCTAAGCAGTGTCCCAATTAAGGGGCTGCATGCTTCGAAGGACGTGGTCTAGCCTTCGAAGCATTTCCTGGTTGCGTCACCAGCTGCGTCACCAGCCGTCAGTTGATACTACTTTGTAACGTAGCCGCATTAACGTATCTGCGGATAGGGGACCGAGAGGTAAACACGACGCTTGGTGTCGCCATTGTTATTTTCCCGGCACTGAACAGCAGCGCGCAAAGGATCTTGGGATATGGGAGGCCGCGAAGGATAGTTGCGGTGCATCTCTAAAAAGAGGGAAAAGAAGGCCGCATTTGAAGGCTGCATTTGAAGGAGCCTTCGAATTGGGACAGCCTTCGCGCTGCGTTGTGACGTAATTGGCCTTCAAATGCGTGCTTCAAAGGATGCAGCCCCTGAATTGGGACACAGCTCTAGACTGCTGAGGGATTTCCCATGATGCACCTCTCTTCTTCACTCTCTCTTTATCTGTACACATTCATGTCCCAGTACTTTGTGTTAGCTTCTTCTCAGTGTCCTGTGATCAATTCTGTTATGATCTGGTGCTATATAAATAAAGCTGAATTGAATGACTGAATAGAATAGATACAATGTTCACTTTAGCAGCAGTCCCATCCCATTGGGAAAACATGTAGAATTGGTGCTTGAATCTTCAAAAACTTCATCCTGGTGATAATTTAATATCTGTATGACTAGCAGGGAACTGGCTGTGTGTAGTTTTTTAAAACAAGCTTTTGTTTTATAGCTTAGACAGTCTGCTGAAGAGGAAAACGGAGATTTTAGAGATGTTTCCTTTAAATTGTAGGATGATGTAATATGGGAAATAAAAATCACATAAGCCCTTCTGTTTCTGTGTCAGCAATGCAGCTCAGTACAATAAGAAAATGATACAATGTGTAATGAACTGTGTCTGAAGAGCAAAGGGCTCCTTAAGAAGCACAGGATTTCAAGGATGCAGATGAAAGAAAATAGAACAACATTACAGTTAACAATAACATTTAACACTGCAGCATTAATAGTTAAAAGTGGGAATTAGCTCTGCTTCTGCAGTGAACAGTAGTGTGATCCACTCACTTGTTTTGGTGCTTTGAGCCCTGCAGATGTGCATGGTACTGTGCCACAGAGTTCAGTGTGATGCTGCAGACTTCACAGGTATAGCTCCGTTTCAGACCTGGAATCAAACAGACATACCTATTATAAACAAATATTAGACATGAATATACCTCAAAAGCACTGTCTGCTTTTCACTCACAGTTAATAGTAGAGTGAGGAATGTTAATAAAAACCATCTGACATTTTCACATCATTATACAACAGTATGACTTTCACTCTCCTCCATGCAGATACATTTCGGTCTTACTGTGTTTTCAAGATTACAATAGCTGATACAGGCTGCTGGTGATGGTGTGTAAAAATCAATTAGAACTAGGCAGACAATGAAATGTCATGCATTTTAAATCTCAGGGAAATAAATTTCACAGCTGAATCTGAAAGGTAGTACTTGAGACACCTATGCTAGTTTTTTCCCCCAGATAAAGAGGTCTTTATATACAAGTCACAAAGTCACAGATGAGAGTGAAGAATCAACTCAGGGCATTAACAGTAACTGAGACTTTGAGGTGTCTGATTTGTTTGAAATCAATAGAATTTCAAGTGTCTAATTGCTTAAAAATTGTACATCAACAGTCCTCAGTGTGATTATGGCTGTACTGAGTCGGTGCCCTGTTGCTGCAAATTATGAGCACCCTGTGTAATCGCTGTCATGTTGTACTAATCTTATTGTGGAATGAAAAATGGCCGTCTTCATTGCCTCGCTCTCACGATTGAGTTAACTCCTCCATAAATATTCCTCAGAGCAAAAGGCCAAGAGAAAATAAATGTCAGCCTGCACTCATTGAATCACATTTCCATATCCTCTTCAATCCAAATTTTCCCATGAATGATCTGTTACTCCAAAGAAGGAGCTGCTGAATTTTAGAAAGCATACTTATTTTCTTCTTTCAGGATAGTGGCAAGTGGTGTTGAAAATGTGCTTTTTCGCTAACAACTCACTTCTGAGAAGTTGATGTCAGCTGTTTCCTTTTAACATTTTGATGGAGTGCAATATTCCCTAGAGCGAGGGAGAGAGGGAGAGAGAAGCAAATCTTTCCCTTTCACTTTCCTCCTGATAAGCTGTACAATAACCACTCTGTCAGTTGGCTACCACCAGGACTGAGATTTCAATTTTGCGTTGTCCCCAGACACAGTCATGAGCTGACATTAAAGTTCTGCAAAAGGCAGCGAGGGTCTGCTTTGCTGTGGACCTTTGACAGCTTGCTTCTCAAACAATTTTTGAAAGGGTGAAAGATTATACAGGGGCCCTGGTATCCATCACTTCCAGCCACCTGCAGCTCTTCCCTCATAGGGCTGCCCTGCATGAGTGATGAAGTACTGGCAGCCTCAAGGCCTTTGCGGTGCTCGCCCACGATCACTTTTACTTCCTGGGGCATCACTGGTGAGTCACTGGAGGCTTGTCTTGGTTGACTTATCTCTCTAGAAAGACGCAGCTCAGGAGCATGCAGAAGAAGAAGAAGAAGAAGAAGAAGAAGAAGAAGAAGAATGTGCTTTGCAGCTTCATTTATTTGGGTTACGGTGGAATTGTGTATAACCACAGTAACAGGTTGTGGAGCTGATGCAAGCAGAGGAAAATGCTATCTTATGTTTTATATCTTCATCTGATTTTAAAGACGTAGGGGAAACTTTTTAAGAATGTATCCAGTGGATAAACTACATAATAGGGTTGCAAACCACATATTTTGTACTGATACATGGCAGGCTTTGTTCTGAATTCATGAGAATCAATATAGTAAAAAATCTATGGAAATATTACAGATCAGACTGTTAAGACAGGATGATTCGTATGAGATAGAAGGAAATCCTGCATTATCTGAGAAACACACCTTTTATCAGAATATAAAGTTTCACTTTACAAGCACCAATGGAAGGTTAATAAACCAAAATCCAATCTCATAGAAAGCTCATAGTAACTACTAGCTAGTCTATATCTGGCACATTGGCCTGCACATTGACTCACCAATAAGCCACAGATTGAGGTACTGAGTTGAGTTATTTCCTTTGCCCTACACAGAAAAATCTCCAGTTGTCTCGCACCTAATTGAGACCTATTGCCTGAGCTGGTGTAGAGATCATGGTGGCAGTATGGCTGATCAGCACTGTGGTCCTCTGTGTAGACTGTTTATGAGCATGAAAAAGGAGGTGCAGGTCCAGGGCTCATGCTAAATTAACCAGCAGCCATCTGCCCCACTCAGATGTTGCAAGTTTAGCTCATTCCCTCTCTGGATGCAGCGAGGTGCCCAGGCTGATAGAGCATATGCTAAATCTGAGTCCGTATGAAACAAAATGTTTGCAACTGTGGGATATATTATAATGAATTGCTTTGTGAAATGGACTTTCAGAATGAAATCATTACTCAGAAGTGTTTACAACCACTTGAAGCAATAAAACACACATGCTCACCAAATAACACCTCAGATTGGTGTCCGGAATTAGACACAGTTAGGACGTGAGTAGTAGGTAATATCTTGGTGAGAACAGGTGCTAGCTGGAAACAAATGGCTGGCCTTCTGCTCGTCTAATCTAGTGTTTAAATGGAACCAGTTAGTGTACACAGGGACATATTTTGCCCTTTGTTTCCTCTTGAAGAGGACCTTAATCAGCTTATAGTAATTTGCCAGTCTCTGTTATTAATAGATCTATTTTAGAGTCAGGGGGAGTGGCAAATACAGCATAGATAGAGTAGAAAAACACTGATGAGCTGTTGGTGAAGCTAGACTAGTCTAAATTTAGTGTTTTGGACTGAACACCTTATAAAAAAGCATCCTTTTTTGGCAGATACATGAAGAATCAAAAGAAGGTGAGTGACCAGTATAATGAGAAAGATGGAGCTCACTGCTGCTTGGTCTTTGAGTTCAAGCAGGGTGGTATGATTCTTTTTTCTGTGATAGCATCAAGAGGCTGGCTCAGTCAGTCAGGCTGAAACAGTTCTTCTACGTATCTGCACATTATTGAACTATATCACTCTGTGGGTATCTGTGCAATCAAACTGCATTATGTTTAAACCCCCCATAACAAGCACCTTCTTTTGAATGCACAATCCTGAAAATGACAACTGAAATGAAATAACTTTGGAGTTTACTATCAACAAGTCTTTAGTGACATTGAAGTTGGTTTACTGGTTTATAATATATAATATAAGAATATAATTTGTTTAGTTTGTGTTTGGTTTAAGTTGTGTTAAGGCCACGTCACATAAAGAAAATCTGAAAATATCTGTTCTTTAGTAAGTAGTACTTCATAAAAGTACTTCAATGATTTATTATTACCCAAATTCAACATCGACTCTGCCAATTTTCAGACAAAGCGCAAATCCTTCACTGAGAGAGAACAATGCGTCATTGCCCAGAACCGTGGTATTTCCTTAGATTAATTATACTCCCATAGCATTCAATTAATTGTGCTAAGAGCCATACAATTCTGTTGTATCAGTGCTATTTAATAATGTTAAACATAAGGGTGATGAGTTGGGCCATCTGTCTGCTCAAACATCAGTGTTATTGCACATTGATTTCCCTGCTTTTCTCTTCTCAATAACTCGTTGTAACTCTCAGATTTGATTCCAGTTAAGAGTACTTTTACTGAAGTGATCACTTGACTAGCCACCATTTAATGTATTTATCAAAACCAAGGCAGGAGTCTGCAAAGCTAGGACAGTGGGAGTCCTAGCTTTACAGCCTAGCTTATAGATAATGGGAGATGCACATGCAGGTTGTTTTCAAGCAAACATCACAGCAGCTTAGTTTAACAGCCAGTGTGACTGAGATGACGTCACTTTCTATTAAAGCATTTAACTACTGAAAGATCAAAAGAGTAGTTTCTTGCCAACAAATGAATGCCGTGCATTCGTAAGGTGCTACCAGAATGTAGCCAGAATAATGTACCTTGGCTTTGATTCTACTGGAGGGATGACTACCATTTGTCCAAAGGATACTCCCTAATTTGGGGTTTTAATGATGGTGGTGGACAATACTGTCTATCCTCTGTATTTGTTTGTCAACAGTCTATTCTTGTACATAGTCTGATCATTCACTGCTTTGACATTCTCTAAGGAAGAATTGATCTGTTTTTCCTCACATATTACACTAATACATGAACATCACAGTCCTCAAAATCATCCATCCATCCATCCATTCTCTTCCACTTATCCGGGGTTGGGTCGCGGTGGCAACAGGTTTAGCAGGGCACTCCAGACGTCCTTTTCCCCAGCAACACATTTGAGCTCTTCCTGGGGGATCCCCAGGCAATCCCAGGCTAGATGGGCTAATGGAATATGTAGTAATGTAATGGGCCTCCAGCAGGTTCTGGGTCTACACCGGGCTCTCCTCCCAGTTGGATGTGCCTTCAGGGGGAGGTGCCCAGGGGGCCCATGACCATAGGTGAAGGTTGGAGCGTAGATGGACTGGAAAACCGAGAGCTTTACCGTCCATCTCAGCTTCCTCTTCTCCGCAACAGTCACCACCAAAACCAAAGCCGGTCCATCTTACGCTCCATTTTGCCATCACTCGTGAACAAGACCCCAAGATACTTGAACTCCCTCACTTGGGGCAGCAACATGCTCCCAACCCGGAGGGAGCATTCCACCATTTTCCGGCAGATAACCATGGCCTATCACGCTATGTCTCATCCCTGCTGCTTGACACTCGGCTACAAATCACCCCAGTCAGTGCTGAAGAGCCACATCATCTGCAAACAGCAGAGATGCAATTTGAGGTTCCCAAACCAGACACCCTCCTCACCCTGGCTGCGCCTTGAGATCTGGTCCATGAATATCATGAACAGGATCGGAGACAACCTTGGCGACCTCTGCTAGAGATATGGATGAGGCTTCCCCTGAGTCTTCAGACTTTGCCTCCTCCACAGAGGAAGTGTTCGTTGGATTCAAGAGTTCCTCAAAGTGCTCCCTCCACCGACCAACAATATCCCCAGTCCGGGTCAGCAGTTCTCCACCCCGGCTATACACAGCCTGGGCCATGCCCTGCTTCCCCTTCCTGAGTCATCCGATGGTTTGCCAGAACTTCCTTGAGGCCAGCCAAAAGTCCTTCTCCATGACCTCACCGAACTTGTTCCACACCAGTGTTTTTCCCTCTGCGACTACTGAAGCCGCAGCCCTTCTAGCCACCCAGTAACTGTCTGCTGCCTTAGAAACCCCTGGGCCAACCAAGACTAAAAGGCCTCCTTGTTTAGCTCGGCGGCCTTCTTCACTGCCGGTGTGCACCAGCGGGTTCTTAGGTTGCTGCCACAACTGGCAACGGTGACCTTCTGACCACAACTCCTTGCAGCCGCATCAACAATGGAAGTTTTGAACAGAGCCCACTCAGATTCAATGTCCCCAACCTCCCTTGGTATGCACGAAAAGTTTCTCTGTAGGTGTGAGTTGAAGACCTCGCAGACAGGGCCCTCTGCCAGACACTACATGTTTGGCATTCCCCCTGCCACCTGATCCAACTCACCACCAGGTAGTGATCAGTTGACAGCTCTGCTCTTAAACCGATTGTCTAAGACATACGGGGCTAGATCTGATGACACGACTGCTATATAACGCTATATAAGTACAAGTCCATTTACCATTTACGACCACAAAGTCGATCATCAGCCTGCACCCTAGGGTGCTCTGGTACCAAGTACACCCATGTACACCCCTATGCTGGAACATGGTGTTCGTTATGTTCAATTAATGACTAGCACATAAGTCCAATAATAAAGCACCATTCGGGTTTGGGTTCTCCATCGTAACCCACATGGGCGTTGAAGTCCCCCAGCAGTCACCAGGTGGAATCCTTTCCAGGACCCCACCCAGAGACTCTAAAAAGGCCAGGTAATCTCAGCTGCTGTTCAGTGCATAAGCACAAAAAACAGCCAGTGACTTGCAGTCGCATGGAGGTGACCCTCTCCTTCCCCTTGGAGAATTCCAAGGGGAAGGAGAGGGTTGCGAGTATCTCCACACCAGCCTGGCACCTCTCACCCTGGAAAAGGAGAGAGTCCAGCCACTCTCCAGGATTTTGGTTCCGGAACCAGTGCAATGTGTGGAGGTGAGCCCAACTATATCGTTGGTAATGCTCCACCTCCTGCAGCAACTCTAGTTCCTTACCCGCCAGCGATGTGATGTTCCACATCTCAAGGACCAGTCTGTGATTCTGGGAAAAAAACGCACCCAGGACACTGCCTTTGCTTGCTGCCCGGCTGGCAAAGCACCCGACCCCTTACTTCTCTCCCTGCGGATGGTGGGCCCACAGGCTGGCGGCCCCACGTTGCTTTTTCGGGGTGTGCCCAGCAGGCCCTGTGGGCTGAGGCCCAGCCGCCAGAGCTCTCCTCCCAAGTCTGGCCCCATTCTCCCTATTCTGGGCAAGGTCCCGCAGCTCGTCTTGTTATTGTCCATATCTAAATTGCAATTAGTCTGACTCCTCCCCTGGAACCAATCACTGAGAAACGCAGACCCCACCATCCCGTTAAGGTAGTGATTCTTGGGGGGCAAATTCATTCCTACTAACCTAAATACCGATGTCACTTTAGTCACTGTTTAGTCACTGAAACTCGCCAGTTTGCTCCTGCCATCTGTGCTCCAACAATGAATCCTCTTTCAAACACATTTAGATCTCTTCCTCTACCTCCTCCTGCTCAGCATTTTTATACATGCCATAGAGCAATGGAGCATGATTAGATGTTAATTACTTAATTGTACCATGTAGTGCACCTGTGTTAAAGAATCTGCATTGTTGTGTTCCTCATTCCTCATTTCTTCAGCTTTTTTCCTTTAATTTGTACCCATCTGTATGTTTGCACTCAAGTGGCCGTGCCTTGCTTTGTAAATATGACTACATAATAATGTAATTCATCCAAAGCAAATGGCTAAGAGATTAATCAGTTTTTCATCACAATTTCAAAGCATGCAATTTTCAAATCTCAAGTGCTTTTATCAGGGCTATAACACAAATAACACCTAACAAACTGCAATGTGTGTTTAAGCTGGCAACTATAATGACATAAAATGTAGTTTATTGATGCTAATAGTGGGATGAGCTATTTTGCCTACCCCTGGTGCTGGAAGTAAAAGTCCCATTGATTTTTCCCATAGACAATATTACCTGACTCATTCAGCCCTTCTATGGCTTGGATCATAAACTCTCCCGGTTCAGTTGTCCATAAGATTGATAACTGTGTGTGTCGGGCTCTTCAATGGAAAGTTTAAAGTACAAGCCTGTGTACATAAAGACTTTGGAGAGAACTTGGAGAACTCCCAGGGTGTATTGTATCTACCATGTGATGTAGACTGCATGTATATGTCTCTTTTATCCAAAGTGGTTTACAATTCAACACTAAATCATTTTGACTATTCCTGTATAATTCCTGTTTATCTGTCGATTTGAGACTCGTAGCTAGCAGGAGGCTCTCTAGTTGTTGAGTACAAAAGAACTTTCTGAACTTTCCAGTTACAAACCAGGACCTCCATCTATCATCTTAAAGTGTAAAAAATCATAAGTGTGTTTCCCAATGCAGCACTTATGCAGGATTTGTGCATATCAAATGCAGTGTTGGGCAAGTTACTCTAAAAAAGTAACTAGTTACAGTTACTAGTTACTTCTCCCAGAAAGTAACTAAAGTACTTACTGAGTTACAAATTATAAAAGTAACTAGTTACTTTGGAAAGTAACTATTGCGTTACTTTCAAGTAATTTCGGTGTGTCAAAGAATTTGGACCCCATCTCCACCCCTCTTTGACGGAACTTAAAATACATGTGCGTGTTCAATTATTTATGATAAATCTGAATATTATAATGAAATGGACACTTCATACAATACATAACAGAAATCCACAGTACACAAATCTAAACTATTTTAACGTTGCTGTGGGAAAGTGAGACTAGCATCCAATAAAATGTCATGGATTATTGTAGATATTATAATTACTATGTTTATAGAGTGGATCGATAAAAATAACACAATAGATGTTTTGGAACTTCTGATATTTATTGCACCTCAACAGGCCACAACTAAGCAAAATTAAATTATGCTTGTTAAGCAATGTACCAAAAAATAAATAATATATTCATTCTTTGTTGTTGGAAGAAGCAGTACTTTTGGACTATTCGCGCTCGCCATTCTTGTTTCTCGTTGACTCACGTGAATGTCCTGTGTCGTCTTTGTGTGTCTGATCAGACTAGTCACTAGGCTACGTGGGCTTTCAAATTTGTGTAAGCAAAGCAACACCCGCCCAACTCCACCTCTGATTGGCTTACCATGGAATTTTACTCAACCTCAGCCAATCGTCATCATTTATGCGATGTCTCGTGCCCCCGCCCTCACCAAGGATTAAGGAGGAACAAGAAAAATCTTTGCCACTCGGCTTAGAGATCTAGTTGGTCTGATGAAAAACAGCTGCCTTCAATCAGAGTAACGCGCTGCATTTTTTGGCAGTAACGATAACGGCGTTATAATGATGGGAAGAGTAATCAGATAGATTACTCGTTACTGAAAAAAGTAACGCCGTTACTAACGCCGTTATTTATAACGCCGTTATTCCCATCACTGATCAAATGTCAAATGAATTTGTGTGTGTGTGTGTGTGTGTGTTTTTTGGGGTTTTTTTTGAGAACATTTCTGTTTATGACAAAAGTATAGACTAAAATTAACAGAAAGAATAAATATATGATAAAACATTACACTCTTGGTTTGTGCGGTTCTGAAGAAAATCTCAAGCTACTAGAAGTGGGTAAGAGATACTATACTGGTGATGGTCCACAATAATTTGAGTGAGTTTTGAGTAGTCAGTAATGCAATATATTCATAAATGTAGGCTTTCTCTATAGAAAGAAAGAGTCTTGTCTTGTCTTTTACCACTGTGCACTGAGCAGAATGTCACCATTTTCTTTGTACCACATACATTGAACAAGCACTCCAGTCACTTGTGATTTTAAAGAAATGGGATCCATTGAGGCATTACGAATAAAAAGAAGCTGCCAATCAAAAACATCTGTTATCTGTGTTTTATGTTGCAGTATACAGAACATACAGACTCAAATACAGTGACTTGTAGCTGTAACAGACTGCAGCAACAATTGAATAATACTAAAAAGTCTGTTTTCAGTCATGTCCTTTCAGTGTCACTCTACTCCAATCATAAGGTACAGTAAAGTAGTAAAATGTTTTCCTTTCAATTAAATAAACCTGTTATAGGCATGCATAGATAAACATAATTACATGCTTTTCTCTACTTTGCAGTATTAAATATATAAAATCATCCTCTCTAGCAAGAAATTGGATGACTAGTGGATGTATCTTATTTCTGCTGGTCCTGTAAATTACATTAGGTAAACTATACAGCCGAAGAAAGAAAGATTAATAAAACAAAGGAAATGACAGCATGCAGGCACATCTCACAATTCAGAGTCTAAACAGCAAATAGCAGTGCTAAAATTGCTCTAAATGCGATAACACTAAAGTGTTTATAATGCCACACTTATGCAAAGTTAATGCTCTACCCTTGATATAAAAAGTAGTTGGCTGCCACTCTGGCCCATTCAGTGATGGTGGCCACCATCATTGAATGGGTCACCTGAACTGAGCTCCCTACTGTCTGGCTTTTTATTGTCTGGTTGTCTGTCACTGTCAGGTATCAGGATAAACCTGGGATGCTTTTCACTCAGACTCTCCCACCATTGAAGCAGAACAGATGTAGAGGCTGCAGCTCCTGTTTCATTCAGCTGCTGCATGGAGACAAAATGTGGGAAGATAAAAGAGTCTGATGTTTCAGCCTACAATAGTAGTCCCATTATATACCCATGCAATAAAGAGAATTAAGTAGCAATCATCTTTCTGTATTCCTCTAGCTTAAGATAATTGCAGTCATCTACGGCACCCTCATTGTCCAGGCCTGTGCCAGAATAAGACTCTGGTTTAAAATGGCACTCCTAAATCTATCCTTTTACCCCTCAACTTTACAGGAGATGAATGTTTGATATTAAAAACAGATACAAGGTTCAAAATAAACCCAATCACATATATGTGAAGCACTTATGAGACTGAGGTTTAGAGAGATGCAGTAGTTTTCAGAAAGTTTTTCTTTGTCATTGTAAAGAATAACATTGAGTGAATTCACCTTCAAGTCACAAGTTGACGCTGTCTGTAAAAAATCTCATCAGCGCATGTTTTTTTATCGTAAACTACGCAATTTTAATGTCGACAAGACTTTTATGAGGATGTTTTACTGTTGTTTTATTGAAACTATCCTTTCCTTTGCTTTCATGAGCTGGTTTGGGTCCCTCACTCTTAAAAACAAAAACAGGCTGCGGTACATAGTTAAGGTGTGTGGCAAAATTGCCCACAACCCTCTGACTGATTTAAATACTTTATATGAGACTAGGACCCTTAGGAGGGCACAGTCAGTCCTGGCCGACCCGGTCACCCCCTGAATGGCTGCTTCATGTTGTTGCCGTCTGGCCGCAGATTCTGTCTGCCTAAATGCAGAACAAGTAGACACAAAACTCTTTTGTTCCTGCTACTATAGGTTTTTTTAATAACTCAATGTGAGATGTGGAACTTCTATGTAGTATGTATTTATTCTGTCTTTTAATGATTGCTGTTACCTTTGTTTGTATATGTGTTATGTTATTTATATGTTAAATCCTGCTGCTGCACAACAAATTGCCCCTCGGAGATAATAAAGATTCCTTGAACCTTGAACCTTGGAATAACATTGAGTTTTACTAGGCTTAATAGATTCATTAAGACTGGGCTCAATGAAGAAAACTGACTTGACACGACAGTGTATAGAATAGTATAGAAATATATTTCCATGACCGCCTACTATTTGTTTAATGGTAAATAGTGTAAAATCAGATATAAAACATAAGAATAATGTTTTTTATTGAAGTAATGTACACTAAAAAAAATTCTTGGCCATAATAAACATGAAGGAATATTTTTATGTAAAATGTAAATGAAATATATGAAATCTAAATTTAGATAATAAATAGACAAAAATAAATAAACATAATGTGAGTAAACTTGTGTGACTGATCCCATAAGATGGCTAGTAGGTAGCGGTATAGCACCTTAACACTGGTTGCACCTAAAACCGAAAAGGGGTAGAAGAAGACTGAAGAAACTGCTGGGTTAGACGCTAACGTTAGCGCTTACTTTTAATGGATATCTCACCCCTCCACTTGCTAACACTTCGTTGTTGCCCCTCAGCTGAAGTGGTGATCTAGTTGGTATTTAAAACTCAACAACTCAAAGCATTATAATTCTGCATAAACTTCTGTCAGTCACCAGAATTTGCTCTAGGTAGAATTTCACGATTATGCAGGATGACAATAGCCCAGACTGTCCAGTCAAGAGTTGACTGACAGTATGTAAAAAAACTAGAACTGAACAGAACTATGAATATATTTATTTCTGCTGCCCCTTTTTTAGTTGGCTATCATAATGACTGACCGTGGCCACGAATTAATAACGCGTGGGAACGAGATCCTATTCCGTAGCCACGACTTGTTTAACACCTGGGAACGAGATCCTATTCTGTGGCCACGACTTGTTTAACATGTGGGAACGATATCCTATTCCATGGCCACGACTTGCTTAATGAGTGGGAACAAGATGATTATTAGGTGGCCACGAATTAATAAGGGGTGGTAATTTTGCGTGGCCACGAGAAATGTTAGTCATTTCATCAGTGAGACTGTTGACTTTCTTTCTGGCATCAGTAGCTTCAGCCACAAACATGGACCATTTTTTTTTTTTTGAGAACTTTATTTATATTCAATTTTCAGGTTACAGAACATTGAACATATGACAACAAATTAACCCTACCCACCCGCCCCTCACAAGGCCAAAGAAAAAGTCAAGAAAGAGAGAAAAAAGAGAGAGAAAAGTATATGTAGATGTACACTCACATATATAGAAGCACTTATACATGAAAGAAAGACAGACTGATAAACAGTTCGTACTATATAATCCACATATATTATCAACTGAGTACCAAGCTTATACAAACTCTACAATCTTGGATATTGAAAAAAAAAAAAAAATAAAATATATATATATATATATATATATATATATATAACATACATACATACATACACATGTTCGGGACACAATCATCAGTTAATCATGCACGCAGATCCAGCTGGTCATTTCATATGCGTAAAGTTTAATATGGTAAAGTGATATCAAATAAAAGACAAGTTCTCAACAAACTCTATGAAGGGAGTCTAGGGTTTGAATAAATCTATTCTTGCATCTGCTGCGACTATACTTCAGCTTCTCCAGTGGAATCATAGAGAGCACCTCCTTAACCCAGTGTTTCAATGAGGGAGGTCTTACTGACTTCCACTGCATAAGAATTAGCCTCCGTGCCATAAGTGTTAAAAAAGCTATGGCATTGGACTGTAAAGTGGTAAAATTTTCACCTGAAGGTGTCGTTCCAAAGATTGCGATTAGTGGATCTGCACGACCAAAACATGTGACCCACTGTAGTTGGATTGTGACTACATCTTGGACACTCGGGGTTAACGTCAGGGAATATTCCGGCCAGCTTCCCATTTGAATAGTGCAAACGATGCACAACTTTAAACTGAATAAGACCATGCCTTATGCAGAGAGATGTAGTATGTATACGTTTCAAACTATCTTGCCATATCTCATCGGATAGTGCAATGCCTATGTCCTCTTCCCACGCCAGCTTGGTACTTTCCCATGATGCTGGGTTAAAGTCCTGTAACATTTGGTAAATCTTGGATACCCTCCTCCTCCCACTGGGGTCCAGCTCCAACATGGTGTTTAACACATTCTTAGGTGGCAAGTGAGGAAATGGGAAATACTTCTTAGCAAAGCTGCGCACCTGCAGATATCTAAAGAAGTGGCTCTTAGGAATATTATTGTCTTTCTGTAGTAAGTCAAAAGAAGCAATTGTGCCATCCACAAAAAGGTCTTTGAAGAACACCAACCCATTTCTGTGCCATGTTTCAAAAGCGGTGTCAATTTGGGATGTGGGAAAGATGTGATTTCATACCAGGGGAAGAAGCACGATTGCCTGATTAAGGTGAAAATGCTTCCTGAACTGGGACCATATGTTAAGAGAATTTTTAACAACTGGTCCCAGGTTTTGAAGATTTAAATTAATGGGCAGGGGGCTACTTAGGATAGAGATTGGCGAAAGAAACAAATTAGATTCAAGTTCCATTGTAGCCCACATTGGCCCTGCCTTGCTTTCATGCATTGAGATCCAGTAATTCAGCTTGGAGATATTGGCTGCCCAGTAATAAAACAGGAAGTTAGGCAGGCCCAGTCCCCCCGCACTCTTGGGCATCTCCAATGATCTTCTTTTAATCCTTGGGGAGGAGGCGCCCCAGATGAAACCAGTGATATGACTGTTCAATTGTTTAAACCATGACTTAGTAAGTAGAACTCGAATCATCTGAAACAGGTATAAAAAACGAGGTAGCACTGTCATTTTGATTGTGTTAACTCTGCCCGCTAATGTGATGGGGAGAGCTGACCATTTAAGGAAGTCCAGCTTAGTGCGTTCTAACAAAGCTTTAAAGTTGTGATCATAGAGGTCCTTATATGATCGCGTGACATTTATACCCAAGTAGATGAAAGCCTGTTGTTCTAATTTGAATGGGAAGCTGCTGTAAACCATGGATTTCGCTAGTTGATTTATGGGGAAAAGCAAACTCTTCGATAGGTTAAGGCTGTAGCCTGATAGTCTTCCAAACTGTTCTAGCGTGTGTATAAGTTTGGGGATCGATTCCACTGGGTTTGATATGTATAATAAGAGATCATCTGCATACAGTGATACTTTATGTACTGTTTGGTTTCTGGTAATACCTGCAATGCGCTGCTGCATTCTTAAGGATGTAGCCAGCGGTTCGATAGCTAGATCAAAGAGAAATGGCGAGAGGCAACATCCTTGCCGTGTACCTCTATGTAGCCTAAAAGAATCTGATCTAATGGAGTTTGTGCGTACTGAGGCTGTTGGTGATGTGTATAATATCCAAACCATGAGGTAAAAGAGGGACTGAATCCAAATTTATCGAGCACCATAAATAAATAATCCCACTCAACCCGGTCAAAGGCCTTCCTTGCATCGAGTGAGAGCACAACCTCCGCCTGCTGGGTTGAGTGGGAAGAATAAAGCACGTTAAACAGACGCCTCATATTGTAGAACGACTGCCTCCCTGGTATAAAACCTGTTTGATCACGGTCAATAATTTTTGGTATCACTGTTTCTAAGCGCCGTGATAGAACCTTTGTGAGAATCTTGTAATCACAGCACAACAGGCTGACTGGGCGATAAGAACCACAGTCTAATGGATCCCTACCCTTCTTCAATAAGACCGATATAGTAGCCTGTGTCATGGTGAGAGGTAAATTCCCATCTGAAGTGATTTCCTGAAACAATAAGCGTAGAAAAGGTGCCAACTTGGATATAAACACCTTATAAAATTCTATGGGAAATCCATCAGGACCCAGAGTCTTTCCAGTTTGCATGGATCTTATTGCCTGTGTTATCTCCTCTGCCGTTATGGGGGCATCGAGCATGTCTTTATCCTCTGCAGCAACTTGTGGTAAGGTTAGGCCCTCCAAGAAGTCCTGAATGTCCGTAGCATTTACAGAGGCCTGTGATTTATAAAGCTCAGTATAGTATGCCTTAAAGCGATCATTTATAATTTGTGGATGTGAGGAAGTAGAGTCTGATGAGACCTGAATTTCAGGGATTGCGTTTTGCGCTGCTGTTTGTCTAAGCTGGTGACACAGTAGCTTCCCTGCCCTCTCACCATGCTCATAGTACGTCTGTCTCGTTTTAAGCATCATCCGTTCAGTCTGTCTAATGGAAAGGTTATCAAATTCTGTTTGCAGCAATAATCGTTCCTTGAAAAGTTCAGGTGTAGAGTTACTGGCCAGTTGGTTGTCTATATTCAGTATTTGTTGGTTCAGCTCCCTAATGCGTCTATTTCGTTCCCTTTTCTTGTGAGTCGCATATGAGATAATCTGACCCCTGAGGTATGCCTTGAGTGACTCCCATATGGTTGCATATGACATTCCCGGAGTAGTGTTCACCGAAAGAAAAAAATCTATTTGGTCCGAGATAAATTTTTCAAATGATGGCTGTGTTAGTAATAGTGGGTCAAGTTGGCATGAGCGTTGGGAGCTGTTTGGAAATGACATGTCCAACTGGACAGGGCAATGGTCAGAGATTGTTATGGAGTGATATCTGCAGTTAGTTACAAAGGACATTGTTCTATAATCAATTAGGAAAAAGTTGATTCTTGTATATGAAAGATGGACCGGTGAGAAAAAAGAAAATTGTCTGGCGGAGGGGTTGGTGTGTCTCCAAGGGTCGTAAAGTCTATAAGATTGCATGAAAGACAAAATTAGTGAGCTTGATTTGGATATATTTCTGCTTTGTTTAGGATTAGATTTGTCCACGACTGGCTGTAGTGTGCAGTTAAAGTCTCCCCCTAAAATCAACAAATGCGAGTTAAGATCTGGGAGTTTTCCTATGAGACTGGAGAAAAACTGAGGATTATCCCAGTTGGGGCCATAGAGATTTACAAGTGCTACCAAGTTGCCATACAACTTTCCAGTTACTATAATGAACCGACCCTTGTCAGCTGGTATAGTACTAATCGGTGTGAAAGGTACACCTTTCCTAATCAGTACTGCAGCCCCCTAGATCTAACACCATACACTGAGTGAAATATTTGCCCAATCCAGCATTTCTTTAATTTATTATGTTCATCATTCAGGAGATGTGTCTCCTGGAGGTACATGATGTCTGAACCTAACGATTTCAGGCGTGTGAAAACCCTATTACGCTTAATAGGATGCTGGATCCCTTTAATATTCCAACTAACAAATCTTATTGAGCCTAAGCCCTGAGTTTGTATTGTTGTTATCTTGATATATTATGCAAAAGTATGAATATGCGACCAGCTGGACTAGCTTGAGTGATATGTATGTTGCCCAACATTAGCAAAAATACATAGACCTGTGAGTGTTTCTCATTAAGCAAAAGCATACAAAAATAAATAATAAAAAGGCCTTGAAACCCTGCGCTGACCTGGTCTAACACACAGACCGCTCTAGCCTCTCCTAACTCTAAGCTAAGTACCCACATAAGTACACTCGGTTAACACTAAACAATTCACGAAGAACCCCAGAACAAAGTGACTGGTTATAGCACTCAAGCAATAATATGAATGAGCAAATGAGCAAACAATTGTGATAAAAGAGTGACATTGTTAAACACAAAGTAAAATAAGTGAAATAGAAGTAAATTAAATAAATACGTAGATAAGTTGCATATGGGTCGTCTGGTAAAAGTAATAATGTTAAGTAAATGGTAATGATAACCAATCAGACGGGAATAGGTATACATAAAATAAGTAAGTATTAAGATGACATTGCACAATGCACGTGTATCTTAACGTGTACCCACCCTCTCTCCTCCGTGTCCTCACACACTCACACATATACGTACATACATATTCTTGCTGCATATTGGGGACGAGACCCGTATAGCGGGGCTCTGACGCATACTCCGCACAGACACACCTGCATCTCACACACACGCGCGCGCGCACACGCACGGAAGGAGAGAGAGAAAAAGGTAGGTAACGGCAAACGATATAAAAACTGGCAGCATAGTTTGGAGAGTACGAGATATAATAACAAAGCCGATAGTGGAACTCTAAATTCTAGATGAAATTCGTCTTATCAGCTGACTGAGAACAACACCTGTGACTTTACAACAAATGTCTCTTAATAACTGCAACTTAACGGTATCTTCCTGTTCATAGCTGTCACTCACTGCGAGAAGCCCCTTGAGTGAAGATGTTCCTTGAAATGTAAGCCTGTGCTTCTTCTGGTGTGGAGAAAATCCGCTCCTGGTTGTTGTGGGTGATCCTGAGGCGAGCCGGGTAGAGGATGCCGTATCTAACTCCTTCCAACCCTCGGAGTTGTTGTCTCACCGTGTTGTATCCTGCTTGCGCTCTGGCCACCTGTGTAGTGTAATCTGGGTAGACAGAGATGGTCATCTTGTCCACCTTGATCTGCTGTTTCGCCCTGGCCAGGCGAAGGATGTTGGCACAGTCCTGGAAGTAGTGCAGGCGAGCCACGGTGACGTGCGGTTGATCTCCCCGCCTTGGCGCTGGCTGTAGTGAGTGGTGGGATCTGTCCAGCACCGGGGCCTCCTCTAGGTCAAATGCCTTCTGTAGAAGTGCTGAAACGGCCGTGGCGGAGCTGCTCTGGCTCTCTGGAACTCCCACAATCCTGATATTATTCCTCCTTGCTCTCGCTTCCAAATCCTCACATTTATTTTGTAAAGACTCCGACAGTGTCTGGAGTTGTTTGACCTCGCGTTGTAACGTGACGATGTCGTCTGTGCACGAGGACAGGCTCTTCCCCATTTCAGTCGTGGCGTCTTCTAACAAGGCTAGCTCTTTAGCAACTGAGCTCTGGTAGGATTGCAGTTCAGTTTTTACTGCGTTTATGTATCCCCGAAGCCCCGCCATCTCCTTCTCCAGCACCTCTCTTATCTCCAGTTTGATAATACACCCGATATCCTCACGCAGCGACGCGAGTAACTCCCGCCTAAAAGTGTCTGTAACTAGCATTGAGGCCATGTCGGCGGAGACTTCGTTAGCACTCCTGTGAGGTGGTGAGCTGGAGGCGCTGGGCCTCGGCACAGTTGGGGCGGTGTTGCGGCTTTTTTGCCCTTTACTTGTCATATTTTCTTGCACAAATGTTTGCAGAAGTGTCTAATTAGACGTAAATAGATCAAAGAAACAAAAGTTTGCTCTGATAAGTGCTAGTTTAGCGTTTTTTGAAAAGAGGGTTCTGGAGAGCCTCGACACACACGTCTACTCCATAGCCTGCTCACTAGCGCCCCTCCAACATGGACCATTTTGATCTGATTTCATTTTATTTTAATCTAGGGATGAATTACAATGATGTCCTTAAGTCACTTGCGGTTAGACATGGAGTAATTCTGAGCAAGAGACATTTGGCTGCTCAAAAAGCACGGGCTCAAACGCTAACAATATGCTGACCTCGGGTGAAGTTATAGATTTCATCATGCAGCAGCTGGAAGGACCTGGAAGACTGCATGGCTACAGGTGGACGTACAACAAATGCTTGGAAAATGGCGTTCGTGCAAAAAAGTAAGATGTTCGTTTGATTCTTGCAGCACTGGACCCTCACTCTTCAGCAATGCGTCATTCCTGGCGACTGATCCGTAGGCAGTATTTTGCTCTAGGACCTAACTACATCTGGCATGCATAAGTTAAAACCACATGGAATCTGCATCAATGGTTGCATAAATGGCTTTTCCCGCAAAATAATATGGTTAAAAGCTGCACACACAAGTAGCGACCCACGCGTCGTTGGCGGATACTTTTTGGAGGCCGTGGAGCAGTTTGGTGGTTGTCAAATCACAAATCACTTGTGCAGCTGTGCTTTCGGAACATTATTCCGGTGAGGTTGAGGAAAGCCTGTGGCTTACGCTCTTTTATATGTAGTATGCATTTAGTAGTATGTAGTATGACGTATACAATACATATACAGGAAATTATTGGATGCAATTCTGCAAAACCATAATATCATGGCTTTGGGCTAATCATTTTAAGATCCAGCTGTGGGATGTTGAATCGTTGATAAGCGTTTCAGCACCACTGGCTTTCGGCAGCGCCTAAAAGCGTCTCTGTAGAAAATGACAGTGGGCATCTGGAAAACTACTTTTCTCCCTATTTATTATTAATTAATTAATTGATTAATTATACACTATGGTCGACTATTCGAGTACAGAAAAATCATTATAAGCTGTAGTACAGTTTTAGATGCCATTGAAATGAACTTGTGATTCATATAAAAAATTTTTTTTTTTTTAAATCTAAATTTTGTATAAAGAATGTAGCGTCACAAAATTCATGTCTCAACAAGCATGCGTGTTTTTTCTGTTTTTGTGACATCTTCTGGTTAGCCTTTAAACCTTTGTTTTGACCATACATATTCTCAGGAACAGCTCGATGAGACAAAGGCAATCTGGAACAGCCCCCGCATCCGGCCAACAAGAAATTCCAATGTACCCAGTGGGATTCCGGAAGTGATGTACACTGTACCACAGCTGCGGGGTACTGAGGACTTCATGGTTTCACACAGTGACCTGGATGACTGCAGACAGGCATGCAAGTTCCTCTCACCTGTCCCGTGCAACAGCGATATATTTGACTTGTGTAATATAGTCATGTCAGAGTCTGGGCTTACTTTTCCCAGTAATTTATCAGAAGCTCAAGAGTTTTACTTGACAATTCGAGAGGCTCTTTGCTCTCTCATCTTTAACTGAGCAGCCTAACAAACTGTATAAGTGACTGAAACCTTTAAAGATTCCAGATGTGAAATTGCATGAATCTTTTCTTTTTACAGTGATTTAAAGGCCTTGCATTCTCTTTCTGCTCTTTTTTTATTGATTTGAAGGCAACATGACTCTTATTAATTAATATTACATTGGAACATATTGCAGGCATCAAATTCAAAATGAGTGAATATTTGCAAAAAAACAACAAAGTTTATCAGTTTGAACATTAAATATCTTGTCTTTGTAGTGTATTCAATTGAATATAGGTTGAAAAGGATTTGCAAATCATTGTTTCTGTTTTTATTTACGTTTTATACAACGTCCCAACTTCATTGGAATTGGGGTTGTACATGGTCTTCAGGTTGTGTTAGCTCCTTTGACATTTAAGTATAGATGTAAGAACGTCCCAGCATTGTTAGCACCTCTTCCTGGCGCCGGTGCGAGCAGGACACCTATCCAGTAGCTCTGTGTCGTTTTTAGTGTTTAAAGAGTGTTTTTTTCCAACTTTGATTTTTTTGAACTACACTTGCTGTGTAGAACTTTATATATCCTATGGATACAATGTCTTTTTATCCGCAACACAGTGGTGGACAACTTGTTTATTCAAGGGAGAAGCTACTTTCACTCCAAACAATGGGACGAGCCGGCACCCCATACCTGAGGAGCTGAGGAGGAGGCGACGAGGCCGCAGAGCCGGGGTGAAGGCTAGGCTAGCGGCTAAGTGGTGGAGCTAAGTGTCTCACCAACAAGACGGACGAGCTGGCTGCCCTTGTGAGGACCGACAGGACATTCAGGGAGAGCAGTTTACTGTGTCTCTCTGAAACTTGGCTCACCCAGAACACACTGGACGCTACTGTGGATGTACCTGGATTCACGACGGTGAGAGCGGACAGGGACTGTAGATGCAGCGGCAAACGTAAAGGTGGAGGACTCGCACTGTTTATTAACATCAGATGGGGGGGGGGGGGGGGGGGGGGGGGTCGTCCACTAATCAGAAGATCGGCAGTTCGATCCCCGGTTCGATCCCCTCCAGTCTGCATGTCGAATTGTCCTTGGGCAAGATACTGAACCCCAAATTGCTCCCGAAGGCTGCACCATCGGTGTGTGAATGTGTATGAATGGTTAGTTCCTCAAACTGATGAGCCAACTGACAGTTGGCACCTTGCATGGCAGCCAATGCCATCAGTGTATGAATGTGTGTAAATGGGTGAATGATACGTACTGTAAAAGCGCTTTGAGTGATCAGTGTATGAATGTGTGTGAATGGGTGAATGATACGTACTGTAAAAGCGCTTTGAGTGGTCGGAAGACTAGAAAAGCGCTATATAAGTACAAGTCCATTTACCATGGTGCAACCCGGGCCATGTTACGGTGAAGGAGATTGAGTGCAACAGAGACATTGAGTTGCTGGTGGTAGGTGTGAGACCGTATTACATGCCCAGAGAGTTCTCCCACGCCATTGTTGTTGTGTTTACGTCCCTCTGTGTGCACACGCCGAGACCGCGTGTAACATCATCCACTCCACCGTATTGAGACTGCAAACACAGCACCCAGACGCATTCATTGCCATCTCCAGGGATTTTAATCAGGTCACACTGGACTCAACACTACCAGACTTTCACCAGTTTGTAAGCTGCCCCACCAGGAAGAACAGGACTCTAGACCTCCTGTATGCCAACGTGAAGGAAGCTTACACTGCCACTCCTCTGCCCCCACTGGGAAAGTCTGATCATAACCTGGTCCTGCTCACACCACACTACAAGCCAGATTCAGAGACAGTCCACAACCACACGCTCCTTCAGGAAATTTTCTCCTGAGGCAGTGGAGGCTTTGAGGGACTGCTCTGAATCTACCGACTAGGACGTCCTGCAGGACGCACCTGGTGAGGACATCGAGGGGGTTACCCACTGCACTACTGACTATCTGAATTTCTGTATGGATGTTGTAGTCCCCATTAAAACTGTACACTGCTTCCCCAACAACAAGCCCTGGATCACCAGTGATGTCAAGGACATCCTTAACAGGAAGAAAAGGGCATTGGATGGTGACAGAGACGAGCTGAAGCGCGTACCGGGGGAACTCAAGGTCCAGCTGAGAGAGGCAAAGGACAAGTACAGAAGGAAGGTGGAACCGAAGCTATAGCAGAACAACATGAGGGAGGTTTGGGATGGTATGAAAACCATCACAGGCTGCAAGAAGAAGGGCAGAAGCACAGAAGAGGGGGATGCTGGGAGAGCAAACCAGCTAAACCTGTTTTTTAACAGGTTTGATACTCCAGCTCCTACAGACAGTGACTGCCCACTTCACACCCCCATCACGTTCATCATCACCTCGGACTGCAGAGCCCCCCCACCCGCCACACCCATGGACAGTTCAACCCCCCTCCCCACCACCACCACCACCATGAACAGTTCAACCCCCCTCCCCTTCACCATCACCAAGGAGCAGGTAAGCAGAGAGCTGAGAAGGCTGTGCCCAAGGAAAGCAGCGGGCCCGGACAAAGTGTGTCCAAGGATGCTCAAGGCCTGTTCTGCTGAACTGGGGGAGCCGCTTCAGCATGTCTTCAACCTGAGCGTGCAGCTGGGGAGGGTCCCTGTGCTCTGGAAGACTTCATGTCTTATCCCGGTTCCTAAGACAAAACACCCCAGGGAGCCGGGTGACTTCAGACCAGTAGCACTAACATCCCACATCACAAAGACTTTCGAACGGCTGCTGCTCCATCTCCTCAGGCCCCAGGTCCACCACCCACAGGATCCACTGCAGTTTGGATTCCAGGAGAAGGTGGGCGTGGAGGATGCCATCCTCTATCGGTTACACAGGGCTTACTCTCATCTGGACAAGGAGAGCAGTGCTGTGAGAATCATGTTCTTTGATTTCTCCAGAGCCTTCAACACCCCTCCTGCTGAGAGACAAGCTGACAGAGATGAGGGTGGACTCACACCTGATGAGATGGATTACAGACTACCTCACAGAGAGACCACAGTACGTCAGACTGAAGGACTGCACGTCAGACACGGTGGTCAGCAGCACTGGAGCACCACAGGGGACCGTGCTCTCCCCGTCCTCTTCACCTTGTACACATCTGACTTACAGTACAACTCTGGGCTCTGCCACATGCAGAAATATTCAGATGACACTGCAATAGTTGGCTGTATCAAAGATGGACGGGAGGGGGAGCTTGAGGACTTTGTGGGGTGGTGTACGTCCAACCATCTGCAGCTAAACGCCTCAAAGACCAAGGAGATGGTGGTGGATTTCAGAAGGAAGAAACCACAACTCCAACCTGTGTCCATCGAGGGGGTCGATGTGGAGGTGGTCAGGACATACAAATATCTGGAACTGCAGCTGGAAGACAGGTTGGACTGGACAGTAAACATGGACTCTGTCCACAGGAAAGGACTGAGCCGTCTGTACTTCCTGAGAAGGCTGGGGTCCTTCAACATCTGCAAAAAACTGCTGCAGATGTTTTACCAGTCTGTGGTGGCCAGCGTCCTCTTCTACGCTGTGGTTTGCTGGGGAGGAAGCAGCGAGAAGAGGGACACTGGCCGACTGGACAGACTGGTGAGGAGGGCTGGCTCAGTGGTGGGCACAGAGCTGGACTCTCTGGTGACAGTGCCCTTGGACAAACTGCTGTCCATACTGGACCACGCCCACCACCCTCTGCACAACACCTTCATCAGGCAGAGGAGTGTGTTCAGTGGCAGACTGCTGTCTCAATCCTGCTCCACCAACAGACTTAATAACTCTTTCATCCCCCTGGCCATCAGACTGTACAACAGATCGCAGTGATGGCAGGAGGCACAATAGACAATGGACAATGTATGTTACTGCTACTGGATGCTTGAATTTCCCTCGGGATCAATAAAGTATCTATCTATCTATCTATCTATCTAATTAGTGACATTATTTTATGATAACCTTGTCATTCTCCAGAAATGTTCAAATGTCATATGAACTTTGAGAAAACACTGAAGGAATCAGGTTCTACTGAAGTGTCACTGTTCAAGTACAGTTCTGTTTACTTCTGTTTACTTGAGACACTGCACCTGCTGACCAAGGAAGAGGTCCCCCGGTCCCCGGTCTCTCACCAACGCGGTCTTATTTCAGCTGCAGTCTACACATATACGAAAACTTCTCTAATTGCATATTCATTCATACAATAATGTCCTACAATTATCATCTAAAGTGAAGGATAACTTTAGCGCACATGAGCCACTGGCCTGATCAGGTCAACAGAGTGTTTTAATGTACAGCCCCGATCCTAGTTGAGTTATAGGTTTATAATCTTGAATATAAAAGTATAATTACCTGTATTTACTGCTTGACGACCGCTCCAAAACTGGACACCATCCCATCAATCTGGAACTTAAATAATCTCGTTCCCACGTGTTATTAATTTGTGGCCGTAGAATACATATTTTTTTCTGGCAAATGTCAACAGATTGGCTTGATCTCGTTCCCATGCAGTAAGCAAATCATGGCCACGGAAAAGGATCTCGTTCCCACGCGTTATTAATTTGTGGCCATGGAATATTTTTTTTTTTTCCACCCATGTCACCAGACGGGCTCCATAGAAATGTCTCATATGTCTCTTCTATACATGTGTGTGTGTGGTAAAATTGTCTTAATCTAAAAATCTAATTTAATCTTTGAGGAAAGGACACCATCACTGCTTTTAAACTATAGTGATAATGAAGGAGAAATGCTTACACAATCTGTTCACATTACTGTTTTAATCGACTATCTACTGCAAATTAATTTTCCATCCTGTTTGCAATCCTGCAAACATTACAGCTCTCACTGCTAAAGTAGATGAAACATCTCCACAATATTCACTACAAACTTTGAACAGAATGAGCATCAGATAGAAGAGTTACTCAGACTCTATATATAATTCCTATTTGCAGTAAAATGTGAAAGTTAGACCAAAAAGACTTTAAAGCCATTTGAAGGAGCACAGGTGAGCAGTTACATAAATACAGTATGCTACAAATATTTTATTATAGAGTTCGCTGACTACACATATACATCTTCATCACTTTATATAAACACCATATAAACAAATACCTATAAAACTTTTAAAGACCTCTTTTTAAAGAAGAACCTTTCATGTGGTGGT
Organism: Sciaenops ocellatus; assembly: GCA_033000465.1. Taxonomy (NCBI): domain Eukaryota; kingdom Metazoa; phylum Chordata; class Actinopteri; family Sciaenidae; genus Sciaenops; species Sciaenops ocellatus. The sequence continues at coordinate 27,777,330 of CP136880.1, read as the reverse complement.
TGGAACTAAGAGCTGGGTGGGCAACAGCTGCATTTGACCCCCACAGAGTCTTCTCTACAAATCAAACACTGCAACAGCGGAGTGGTAATGGACTGTCAATGCATCTACTCTTTACTCTCTTTTTTTTTATTACTTTACCATCAACTTTCCACAGCCACACAGTGCTGTGTACACAACAACAATATGCAGACCTCTGGATGACGGCTGTTGAATATTTCATCACATGGCAATCTTCAGAGTCAGACTGCATATTTTTTCAGCAATTTGAGAAGTGCGAGGACGTGCTGGAAGTCAGGGAGAGGGGATGGTAGGCAGAGGATGGGCAAAAAAAAGAGACAAACTGAAAAAAGGAGATCCAGATAAAGATGAAAAGAATAAATAAATAAAGTCCCAACTGCCTGGCTGCCCACTATGCCTGCTGAGGTCCCATTCTCTTCTCCACAGGCTCACAGTGCTATACTTTTGCCTGATACAATGATTTGCCACTTCATTACTAATTGATTATTGCTGGAGAGAAATACTCATTAGCCTAAGCTGAATAGTGCAGCTAGCATGCTGACATTTTCTGCCACTCAATAATGACTGTGTTGATGTTGGCAAATCTGTCTCCTCATAACATTGTGCAAAACAGACAGTGTAAAAGAGATAACATAACTATGAAATAACACAGAATTCAATGGTAAACAAAGAAAATCACACAATATACTGGTTTCTTCTAATGTACAGCAATATATACTGTATGTATGTATGTGTGTGTGTGTGTGTGTGTGTGTATGTGTGTATGTATGTATGTGTGCATGTAGGTTTATGTGTGCATATCTGTATACTTATTTAGAAAACACACACATTGTGCAGCTGGGTTGTAAAGTTGCAAAAAAGGAAAAATCTGTATTATACTGAACTAAAACACTTAGTAATGATATTGTATAATCACAAGCCAAATATACTGTACCTACACAAAACCTTAATTACCAACATGATGAAGGTAAACTGACTTCAACCACTCATTTTGCCCTAACCAGCTATAGTGCACCTATAGGCATAAAGAACCAATCAGGCCTGTAGTTAGAGGTCTGTGTCCAATCAACTGTGAAGACTTGTTTCTCCCATTCGTTGCAGTCACGCACCAATGCCCTTTACACCACCTCTGGGCTTCCTCTGCTCTTCTGGCAGCCAGCCTTCCACTGGCTGGAATAATATTGTGTAATTGTTATTGACATATTGTGACGGAGAGAGGATGAGCAAGAATGTTCTCTCCTCCTCTGTAAAATTAACAACTTGTGACACCCTGCTGAACTACAAAGAAAGGCAATCTGACAGCTGCAGCCAAGAGGGCTGCAGTTCAACAGGACGTACAAACGATCAGAGTTCTTTCCAAATGCATGCTGTCTGTCCTACACCCCTGATTACATGTGTCACATTATTGGCTGCAGTGTCTGACAAATGATAAAGAACGGCCACTTAGACATCCCTAACATAAACTTCTACCTGTTCTCTGACAGCAAAGAAGTGTTAAAATAGCAAATAGAAAAAGTTGCACTATAAACAATTACCATTACCAGACGCCATCAATGACTTTGACCTTTAAAACTGCACTAATATGAACAACAACTGTACAACAATGTAAAAGAAGACTCAGATTTTTAGATGATCCAGAACGTGGCGGCGTGCCTGGTCTTCAGTCAATCCAAAGAGGTTACCCCACTGCTCATCGAGCTCCACTGGCTACCTGTAGCAGTCCACATTAAATTCAAATCACTAACGCTCGTCTACAAAGTTGTCTCCAGTTCTGCACCTACCTACTTGAACGCCTTTATACAGGCATATGTTACCTTACGTCTGTTGAGCTCCTTCAATGAACGATGCCTTGCTCTGCCACCCGTTCGCTCAAGACAATCCAGACTCTTCTCGTCTGTTGTTCCCTGTTGGTGGAACGTCCTACCAGTTCCTACCAGATCAGGAGCGTCCCTCTCTACCTTTAAAAAACTCCTGAAGACCCAGCTCTTCAGACAGGACCTCCTCTACAACACTACCAACAACTGGACATGATAAATCTATCCCCCCTCAAGAACTTGATTCTATGTGAGTAGTGCTTGTTGCTGCACTAACATGTCCTTGTCACTCTGTACCATTTGTTTCCTTTTTGTACGTTACTTTGCATATAAGTTTCAGCTAAATGAGTACATGTTAAAGAGACAGATATTTTTTTTTCTCAGAAATTGGTCGAAACTAAAAATGCGGCACAGTGAGTAAAAGAATTTCGACTTCGAACGAATGCTAATACTGCTCATTGTTTGTTAGCAGTATACAGGTAGCTGTTGACACATAAGAGAGATGTTAGAGACCAAACCAGAGCTAGACGAACAGTGAATGTTGGAATTGTCAGGTGGACAAACACACAACTCTAAATAAATGTGTCTGCTAGATGTATACTGTAAATGGTCAACTATTTGCTAACACATACAGCCATATCAACTGTATAAAGCAATATTACTTTGCAGCTTGTTTGCTGTCCCAAATTGACCAAAAAATAACTCGAAACAGATTTAAATGAAGCATTGTTATATTTTTTGGTATCAACTATCAAAAACAGCTAAATGGACAATAGCCTTTCTACAACACATAATGACACATTCACATTAAGATTTATACACCAACATCACAGCCATCAGGAGCAATGACCCACTCTACCATCTTAATCACAGCCATCCTTCCATTTCTCAGATTTTTCAGAAGTTCTTCCGATTTTCTTGATACGACATTTAAGAACTTCTTCTGTTAAATGAAAATTTGGACAAGTTGCGTGTCCATGTACCATCCAATGATAGTATTAAATCTGCTTCACAATTTTTAGAAAAGCTCATATCCCCATATTCATATGAATGATCTCTTACCAATAAATTATAGGTAGTAAAACAAAACAAACTGAGAGATTTCTGATCATTCTTTTCATTTTCTTTATCATTTGATCTTTGATCGGTAGACCAAGTCATCAGATAATGAATTATGTTGTGTTTGTAATAATAGATTGCACAATGTACTTTCTATCTTGTGATGTTCTATTTTGTTTTCTTGTGTAAAACCTAATACTTTGTGTAATTTAGTAATTTAGTGTAATTTTTTTGGAACATGACTGGTTATGTGAGTCCTAAATCATTTATACATATTTCATAAAGAAAGTTTCCCAAGCTAAACTTTTACACATTTAATAACAAACAATAACAAGATATGTCAGAGGTTAGAGTCAGTGAATGAACATTACCCCTGTAGCCTGTAGGGTATGAGGGCCTTGTTCAAGGACACTTCAGCTTGCTTCAGCTTCAGTCTGATGAAAATCGCTTTATGTCACTCACTTATTAAGTCTGACAGAGCCACTGGCATCGGGACATAACAGAGACAGCTATACTGGACATTGAAGTCATTTTTACATTAAATGTGTACATTTCTGTGCCTAAAATACTTGCTCCCTTTAAATCTCAAATTTAAACCTGTAAATCGCCACAATGCAGTCATTTTAGTGTTGCAGTCAACACTAAAATGAGCAATGGTTTATATTATGTTGTAATCAAGGTGTTGATAAGCACACAGCATTAGCTCACTAGCTAGTGGAGAAGTCACTACTTCTACTTAAAAATGTATTGATTAATTGGTGACGTACTGATAATCTATTGATTACAACAGAATATAAAGCATGTTGTGATTTCTGCAGTGCTCCATACCTTTCATCTCTCCCATATCCAGGGTCTTGCCCAGCTGCTCCAGCAGGTCTGCTCTGGCAGCATTCTTCTTGTGCTTTTTGCCATCATAATGTTGCTGAGCCATGCCAGGGTTGTTAAACCAGGCGTTGCATAGCTGGCAATAGCGGTCCGAGTCGCGGCGCTGTCGCGGGGAGGTCGTGGGAGACGTTTCTGGGGAGCTCTTTACAGGACTGGGGGATGCCTCTGAAAGAAAAGTGACAACAAAACAGAAAAATGAGGTTCTGCAGGTTTTACTGCTGTTAACAATGTAACCAGTGGAAGTGACTTTCTGCTCAGACTAAAAGTGAGAAGCTGCTAGCTGAATGATTTGTACACGGCTCTCTGCAGCAAGATAACAGATTGGTTACCATTGAAGGTTAGTGAATTTTGTCAACCCATATGTCAGAACAGTGTGTTCTGTGTCAGTGTGTCAGTCACCAGTGCTATCAAATTATTTTTCACATTTTCATATCTAATTTTCACATTCACACTTGTGGAGCCCTGTTGTCATTAAGGAGAACAGCGCTGCAACACCAAGTAAACAAAAAAAAAACAAAACACAGTAAAGTAAAAAAAAAGGATTTCGATGTTAGTCGATCAACTAATCAATTAAATTATTCACAGCTTGGCTTAGATATTGATGCTTATGATGCGACGTCTCTACAACAGTCCTAATTAGCTAAAATGTATCCTGTGAGATGCTGGGATTTCACCACGATGGAGTTATTTCACAAGTTGGCTGTTGTACATTTAACACAATGTTCAACTCTTTGGATATATATATATATATATCCCCTAAATTCTCTATGAGAAGCATTGCTTCAGCATCCTATAGCTCTACTGTGTAGTACTTTGTGCCATCAGTAGTAAGTTGTGTTATGTTATTATGTATGTAACTTTTTTTTTTTTTGCAGATGACTAACAGTAGGTCGACACAGCCTGAAATCACAAGTTGGCTTTTTAAAGTGAGGATTTGTAGCCAGCAGACAGAACAATGTCAGGGCTTTAATGAGCACTGATCTGCAGCAATGTAACAATGACTGCAGCCCAGCTAACGCAGCCCTCTGAATAATAAGCTGTTATTTCCATTAAATGCCTGAAGAGGAAAACCTAAATTCTACTTGGCAAACGGATTAAAGAGCCTGCTCTCCTTGTGGCTACCCACTTGTGCCTTCATGCATGGATGACAGCATTAACCCTGAACGAGCGCAGCGTTACACTGAGCGCTCCCCAACACAAAACGGCACTATCAACTTAATCAGTTTTAACACTCGAATGCTCAGCCCACCCTAAGTCAACATTTAGTGTTGTCCCATTATGTTCCATTACACCAGTCAACATTTCAAAGTGGCAGCTCGAGAACCTTAACTGTCAGCAATTGGCTCTCTGTTTATTGTGTGAGTCAAAGCTGAGAGAGAAGCAGAGCAGAGTTTGAAATTACATTTTCCATTCAGCTCTTGGTTGATGCTCTCATCCACAGCAGCTGGGCATTATGTAGGATTTGAAGCCGTGACTTTGTGGTTATTGGGTGACCTCTCCATCTAATAGGCCAGTGTAAACTGTCAGTCTTGATTTAATCTCTGTAGTACCCTGTGCAAGGAAGTCAGAGGTCAGCTGCAGAACAGAAGCCCAGGAGCTGTTTGGATGTAATGTCCTTCTCAAAGGAAAGTAGCTTTTAGAGAGTGGGGTGTTAATCCACAATACACTACAGCAACTCAATCCAAGGACAAGGACGAGACATTCTATAACCAGCCTACTAACTAAACTTCAGATTAAAGGACCACTTACAGTAAGTGACCCACCTGCTGCTCCTTTGTAAGAAAACTACAGTTGGTAGCTTGACGTATACTGTATAGAGAACTAAAAGCTGTTCAGACATGCTGTAACTTTCCTGTTTTGGCTCACTCTCACTGTTCTTATAGCATTGTTTTTGGCTGCAGTTCACACAGAAAAAAAGAGTAATAACCACTGTACATCACCTGCTCAGCACCAAACAGCAGAGTTGTTTTATTGCCTGCTGTGACGAGACGAGAAGACAAAGCTGATGAAAGCGGTAAAAATGAATCTACAACTTTGCTACAAAGTTTGGTGTGGTGTAAGAACTTTGTGGAGTGGAATAAATCTTCAAATGTAGACTATTAGAGGATTTATTGGTCAAATCTCTTGTGTTAAAAATGGAAAACATCTGAGAGTGAAGAGGAAATGAGAAGCAAAGAAGAGAAACTCTGGCAAATAATGTTCTGCAAATACTCAAGAATAAAGCAGCATGATTATAAGACCTAAGCAAAGATCATTTATCATCATCAGTGCAACCCAACAGTATCCTCCTCCAGCAAAGTGTAATCACACTGATTTAATACTCTTCCTGGTTTTACGTCAGACTGTCCCAGCCATTCGTCTAGCAGCCCACCAGTTTTACCTAAAGTATTTAGGTTTACGAGGTGGCAGGCTACTCATTTATAACAGGCTGTGTTATTGCAGAATGGCTCTCCAGTCTCATAGATAACCCAGCAGGCACATAAAGGAATGAAACCCTTTCCTCCCATTTAGTGCATCATTAGAGCCATACTGTTTAACACCCCTCTGTGCTTTGATTGAGGGCTCGGCTCAGTTCAGAAGGCGGGGCTCATAGGCATTGCCAAGAGGCAGCTGGTGTAGACTGGTGTGGCACCTGCTGTGTAAAGGACACTTTAAACTCTATGAAAAGGCCCTTGCTTCTCTATATTATAGGTTTAAGCATCAGCAAGATAAAAATGTGCCTTATTTTGCTGCACAGGGATGAATTTGTGAGCTTTGGACACACAGTGCTAAGCACTCAGAACACTCTGAGAGAATTGCAGCTTTTTCCTGAAGCTGTACAATTTTTTTGACATTGATGTCTGAGAAGAACATTTTTGGGAGAATCATCAGTACACCACGGTATGAATCATCCAGATGGTCTTGATTTATCATCATCAAGTCAAGGAGGTCACATCTCATAATGGCAGGCATCGAGTCAGAGGACACACACGCACACACACGCGCGCGCACACACACGCACACTATGAGGGGTATTTTATGCCAGCACACTATACTAAAACGCCTTAACCGCGTCGCCTATGCCTGCATAAAGACTGAAAAATACGCGTGCGTACAGGCACACATATTGCGAGTACACCAAATAATGAAGGGGTGACGGGTGATAAGAGTCATGCTATGTGCGAACGCAGCAGACGTCTGTGCGCACGCTCGTCTCAATGTACAAATAACCCAGACAACAAAATAACGGAAAAAACTGTCTGTTTATTGGTTTTTGTTCGAAACGTAAAAAAGGCAAGGGCGAAAGGGATAACTAAAATAATTTCAGCTACTTAAAAATAAAAATATCCTGACAGCTCTGATGGGGCTAGGGTTCATCTATAAGTTACGCTTTCTTCTAAACAATCCCATATGAACCTGAGACTATGTGTAACAGCTGATCTGTGTAGATATGTGTAAATGCGCACAGCCTCTTCCTCAGTTTCGCGCCTGAGCAATGGTACAGTCCCTGATATACCTCAACATCCCGTTATAGGCGTGCACATGCTATAGGCGTTAGCGCGTGTCACTATTGTACTTAAGCCAGCGCTTCAGACACCTTAACGTGTGCACGTGTGACTGAAATAGCCTAAACTGTCACATTGGTCTGTCTTGGTAATACATGGACCGCTTGAATTGTGAAGCGAGAGCAGCTGTTAAACTCAAAATTCGTCATCATAAAGTAAATAATTATTTGTACATTGAGACGAGCGTGCGCGCAGGCGTCCGCTGCGTTAACGCGTGGCACGGCACGAATGACCCCTTGCTATTTGATTTCCACAAACACTACACAGTGTGTGCCTGTACGCTCTTAACAGTCACGCGTGGTCTTCATGTCACGTATTTGAGGTGTAGTTCACCCGTCATGCACCCGTCACGTAGGTGTATGCGCAACAACGCATGTGCAGCGTCTGCGTGACACCTACGTGACGCTCATCTGTCCATTGAAAGTGAATGGAACTTACACGCACACGTTAGAGGTTTGATGTCATCGCATAGGCGCTGTACACACGTTTTAGTATAGTGTGCTGGCATAAAATGCCCCTCATAGCACACACGCATACGCGCTCACACTCACACACACACACACACACACACACACATGAGGGTGAAGGGTTGCCTGTTGGTACGAAGACTGAAGCAATGCAGCATACAGACTTAAAATACAGCGTTCCATCTACTGTGTTACTTTTAGTTTTAATGTTAAATGTAATGATAGTTTCCAGTAAACTGCTGTAAATTCAACAATGACACTAACAGATTTTATTGGATTAAAGATTTCAGGTTTAAACAGTGGGATCATTTACATAAAGTAGAGTGGCTGACTATTTTTTTAAACTTGAAACAGATTTGCAGATCACGTTTTGGACATTGTTTTAGTCTTTTCTTTTATCTCACCTGTGACCATCCACATCCACATTGAAACACTCCTACATTTAAATCCCAGGCAGCTAGCTGGGAGCTTAATTATTTATTGGCCTTTTGGAATTTGTAGTAAAATGAATACATGAATTTAGATATGAATATATTTCAAATGCCAGAGGAAGGCTGGCATTTGAAAGTTATTTTTCTGTAGACTGGACTGGATCATCTGGAGAATGGAGGAAACCGCAGATGAAGAACAGAAATCAAACAGCATTTTGTATGTTAATCAGCTGGTGATGTTTTGGTAGGACTATAACCCCAGCTGGTGTAATCTGGCACCATCTATGCCGTACATTCCTGTAAATGTATTTTAAGTGCTGTAAGAACTATTTGTGGCTTATCTGAGGGTGGACAGGATGACGCAGGTTTCATCAGCGTTCTAAAGACTGTAGCTGCAGATAGTAGCTTCTCCATCCTTCATTCCATTCTGTTTTCTATGGCAGTCATTAGTCATACTCAACTCACTTAGAGTTTGTCTCCAGGGAGCTGCATACCATTCGTGTTAGATGAAAAGCTTACATTTTTAAAGGAGCTTTACATAAACAGCCTCATACATTCATGCAAATGCATTTTTTAAACTAGCAGCGTTTTATTTACTAGGAGATCAAAACAAATGGAAGTTGTGAGGTTTGGAGACAAAAGCAGCGCTGCAGCAGACGCTTTGAGATTGCTCTGCTGCTTGGACTTTGTGCCGTCCTATGTAGATTTCTTCATTTGGCTTCGGGATGTTTGTGTGAAAATTGAGCTCATCATTGACCAGCCTAGTTAATAACAGTAAACTAAAACTGCACTGGTAGTAGATGAAAACATCACTGTCATTTTGCACTGGTTAACAGCACAGAATTATGTTTAAAAGCCAAATCCCCTTTTTGCATGGCATTTGTATGCAGACAAAGAAGCAGTAGGAAATAGAGCTATTTAACATGAACAGAGTTATAAATCTGAGGCGGGCCAGCATCTGTGAGGAGAGAGGATCAAAGTACTCTGAATCCATGTGGTTATCTCTTCCTACAATGCTGCTCCCTTTTGGGCTTTCCACTCACCAGCCTCTCCTCTGCCTGTACAATTCAGGAAACAAGACATTTTCTCATATTTTCACTTCGTGTCTCATGAGGAATCTCTGCAAACTGTGCAGGTCATGGAAAGCAAACAAACAAAACATCTCCAAGCTGAACATGAACAGCAGACTCTTTGTCCTTTAGTCTGTAAAGTTGGAAATAAGAAAACAGAAGAGTTCTACAGTGGGTACCGAAAGTATTCAGACCCCTTTAAATTTTTCACTCTTTGTTTCATTGCAGCCATTTGCTAAAATCAAAAAAGTTCATTTTATTTCTCATTAATGTACACTCAGCACCCCATCTTGACAGAAAAAAAAACAAATGTAGAAATTTTTGCAAATTTATTAAAAAAGAAAAACTGAAATATCACATGGCCATAAGTATTCAGACCCTTTGCTGTTACACTCATCTTTAACTCACATGCTGTCCATTTCTTCTGATCCTCCTTGAGATGGTTCTGCTCCTTCATTGGAGTCCAGCTGTGTTTAATTAAACTGATTGGACTTGATTAGGAAAGGCACACACCTGTCTATATAAGACCTTACAGCTCACAGTGCATGTCAGAGCAAATGAGAATCATGAGGTCGAAGGAACTGCCCAAGGAGCTCAGAGACAGAATTGTGGCAAGGCACAGATCTGGCCAAGGTTACAAAAGAATTTCTGCAGCACTCAAGGTTCCTAAGAGCACAGTGGCCTCCATAATCCTTAAATGGAAGAAGTTTGGGACGACCAGAACTCTTCCTAGACCTGGCCATCCAGCCAAACTGAGCAATCGTGGGAGAAGAGCTTTGGTGAGAGAGGTAAAGAAGAACCCAAAGATCACTGTGGCTGAGCTCCAGAGATGCAGTAGGGAGATGGGAGAAAGTTCCACAAAGTCAACTATCACTGCAGCCCTCCACCAGTCGGGGCTTTATGGCAGAGTGGCCCGACGGAAGCCTCTCCACAGTGCAAGACATATGAAAGCCTGCATAGAGTTTGCCAAAAAACACATGAAGGACTCCCGGACTATGAGAAAGAAGATTCTCTGGTCTGATGAGACCAAGATTGAACTTTTTGGCGTTAATTCTAAGCGGTATGTGTGAAGAAAACCAGGCACTGCTCATCACCTGCCCAATACAATCCCAACAGTGAAACATGGTGGTGGCAGCATCATGCTATGGGGGTGTTTTTCAGCTGCAGGGACAGGACGACTGGTTGCAGTTAAAGGAAAGATGAATGCGGCCAAGTACAGAGATATCCTGGAAGAAAACCTCTTCCAGAGTGCTCAGGACCTCAGACTGGGCCGAAGGTTCACCTTCCAACAAGACAATGACCCTAAGCACACAGCTAAAATAACAAAGGAGTGGCTTCGGAACAACTCTGTGACCATTCTTGACTGGCCCAGCCAGAGCCCTGACCTAAACCCAATTGAGGATGTCTGGAGAGACCTGAAAATGGCCGTCCACCAACGTTCACCATCCAACCTGACAGAACTGGAGAGGATCTGCAAGGAAGAATGGCAGAGGATCCCCAAATCCAGGTGTGAAAAACTTTCCCAAGAAGACTCATGGCTGTACTAGCTCAAAAGGGTGCTTCTACTCAATACTGAGCAAAGGGTCTGAATACTTATGACCATGTGATATTTCAGTTTTTCTTTTTTAATAAATTTGCAAAAATTTCTACATTTGTTTTTTTTTCTGTCAAGATGGGGTGCTGAGTGTACATTAATGAGAAATAAAATGAACTTTTTTGATTTTAGCAAATGGCTGCAATAAAACAAAGAGTGAAAAATTTAAAGGGGTCTGAATACTTTCCGTACACACTGTATATAACAAAAGCAATATTAGGTCCCAGGCCTAATCCTTCTTCTTCTTCTTCGCCTTCGCCTTCTTCTTCGCCTGGGGTACAAACACTAACCCCCCTGTGCTCTGAGCTCACAGACCAGGCAGCCTGGCTAATAAACTGTGCTCATATAAGCTAACAGGAGCCACAACTCTGTCGCTGAGTTGGGTGATCATACCTGGAGAAGTTAACAGTGGGAAAGTGACATAGTGCGTAGAACAGAGTGGGAATGACAGAGACACCATTCACCTGATTACAAGTCAGTTTAAAATCAACATGATTTAAAATCATGTTTTTTAATGGAGTAGGAGAACCATGGTCATGTTACCATGTGAACATCTCCAGCTCCAGATTTCAGCTCTCAGTAAATCAGTGCAGTGAAAATACATCTCCACATTAAACTGCAGATGTTAAAGGAAGTGACATTCATGGCAGCACTTACGTTCCAGACAATTGGAAACAGGCCAGAATGAGGAAATAGTGCTGAAAGAAACCGTGTGGAGGAATATAAAAATGCATGTAGCTGTATACAACAGCTCTATACAAATACTGAAGACACATTAACATTCATTCAGCCTGCACAAGCTCCAAAATAGAAACTGAATAGGAAGTGCAACACATTGCACAACACGCAGTTGATATTCAACTGAATAGGCATGCAGATGAGCATGTGTTATATGGGTCAGTGAAAATATTCACATCAACACTGCTTGAGTAAAAGAGCAAAGAAGGGTTATTTTGTTAGCTTACAGAGGCTATGTGTAATACAACGGCTGAGGACACATCATTAAACATTCATTTCCACTGTCAGATGAAATTCTCGTATGTTCAAAAGGTTCATTTGAAATTCAGAACAATAGCTTACACGGGGCTTTTCAGCACGAGGATTTCAGATTGATGACGGTGCATTTTTTTAAATGTTTATCATGGGTTTTGAATGGACCCAAACAGATGATGAACACCGTCTGTTCAAAGGGGGAAAAAAAGCAGAGTTTATGAGGCTCTTCATGACAATAGATATGCTTCATATTCTCCTCAGTGTCTGTTGAGGCTTTTTTTTTTAACAGCAGCACCTGCGTGGATCTTTGGTGTTTGGGGTGAATGAGGAAAAAATTGCTTGGCAAGCTGAAGTTTTTGCAACTGTATGCTGGCTGACAGCAGGCTGGAACAACAGCACGTCCCCAGAGGCAGGCGGATCAACAGAGGAACTCAGCCAGTCCACTGACGTTACTTATGTAGAAATCAATAGCTCAGGCCCCCCGGTGCCCTGAATTTATCTTCCTGACATTTTCTATTTGTGACAGATCTGGGTGCCTGTACAATAGAGGTGCTTTACATGACTTTTTCAGACCAGTACTAACAGTTCCACGTGCAGCAGATCCAACCTTTTGTTTACAGACTCAATCCTTTTCCTTTATGAATGTTCTAAATGTGGAACTATCTCTATGTAATGATGTTAAGACAGAGTAAAAAAAAGTATTTGGATTGTATTCGTCTCAGTGAATATTAATAGAGAGAGAGGGATGTACTGTTCCATAATTAAATGCAGTATTCAACTCTTTCAACAACTAAAGGATCAGAAGAAGCACTGAAGATTTTTTAGTGATGAAAATAATCAAATTTAACATTAGTGGATGTCAGCACAAAAAAGCTGAATATCAGAAATTGCAATCAGAAAAGTAGGAATGTTTTTTCCACCGTGTCACACATTAGGCAGGAGGAGGCTCCTCAGCAGTTTGCTGGGTGTCAATGCGATTGATGGCTGTGTCTCCCCCTCTTTTGGACGGGATGAAGCTGCCTCTGTTCTGAACCATTGGTCACAGATGGCATGCTTAATGGCTGTGTCTGTCACTGACATGTGGCAAAGAAAGCCAAAAGCAGAAGGGTGCAGTCTGAGCTCTACATCATCATGGGCGGCCGTGGCTCAGGTCCACTAATCAGATGATCGGTGGTTCGATCCCCAGCTCCTCCAGTCTGCATATCTTGTGTCTCTGGGCAAAGTACTGAACCCCAAATTGCTCCCATTGGTGTGTAAATGCATATGAATGGTTAGCTCCTAAAACTGATGAGCAGTTGGCAGCTAATGCCATCAGTGTAAGTACAGTCCATTTACTATTGTACATCATCAAACTGCAATCAGAGTTGTTAGAAAGCAAAGACGCAGTCAAATAGTGTTGAAGGTCTCTAACTCTAATGTAAGGTTCTCTTATTATTTGATATGTTGGCAAAATATCAGATATACTACTGTGGAAAAAAAATAGCCCTGTGTGCTTCCAGATACCTGTCCACTGGATCTGGAGAGATGTTTAGATTTTATATTTACTGTTTCAATATTTTCAACTCTTAAATCCTCTTCATACTCATTCATATGTTGAAATATTTTTATTGTAAACTTCAGAATTGAATAATGCACAAAGATTCACTAATACAGAGGCCAAAACTTTCCTCACAGAAAACAAATAAAGGGGTTGCTGCTGTTGCCCTTCAGTAGTTTAGCAATGAACTGAAGTGGAACACTGTATTGAGAATAAATAAAAACGTCAGTCTGGCGTCAGGCTCTGTTTCGATCACTCCCTAAGAATATAAATATTTCTACCCACGAAAGTAAGAGCAGACTGAGATCGATGCAAACCCGGGAATAAACAAGGACAGAGCCCACAGGTGGATTCTGGGCTGTAAATGCAGTACGGGAAGGAGCAGCAGCTTTGTGAACGTTTGGTGGGGATGGACATCAGACAATGCCACTAAAAAAATGCACTGCCTTATCACCAAACAAAAAACTCCCAACACATTGAAAGTAATGCAGTAGTGAGCAAAGTAAAACACATAGCTGTGATATGCATATAAATGTCTCGGTCAACTGGAGTAACAAACCAAACAAACCAAACAAAGCTCAAGTATGATCTATTCACATCCACACTGCTCACTGTGGACTCAGGTGCTGGGCTCCAGAACAACCTGAAAATATCCTGTTTGCTATGTCTCTCATTCACTGTTTCCCCTGTGATTGTCACTCATTATTCTCACACAACTGCCAATTTCTAAGTAGATTCAAGGTGAGCAGCTGTCAGTGGACTGCAGCAGCAGCCTCAATCACCCAATAAACCAGTGAACCACACCAGCTTGTTAGGCTGCTCTTAGTAAGTTGTAATTGCCCCCCAAAAAACATGACATGAAACATTTTCATAAACATAACCAAGAGTCTACAGCCAGCTCTGTGAGGCTGCACTAAAGTACAAAGGCATGTGAGGGTAAATGCTTGAATACAAGACAAATAAAAATTTTGACCTGGTGAAAAGTCAGTATTTTTTTATATTTGACCCAGAGGGGGTCATGTACTGTGTCTCTGCATCAGATTTCATGGCAATTAATCAAATCGTAGAGATATTTTATTCAAAATGACAAATGTAAACCTCAAATAGTGCTTGAGCCCTACAACCACTGTGTGAGAGCACACAGTAGTAATTCAAGCTACAGTACAGTACAATTAATGACATCTTTTCCACTGGCTACGAACAACTGGTAAGTAACTGTTAAGCACTCCATCCCAGGAAAAGGAAGCGATATGTCCTTTTCATGCAGGAGTGACTGTTGTTATGACACATTAAAGTGATGTATACTAAAGACTTGTCACAGATCACTTACATGTGAGCACTCCTTTCTAAGATTGTTGTTGTTGCCAAGTTTCCTGGAGAGAGCAGTAGGAGAAATGACCATGCTGCTGCCTCAATGTGAGCTCAAAGTAATGATGAAGGGAGGTCAGTGTGAGGGCAAAGAGCGCTGTTTGTGCTCCCAGGTTGTCAAATAACAACACTTTGGGTCGGTGGATCGAAGATAGTTGATTGATGAGTTTCATTCTCAGTACCAACTCCACCTATTGTGTCATGTGTCTCTCCCCGAGCCAACTTGTTCCCCATAAACATCAGGATTTGATGTCCTCAACTCTAGCATGACTAATTAGTGAGCGCAGGTAAAGGTTCCCATTGGACAGAGCCAGGACAGACTTTAGATCTACTATACAGACATGATGGTGGTATCAATCCTCTCATCTACCGTAACTCTAAAGCAGCCAATAAGTTTATTTCCCAAAACGGAAACGGTATATGTGAAATGACTAAAACTTGCTGTTTTGCTGTTACCAAAGAAATTATTCAACAGAACAGCACAGTTCAGAGAAGATGCTCGGTCCAGAAACAACAACTGAAGTAAATGTGTTCCTCCTACAGCCATGCTGCTCTGTGGATTTGGCCTTTTGGCTCCAGCAGTATTTTCTAACCCTTACAGCACCTTTGTTTGTTTGTAATGTTTCACAGTGCTGAAAACAGTGCACTTGCACACTAATATATACACTTATGTTGTCCTCACTGCAGTGTAGCAACTGCAGCTATACAACTAGCTAAACTCTTCCTTATAAATGAAGACGTGAGTCGTAGTAAGCTTTAGTTGCTCTTTACTGTGGCTCTTTCTCTCATTGTACAAGATCAGAGTGAAAACTGTAACAAAGACAAATACAAAAATGACCATTTAGCTCTGTACCATCTGCTTTCCCCTTGTAAATTAATGTAAATAAAATGTTTTTAGTTACAAATAAATCAAATGCATTTTTCATGTAAATAATATTTTTTTTTAACATTAACTTATGAATGTAATTGTGAAATTATTCACTTACGACGTTGCCTCTGTGGCGTTTACAGTGACGAAATCATGCAGTTGAACACAGAAATGGTGCTGTGCTAATTCAGCTAGCCTCCTGAAACTACTGACCCAAAACAACCTATGAACCAGGAACATTAGCGTGAGAACTGCCCTTCAAAATAAAAGCTCCTTCAAAATAAAAGTTAATTCGAATTTATGCCTGAAAGGCAACACACTCCCCGCCTGACCTCTGTGAGGTCATTAATTGACCCCCATGAACTACGTGAGTCTCTGAACTTCAGTCTTTAGTAAGAAGTAAGACAACTTCTGAGACTGGCCTGAAGAAAGTTTTTGAATGTCCCTGATTTGTGGTCCTCAATTCCACCTTCCTCACCCTTCCGTCTTCTCCAGGGAAGGCCTTTGTGAACAGCCATGGGCCAGTTGTTGCGGGTGGCTTGACTGTCTTTGAGAAGAACAATATCTCCTACTTGCAGGTTTTGGTGAGATTTGGTCTATTTCTTGCGGCACTGCAAGGTCGGCAAGTACTCTCGACTCCAACGACTCCAGAATCTGTCTGCAAGAGCCTGTACTTGTCTCCACTGCTTGGTGAGGAGATCTTTATCTGTAAAGTCTCCTGGTGGAGGTGGGGCTCCAGTTTTCTGGGTTAGGAGCATTGATGGCGATCCTCAGGATCATCTGAAACTGGGATTAGTGGTCTTGCATTTATAATAGCTGTCACTTCTGCCATTAACGTACATAAAACCTCATGAGTTAGGCGAGTGTGCTGTTCAAGACGCTTTGAGTCCAGGATTCTTCGGGCCACCCCAATCAGACGTTCCCAAGAACCACCCATGTGTGAGGCATGTGGAGCACCCTTGTTGGTTTAGGTACCTCTGCACTGTGACGTCTGGTTGGTTTTTGCTCATTCCAAGTTCCTTACATGCTCCTATGAAGTTTGTGCCGCAGTCGGATAGTAGTTGTTTGGCAGGTCCTCTCATGGCAAAGAAACGCCTTAAAGCTTTAATACAGCTTGAAGTGTCCACTGACTCAAGGACCTCGATGTGCACAGCTCTGGAGCTCATACAGCAGAACATCATAGCCCACCGCTTGCTCTCAGCTTGTCCTCCTCTTGTTCGTCTGGTGGTAATACACCAGGGTCCAAAGACATCCAATCCCACATATGTAAATGGAGGGCAGGTTTGAAGGCGTTCTGGAGGCAAATTTGCCATGCATTGCTCTTGCAGTTTGCCTCTGAGTTTGCAACAAGTTATACATTTGTGTAAGACTGAATTGATGAGCCTCTTCCCTCCCAAGAGCCATAGACCTGCTGCTATGACAGCTCCTTCCATCAAGTGACGGCCTTGATGTTTGACCTGAGCGTCTGATAAGCAACAAGGAAATGTGGTTATCCTTTGGAAGGATTATGGGGTTCTTCTCTCCAGTGTCCAAGTTAGCATTCTTTAGTCAGCCTCCAACACAAATGAGATTGTTCTGCAAGGTTGGACTGAGGCGACAAAGTCTGCTGTTTAGAGGGACCGGCTTATTTGTGATCAAAGCTTCAAATTCCTTTAAGAATGCTCTCCTCTGAACAGCTGCAATAATGGCTTCCTTCGCTAGGGATAGTTCATCTGGGGAGACAGATCACACCTGTGCCACCCCTTACACTTCTCCATGCTTTTGGAGAGCTTAAAGGACCTCACAATGTGAATTAGGAGTGCTATAGCTCGGACAAGAGAGTTGAAGCTGGAGAACCTTAGAGAGCATTCTGTGCTGAGGCTTTTCTCTTGCAGCTTCGTGGCATAGCTCCTCGCTTGTGGACGGATATCCACGTCCAATTCTGGTTTGACCAGGTCGAAAGACTGAACCGGATCTGATTCATTGGGAGAGTCGAGCAGGAAGTTAGGTCCTTGTTGTCTGTGCCAGGAGTAAGGCAGAAATAGACCTTGATGCATGGTCTGCAGGATTATCCTCTGCGCGCACATAGTGCCATTCTATCATGGACGTAGACATAGAATTGTCTGGATTCATTATAGATATAGCCAAGGACCACTTTGCTGTCGGTGTAGAACTTTGTGGAATCCAGCTCCAAATCCAATTCATCATGGATTAAGTCTGCCATTTCCACTGCTAAGACTGCCACACAGAGTTCGAGCCTTGGAATGGTAGGTTCAGACTGAGGTGCGAGTTTTGACTTGGCCATGACAAACCCAATGTGAGTTTGTCCATCTTCTTGTACGGCCTTCAAATATGCCACAGCACCGATGGCTTTGGAAAGATGCATCAGAAAACACACAGAGCTCTGTATGCACTGCCTTGTCTAGTGAAGCTACTGTGTATGTCCGTGGTACATGAAGGTGTCTCAGCTCCTGAAGCGAGTCTTGCCAAGCTTTCCATTTACTGAATTTATCTTCAGGTAGAGGTGCGTCCCACTCGGACAGCTCAGCGGTGAATTCCCGGAGGAGGAGCCTTCCTTGGATTGTGACTGGGGACGGAAAACCCAAGGGGTCAAAAACAGTGTTCACTGTGGAGAGGACAACACGGCGAGTGAATCGCTTGATGGCGTTTGCTACAGTGAAAGTGAATGTGTCACTTGCTATCTCTCACAGGAGACCCAGACTGCGTTGAATGGGTGCAGCCTCTCCACTTAAGTCCACATCCTTTGCAACTGCAGCACAGTCTTCAGATGGAAAGGCTTCCAGGACTATCTGGCTATTGGAGGCAAACTTGTGAAGCCTGAGGTTTGATTCAGCCATTGACATCTGTGTTCTGCTCAACAGGTCGATGGCTTCAGCATTGGTCGACACAGAACAAAGGCCGTCGTCCACATAGAAGTGGCGCTCCACGAAGTTGACTGTGTCAGTCCCATGTTCTCGTGCACCCTCTCTGATTGCTCTTCTGAGTCCGTAGATGGCTACAGCTGGGGACGGGCTGTTGCCGAAAACATGAACTTTCATTCTGTAGTCTATGATTTCTTTTGTCACGTCATTGTCCACAGGAATCTCAGATAATTTCTGTGGTCCTCTCGCACCAAAAAGCAGTGAAACATCTGCTGTGTGTCTGCCAAGATGGCAACCTTTTCCTTACAGAAACCGCACCAGGACTCCGAGAAGAGAATTGTTGAGGTCAGGGCCTGTAAGCAGTACATCGTTGAGAGAAACACCTAAGTGTTTAGCACTTGAGTCAAACACCACCCTTATTTGGCCTGGTTTTTGAGGATGGTACACTGTTTCATCTCAGGGTTCTTATTCAAGCTATGTTGGAGTGATGCAAAGCGTCTGACTGCTTGTTCTCGGTTGTTAGACAAGCGTTGTCTAGGTTGCTTAAATGGGAGTGGAGCCACCCAGCTATTTGATTCATTTCTGTAGACTTCTTTGTCCATTAATTTCAGAAAGATGCCATCTTCGATAGAAGATGCCAGCTTGTTGTCGTGTCCACTGTGACTGAAAACAGTTTGCCCCAATGTTTCTTCCAACGACTTGCTAGTCTCTGAAATCCTGTCTCTCGTCTCTTTGTCTTGGTGAACCTTTTCCTTGATGTGCAAGAAGTTTGTAGGGAGGGAAGTAGGGAGGGCCGGCCGTTGTCAAGCATGGTTGTCTTGAAGGTGTTGACTGCTGGCTTATGTTCATTCCCCAAGCAGACTTCTCCAACCAGCACCCATCCTAGGTCTAAGCGTTGGGCAAAGGGGGGATTGTGAGGGCCGTTGACTTGTTCCCGAACTTTGTGCACTCTTATGTCTCTACCAAGCAACAGGAGGATCTCAACAGTAGGGTCGACCTCTGGGATGTACTCTGCTACCTTGACAAGATGTGGATGATGACGAGCAGCATTTGGGGTTGGGATTTTAGAGCGGTTGTCGAGTATGTCGTTGCACTCGATGAGTGGTGGGAGAGGAATCGTGGCCTTTCCGTCGAGTGACTCGACCACAACGTCTTCAGCCCTGCGCCCAGATGTTTCCACTACGCCACAGCATGTCTTCAGATAGTAAGAGTATGGTTCGCAGTCGATGTTAAACAGCTCGAAAAGGCTGGACCTTGCTAGGGACCGGTTGCTTGGGTCATCTAGGATGACGTAGGCCTTGATAGCTTTGTTTGGTTGACTTTTAGGATATAGCTTCACAAGGCAAATCTTGGAACATGACCAGCCAACGTTTCCTGTGCCACAGACCTCAGTGCAGTTTGAGTTAACAACAGCTTTACTGGTGCTGCCTTCTTCCTCTCTCCTCCCCGCCGTTGTGTGATGGAGTTGAGGGGGCTGTAATTTGAGGTGCAGTCATGATAGGTACTATCACACTCCAAACACTTAACTGCATTTGGACAGTCCTTAGCAAGGTGAGTAGTTGAGCCACAACACTTAAAGCAGATTCCTTTTTCTTTGAGAAAGGCCTTTCTTTCCTCCAGCTTCTTGGCTCTGAAGACTTTGCAGCGTGTGAGAGGATGTGGCTTGCCATGTATTGGACAACTTTTGTTCGGGTCGCTGACACCTTTGTTTATACTTGGGCTTGTCGGGGCAACGTCTGTCTTGTGGACCGAAATTGGGTACTTTGTGCCTTTAAAGAAGGCTTTTTCAGACGAGCCGCTAGTACTTGGGATAGCAAAGCTAGGGTCGTTCCTTTTACAAGCTTCATTGCACACAAACTTACTGAAGAACTCAAATGGTGGAAATCTTCCTCTATTTTCTTCCTTGTGTTTTGAACCAGCCGAAATCCATTTCTCTTGAAGCCCATAGGGCAGTTTTGCAACTATGGGTTCAATGCCGCGTGCGGTGTCCAGGTAGGAGAGAGCTGGGAGGTAGCCATCCTCCTTGGCGCACTGCACTTCCATTAACAAGTCTGCTAGTTCCCATAGCTTCATCTGTTCTTTTGCTGAGACTCTTGGAAAATTATCGAGCCGGTCGAAAAGAGCTTTTTCGATTATTTCAGGTGCTGCATAACATTCCTGGAGGCGTTCCCAGGCCTTTGTGAGTGCTATGACTGGGTTTGTTACGTACACTGACCGTAGACATTTGACATGGTTGCTGGATTCTTTACCAAGCCATTTTGTCATTAAGTCCAATTCCTCAGTAGCTGTGAGGCCTAGCCCTTGAGTAGCGCTGATGTATGACGACTGCCAAGCACGATAATGTTCAGGCTGATCATCAAACTGATATAAGCTTGAACTCACCAGGTCCCGCCAAGCCAAATACTGCGCCAGGTGTTCGGCCGTAGGTCCGGTGTAGGGAGCTGTCGGTGCACTCTGGGAATAGAAGGGCTGTGCTGACCTGTTTAAGCTGGTGTAGCTCATTTTTGAGCTGGTCAGATTCTCCATGCTGAGCCAGCTTTTCTGTCTTAACTGCTGTTGGGACGTACACATCAGGAGGCTGACATGTTGACTGGGTAGCCTTAATGGCTGCTTGAGCTGGGGAGTCGGTAGAAGGATGGCCTTTATATGAGTGCGGGTCAAAGTGAGACGTAATGTATTCTTCCGTCCGTCCCATTTTATCCTCTTCTGATGGGCCTACTTCATCTAACAGCATGTAATTTTCCATACCGTCTGCTGCTTCCCACACAGCTTCAGCCATTGCTGCCTCTCTATGAATAGTGAGCGCTTCTAGCTCAACATCCTTCCTCGCCTTTTCCAGCTGATATGTGGCTTCTCTGTCAGCCTTTTCTTTCTGGTGCTCTGCCTCCTTAGCAGCCCTCTCTATTTTAGCTTTAGCTTCTTGTTCAGCGAATGCAAGGCATGTTCTAGCTGCCTCTGCTTTAGCTCGTGCACGTATTAATGAGCTAGTTGACGCTGTAGATGACCGTGAACTTCTTCTACTGGCCACTGAAATCTTGTCGCTTTGTTTAGCTTCCATCTTACCACGATGTACAATGCCAGCCTTTTAACGTCTTTTCACTAACAGTGCACTTGCACACTAATATATACACTTATGTTGTCCTCACTGCAGTGTAGCAACTGCAGCTATACAACTAGCTAAACTCTTCCTTATAAATGAAGACGTGAGTCGTAGTAAGCTTTAGTTGCTCTTTACTGTGGCTCTTTCTCTCATTGTACAAGATCAGAGTGAAAACTGTAACAAAGACAAATACAAAAATTACCATTTAGCTCTGTACCATCTGCTTTCCTCTTGTAAATTAATGTAAATAAAATATTTTTAGTTACAAATAAATCAAATGCATTTTTCATGTAAATAATATTTTTTTTAACATTAACTTATGAATGTAATTGTGAAATTATTCACTTACGACGTTGCCTCTGTGGCGTTTACAGTGACGAAATCATGCAGTTGAACACAGAAATGGTGCTGTGCTAATTCAGCTAGCCTCCTGAAACTACTGACCCAAAACAACCTATGAACCAGGAACATTAGCGTGAAAAATGCGCCCTTCAAAATAAAAGCTCCTTCAAAATAAAAGTTAATTCGAATTTATGCCTGAAAGGCAACACAACACTAGACAATAATATACACTCCTGATCAAAATCTTAAGACCGGGGGAAAAATTACTAATATTCACATTTCGCGCTGGTGGAACTTAACCATATTGTAAGTAGAGCTTCAGAACGCAAAAAGAAGAAACAGGAGCGAGAGACAGCAAAATAGAATCAGCAGTTTATTGAAAACTGCATTTAAACTTAAACATGCTGTTTATCAGCTGATCAAAAGTTTAAGACCACAGCCCAAAATAACCCAAAAATAGATCTAAAAGTGTAAAAAATGGACTCACTAGTGCTCAGTAGTACTCAGTAGTACTCAGTAGCCCCACCATTCTTGTTTATCATTTCAAAAATTAATTTAGGCATGCTTGATGTGAGTTTTTCCAGAAGGTTGGTGAGAACATTGCCCCATGTGGTGAAGATGGCTTCAAAAAGGGCATCCATGGTCTGGAACTGATGTCCATTTTTGTAAACTTCCCTTGCCATCCATCACCAAACGTGCTCAGTGGGATTTAGATCAGGGGACACACAGGATGGTCCAAAAGAGCCTAACCCTAACCCTGGAAGAAGTCCTTTGTCAGGAGGGTGTTGTGAACTGAAGCATTGTCCTGTTGAAAGACCCAGTCATCACTGCACAGACGAGGGTTCTCAGTCAAGAGGGGTCCCTGCTGCAACGTCTCCACAGAGCCAGCCACATTTTGACGCCCCTGCACAAACTGAATCTCCATTTTTACATTGAAGGAAAAAGCACGCCAGATCATGATGGAGCCTCCTCCACTGTGCTGCGTAGAAAACATCTCCAGTGGGATCTCCTTGTCATGCCAGTAACGTTGGAAGCCATCAGGACCATCCAGATTAAATTTTTCTTGTCAGAGAATAAAACTTTCTTCCACCTTCTAATGTCCCATGTTTGGTGCTCCCTTGCAAAGTGCAAATAGGCAAGTTTGTGGTGTGGGAGGAGACGTGGCCTTTAAAGACATTTGTTGTTCTTTAAGCCTTCTGTTGCAGATGCCGTCTTATGGTGATTGGGCTACAGTCAAAAAGTACAGTACAGTAAGGGTCTTAGTTTGGGTCAAGAATTGGCCTGTGTGTTCACAGACAGCCCGTCAGATCCTCAGTGCAGGTGAAATTTTTTTGGGTCTATCACTTGACTTTTTTTGTCCCATAACCCTCAGGATCTTTAAAGAAATTTAAAATGACTGCCTTACTGCGTCCAAGCTCGGCTCGGATGGTGCGTTGCGAGAGGTCTTGTTTGTGCAGCTCAACAATCCTGTCACATTCAAAGACAGAAAACTTTTTTGCCTTTGTCATCAGGGGGTCATGACAGCATGAATGCCTGATAGAAAATGACATGAAAGACAGATTTTTCTGCAGATTTTGACTTTTTAAGGCTGTGGTCTTAAACTTTTGATCAGCTGATAAACAGCATGTTTAAGTTTAAATGCAGTTTTCAATAAACTGCTGATTCTATTTTGCTGTCTCTTGCCCCTGTTCCTTCTTTTTGCATTTTGAAGCTCTACTTACAACCTGGTTAAGTTCCACCAGCGCGAAATGCAAATATTAGTAATTTTTCTGGATGTGTGTATTAAACACTAGCAACGCTTTTTGTTCGGACTCAACTCAGACACAACAGTGAGAGAGATGTGGAGAGAGCAAACTCTGAGTCTGCAGTCTACTCCACTTCACACGTACATAACACAGCCAAACATCATCAACACATACGGCGTCCTGTGTGTCATTCCTAATAATACTATGCATAACAATGGATTTTTAAGAGGGGAAATACCTTTTGTTGTGATGGCAGGCTGTTCCCCCAGTAGTAGTTTTAGCCTCTTGGCGTGGATTTTACCCTGGTAGTGTGACTGTGCGACGACTGCTGAGGTGAAGGACATGTTACACAGCGTGCAGCACTTATTCTTGTCCACATCGCCCTCATCGCTGCCCTAAAAAACACAGTAACATCCTATCAATGATACTTCAAAGAATCCAGCATGACAGTTATTTACCTTTGGGAGCGTCAGTCATGTCATGTCATCAGTCATGTCAAATGTATTATGAAGAAAGTATCGTAGGAAGACAGCATAGTGCTCACATTGAACACTGATCTCTACCACTTCCGTTTCAGATGAGGAAAGGGTGTCACCTTAAAGTGTTTTGATCATGGTGAGATGCAAATTAATTCAAATATGTGTTTTAAGGGGTGATAGCTGGGCCAAACAAACAGCCAATGGTGGACTGCTCTCTGAGCCTCCATCTGTGCAAGCTGCACTGAAACCCATTATCCTCAGAGAATGTGGAGGACACAGAGCAACCCGCCATGCATGCAGCAAGAGAGATGGATACCACTGTTTTTACTGAGAGGTGAGAGGGAGTAGAGGAAAACAATGTCCTGCCACGCAGGCAGGGTCAAGAAAGGACTAATATTCAGAGTGGAGGAAGAAGAGAGGCAGGCAAACTCTAGGACCTCATTCAGATGTCTGTTCCTCTGCCTGGTGCACTCTACCAGATATAGTCAGTGAACGGCAGGCCTCAGCATGCAGAAATGTGTGTGCATGTCTTTTGAGTTGAATTGGGATTATGAGCCCATTCACCTTCAGCTTCAGCACAGTT
Organism: Sciaenops ocellatus; assembly: GCA_033000465.1. Taxonomy (NCBI): domain Eukaryota; kingdom Metazoa; phylum Chordata; class Actinopteri; family Sciaenidae; genus Sciaenops; species Sciaenops ocellatus. The sequence goes on along the minus strand of CP136880.1, from coordinate 27,752,571 downwards.
GACGTAAAGTTTCTGTTAATGCAGTTTCCTGTCCTGACGGATGGATTTAGATTGAATCTTTTTAATTTTTATTATTAAAGTCAAACAGAAATGAACATTTATTTTTGCTAAGAAATATACAAACAGAACCACTGAGACTGAAAATATGAACACACCTTCTCAATATATATATATATATATGCATCACTCAAAACACGACACTTCTCTGGTTTGGTGTTAGTTTTGACCTCTGTACATACTGCACATATTTTGTCTGTTAAATTGCTTTTCTTTGGACTTCTTGGATTTTCAATATATAAACACATGTTTTGATTGTTGTGTCAAACCCGCGTCCTGACAGGATATGTGTATAAAAGGCTTTTATTTCGAAGGTGCGTTTAGGGGAAGTGACGCAATCACCCCCAGTGGAGCCGTGAGCCGCACAGCTGACAGCCGAGCTGACTGACTTTTTCTCCTTTTCTGTTTTTACACCTTGACACACCTGCGGGGACTTTTAGTATATTTCGCCTTTAGCTAAGGTTGTTTATTGTTTGGAGTGTGTTTTATTGTGCTACTCCGAGTGTTAAGTGGATTAACGAAGTAAATATTGTTTCTATATTGTGTTTATTACGATGCACCTCGTTAACTCTCACGTGGGTTTTTTTTTTCGCCGATAGGAGACGGAGGTCCGTTTTGAGTGTGTTTTGAGTGTCCAGGGAGCTAGCAGTTTATGTAGTTCTGGTGGTTAATTGCTCAGCAGGGGACCGGCATGTGCGTCATGTGCCATTGTTTATTTAATACCCGGTCTAGCCAGTAGATGGAGCTATTGGACCATTTAACCTATTATTATGGCTAATATGTATTTCTGTTGGTTTATTCATGTCATTATTATTGTTGCACATGCACAGGAGAGTTGTGTATATTTTTCTGCTTATGTAAGCACATTTATTATTATGGAGATGATGGTGTATAATGTGATTTATTATTATCATTATTTCCAGAACTGTGACAACACTGAGTATTCAATAAATCACCACAGTCCTCCGATCTGCTGGCAAGGAGAACATATCCTGTCCGACCCCACATCTTGTCTGCTGTATAACCCTAAACGAGCGAGCGTTAATCCTACCTCACAAACAATATGGATCCACGTAATGGGTTTGGGGGGTCCTCTGTGACCTACAGTATGGTTACCCTTAGCCATAGACTTACAGAAACACCTACCTGTATCTTCATAGGAGCATAGTTCCAGCTTAAGATGCTGTTCCAAAATATTAATATGTACAATATGTTTTATCCTGTCTTGAAATAAAGCACAATAGCAGTGTTCTAATGTAATCATTATTGAATTTACAAATGATTTACCTACTTTGTTAACTGACAGTGGTCGAATTTACTGTCAACACATGCCAAACTATCGCAAATGCAAACTGCTGCTCTGTACACAGACATAGCCAAGCCACTGACCAACCTCGTTCCAACAATGTAACCATGGGGGGAAAAGCATGAAATTACTGAAATGTAACAGTCTTAATGGTCTGCTGGAACTATGAAATTGGAAAAACCCAACAGCGTTGTTTATGCTTTGATGCACTGGATCAAAGCAACATTGATTGACTGAGCTACAAGCCCTGGCTCTATGAGCCCATGACTCAGAAATATATTCCAGCGGTGCAAAGTGTTTGTTTACTTTGGAGGCATTTTCATACAGTCACACAGAATGTCCAAGCAGTCACAAACTGTTCTCATCTCTGTACATTACCTCACATTGACATCACACTAATGAACAAGGCAATTAAGCCAGTTAATAGTTTAATGATGAAAACTGCAAAGAGGGTTGGGTTTGAAGCAGCTTACACCTTTTAAAAGTGTTGAACTCTGAACTCTTTTTTTTTCTTTTCATTATGGAAGAGAACTGTGGCTCCACCTGGATGTTATAACAGTTTAGAACACAGTGATATCATTGATTAATATGCTACTGTGGTTGGGTCAAATGTATCACTCACAAAACGAGTTGATTTTAAAAAGAATAGGGAAGTACAGCACTCTCTGACTTGAAACCTCGTCTGAGGAGATCTTATGATCTTTGACATGAAAATCTCAAACACACTTATTACTGTGCTGATAGACTACACAATACTTTGTCTTTTAAATGTCCACTGTGTCAGATTAGGCAACCATACTGTCAAGAGGCCAAGATACATTGGTAACCATCACAGCTTGTCATACGTCACAATGACACATGAAGGTATTTAACAAGAAGGTGTCACAGACAGATTTCAGTGCCAACATGTTCAATAGACCAGTCATCAATAAGCCATTCTTCTCCAACAATGTATAGTTTACAGAACTGAAATTCTCCAACACTACCCTCTAAATGAATTTCTCTGAGCCACCATCAAAGCACCTGGCCAATCTTTGGAGCCTAACTAACTCTAACTATTAGACATGTGAGGCGTTACTTGAGTTTACTTTGTTTGGACAACAGTTGTATTGAGTCTGAGCGAGTATTTTTGTTTTTATTTTTCTTCTGTTTCAGTTCAGTTCTGTTTAGTTTTCAATTTTATTTTTATATGTAGGTTAGCACAGGGTCAAGCATACAATGAAATGTGTTGGAGGAGAAAACCAGGTCAGTTCAAACCAACCAACCAACCAACAAACCTTCTCCAATCCATTAGCCCAACCATCACTCCAGCTATCACACATGTGATAAATGAGTCACTGACCTCCGGCACTTCCCACCACCTTCAAAGCAGCTCGGGTAACACTCAAGAAAACCTCTCAACCCTGCTCAGGTCGAGAACTATCGTCCTGTCTCGCTTCTTCCATTCTTATCCAAAACTATTGAACAGACGGTCACTAAACAACTCTCAGAATTCCTCCTACAGAACAATCTTCTTGATCCAAATCAATCTGGTTTCAAGTGCGGTCACTAGACTGAAACTGCTCTGGTGTCTGTGACAGAAGCCTTAAAAGAAGCAAGAGCAGCAGCAAAGTCCTCTGTCCTCATTCTACTCGACTTATCAGCTGCCTTTGACACAGTTAACCATCGCATCTCTGGCTTGGCTCTTTCTTGGTCTGAGTCCTACCTGACAGGATGCCCATTCAGTGTATCCTGGCTTGGACAGTTGTCCACTTCGCATCACCTCACCACAGGGGTCCCCCAGGGCTCAGTGCTGGGGCCCCTGCTATTCGCTATCTACACCACCTCCCTGGGTCCGTTTATCTGCTCACATGGCTTTTCCTATCACTGCTATGCAGATGACACTCAGCTCTATCTGTCATTTCCTCCTGATGACCCCTCGATCTCTGCACGGGTCTCTGATTGCCTCTCAGACATCGCCACATGGATGAAGGCACATCACCTCCTGCTGAACCTCTCAAAAACTGAACTGCTGGTCCTCCCAGCCAAACCTACTATACACCACGACATCAACATCAAAACTGATTCCCTATGCCTCGCCCCCAACAGGGTGGTGAGAAACTTAGGGGTTATGATTGATGACCAGCTAACCTTTTCCAATCATGTCACCTCAGTTGCCCGGTCATGCCGCTTTGCACTTTACAACATCAGAAAAATCAGACCTTACTTAACTCAACATGCTACTCAACTCCTGACACAAGCTGTCGTAATCTCAAGACTAGACTACTGTAATGCCCTCCTGACGGCCCTGCCAGCCTGCACAGTGAAACCTCTTCAGATGATCCAGAATGTGGCGGCACGCCTGGTCTACAACCAACTGAAAAGGTCACATGTCACCCCGCTGCTCATCGAGCTCCACTGGCTACCTGTAGCAGCCCGCATTAAATTCAAATCTCTAATGCTTGCCTACAAAGTTGTCTCCGGTACTGCACCTACTTACTTGAATGCCCTTATACAGGCATATGTTACCTCACGACCGTTGAGCTCCTCCAATGAACGACACCTGGCTCTGCCACCCGTTCATTCAAGGCAATCTAAACTCTTCTCGTCTGTTGTTCCCTGTTGGTGGAACACACTACCAGTTCCTATTAGATCAGGGGCGTCCCTCTCTACCTTTAAAAAACTCCTGAAGACCTCCAGCTCTTCAGAGAGTACCTTCTCTCCTAGCACTACACGACAAATCTACACCTTAAAGAATCGTCACTAGCACTTATTGCTGCACTAACACTTCTTATTGCACTATACCTTGATTGTTCCCTTCTCTGTAAGCCGCTTTGGATAAAAGCATCTGCTGAATGACTAAATGTAAATGTAAATGTAGTTCAGCATTAAAGGCACTAGTTGCAATAGCAATGCTAGACATAGATGATAAAAAAAGATCAAGAAGGGATTTTGTATAAAAGTGTACACAGAGTACTGATGAAGTATCACTGTATGAATAAACATGACTATAGAAGTCTACAAAGATTGAAGATTGTGTTTATCAGTAAAATGGCAAGTCCTGGTACAGGAGCAGCAGTAATTGTTGATAGTGCATATTTTGCAGACAGCAGGCCTTTTAGATGAAGAGTTGAGAAGTGTGGTGGTGCGTGCAGCCATGCTGCTGTAACGTCTGCCAGACGGTAACAAGGGGAACAGTCGACAAGCTGGGTGGCTGTGGTCCTTTAAGATGCTGTGTGCCTTCTGAAGACACTGCTGTTGAAAGTGATTGCAGTGATGTGCCTCTTCCACCACTCTCTGTACTGCAGCTGTGATGTGACTGATGCAGCGCATCATCAAGCTCTCTGTGATGCACCTGTAGAAGTTTGTAAGGATGCTGGCGCTCATGACAAACTTCCAAAGACTCCTTAGGAAATAGAGCTGCTGGCGAGTTTTCTCGAGCACGGTGTCATGTGTACTGTCCAGGGGAGGTCCTGCACACCCTTTCCACCTCAGCATCCCCAATGTAGATGTATGATGTCTGTCTCCTGAAGTCCACAATCATCTCTAGCTTTGCTGGCATTGTTCTGACACCAGCTGGTCAGTTTCTTCACTTACTCTCTGTAGGCTGTCTCATTGTTGTTGTTAGGCGGCTGTGGTTCAATCCCTGGCTCCTCCAGTCGATGAAGTGTCCTTGAGCAAGATACTGACCTGTGTATAAATGTGTGTGAATGGTTAGCTCCTAAAACTGATGAGCAGTTGGCACCTTGCATGGCAGCTAATGCCATCAGTGTATGAATGTGTGTGAATGAGATATGTAGTGTAAAAGCGCCTTGAGTGGTCGAAAGACTAGAAAGGACCTTTTACCATTGTTAACCATGATGAGGCCCAGGATGGTTGCGTCAGCAAACTTAAAGATGATTTTGGCAGCACAGTCTTCAAAATAATGAGTCCACAGCTTTGAAACGTGTGTAAAAGCATATCAGGCCACGTCAAACATTATGATTATATTCAAGGAATAAGATATCTTGGAGCCAGTGTGGACATAGTTGTGTTTCACCAGCAGGGTTCTGTGCTACAATTTCAAACTGGATCCCTTACTGAAATTCTATTTGTAGTAAGCTGTAATCTAGTGCAGATCACCAGTGTGTGTGCGTGTGTGTATTTGTGTGGATGAGCAGAAGACAAAGACATAGTTCTTCCTCCCACAGTGTGTGATAAGCCAGGAACACTGCTGCAAGTCATTCTGACACACACACATGCTCATACACACACACATATAGCCCCTCTTTCTGCCCTTGGCCTTGTCCTACACTCATGTATAGAGATGCGCACACACACACACACACACACACACACACACACACACACACGCTTCCTTCAGCTACCGAGGTAGCAGCAGCCCAGCCACCCGTTTGCAGGATTTCATAGTCATAATGAGCAAATATATATTCAGGAAGAGACCAAAATACACCAGAAGATGAGACGCCATCTCCAAGTAGGAAGGATCCATAATTACATGGTTAATTAAAACTGGATAAACGAAAAGCTAATTGCAGGGAAATGTGATTAATGAAGCAGTAGGTAGGTGTATGTTGCCAGATTGACAGTCACAATTGTAATAGAGAGAGGCTCTGTGAGTGTACTGTATTTTAGCTATAGGGTGGTTCCAGCATATGCAGCAGAGTGATCATTCTAATATGATGTGATTACTTAAGTTTATGAATTAATAAGCAGCATAGTTTTACAAGTCTTTATTTATGTTTTTGTTGCAGGAAATCCATGAGCCCCCTGAAACAGAACCCATCCAACCTGTGCCATATTTTAGCACTCATGTACACAGGTTCATTTTTGTGTGTACTCTCCACCCAATGGTGAAAAATAATTGGAGTTCTGCATTGGCAAAATATGCTGCTGCACTTCTATGAATATGTAACTGATGAAGGCAGAGGGACAGAGACAGAGACAGAGACAGAGAGAGAGAGAGAGAGAGAGAGAGAGAGAGAAGAGAGGGTTCTGCCTGATTCCCATTCATGTGAGGCAGAATAAAATAATCTTTTTGATTTGTAAGCAGCAAAATCTCTTTGCTGTCAGCGCTGTGCTGCACATTTTCATCTTGATTTAAGCAGTGTGTCCTTGCCTGCCTGTGTTTGTGGCGTCATACCGACGGGCTGTGTGATGTCTCACTGTACTGGACCGTTGTTGTTTTCTTTTGTCACAGCTTCAGAAATGCCACAGCAGCATCAACATGCTCAGGCTCGCAGGGACTCCGTCTAGGATGCAACACTCTCTTTCTAATGCCAGAACCAACAAGCTGCACTGCTCCTTGAGGTAATAGCTTTGGGCCATGACTAGCCTGGACTGTACTGGCCTGATCCTGGCATGGCTTAGCACCATATAATTCCTGGGCTAAATCTGGAGGTCAGGGAACACTGTGTCACACTGTGCATCTCCCCTAAGGCACATGCTAAAGAAATAGGACAGCCAAGTGCAAGGGTATTCCTGCAAAAAAGGATGAAAAGGACCGACATAGCTGTGGATGAGGCAGTCATTCGCTGCCAAGCAGAGAATACAGGAGAACACTACAAACATGGATGACACCACTGCAGCTGCTGCTTCAGCGACACACACACAGTAAAGTGACCCTCACATTCAATGACAGGCAGCATCAGGCCTGGACTTGACCAGAAAGTGTGTCTCAAGGCAACAAAGCCAGATAGTAAAAGTGGCTTTACACACACACTTACACACTCTACATTCTACCTATGCTACAATAAACCCTGGACATATCTGCTGCTGCAAAACCATGTGACCCACAGAGTGGACAAAATACATGTCCAATGAAATCTCAATTATTTCATTTTAAATAAATGTAATAAAGTATTTGTAGGTACTTATTAGTTTAGTTTTAACACACTAAAATGAGACCCCCAAATAACTGTAGCTAAATACAATGTTGACGTCGACATGCTCAACTTGAATCCGTTCAACTTTGGAGGGATGAGGAATTTGTAAAGAGGAGAACTGCTCTGATCTGAAGGGAGGAGACTTCAGAGGAGCCACGGAGGTGCTCTCTCACACACACACACACACACACACACACACACACACACACACACACACACACACACACACACACACACACACACACACGCACAGCCTCAGTGCCTGCCACTGATGTGAGGTAAACAATTTGAATGCTTTCTGTGTGAACACACCAGTATTGATCTATGACAAGCACCGGATGTTGGAAAATTCCACGTCCTCACAAAGCCTAAACAAGATAGTCATCATCATGTCATGAAGCTCATCTTGGTTTACTGTCTGCAGTAATATTTTGTGTCTTCACGATGAAGTAAGAACTAGCAGTTAACAGCTGAGAGTCACTTCAACGTGTGTGTATAGAATATACTGTATGTTTTAATGAAACTGAAAATGAACTTCTGTCTCGTGCAAACATTAAAAGCATTACTGTTCATGGATCTCTGTATATTAGGGAAACAAAAGGCTGATTTCTGGAGATAAACACTTGATAAGATTCATCAGAGTGATCCATGACACACACCCATATGAATGTTTTATGAACTTTTGCCTTTTTTTGTAAGAGTGTTTTCTCTATAGTGGTTTACATTTACATAGCTAATTATTGGAAGGAATAGGCTTCATATACAGTGGACAAAGAAGACCACTAATGGATTTGTTGGGCCTATGTGACGGGGGTTCCCAGGGCTTTGGATTAAGTGCAACAGACTTTGAGACGATCACGTCCCACGGCATGTTACGACCACCCAGCTGTGAAATGTTTCCGTCATAGGCCAATTTAATTCCTGGTTGACTGCTTTAAATTCACCACCACATGTATGCCTCTCCCTTACAACAATTAGCCATAATGTAAATTCCTTTAATATCAAATCATGGGTAACATTCCTAACAAATGAAGATATGTGCCAAATGGGTGTGAACATTTTTAAAGTTATATATAATACAGGTCAAGTTGATACAGAAATGTTCCTTCCAGCTGATTGACAAACTTTGTTTTTTTTTGTCTTGTGCTCCCTTCTCTGTCTTTAACAATGTCCTGCTCATCCTTTTCTCAGCTTTTCACAATGTAACACAATTGTGAGCAGCAGGTTCACACTGTGGATGACCCGTCTCAGGGACTCTGAGGATATTCTCATCAGTTACACCAACTCAGCAAAATGTACAGCTGTGATGCCTGCACGCTCAGCACTTTTATAAAGCTGACATATTCACCCCAAATTAGTTTTCCATTGTTAGAGTCACTGCTCACCTTGATGATGAGGTCCAGACATTTTCCTCAATAAATCCACAGTTTGAAATGACTTGAGATGATAAGCAGCTATTTAAAGCAACATCCACTGCATGACTTTTACATCAAATTCTCTCTTCACACCGGAGGGTCCACTATCCTTTAAATGACATCAATTAAAACCCAATAATTCATGCTCCAACCATTGTATTGAACAACACAGGGAAAGCTGAACCCATTTTTTAAACCATTTGAGATTTGAACTTGCTTGGTCCTAAACCCACTTCTTCTTCTAGCCATTCATTTCCTGCTCTCAGGTTCACTGTGGAAGTCAGTGAATGTGGAATATTTAAATGACTTTACACAGAGGAAATGAAAAATACAATTCCATGTGGTGTGGGGATCATATGCAGTTTCAGTCTAACCGAGGTGGAACACATAGTCAGCTCTCTCACACCTTCCCATGGCTGGAAATGGTTTTCTGTCTCTTGACTCTGTTCAAATCCTTTTTAGCAGTTCCTTTTTCAATTGGTTCATTGCTCTCAGATGTGTACTGTACCTCTGGGCCTTCATTCTGCTGGACTCTGGACACCCCTTTACTGGGAAAAATGGCCCACCTCTCTCACAGAGCAGCAATTCTCATCCATAACCTTTGCAAAGAAGCTCAGAGGACATTTGCACATTTGGAAGAGAAATGGAAGCATGAAGTCCAGGTTCCACACCGAAGGGAGCTGCAAAATACAGCTAGAGAGGCGAAGAGGCATCATCCACTCCTCAGTTCATGTTTAAGAGCAGAAGACTGACACTCTGAAACATTTGATACAATATGTATCAGTCTGAGTTGCCTTTATGTTTATTCATCTCTGTGTATAATAGAGTCTGTGTGCATCTATTTATCAGTGGTAAGCCTTACAGTGATATTAAACTGCTCTTTTTGTTTAGATGAGATTTGAAGTATTGTTTCCAGGGCAAAAATCCACCATCCTGGTCCAACTTGTTCCTCGCAGTCTTTACGCCCAGATCATATTCATAATTGGCTCAACAATTACAATGTCTGTCCCTGCCTTTAAATGATAGAGCTAACACTACATTCACAATAATTCTTCATCTGTAGGTCTCATTGTCGTGCCATTTGGTTTTCCTTTGTTCCTGTTTTTGTTCCAGCTGTGCAGATCTTTGTTTTTACACTGTTTGGAGTAGCATGGCATGACAGAAGCTTCAATAGAATAAAATAAAGATACAGTGCAGTATGTTTCATACATGTGATACCTCCATCTGCTGTTTGACTGAGGCGAACTAGTGGTAATGCAAATATGCAAATAAGTGTATTCTGCACATTATGGGCATGTAATGGATTTCACTATGCATGGCTGGACAATTTGTGTACAGTACAGCCATCTGTAGAGCAGAGTATTCTAATATTTAATGTTTTTATCATGTTGTATATTCTATTTATCTGAATTAGTTTCCAGTTTGGTTAATGAGTTGTTGTTCGCATTCGCTATTTTATTTTGGTCTGTACCTTGTTGTATCCAACATGCACGTAACTATTCATGCCCTTGACTCTACTGTATGATATACTGCAAATATTTTCTCTACATCTTCTTAAAGTAGGGGTACTACTCTATTGAAGGTAAAAATTGTTACTATTTTTGTAGTTTGTTTTCAGTGACATCACCTCAAAATCACGTTACCTTACCTTTAAGTTACTGTATGTCATCATACATTCAAAATTAGAGTTTTCAATGGTACTATGCTCATCGTTCTGGTAAAATCTAAATTTTTTCGTGAAACTTTATACACCGCCTGTATGTTATTGTAACGTTAACATTGTTCTGTGACCGGTCCAGATTATCCAGAGGATGCTCTGAGCACTTTGAACGTTTGAATTTCTGAACAGGGTTCGAATTTTCTGCGTGTGATCCCGCAGTCAACTTGATTTCTTTCTTCCTGCTGCTTTCAAGCCATACTGTGAATTTAGTGCATACATACTGTAAGTAATGTGTGTACTCGGAAAGAAGGGTGTGTGCCAAGTGTGCAGTCTGTTGGTAAGTGCCTGAGGAGCAGCTGAGGCAATCAAGCATAAGACTGCAGTCACTTCTTATTCAGTCAAGGCAGCGTGGGACACCTGTGATGTCCAGTGCGACTGCTCGGTCTCTCCACCAGAACCGGTGGCAACGCTGCAGGCTTGATATGATGGAAACTGGTAGTTAAATAAAGTGTATATGGCTATGAATATAATAGATATTACTTATGTTTGATAAAGTGCTAAACTGATTAGAAAGCACAACATATGATGCAACGAAGACAGAGGAGTTGTATTTCAGAAACGTTCTCACTGATCAGAGAGTGCATCCCTGAACTCATGCATCCCTCAAAGGTTATGGAGCAGAAATGCTGCAAATGCCTGTAATTTCACTTTTCTCTATTTCAGAAGATTTGAATCACCAGTATTTATTTTACTTTACTTGTCTATGCCCATTTTACTGTCTATGAGTCCTCATGTATTTCTTTGGCAAACAATTAATTTCTATTTTCTAAATTTTTATTAATTTCATGTATGGATGAACAGACCTGTATGAGAAGTCCATCCTGCCCTGAACATGGCAAATCAATCAACACCATGCTTTATTGCCATCATTAGCCCCTATTTGTGTAGCAGTATGGCTTAATGAAGTCTCTGTGCCGTTATATGATGACTACCATCTCCATATTGAGGTGGGTAGAACCTGGGAATAAGACTGTACTGTCTGTAGTTTGAGTTAGACTGTCTACAGCAAAGTCATGGCATTGGTGTGTATTAGTGTGTAGGTTATGGACTGCAAAGTAGTATGTATAATTCCAGTGCTGCTGCACACACACACAAACCACCCCAAAGCCTATAATAGATGAGTGTTTGAAGTTCATTTAAGGTCTCAGTGTTTTGTTGAGTAAAAAGGTTTAACAATGCCAGCAGCTTTTATAAAAAGCAATGACGTTCTAAAAACAAACTCCATAATTATTCCTCAACATTTTCACATGACTTCCAGGATGTGGCTGGCTATATACACTTTTGAAAAAGGGCATGTATAAATTATCAGTCAACATTCTTTTGATAAAGGGATTATTAGTCTGGCTGGCAGCAATATGTAAAAATCCCAAAGTTCCCAAAACTCAGCATAATGCCTTGTTATTGACATATCCTTAAGCCATAACTCAGGCTAATGATCAAATTGTCAAATGTCAAAAATGTCAAATTGTTTTAGCAATGCAGAGGATATTTAGCTAAAATGTAAAATTCTTAAACACATACATTGAAATACACGTGTGAAAGTCTTGGATGGAAATCTTCTTGAACAGAAGACTGAACAAACTGCAGTAACAAATTCAAAACCCCTAAGAAGAGTAAAAACCAAAGATGCTGAACAGGCCTTCAACTGGAAAAACTGCAGTCTCCACACAGGTTTCTGTTTCTGTTTACTCATTGTCTGTCAGGTATGGCGGCAGGTTATGCATATCTGACTATCAAAAAACACTATTAAACCTTCATCTCTTTTAAAAGCTAAGCATGTTGTTTAAAAAAACAGCTTCCATAATCTAAAACATGCTATTTTAATATCTAAATCCTCAAAACTAGAAAAACCGGAGCCTATACTACTTGACTGACAACACTCCCTGCATGAAAGCAGGTTATCACAGCGCCTAGCATGACCAGCAGCGTATACAGTTGTCAGATGGCATCAGCTCAACCAGGTCCAGACACTGGGCCATGCCAGGCCATACGCACTCCCACAGTCTCTGGGGGCAGTTCTTCTGCGTGTATTTTTAGACAATGCCACCTTATAAGCACAGCCTGGTCGCATAACATCTATGTAGTTTAAGTGGAGCCCTCTCCCATCAAGGCAATGTGCCCTTTTACCAGGAGCCTAAGGTCGCCTGCAGACCCAACATAGATTTATTGTGACATTTGAAAAAACAAAGATGTGTGAAGCTGGTCCGGGTTTGATTACAAATTTTGTCATCATGCTTCAAAAGCCAAACCACAGTCAATGTACCATATGATTTAGAAATGTTCAGTCCAAATGAAAATCGCATTTGGCTTTTTGTTGTCAAAAATAATGTCAGCATGTTTTTGCAATATATTCTTACTAGTTTTCTATTATTAAAATAAAAACAGGTCTATGTTCATGCAGGTTAATGTGCTGTGGCTGAATAGCTAATGAGCTCTTTGAGCCTACAAAACATTATGTTAGCAGTACACTTCTATTTAGGGAATGTTTGTGTGGTGACTCATTCGACAAGTTAAGGTGTAGCAAAAGACACGTTAATGTTTTGTTAGACTCTTGTGTGGTGTAGCAGGCTGCCCTCTGCCTCAGTGTGACCATCTGCTCTGCCTATGACAGAACCAGTGTTGGGCAAGTTACTCTAAAAAAATAACTAGTTACAGATACTAGTTACTTCTCCCAGAAAGTAACTAAAGTACTTACTGAGTTACAAATTATAAAAGTAACTAGTTACTTTGAAAAAAGTAACTATTGCGTTACTTTCAAGTAATTTCGGTGTGTCAAAGAATTTGGACCCCACCTCCACCCCTCTTTGACGGAACTTAAAATACATGTGCATGTTCAATTATTTATGATAAATCTGAATATTATAATGAAATGGACACTTCATACAATACATAACAGAAATCCACAGTACACAAATCTAAACTATTTTAACGTTGCTGTGGGAAAGTGAGACTAGCATCCAATAAAATGTCATGGATTATTGTAGATATTATAATTACTATGTTTATAGAGTGGATCGATAAAAATAACACAATAGATGTTTTGGAACTTTTGATATTTATTGCACCTCAACAGGCCACAACTAAGCAAAATTAAATTATGCTTGTTAAGCAATGTACCAAAAAATAAATAATATATTCATTCTTTGTAGTTGGAAGAAGCAGTACTTTTGGACTATTCCTGTTTCTCGTTGACTCACGTGAATGTCCTGTGTCGTCTTTGTTTGTCTGATCAGACTAGTCGCTAGGCTACGCAGGCTTTCGAATTTGTGTAAGCAAAGCAACACCCGCCCAACTCCACCTCTGATTGGCTTACCATGGAATTTTACTCAACCTCAGCCAATCGTCATCATTTATGCGATGTCTCGTGCCCCCGCCCTCACCAAGGATTAAGGAGGAACAAGAAAAATCTTTGCCGCTCGGCTCAGAGATCTAGTTGGTCTGATGAAAAACAGCTGCCTTCAATCAGAGTAACGCGCCGCATTTTTTGGCAGTAACGATAACGCCGTTATAATGATGGGAAGAGTAATCAATTAGATTACTCGTTACTGAAAAAAGTAACGCCGTTACTAACGCCGTTATTTATAACGCCGTTATTCCCATCACTGGACAGAACACTACAGTATTCCATTAAATAATGCACAATTATGCCATCATGAAACCAAAAAAAAAAAAATAAATAAAATGTAGTTTTTCCCCTTTGGATTTTGAATGTTCACAAAAGAAAAGCCCAGAACAATATTCATGGAGGACATGACTCAGTGAGTCCGACCTTTAGATTTAGATAGTTTGGTTTTGTTCTGACACAAGCATTTACATTCTGAGGAGCATGAATATCTACAACAAATTATGTGGAAATTTGACCATGTGTACTTTATCATCAAGTGAACAGCCCCCCTACGCCGGTGCTCGATAAAAGGTCAGGAGGTCATCACAATTACCCACCTGAGCACAGGTGGACAGTGCAAGGAACTTCTGCTTCCAGCTGTATTTTTCCTCACATTCACATAACAATTAGAACCTCACTGTTCCTCAACTCAGAAACAAAAGAGTAACCTGGATAATTAAAAAAAAACCTGGAAATTGCATTTTTGGTCCGGTGCTAACTTTTAGTGCCAAATCAAGAAGTAATGTGCCTTTTATACAACAGCTTTGTGGGAGTCAGAGTGGTGGATCAAAATAATTTTAAAAATGTTAAATCAATGAATGTTAAACAAGCCTAATCTACAGTGATGCACTGGGGCTGTACATATGTACACTGATGCTGACAACACTTCTGTTCTGATGTTAAGCAGGTATAATGTTTACAATGTTCATAATCATAATTTTGCATGCTAGCATGCTAACATTTGCTGATGAAAATGTCATAAGATTTGCAGGTGAAGATGATGATGACCCCTTACATGTATTACAATTGATCCTTAAGGGGACATGAACATCAGTACCAAATTCCATGGCAATCTACCCAACAGTTGTTGAGACAGACAGACAGACATTTTCATCCATAGAGTCATGCAACTAGCATAGCAAACAATGATGAATTAAATGTAATCTACAATGTTTGCATTGCAAACTCCACAGGTTCTTTGACTTTGAATAGAAACTGTAGACTTTGCACCAATCTTTGACCACAGAACCAGAGATTTCATAACATCTTTGTTCATCTTTTGTGCCGATTTCACAATTTTTGTAAGAAATAAGTCTTAAATACAATATAATTGGTGTAAATTATATTGTTTCATTTGACTACACATTTGCCTCTTAGGTTCATGGTATTAAAATAGCGCTGCCTTTGCCGTCTCTTTGGCAAACTTTATCTGACTTTATCTGATTTGTTATGTAAGCTTTAGAAAAGACTGATGAATTATCTGAATTTGTAACTTAACCTTTGAAACAAAACAGAGCTTTAGGCAAATGCAATACATGCTGATTTATTAAATAGGCTCACAAAACTTTATGGTTTATTATGTCAGTTTTAATCCTATTAGTTGAATTTTCCAGTACACTTTGTCAAGAACAATCTGTAAAACATTTCCACACAAAGCTGCTAGAAGTCCACCAAGCCAAGTGCAAGTCATGAAACATGTCTCCTAACCCCTAACTAGGTTACATTAATAAGAATCAACTATGGCTTGTTCATATTGACGTGGAAAGAAAGAAAAGAATGATAAAAGGTTGTTGAGGTCATCGTCATTACAGTCAAAAGTTTGACTTAGGCTTATACAGTAGCTGCACCACAAAGAGGTGAAGTAATGATTATTTATTATTTGAGGTTTAAGATGATTATTTCTGCATGTTGTGCAGTCTTATGAAGACAGGTCATTCAGTGCCTGTTTTACAATGTGTTACTACACATCACAACAATAAGCAGCTGAGAAGATTTTACTAAATACCGGAATATTCTTCTTCTATATATGTTCACACATACAGCTCTGAACACCACGGAGACATTGATGTTCTGTTTATAATACTTTCTGGAGTTTGTTCTGGAGAATTTGTAGATGTAATCAGCTGCTCACTGACAATAAAATCTTTGTGATATAAAAAAGGAACAGGAATGGTCACCCATGTCCATTGGAGGGCCTTAGCAGATAGCAGACACACCTATTAGACATGGTAGCAGCTGATTTTGTCATGTCAGAGGTCAGATGGATTTTGAATATGCATATATATTATAGTCATTTTGTACTATTGCATAATACATGCATTGTCTTCGTCTTCACTCTGGCCCAGTATCTTCATGGTTTTGTCATACTCCACACCCAGAGCTTATTCGAACTCTGAAAATATAAAAGCAGCTCCCAGACCTTTACATCATAGACTTGCAGGGAAACTCTGAGCTCAGCCCTCCCCCACACCAATGCCTTTAGATGATACAAGCCATCAAGGTCGCCTCACATGAACTAGCATGGAGCATCAACAAGAGCTCTTTTCCTGTTTCTCCCCTGCTCAGTGATGCTGCAGTGTGGACAGTGATTCTGGGAAAACAACCCTGTACAACAGAGGTGTGGAAATGTCTCGATTCTGCATTGTGACGCAGATGTAGAAGATTCTGCACCGATGCAGTGACAGCATATAATTACAAAATGACTGCAGACTGATGTTGATTGTTGATTTTCTGGTTTATGGTTTCTATAATAAAGTTTTTACGTTACATCGCTGTGTTGAATTGTGAGTGAACATTAGGCTACTGCAGAATCTTTGCCTAATCAACATTACTGATCATGTTGGGAAATATGGTGGTGGGAGGCAGAAATCATCAATGAGTGATGTTGCCGTCTCAATAGCAAATCATGATTTTGTATCAGCCACTTTCATATTAGTGCAGCAGTTGGCTGGTGGCTGGTGCTAATTTCCCATCTTGATTGCTATGCATCCAGAAGCATCAAGAATCGTTGGTAGGTGAATCTTAATCCAATCGAATCACAAGGCCTGTGAAGATTTACACCTCTAGTATCCATGAAACTAATTTCCGTGCCATCCACCATGTCCACCGTGTCAAAGCAGACACAGATTGGACCTTGCAGAAATACACAAAATACAAGCAGCTTTGATACTGAGAGCATTTGAACAAAAGTATAGATTGTCCGCCTGTATCTGTCAAACTTTCAGACACCATGTACTGGGGGGCTCATCACTTTTCACTCTGAACAGACAGTCAGTGCGAGTAATGAAAGGTTCAGTACAATGCTAAGATGAGGAGATAGAGTACATGACTACTGTGTCTGAGAGGTCGCAAAAAATCTAATCAAATCAATCAAAGAAAGTCAGAGAAAGAGCTTTTGTAAAAATGTGAGGAAGGAAAAGGGCAAGAGAGGATAAGAAGACAGGGAGGGAAGACAAGAGGTGGGAAAGAGGTAGGATAAGAGAATGTAGAGGAAAGAAGATGAAAAGAGGGGGATAAGAGAAAAGGGATGAGAAAAACAATAGAAAGGGAGAGAATAATGGAAATGAACAGGAACAAAAGAAAGGAAGGTATAAAGGAAAGGATAGAAAAGGGAGGAGAGGAAAAAGAAAAGTGAAATTAAGGAAAATGGTGGAAAAACAGATGAACAGATGTGGCGTGAAATTAGCCTCAAAACCCGGACACATAAAATGTATGTGATACTAGCACACAGACGAGAGGGCAATTGAATAGACAGTGCCTGATGTTTGGTTTGGTCACTGACAGAACAACAACCATTTCGTCATGGTGAAGCGAATGAGTCTTACAATAAGTGAACATCTTTAAGAGATCCTATTTTAATATTGTTTGAGTTTAATATTGTTAACCCCCAATGTGTAGGGTTTAGTCGCATCTAGTGGTGACAGATAGCAGCCAGATGAATACCCCTTTGCTCACCCTCACCTTCCAAGCATTAAGAATGTTATGGAATTTTCTATCCTTAGGTTACACGAGGTCACGTGTGGGCCTTGAGGTCCTCAGCAGTATTAGTTGTTTGACTTTGACTGGGAACAGGAGGTGCCAGTCTATCTCAACACTGTGGTGGCCAGGGTCGAAGAGACCTATTGCTGCCTTCTTAGACATAATAGATAGCTGGCTGTTGACGTTTCAATCTGCGTAAACAGACAACAGTGTCTCCAGACTAGAATATGTTGACAATAACACCTCCATGGGTAAAGACATTCTCTTTGACTAATTCTGGGCGTATAGTATTTGTGGTGTTATCTTGGGGTTTAAAGTCTATCCACCAGGATGAGTTGGGCAGAATGTGAGACCGACTCAGACACTTCTGATGTACTTTGAGAGTGTCTCTAATTCTCCTTGGCCATGTGTCAATAAATATTACAGCATAAGACATCAGAGGCTCCTGAACACTTTCTTCCCTCCTGACCTCACCATTGACCTTTGACTTCAGCAATTTCTCCACAACAAAGAGAGACTATGATGGCTGTGAAACTACGGGGACTATCTAAAGCAAGTGTTGAGTTTGTTTGTTCTGTAAAAACATGGTGGAGTCTGTGACGGCATCTGTCTTGATAAAAGGTCCATTCTAAGAATAAACACTTTTGAAAATATAACTTATGGATATTATGTTTAACTTCTGACATTTTCTGTAAACAGAGCCCCCTAAATGTGACACACTGGACCTTTAAAGGTACTGATTTAGTTTACAGTATGCACTACAATACTCTGTTATAGCTAGGCTTTGATAAATATTTGATGTTAGAGAGCCAAAAAGGGGTCAGAGTCAAAAAGTGCTGGCTGCTGAAAGTGACTACTCAAAGAGGCGGAGACATCAGCCAACACCATCCCCAACTTTCAAAGTCTCAAAAGGGAACTTTACGAGCAAATGCTGAGCAGTTGCAGGTAGGTAGGAAGGGGTCAAGCTTGCAGTACTCACAGTCCTGAGCTTACAGGTACTGGGAGAAGGTCTTCTGTGATATTTCATTGCACTGCCGTGGTGCATCATTTGCTTGAATTTGAGCAGAAATGCTGCTTTGCACGGATGGTTTTCAGTTTGCAGAAACTGTTCTGTTTGACACTAATTAAATGACATAAATGATGCATTTGACAGGGGAGGCAAAGGTAGACAAAGAGAGTAGAGAGCGCTGGGTTAGAGGGGAAATGTACAGTGAAACAGAAAAGCAAGTATAGATGATTAGCTGAGACAGCGAGAGAAAGCAATAATGTCCCTTGGTTTGTCCTGATCTGGTCCAGAAGCCCACGTTTTCCGACTGATAGCTGTCAGACTCCCACTAATCAGAGTGGAGAGTCCCTTCACTCCAGCCTCTCCATGGCCTCACCTCCTCCATTGCACTATGCCAACCATAATGTCCACTTGAAAGGAATTTGGAATGGAAATGCATCTTTCACTGTGACATAAACATAAAACCTCAACATGCACCATCAAATCTCAGCAGTGTGATGCTTATCAGAGCGTGGGCAGAGGTGAATAGTGGATGTAAAATACATGTTTTTGACCTCCTCTTAATGGAGACATAGAGGAACAGAAGGCGCTTCAAGTGGTAAAGGCTACACTTACCAGACAACACACCATCAAAACACTTCATGAACACAGAGTGACAGGACACATAATTGTGCCATAATTGTTATGTCAAAAACATCATGTACTTCCAATGTACATGACAGTGAGGACTGGAAACCTCACAATATGTCTTTGTGTTAGATGAAAGGTTGGCATCCCTGGTTGACAGGGGTGCAGGTTGGCACTATCAGCAATTCTGACACCCAGGGGGGTGGGGGTTGGGTTGGGAGGGGTCACATGTGTGTAGGGAACAGCAGGAAAATCCATTAACAATAAAGGTGTCCACATGAGACTGGCAAGCTATGGACTGATGTGTGTGCATGTTTCTCAATGATTACTGAGACCATGTGGAAACAGGGTGGACCAGAAGACACATCATTCACACAGAACTCACATTGTCTGTTCGGAGCTTCTTGGCAGGGCAGCCTCCATCCACAGGATGTAGCATGTAATACAGCCGCACTTTGTTGGCATGTTTCCGACTCTGAGAGAAAGAAAAGGAAAAACTCTATAAGTGAAGCAGAATAACCGTGGTAGAGTCCTCTTTTGATATTATGTGGAAGAACATGTCTTGAATAGTGCAGGCACAGTGTCCATCAGCAGGCTCCACATACACTAGTCAGTGATGAATTATCTGTGTATTACAGTTACTTAAATGTCTTAATGTGTTTTTGTTTCTAGGTAAAGCCAAGGTCAGCATCATTGTTAATGGTACTACTACCTACAACTGCCACATGATTCCAGTCAAACTGTAAACAGCATCAGATTCTGTCTAAAGCAGAAACAGTTCTATCTGACACATCTACAGGCTGTCATGAACAGGCAATACAACCGGTATTAGTACATATACTGTCTGGTTTTGGGCATAGGCCAGTTATCACTCTGCCTTACATACTGTTGTGGTTGCCATAAGCCTGAGAAATGTATGAATTTATTAATGTGCAGAAAGCTCAAAAGAATGTGATGTCTCTACATAATCATCACTGGTTTTAGATTAGAGCATTTCTAGTTTAATCACATTATACAGTAACTACAATCAATAAATATTGTGTAAAATGATGAAAATGATGACTTGAAGAATCATGAACAAAACAAATCAAATAAGTTATAAATACTGAACTTTAAAAAATGACTGAATTACATCCAGCTTTAAAACAATCATACATCCCAACAAGTCTTCTAAATATCACAACAAAATATGTCACGAGTAAGTACCCTCTGGTACCACACACATTCTCTGATCTGACGCTGCTACCAGCAGGAAGACATCATTTGTCATTGCCCTTCAAAATTATTATAACTCACACAAAAATAAAAGCATTTCCTCATTTTCTCAGCATTATGGGTAAGGTTTGGTTAGGGCTCAACATTTGAGCTAAAATGACAATTTAGGGGACGATCATCACTATGAATAACATCTACTTGATTAAATTTTGGAACAATTGTGGTAATGGTCAAAAGAAACCAATGTTCACTTTTGGTAAGTGTCACATCTACCCACTCTAACAACCTCCCTATACAGACTTTGTGGCTTTATAATAATGACAAGCTGCTTCCTCTTTTACTAGGGGCTTCAGCTGTACATCATTTGCTGAAATGACTAATTCTGTCATTTCTGGGGCGAGAAAAGGATGAGATGCATCTATTTTTGGCACACAATGTACCCATAGTAACCTCACTGGGAGAGAACCAGAAGATGTTGCCTGAGTCAATCCAATTCTAAAATATTCCACAACCTTACCTCACTTTCAAGTACAAGTAATAAAAAATAAACATAGTCAAAGAACAGAGTAAAGTATCCCCACAGCTGAGAGTGGATCTAGTATCAATAATATAAATATCAATGTGTGTGTGTGTGTGTGTGTGTGTGTGACAATGCTGGTGGAGTCAGTATCAACACACCATCATGTACTAATGATGTTGTGATGAAAAATTGTCATGTTAAGTGCCTCTCTTTCACAATACAGTTAACTCCCTGTTAAAATATGCTTTTAGAGAAAAAGGCCAGGAGAAGTGTCATATCATGGAGCTTATTTCAAAAAAGGCACACATTATTTATAAAAACTTTGCCTGAACACAGTGCTTTGCCTTCCAGAGTGTGCATTACCTGCCCTTTCCAATACACACTCCTGTTTCAAAGATCTGGCTTACATTTGTGCCAGGTTAAGGTCCCATTAAAAATAGGTGAAGACTGTCAAATGAAGTGCATGCTGCCGCTCCTTGACACTGGATTGAATTGATAATTAGTGCTCGGTTCACTGGGGGTGAAACAGGAGTCTTCTTACCAGCCGCCCATCGATCCCCCAGGATCTCATAACACAGCCAGTGCATGGGAAATACAGGATTTAGAGGGACGGAGTAGTTTATTTTGAAATGATTCTGCTTCACGAGGAGCAGCTTCAGATGTCAACATACAGAAAGGGGAGGGAAAAACCTCCCTGTGATACCGTTGTATCGTCAGGGAAAGCCAGATGAGTGAGAGTTTATAGTTACAAGATAGTGTGTAGTGAGGCATGCAGCAGCATGGACAGGTGCCCGGTGCGTTACTCTGTCAGGCAGAAGGACAGCCACCGGCTTCTCTTCACAAGGGCATGACAGACGAACTTATCCCGCCTGGTTGGGGGGTGAGAGCGAGGCTGCACAATCTATTTGTCTTGCCTGTCTGCTTTCCGGGCAGAGATACAGCAACCTGAGCTCTCCTGCTTCTTTGAGGGGAAAAAAAACTGATCCAGCCAGAAAAGCATTAAGGAAACATGGCTGAGTCAACTTAGTACACTTTAAACTTGCAAGTACTTAAGCAGTATTAGCAGAAAATAATAACAGTGATTATTTAGCTCAAATGAGGAGGAACAAAAGATAATCTGCCTTTATATAAAATACTGGTGTTACTACTTCTGTATTTCGGAATTGTGAAGTGGTTCTATTCATACAGTATTACCCGTCGAATAGAACATACTCACTGAAGGAGCAGAGATGTTTCAAACTCAGTATGAACAGAGAAAAAGGAACATTTGAGCATTTGGCTAAATAGCCAGAATAAAACAAATGACAGGACGACTTCTTTAAACAAAGGCTGAGTCAGCTTTGTTCTGTTCAAACTATTTGCTCCAATGCTAAAAATATGCTTAGAGGTTTGGATAATGATATGGAGAAAATCTTTTTCCACATTTCTCATTCATGGAACACAGGAACAAGACAATCAACCAGAGCTTAACACCAATTTCCAGTGAGGTCACAGTCAACATCACCACAGTGACATCCTCTGCAGCAGACTTGGCTTTGACTCAACCCTGAAATCATATCAGTGCCTTAAAAAAAAATAAAAAAATAAAAAAATAAAAAACTGCTATCAATTTCACTTCTGGTGTCCAGACACATTATTTATTATGTCACCCTGAAGTGCCTTTTATGCACTGAGGTAACATCTCTTCTTCACAGCAGAGTGCTATTTGGGTTTCTGCAGTGCAAACACTTCCACCTCCAAGCAGGATAGCAATGTTCCACTTCACCAGCTTACAGAGGAAATTACAGCAATTTCAATATTGGGCTTATTTAAAATTCCAATTAAATGTTAATTGTGTTCATTTTTATTTTAAAATTTTATGATTTTATGAAGAAAGAGTCTGGTACTATAGGTCTATTAACAATAGCTCATTTTTGATGGTAGGATTATTCACTTTCTTCTTTAACAGTGGAAACATCCAGGCAGGCTCTGTCTAACAGTAAGAAAACCAACCTAAACAGCTAACCAACCAATGCATTGTTTGCTGCACCATCAGTGTGTGAATGTGTATGAATGGTTAGCTCCTTGCATGGCAGCCAATGCCATCAGTGTGTGAGACTTTGTAATTAATTAATCGAAATTAATCACATTTTTAATCACATATAAATATTTGACCTGAGAACAGTGAGAAGCAATTTTTTTCACACAACTGTTTGCACAATTTGCACACAACCGTTCTCTTATCGACAGTTCCATCCGTCCATTTTTTAAAACAAAATTTCCCATCCACGGGGCCAACCAAAGCAGTCTCATCAGCTTCTTCCTTCATGTTTGGTTTGTTGTTGTTTGAAGTCATGAACGTTAGTTGGTGCTCCAGTATAATCGGTACGCCTGAAACTCATCCAGTGAGAAACGTTCCGCGGTGCAAAAATAAGTGCGATTAAAATGCGTTTTAACGCGTTAATTTTTGTGTAATTAATTAATCTTAATTAACGCGTTAAAGTCCCGGCCCCAGTTTTCGCACTTTGATTTTATACAGATTAAACACATGTTAAACACGAGCGTGCAGGACTCTGTTAAAAACCTTCTATGACACTGTGGTGGCATCTACATTGTTCTATGCAGTCATCTGCTGGGAAGGGGGAAGCACAGAGAAGAACAGGAAAAGACTCAACAAACTGGTCAACTCCCTGGTCACCCTGCATCAGACTGTAGAGGCCTTAAACAGCTCCTTCAGCAACAGACTGCTACTCCCACCATGTAAGGAGCACCACCACAGGTCCTTCATTCCAAGAGCCGACTCTTCAACACCAGCATGACTTCATGACTTTCTTCAGCTTGACTTAATGACCTTTTGTATATGTTTCTTACTTGTGAATAATTTATTATCAAGAAAGTGAATCATCTTATAACCCAAAATTGGTCCTTTAAGGGACCAATTTCTCATCTCCACCGTATTCTTAAGAAAGAAAAGGAAGGAGCAGAAAAAAAACAAATATGGTGAGCATGATTGGGTACATACCAATTCCCTTAACTGACCATTCCTCACTGCTCAGTCTTTGATATCCTAGACCCAGAACTTGATTGGGTCTAACGCCATTAAGGACGATCCACTGCCCCTATTTATTCTGGGATGAGCTTTGATCAAGGTGGTTTCCCAGAGGAGTCTTCAATGAGGATACACCATCCTACACAGGAGTTGACACAGAACGTCTCTGCCATCTCTGTTAGAGCAATTGTGAGTTCTCTTGTGCAATGCCAACTGTCAGCGTAACAGTCTTTTAAATCATACTGCTTTACAGTCTACAACCAAACCTGAAATGTCAACATGACAATTTAAACTTAAAATACAAATGTTATCTGGGGTCGACACCTTGCTCAAAACCAAATTATCATTGGTCAGATAGATGTAGAACTGATGTATTATATATTTGGGTTATGTGTATGTTGTGTGTGTTGTTTGAAAAAGCTAGCAGCTAGCTAGAGCATACTTAGTGCACTGTGGCTGATTTAGTTAATCTAGTCAACAAATATTTACTTTGGTTGACTACAGCTCTGTGTCAACCTGGTGTGGCATCTTGACTGTTTGGGAAGTTTACTCCTCTGTAACCAAAATCAAAACTGCAACACTATTATTACCTTATAATGACAAAAGACAAACATGTGGTGTTATTTATGTAACTGGTGTTGTCTGAAATGTAATGTTTACTGTTCATGCGTTTTTTTTGTTTGTTTTGTTTGTTTTTAATTCACCCGTTCAGATAATATTAAGGCTCAAAGTTGCACATAATTAACAGTGTGTCCACTTGATTGACAGGTACGTGCCGTTACAGATGGCTTATTAGAGAAGATATTTAGATTAGATGGGAGGCGGATGAAGCAGTACATCCAACATGGTGGCGGCCAGCCGTGCATATTTTCGGCTTCAAAACAGCACTTTGGAAACCTACTGGTGACCTTACTCAGGCTTTTCACATTTTTCATACTGTCATGGGATGAAACAAAAAAGCAGAGAATTACTAAGATATATTTGACCTCTGTGTACATGCAAAACGTGTAAGGCAAAAAGACCCACATAACCTAAATATGGTGAATACACAGACAGTCTGTCTGTCTGTCTGTCTGTCTATGTATCTATCTATCTATCCTCGCCTATGGTCATGAGCTTTGGGTGAAGACTAAAAGAATGAGATCGCAGGTTCAAACATTCCTGATGGTCGATGGCATTAAAGAGCCCCTTAAGTGCTTAGGTGGCAGGTTGGCAGGTGGCTAGATAAGTCTGTGGCTGAACGTACTCCTGAGCCACTTCAGTTCTGCATAGAGAGGATGAGAGGGGTTATCCATAATAGCTTTCACCATCACTCTCATCCACTTCTCTGCTGCTTCTCTGATACTTCACACATGATGCTTTTTGAGGTTTTTGATTAAATGACATGGCATCCAGTTAATCCAGTTTTCAGAGAGGAGGTAATCTACATTTGCTGATTAAACATCACCTGCCAGTCAGCATATACAGGAAGCTGACAGTTATTTTATAATGTTATTGATTCATTTCATCGTAACTCACCATACTCTGGGGATTTTCAGTTCAACATCGGTTCCACTATAATGTTACGCTTTCTGATAGATAGTTTCTTCTCAAACTAATTTTTAGAATGAAGTTAGGTGGTATAGAGTGACACTGGATGGTTGAATCCCAAAGCAGACCACAGTAATGACAAGATGTTAACAATAAGACTAGTATTTCTGGTGACAACGAGCAAAGGTAGCAATGTTTAATGGATAGTTTACTATTATCGCACACATGCCTTTTCAAAAGAAAGCATTTCTGCAAAAATTGCACTTTTATTTTGTAGGCAAAGAACAGAGGAAGTGATTTGATGGGTAATTGTTGCTGCAATGACAGAGATCTATAACAGCACCAGGTGCCATCAAAATATCCCCGGCTGGGCCAATATTTCCAGTTGGGTAACAGGTATACCAGTGAGGAGACACATGCACTGGTGAGATGCTGACTAATGAATACATTGAAAAAATGGGAACCTGTAGGTTATTATTGTAAATCTGTGTACACTGCAGAGTTACAGCTATTCAGACATTATGTACAGCTCATCAGTTTGTCTGAGCACTCTGACCACAGACTGAGAATGTAACTAAACTATATTGGATAGGATCACTGTGGGACGTGTTTCTATGAGAGGGAAGCTAAATGCACGCTTGACATAATCAGGACTGAAGAAAAATCCATACTACATTACCACCACATCAGTGAGCTGATCAGTGCTTGTGTTGGCTCAGATGTTTCCCTCCCCAGGGCCAGGGTGGGCACTGTACTCCAAGACCTCAAGAACCAGACTATAACACCATGGCCAACTGGAAACTACCCTTGTTTTTAGTTGATCACAAAAGAAAAAACTAGGAGAGCTCTCACACTTTTTAATATTGCCACACATGTTTCTGGCCTTTTGCAGCATATATTCTGGGATTTTCACAATTAATATGCACAGGTGGCATTAATTATAGCTCATCACAACCGGTAAAGCAAGTACACTTCAATTGGGGGAACCATAACCACTCCAGACACAGAGTCACATGACGTATACATGAAAACATTCTGTCTTAGAACCGCTTAGAGTCAGAAAGAAAATCTCCAGAAGAATTGATGAATAATGACTAATTCTGCCAGAACCAGTTCCCATTTTGGATTTGGGAGGCAGACATCCTCTCCACATTTAAGAGTAGTCTTAAGATGTTCCTTTTTTGATAGATCTTATAGTTACGGCTGGTTCAGGTGAGTCCTGAACCATCCCTGAGTTATGCTGCTATAGGCCTAGAGTGCCAGGGGACCTCCCACTAATGAGCAGGTTTCTGCTGGTTAAAAAAGTTTTTCCTTGCCATGGTCACCAAGTGCTCTCTGTAAAGATTATAAATGGTAAATGGACTGTACTTATATAACTCCTTTCTAGTCTTCCAACCACTCAAAGCGCTTTCACACTACATATCTCATTCACCCATTCACACACATTCATACATTGATGGCATTAGCTGCCATGCAAGGTGCCAACTGCTCATCAGTTTTAGGACCTAACCATTCATACACATGAATGGCACAGCCTTCAGAAGCACTTTAGGGTTCAATGTCTTGCCCAGCATGCAGACTGGAGGAGCCCCAAATGATAAAGAGTATGGTCTAAGTTTGCTTTATATGGAAAGTGCCATAATATTTGGAGCTATGTAAATAAAATAAAATTGAATCTGAAAATCGAAATCGAGGACATTGTCATTATCTCACGTTCATGAAGGTTAAAGGTTGTTATTGTGGTCCAGGATAAAACTGCATACATAAAAGAAATGGAAAGACAATTAAGTGAAAAGCTTAAAAACACAGGACTATTAATTATGCCTTATGAGAGATGCTGAATAAAAATACATGGTTCAAGGCAACCAGATATGATTCTTTCCAAAATTCATAAAGACATCCTCCTATCAACTCTGTTAATGGATCCCTCACAGAGCCACTTTCTTAGCATGCTGACTCTCATATCAAATACTTGATGAAACAGATGAAACAGTGAAGAGGTCATGGAGAGGTGGTAACAGGGACAGAATCCTGAACCATGGATGACTCCAGTGAGTGATATAGTATTAAAGTCAGGACACGTTCTATGTGAACAGGTGGTGTAATCAGCTTACAGCATTTTTTATCAGATTGTAGAGGTCTGTGCAGAATAACTGATCCAGCCAGCAGTACAGTCAGTGAGTTGAGAAAGTGTCCATTAAATATATGCTCATAATTAATCACTGAATATGTTGGCAGTATTCTCTTGTCTTGTGTGTTTACTGAGCATTATCTGCCAAAACAACGTCCCATTTATTATATCACTAAATAAAAAAAACTTGTTGCTGTCATGTGCAGCTAAAATACTGTAGTTTGGCTGCACTAATCTTTAATGATTTATGTCTCTGTGCACATGTCAACAATGGAGAAGTTCTGGCACAGTGCCATGTCTGTCACAGTATGGTGGCCTGTCCGTCAGTCTCATTGTCACATGACAATGTGAAATTAAGATGCTGATTGGCTGCTAACTTGCCACTGTAGAGGTTCAGATTTTTAGATATCTAGACAATACCAGCGCCGTTGTTCGGATGTTGAGTCATTCTCATCCTCCTCAACTTTACTGTAGTTTTTGACACTACCACCCAAACCATCCCTCTCTCCCACTATTACACTTTCCACAGAACGAGTGCAGTTATCAGTGTATCAGTTTGAAAGAGAGGAAATTATCTTTGGGCTAATTGACAGGACACTGCTACATCATCACCAGAACACCAGCCTCTGGACTCAACGAACGGCAGCTGCTGGTGGTTGTAAGACATGCCAAACTATGCAATCCACAACAGTGTGTTTGCTGAATGGAACATTTTGGTAGCACTGTTGGAGGGGCTAGAGCAAAGCACTGATGCAGTGAATGAACGTATGTGACAAGGCATGTTGATTTCAGCACAGGTCTGACTAATCAGAACTACACACAGATCATACATCTGCCCTGCTTATCGATCCAACTCAAAACTGTACAGAAGGAATCTCAAAGTTTATTTGAGGATAAAAGTTATTTTCCTAGTAAAATTAGTTGAAATGAAATGCAGAAGTTTAAGATGAATGAACAATGAAAATTGAAATCATTGAGCAGAATATGACAAATAAAAAAAGCTTTTGGAAATGTCTGGCACTGATGGAAGTGGATAAAAGTTACTTGGACATACACATGCAAATTTTCTGGTGAGGTCTTTAAAAAACAAACACTAAGGCAAAAAAGTTGGATATTTAAATTTAATTCCAGCTCCAAAGGCTTTCCTTGTGCCTTGGAGGATGAGAGCAGCCCCATTATTAATGTCATCTCTGCTCATCACAGTGCTAACTGCCTCATGTTGACGCCTGTTATATAACTGGGACGCACCTCCCTGGCAATTTTTGGAGCCTTTTGCCCAAACACTGCCCTGAATGTTGACTTAGAATATACCAAAGGCTGTGTGCTGGCAGCCTCAGCGAGCCCTCTAATTATAGAAAGTCAGACATAAACAGTTTTGACAAAGGTCAGGTAAGCTCTGAGACACTTGAGACCAGGGCAGGGCTCTTACTTAGCTGTCCCTGTCCCTGTCCCTGTCCTCGGGTTGTTAGTACTACCGTTACTGCTGATATATATATATATATATATATATATATATATATATATATATATATATATATATATATATATATATATATATACCTCACTGGATAGCTCAGTGGCAATGCATCCCAGTAGGGGGCGCCAACACCAATCCAGTGTGGACCCTTAGGCTACTACCATAACATCACCCACCCTACTGCTGGGACCCAGCCAGACTGGCTGACTCAAGGACAGACAGTCCTGATCATGAAAGATCCCCAGAAGGGTCCAATCTCATCCAACTATTGGTCAATCACCTGCCTCTGTACAACATGGAAGCTCCTGTCAGGCATCATAGCGGCTAAGATGAATAGGCACATGGCCCAATACATGAGTGGGGCTCAGAAAGGAATTGGCAGCAATACCAGGGGAGCCAAACACCAGCTAATGGTCGATAGAGCAGTCAGCTGTGCAAAGATGCTCCTGAGACAGTTCAGCACATAATAGGAGGGTGTAAGATGCTGGCAGGTGAAGCATACATGGAACGCCATAACCAAGTGGCTGGCATAGTGTACAGGAACATCTGCACTAAGTATGGGCTGGAAATCCCAAGGTCAAAATGGAAGACACCTCCTAAGGTGGTTGAGAATGACCAAGCCAAGATACTGTGGGACTTCCAAATCCAGACCGACAAGCTGGTAATGGCTAACCAACCAGACATTGTGGTGGTGGACAAACAACAGAAGGCGGCTGTGGTGGTAGACGTAGCAATTCCAAGTGACAGCAATATCTGGAAGAAGGAACACGAGAAAACCAAGTGCTGAAAGAGGAGTTAGAGAAGATGTGGGGAGTAAAGGCAACAGTGGTGCCAGTGGTAATCGGAGCACTGGGAGCTGTGACCCACAAACTGTGGCCAGAAGTGTGCAGTCCTAGGAACAGCTAAGATACTGCGCAGAACCCTCAAGCTCCCAGGCCTCTGGTAGAGGACCCCAGCTTGAGGAAGACACACCACCCGCCATAGGGTGAGAAGTTTTTTTTTTTTAGTTTTTCAAAGCACGGCAGCAAAGTACTGAAGATGGTTTAACTGTTGCCTACTACCAGCAGCACATTTACTTGGTAAAGTAGTAGTAGTTATTATATTATTAAGTAATTATTCATTTCCATTAATTGGCTACTTTTGAATGCAGTTGTGAAGAAACAAGTCTACACAATGCAGCTATCAAGTGGGCATTTACAGCTGGAAAACAAGGACCTATTGCATGTTCTGCACCCATTTAACCATATTTTCAGGATATTCAGTCTTTACAATACATACATACATACATACATACATACTTTAACCTTTGTTTTTCTAAATGTATTTTATATTAGTGGTGGTTTGTCTGATCTATCTTGATGTTATAGTTTACTATAACTTATACTATACTTTAACTTTACTTACTTACTTACTTATACTATACAGACACCTGCACCACATTCCCATCAGCTTCTGTACTTTGAGCTTAGTGCTAATCAGTCCATATGGACTAGTAACAACCAATACAGTGTACATGGTATACATTAGACTTGCTAATCATTAACATCCTAGTATTATGACCGTAAGAATGTTAGCATGCTGAAATGAGCATTCAGCTCACAGAGCTGCATCATGGCTTTTAGACTCTTACCCCGAAACCCCACCGGGCACGTCTCTGTCACGTCGCGGCCGCCGTCAAAAATAGAACAGCTGCGTAATCAACGCGGAGGCTCGCTTCTGGGATGCTTCTGAACCGGGCCGCGGCGGAGCCGGTGGGGTTTAAAACATTAACTAGAACAGCCGTGTATTGCTCAGCGACTGTGACACACACACAACACGGTACATGAACAGTATATGAATATAATGTGTGTGTGTGTGTGTATATATATATATATATATATATATATATATATATATATATATATATATATATATGTTTCATTAGCGTATAATCAGCTGAAAATACTCATCCAGAACAGACAAACTAACCACTGGCTCAAGATAGGGCCTTTTACATTTGTATGTATTTGGCGGACATACTCATTGTTGACTAACAAGTTGCCATTAGCAATGCAGCTACATTTTACATCAGCTAGGCTCTGCTTCAAAACAATGTGAGTATGACAACATAGAAACATGCCTATCTGTCTTTATAAGTCCCAGCTGAGTCACTTCAGTGTTTGACAAATGTTAGAAGAATAATTGATGTAGACGTTTATGGGCTGATTATATTACTCCTGCAGTAATATACATGATTAAACGTGATGACATGATGATTATGTGTTTGGACATCATACATTTTATCCATGGTTTACATTTTTGTTCATTCTGTCATTGAGTCATTTTCTCCTGTCTCCTGTAACAAAGTCAATGTTTGTTCTTAAATCATACCTGCTTACTGTCCATAGCTGGAATAGGAGTATGCAGAGAGAGACTCATATTGCAGATTTGCTACTTTTTCTATTTGTCATTTAGCCTTCATAAGCACCTTTGAAATTCATCTTGGTATCATTAACTCTGGCTGGAGGGCATCATGCGTTTGCGTGTGTGTATGTGCTGACTCAACACTCCTCTTAACTGAGAGGGGCCACAGTTGATCACCACCTGCTTTGGTTTGGAATCTTGTTTCTGTTTGGAATCTTGCATTCGTGGCGGTCATGTTAGTGATGGAGGATTCTTTTCTTCTTTGAAACTGACATTTTATATCGGAGGTGTTCTGGAATTGAGGTTTGTCTCTATATAGTCTGTGTACTCTGGTTCCATCCTGATAATGTGACCAGCATATCATCTGTCCTTCAGTCCAGCAGTCTTCACTGGCATACAAGCTGGACACAGCCTGCTCTGCACTCCCTGTTCTCCACCCACAGGTCACTAGACACACCTGGGTGTACTCTTCTACTTAGTGTTATGTTACCTGTGCCAATCATTTGTCTATGTTTTGCCAGTATATGACATTTGTTGATATTTGTTCACCACTCAAGATGCCACAGTGCTAAGAATTAATGTTGTTATAAAACCTCATTTGACCTGTGGCCTGAATGACGGGTGGAGATAAGGAAAACTTTTTTTTAAGTTTTGGAAAAAACAAGCTCAGTAGCTTGTACTGCAGCACAGCAAGAAAGCCTTCCTACTGTTTCGTACACTCAGTGTGCTTCCTCAAAGTCATCGCAATGTGATTATCAGTAAGACCCCCTCAGGTAGGCTCAGAGAATTGCCTCATAGGAATTAATCTGACACCATGCAGCTCCACTGTCACGTTAATGGATGACCACTGAACATATCAGCATGCATTAGTGGAGCCATGCCAACACCAAGCACTGATGCAAGTTATTTTTATATAAAGCACTACTATAGATGTAGCATATATAATTATACACAGATTCTGTTTTTGTTCCGAGTCATTGCCCTTGTTCTGACGGACTGCCAGACTGCCAAAATAATAATCTTTAAGTGACTGTGGCTCATCTGCGTTGTTCAGCACCAAACAGCGGACAGATAAAGTTAGTGAGCAGCTGGTGAACACAGTGGAACATTTAGCTGCTAAAGAGACTGATTTTTCCTCAGGTGTTGGTGGAGACCAGACCAAGGCTGGTAGGAGAGGGAATATTAGATTCCATTGCACAACGTTAACGTTGCTCTCTGGCTGCTGGGTGTATTGATAAGCAGCTGTTTGCTAACATGTTATATGCTGTCCACATGTGGCTAAACTAAATGAACGAATGCAGGTTTGAAGTTTTATGCAAGGAGTCACCAGTTTCATGAGACTCACTGTATTGATGAGTCAGCATTTAGGTGAAACAGTCTTTCTCACTTCATCCAGATAGATTCATCTAAAACAGAAGTTTTTAGAAGGTTAGATTGTTTCCCCTGTAAAAAACTGAACTGACTGGTTCATTCATGTAAAAATCACAAAAAAGAACAAAACTTAACTGAACAGTGGTGAAATACAAAATGACTCATAAACAGCTGAGAGCAAGCTGGACTCAGCGGCTTCACATCTTTTTTTCTCCTTTCATCCTGCAACAAACAGAAGGAAACATCTTAAAGGGTTTGTGCTGCATTCAAGTTCAAAATGCTTTTACAGCCAGCAGAAAAGACACCAGACTAAATGACTTGTTCTGCAGGGCACTTTTTACACCGAAGCACACATTTATAAGAGTTCTGTATGCATGAAATGAGAAATGGTGGAGGACTAATGGAACCGGCTGTGTGGAGGAGCATCCCTGCTCCTGCCGAGCTCCAGTCAGAATAGCACCAGGAGAATGGAGCGAGGCCACACCTTCACATCTATTAGTTCACCTGCTGACTTCTTTATGTGTTTACATCAAATGTACTTTTGATTTGGATTGTGTTAACCTTCTTTTCATTTATTTTCATTCATTTGACATGACAATATTTTGTCTATTTTATTTCTTCTCAGTTTTGTGCAGGTGAGATCTAGTGTAAAACAAGAGGATGTGTCTCAAAGGGTTCATCCTCAAATTAATAATAAAAAGAAAAAGAGTATCTGTGGTCTAATACCTGCCAAACTATCCACTGCTAGACATAAACCTCACTTCAGCTGGCTCACACCAACACGAGTGCTTGCAGACAGAGAATATATCAAAGCAGGAGTTCAATTTGTTTCTCACTTAATTCTTCACTGCTGACAGTCTCATGGGAATAAACAGCAGCTTCACCACCTCATTGCTTTTACAACTAATCTGAAACCTCAGATGATACCACATGGATTCAGTGTCTGTTTTTTTCTTTAAGAACTGGAAGTTTTCCTCTCACAAGCCAAAAAGCAGGCAGAGTGATTGTTGGGCAGAGATCAGTAGAAAAACCCTGAGATGGCTCACACTGTCACCAGAGTAAGCCATGCAGTCAATCTTCAAACTCCCGCTAAAAACATGTATCGACCACGAACAAAACTCTCTGAAATCACAGAGAACAGGCCCGTGGGCTTTGTGCAGCATTCCATATTAGAAAGCACAAATGCTGCTATTTCACCGCCTTCACAAGAAATTACATCACGTCACTTTTAAACCACTGACAAGGTCATCAGCAGAACAATGTTTGGATGATACACACTGCTTATACCTATACAAAGACAGATTTAGACAATGATGAGATTCAGACTGAGTAAAGAGTAAATACAGTAGATTAGAATTCTGGAGGCCATTCAGCTACAGTGTCTCCCCACTAAGCCTGAGGACTTTTCACTCCATTGCTTTTCTTTTTGACAGCATCTCACATTATCTCATTCCTATTCCCCAGAGCTGCGGAGGCTTTCGCTCTTCTTTCCATCACTGGATTTCAAGATCATTTCTCATGAAAGTTGGACTGATGAAAACAGTGTGTGGGCACTGAAATACAAAATTGGCTTTCTTCTTCTGCACTATGTGAAATCCTGACTGTCACAAACCAATCAAAGCTCATAAAATAGACTAATTAATGATTTAGGATCTTAATGCTTTTTGAGAGGTAGGAGTTAGTCGCTTCAATCACTTTTTTAACTTTCTATTTTACAAAAAAAAAAAAAAAAATCATTTTCACTTTTACTCGAGTGCATTTTAGAAGTACAATCAGTAACATTCACTCTTGACCTTGATCATGATTCAGTTCCCCACACCTCCATGCTCGGATCACTAATCAGATAGACAGTGAACTGATATACAAATAATTTTTTACTAACTGAATCATCTTACACACAGACGTCACAGAGGGTTCCTTCATTATCTAAATCTTCTGACACAACAGGATGTAAAGGTAATTGACCTCCTGTGCTTTTCCTGCACACTTATGAACTGTTTCACACAGATTTATAGTTTATGCAGGGAAATTTTGTGTAAAGCAGCATCTTTTTTTTTTTTTTTTTTTTTTTTTTTATTATTGAAGCAAATCTCCACCTGACGTGTCAGCGGGGTCATCTCAGGGAGCTCTCAATATGTAGGCAGCTGGTTGTTTTTTTCATAGTATCAGTAGTAAAGTAATTAAAAAAATAATGGAAACATGATTTCAGCCTGACAAACTGTTCATATTCAATGCCTTCACAGTATGGTCCCGATCAATATTCAGCCAGTCCAAGAAAATTTTGAATTCCAGATCTATTTAGAATATGCAAATAGCCTATCTGACATTAATACATTCATCAGTATTTCTTTATTTATGATTTAGATAGCATGAGTGTATTTTTCAGGTTTTACACCGTTTTACACCTATATCACACTATATCATGTCCTGTTTCACCTAAGACATGAAAACATAACAGCCATAATTTAAATTATTGATACTGAAAATGGCAAAAACCTTCTGAAACTGTTATAATATAACCACATATATCCATTGCAACCATTAGACCCTGTCCTTACTGACACATCCTCCTCCAAATCACTATCAGCTTGAATTATTCAGTTGAATAGTGTTTCTGCCAGAACCTCTGAACTTCTGTCACTGAAAGGGCAGCACAGGTACACACACACACACACACACACACACACACACACACACACACACACACACACAAATTGATTCTAATTTGTCTATTTTTAGATTATGTTGTTAAACTGCAGGTGCAGGTGCGAGTGTGCTGTGTCGAGGCACCTTCTGACCTCTGTATGACCTTTGTTTACCATTTATGGCCTATGCTGTTTAACTATGTCACTGTTTCGAGGTTCCCCCCTGACCCTTCAAAGAGCAGCAGGTGTCTGTCCCTGCGGGAACCCGGCCACCTGTGGTGGGAACACAGACTGTTTCAAGGCCCCCCCGAACTCTGTCACCACTGTCCCATACAATATACACACAGACATAGAATATACAGTTTGACTGTTTCAAGGTTCCCCACAACAACCATTTTCCTCCACTGGTGGCTCTAAAATCCATCTCAATAGATCCAATGTACAAAAATTTGTAGCACCTGTACAAAAGTATAAAATGTTTTACGTATTTTAGGAAGTCATCAAATTTCAGGTTCCAAGAATGACATGTAGGGTGTTTTTACTGCTGTCAAATATCAAAACGGGTCAATTTTGACCCGAACAGTATGTATGGGTTAAATATATTTTCTAAAATATCTTCACGTACATGTACACACTGATAGAAATCTCATTAAATTCAGCATCATACACTTTTAAAGAGGATACTGTGTAATAATATGTGATGGTCAGTGGATTAACAGATATTAAAATACTAGACTAAACTATATATAGCTATATATTCATATCTGGGGTATTATATACTGTATTTTTGCCTTCCAAAGCAAAAAGAGAAATATCCCCAAATCCAGCTTCGACTCTCTTGCAGGCTCATTAAGCGTCAGCATCATATTTTGAAAAGTGACCTATGAAGATGGGGAGCTTTAAAAAATATATTTTCTTTACTGTGATTTTATTTTCCACACCCCACCACCACTTACATCAGTCCATATGTAATTGTGTTCTTTCAGTGTTTAAAAGCAAAGCTCTAAAATATGTTAATGACCACTGTTTTCTAACTAAACATTTATGGTGCATTACATCCACAGTGTTTATGCACAGCAGTTGTAATGCACAAAATTATCATAGCATGCAACAAAACAATTTTACTGCATCACTGAAGGCGAGACTCGATGTTAAACATGCATCTTGTTGTTTTGAAGTGCATGTGGTGGGGAAGAGGGGGGTGGTATATTGAAATTAAAAATCCTGCCTGGGATTATGAGTTGAGTCATGCTGAAACTGTGAAAGAACTGAATCAAAGTGTGAGCGGGATCTGCATCTCACGCTCTTTTTCATTTGACACGCCTCATGGGCTAACCGCCTTGCTGTCACAAAGACTGTGGACTGTTTGGAACTCGTTTAATCATCATTCACCTATCTTTGTCTTTTCCTCTCCCTCTCTGCTCGCCAGCGCTGCTTTTCAAAGGGCGGACTAACAGCTGATCTCTCAGGACTATTTCCATTAATAACGCCTCCTTCGCTCCACTGTTTTCCAGTGAGACAGCCTCATAATTAAACTGTGTAAATGCCGCTGCATTAGAGAGAACTAAATAAAAAGGACTAAGCATCTTAGTGGTGCAGTTTTTGCTTACACGAGAAGCTCTGGGCCACTTTTCTTTGTGCCAACATGTTTGGAAGCATTTTAATTACCTTCTTCCTGTGTGTGTGTGTGTGTGTGTGTGTGTGTGTGTGTGTGTGTGTGTGTCTTCGCACACGGCATGGAGGACGTCACGTTTGTCTTTTTCCATCTTTGTTCAGAAGGTCTTTTAGAAAGAGGCAAAGTAGCTTTACTGTTGATTATGTGGCCCACACCAGAGGCTCATTGGAACAGCACTTTTCAGCCTCTTCAGTTCTCAGCAGGCACCGTGATGATTAAGTCTCATTTCACTACTCTAGATTATTTTCTGTCAGCACTAGAAATGGCTAATTTTTCCATCCCATTAACTCCAAAGCCTATGAAAATGACAGCAGATGATGGATGGGTGCAGTGTGAGCATCGCTCTTGCACACGCAGACGAGAGCATCTATAAACTCTCTGACCGACCTGCTGAAATTATTAGGCGACCTCGCTGGGCTAATGATGCATATGATGTAATTAAGAAGGGATCAAGGAAATTAGTTTCTTTCTTTATCTGACAAACATGTTAAACTCATGCCAGACTACAGCAGGGACCGAACAGGGCTGCAACAAAACCATTAGCACTGCGACTCTGCCCTTCAGGAAGTGTCAGTCTCCTGTGTGACTTTACATTTATTAAAAACATCTCATAATATTATAAATATTATATATTATATATATGCATTTGTACACAGGTAAGTTATGTCATTTGTCAAGGTAATCATGAGATTTCAAAATAAAATACTGATATTGTGTTAAACTTCCAGTCCAACAGCAGAATTGGTTTTACCTTTCCAGAGTTGATCAAAGACTCTCATTCATCATTTCATCTTGAATCAAGCTGAACTTAACATGCTGCAGCATGGCTGAGAGTGAGTTTCATTCACAACACAGGGCCCCTTTGTGAAGGTGGATATAGCCAAGACCGCCAAAGCTGAGTGCTCGTGAATAGTGACATGTTCTTTGTGTGTGTTTGGAGTGATATAATCTGAACCAGAGGGCAGCTGCTCGTACTCTGCGTACTGAGCTCACCCATGTGCCTCACTAATCCTCTCCTTCAAAAATCAATATTTGGAAAGGTCAAACAGAGCAGGCATGGGAAATGCAGATTAGCTCGTCAATAGCTGATGCACTCTCCTACACATGCTACAGTTAGGGATGATTGGGTGGGTGGGGGGTTCGTAAAATGTTGAAGGCCATCTAAGGTCACCTCGATAAAATGAAAAACTGAACTCCATTTATCTGTTTGTCAGAAACTGACAGCAGACCTCAACTTGTTCTGTAGTGTGGGCTGGTTTGTATGCAAAACCACTTGTCTTTTGTCAGTCTGGAATGTTTTAAGAACTATTGCAGGGATTTCTATAATATTTAAACAGACATTCATGCCCCCCTCCCTCCTCACAATTAATTCTAATCATTTTAGTGATTCCTCTCTTTCCTCTACTCCTGTCATCCTCAGCTGTACTTCGGGTTTTATGCTAACGAACACCTGAAATAGTGAACATGGAAAACATGTTCAGCGTTAGCATGTTAGTATGTTGTAGTATGAATTCTGTTCTGTATTCAGACCAAATAAGGAGTTGCAACGAATCACTGCAGGGTTGTGCAGCCGGTCGTGAGTTGGTGATGATAGGGTGGTGTTGGTGGTGTTTATTGTGTTTTATTTGTAACTGCCAAGAAACAATAAAAACACTTTTGTTCCACTGATTCTGTCTCTCAAACCATCACAAAGCAAAGGAATCTTCTTTGTGTCACTATTTTGCAGCATAGACTACGAGCCACACAGAGACATAGACACTGTAGATAACACAAGATCAGAACACAACAGTATCAGGTTTTTGGGGTTTTTTTGGGGTACCCTCTGCGGGCCGCTCTGCTACAGCCAAAAAATCCCCACTCAAATGGAAAAACCTGCATTTTTTGCCACAGCACAAAATCTGGTCTGAATTGGGCTATAGCCCAGCTGCTAGCATGAATCTAGAGTCTTAGCCTTGTTGTAGGTTTGGCCATACTATCCGTTATATTATTATTGCACACATCATCATGATCTCTGAACTGGGTGGCTTACAAAAAGATGGAAGACGGAAGAACAGTCAATAGTTCAGACCCATAGGCTGTTCAAACCACTTCATTTGGAGGGAAACAAAAATGTAATAATGCCTCAAGACCTACAGTATGTGATCTATACAACATTTAAAGGTGGAGCCACTCATTATGGAGAAAGATAGTCGATTACTGAGTCTCACTGCCAGCATGAACTTCACTTGCTCTCTGTGTGTGTGTGTGTGTGTGTGTGTGTGAGAGAGAGACAGAGAGAGAGAGAGAGAGAGAGAGAGAGAGAGAGAGAGAGAGAGAGAGAGAGAGAGAGAGAGAGCGAGAAAGAGAGTCTCAATTTCCAGGCACTTAATACTGACAGTGGGAAAGAATCAACTTTCCAAGGTTTTCCAGTGGTACAAGATTTGTTTCCAAGGAGCATTGTTACAAAGAAATAATCTACCAAACACAATTACTTTTTGTGTGTAGTTTATGTTTCTCTAGTATGACTGAGCTGACCTTGAAGCAGTAAGATGACGGATGATGGATGTTTACAGATGTAACTGCATCATACTTTTGTTATCTCTTCTCTCTGATTGTTTGACTCCTCTTGTTTCTTTCCCACTTTCATCACAGATCTCAATACTCCACTAGGTCAGTATTAATGTTATTACATCTCATAGAACCACAACGGCAAAAAAGATGTAGCATATTATAATTATTATTTTAAAAGAATAGGGCATTTCAAATTTCTCTTATTTTATTTCATGAAGTACTTGAATGTTAATCAGGCAAATGTATCCAGTAAGTATTACGATTTATTTTCATTTCATATGAAACCTTTTCTATTATTAACTCAGATAATAAAATAGGAGGACTGTGAAGCCTTGGTAGAGTTGTCCTGCAGCTCACAAATGGTAAAAAGTATCAAATAGACATTATATATTCTGAGAATTGGTAAAAACCTGTTTTCATTCTCTTTTTGGGAGGCATTTATGTGTTGAATTCAACAGAATGGCGATATTATGGAGAATGAATAATATCCTTAACAAAACAAAGGTGACTTTGGTACTCGGGTGTAGATCTCCTGTGAATGCAGAAATAATCTTTCTGGTTGTCTTCAGCAGCCTTTCTGCGTGCAGAGGCAAGAGTATTATGCTAAAGAGGGTTTGGGAAATATTTCACTTAGCGTTCTGATATTTCCAGCAATTGTGACTGAATGCAAACAGTCTTTTATATCTGTGCAAAGGCTGCACACACATCTGTGCTTGCTTTTAGACTTCAATATACATGTATGCATCTGCTTTCTGATGTCAGGGAGGAATTCCTAAAAAAAATAATCCAATGGCCAGCATGGATGACTGAAGAAAAGAACAATACCCTACAGAAATTCATAGAATCTTAGAAAAAAACAACTGTTCACAGGAAAGGAAACTAATACAAGCGAGACTGTATCTAAAGCAGAAGGTACATTCCAATTCCCTTATTTTATTGTTGCTCCTAAGTCTTCACATGATCATATCCTTCATGATGGAGCAAAAGCATAATGAAGAACAATCCAATGGTCCCATTTCTGCCTTGAGGACAGAGCTCGAGGAGCCTATATACCTGTGTCTTCTTTCAGACAAAAGTACCATCTTTTTGGAAATATGTTCATGATTTCAACATGACTGCAGTTTATAGTGAAGTTGACAGACAAATGTGACAGCCTTAGCAGGCTATATTTCCAGAATATTATATTTTTAACTATTTCTATTTGTGTATCATCACCTGAAAATAAGAATGGCTATGTTTGTAGAAATAACCTTTTATAACTATGAATTCAAACCACAATGTTTCTAGAGTCATCCAGAACAGACTGTGGCCACTGTTCTTAATTTGTCACTGCCAAGGGTTGGATTTTGTTTTTCTGATTGACCCTCTGGTTAAGAAGGTTGCAAAGTCCACCATTAAAGTCTTCCTGTAGATGTTCTCTAAATGAACGTTACTGCATTAATGCCTATGTCAAGCTGAACCCAGATAGTGAACGTGAACATGTCAGTGAGTCAGTCAGCGTTTGAATGATACTGTGCTCTGCAGGGTGGCTGCTGGAATGCCAGGTCAGCAGAAACAGAATTAAAACTGTAATCAGTCCATTGTGTCACTGTGGAGCAGTGTGACATGTGATCGGCTCATGATAGACAAGGACAAATGTACACATTAAAGATGGCGACAACTGTAGCCTCAGAGTGCTAAAACATATACAAATAAAACTGCTTAAAGACAATAAGACCAAAGATTCACTGACCTGTTTAGTTTTAGATACTAAAATACTAACAATAATACAGTTATCATTTTTTATTAAGTCCGAAGTAAGTTGACATAGTCTGTCGGTCATACTCACCACGATCTAATGGTTAACATTATTGTTAAACTATTTACTCAGGAATCCTCAGGTTAAACAGTCTGCTAACTCTCTTGACCATTTTAAATCATAGAATTCTTGTTGACAAATTTGTTAAAAATGAAAGTGAATAATAAATGTTCAGCACCACCCACCTACATTTAACTCATCCTGTGAGGTGCTGTTTCACGCTGAGCCTCACACTTCATTGTTTATTTGACTGAAGCATCAAATCTTGCTTGTACAAGTCGCCCATTTGGATTTATTGTCCTTAGTTTGTCATTTCAAGGTCCAATGTGTAGGATTTAGTGGTATCTGACGATGAACATGCAGATTGCAACCAAATGAATACCTCTCAGGTTACCCTTTTTTTCCCAGCATGGAGATAAAAATATGGTTGCTGTGAAACTGGAGGAAAATGTAAAAGGCCTTGTCTAAAGCCAGTGTTTAGTTTGTCCATTCTGGGCTACTGTAGAAATATGGCAGACTCTGTAGAAGATTCTATAAAAAAGTAACAAATTCTGATCACTCAGGTGTAGATGACCGAAACTCACAGCTCTTATTGTTCACTTGCCCTCAGTTGTTGCACTAAGTTGAATTCTGAATGAATTCAGAAGGATCCAGATTCAGACCAGCACAGAAAAATTCAGACAGCAAACATGATTATCATTTTTGAGTTCTGACCTGCCCAATTCATGTTCAGCAGGTACACATCTCAGTGTGCATTCCGGCCCAATGACACATTGGCCTGACGGGATGATAATCAGAAACAACAAGTGTTCCAAGTGTTGGAAACTGGTGAAAGTGACAGCCATATCTAACAGCCTGACTGCTGAAAACTAATGAGCCAGGACAAAGGGTGAGACAGTGGGTGTGACACCACAGGAGAGAAAGTGGGAGGCAGCATGTAGCAGCATGTAGTAGTAACATGTAGTCCTGTAGTAACAGGACAGTACAAATCATGCTATGCATTTTAGTCTCTGGTTTACTTTTATTTGTACCTTTTTGTAACCTTGTTTTCATACGCTGTGAGACTATTTCAGACTGTGAGCAACATGTCAATGTTCAGTCCACAGTGCCACCTTATCTGCTCCACTTTGCTGCACAACACTGTGCTGGGACCACGGGGAATCCACATATGAATTTAATTTATTGTGTGAATTGAATAGGCTTTTATTGTGAAATACTGTATGTCACAGGTTATGCCCAGGTCACTTCCTGTTACAGTAACCCGACCCCCTGACTTGGTTAAAAAACCACAGGTCACCCGTTGTTCTCGTGAATGGTTGTTTGTTTCAATGCTGTGATGAACTGACAACTTGTCCAGTGTCAGTTGGGACTGGCTCCAGCCCACTATGACCCTGATAAGGATAAGCTGTTATGAAAAATGGATGGAACCTACCTGGACTACCTGAAAACCTACTTGGCAATAAACCTGATTCTGATTCTGTTATATTATACATATAATGCAGTACTCAGCAACATGTGACAAGGTTCTGAGTGACCTAGCAAGTTGCAGACTGCTGCCAACTGAATACTGTTCACCTCACATCCCCCTTTTCTGAGCATGCAGGAGAAACTAGTGGCTGCAAAAAAACTAAAGGTTGGTTTATCAGTTCCGGGCCATATTTCTGCCATATTCTTTAAATGGAGCCCTGTAAATGTGACACATTGGACCTTTAATGGGACTGCAACATGAGCAAACCCTACAATTGTCACCACATTTCAGTTTAAATGTGGCTAAATCCTGATTGGGGTACAGAAGTATGTGACATCTTTTTACTTCAAACCAGGAAGAAGTGCACAGGGAAAGATCACTGACAGCATACAGAATGCATAGTGTGAGCATAATGTCATCAGTAGAATTTGGAAGAGCAGTTTTGAAGCTCAAAATCTGTCTCTGGCCGCCGCCATGTTGGCAGTCCTGCCTCTTCCGCCTCACAGCTAATCTAAAAATCGGCAAAGAAGTGGATCATCAGAGGACCTGAGGTGGGCTGAATGACGTCTGGTTGCTTAAACAACC
This sequence comes from Sciaenops ocellatus, assembly GCA_033000465.1. NCBI lineage: Eukaryota > Metazoa > Chordata > Actinopteri > Sciaenidae > Sciaenops > Sciaenops ocellatus. The sequence continues at coordinate 27,708,817 of CP136880.1, read as the reverse complement.
TGCCTGTCAATCAAAGCGGTTACGCTGTTAATTATGCATAACTTAAAACCTTAATATAATGACCAAAATCTTTTTGTACCTCTCCACTTCCTCTTACAAACCAGCTGAAAATTGCTGTACGATCAGCAGAACAAACAACACAGTGTATAAAATGTTGATAGGCAAACTCATTTTGTAATGCATCTGAGATAATGGAAACCAATTAGTGAAGACATAAAGTGGTCAGCTAAACACTAAAGTTAGAGCTGCTGAATGCTGCTGAATACTGACATTATTTTCATTGTGGCTGGATGCTCCATCTTAACAGTCAAAGTTAATGTTTAAAGTTATTATGCTCTGTTTTGTGAGTGTATTAGTGTGGTGGCCTCGGCTCAGGTGGTAGGGTGGGTCATTTAGTAATCGGGCTGGTATAGTCCCTGGATGTGGGCAATGAGATTAATGAAATTTAGAATTTCTGGGTTCTTAGATAAATCATGCTCACTAACTTGGATAATAATTCTGTATATTTCCATTGTGGGTATGTGATAGCTCAGAAAAAAACTGATTTGAGTTTCACACTCAAAACAAATCTGTAAACTTTTGGCAAAAACCTAAACACTGAAGGGTTTGTGACCCTTGTAAGAGTTCATATATAATATTTGTTGCATGTCTTCAGCGACTTTTCAGGCTAGCAAGGTGGGAAAGAGACTTTATTCTGGTTTTCTTGGATGTGTGAGAATGCTGAAATAAGATGTTCTTTAAAGCTGCAGCAATTAATGTTTCTCAGCTCCACTGAGCTTTTTCCAGTATTTCAGCACATTGTGTTTTATGGCAACTAACAATACATGGACAAAGCGAAGTGAGGACGAAGCAAGTGAACACAGTGGAGCATTTAGCAGCTAAAGAGCCAGATATTCCCCTCAGGAGTTGACGAAGATGCTAAAATTTCTCTGTGTCTACATTGTTGTGGAGAAATTGCTGAACTCAATGGTCAATGGTGAGCTCAGGAGTTCATGATGTCTTATGCTGTAGTATTTATTGATGCTTGGCCAAGGAGAATTAGAGACACTCTCAAAGTACATCAGAAGTGTCTGAGTCGGTCTCACATTCTGCCCTACTCATGCTAGTGGTCAGACTTTAAACCCCTATAGATAACACCACAAATACTATACGCCCAGAATTAGTCGAAGAGAATGTCTTCACCCATGGAGGTGTTATTGTCAACATATTCTAGTCTGGAGACACAGATGTCTGTTTACGCAGATTGGAACGTCAACAGCCAGCTATCTATTATGTCTAAGAAGGCAGCAATAGATCTCTTCGACCCTGGCCACCACAGTGTTGAGATAGACTGGCACCTCCTGTTCCCAATCAAAACCAAACAATTAGTACTGCTGAGGACCTCAAGGCCCACACGTGACCTTGTGTAACCTAAGGATAGAAAATTCCATAAGATACATTAATAAGCATTTGCTAATTTACTCAACATCTACACCCAAAACAGTCTGGCATTGCTTATGAACAAAAACTAGCGAGCCGACTTTGCTAACAGCAGCCAGCTAATATTACTTACTAGTCCAACAGCAGTCAGCCCAGCTCGGTGTCTGTCTTTCAGCCTTTTATTTCACCAAGCTCTCACCAGCCACTAGAACTCAGCCAACTTCCTTGTCAACATTTTCTGTCTTCAGCCTCTTCTCCCCACATTACCTGCTTGCCCAGCTCCAGTTCTGGCATGACACAGGCTACAATGGTCCAAAATGCTTGTGACACAAAAATACTAATACTGAGCTATAATTAGCTGTAATCAGCTATAGTTCAGAGACTATCCAACAGGAAACTCTGTAAAACACAAAGTGTAACTGTCCTAAAGACAGGTTTTATATGGTTTATATTATTTTATGTTACGCAATTTATAGTTAATTTAGTACATAAATAGATTAAAAAGAAAATGTAATAAATAAGTTTATAAGCGTAATATTAAACATTAAAATGTACTACTTTAAAATGTTCATGAAAAATTTGCCATATCTTCTCTGACAATGCCAAACAGCTTTTCTTTGCTGTTGCTATTGACTCTTTGACGTTTTGAGCTTCTGGTACCCCCACGTGCTGACAATCAGGTGCCTGATAGGGCTGTCAGGAGGCCTGCCATGACTGCCCTTCACCACCAGGCCCGTTTGCACTTGTGTCGTCAACACTCGCACTGGAACCTGAACATGTGGAGGAACGTTATGTTCAGCGATGAGCCCAGATTCTGCCTATGGCACTTGGATCACAGGCTCAAAGTGTGGAGAAGACACTGATTTCTGCACCAATAGAGTAACATCTTTTGGTGGAGGCAATCTGATGGTGTGGGGTGGCATTCCCCTTACTGGAAAATGATGATGAAATTCTGCAACCAGTAATATCTCCACAGTCTGGGACCAAACTCTGTCCTCCAAGATGGCAACACTCGCTCCCACAGAGCGGGGTTCATCAGAGACTCCCTCTCCCTCTTTGGGAGTGAAAAGGGTGGAATGTCCTGCCAGCAGTCCTGACCTCAACCCCATTGAATACCTGTGGGATCAGCTTGGGCGTGCTGTTCATGCCAGAGTGACCAACACAACCACGATGGCTGACTTGCGACAAATGCTGGTTGAAGAATGGGATGCCATCCCACAGCAGTGTGTGACCAGGCTGGTGACAAGCATGAGGTGCCAGGCTGTTGTGGCTGTGTATGGTTCTTCCACACTCTACTGAGGCTCCTGTTTGTTAAATTAATTAATAGTTAAATTGCCAATATGTCTTGTTTCTTCAGACTTCAATCATCCAATCCACCAAACAAGAGTCAACAGCAAAGAAAAGCTGTTTGGCATTGTCAGGGAAGATTTGGCAAATTCTTTGTGGGTGCAACCGACATACTCAGCTCTGCTGCTCATCCCACAAATGCATGTTCTTTACAAATGTGGCACCATTTAAAAGGAAAATAATCAGGCTTTCCAATGGTATGAGATTTATTGCCAAGAAGCATTGTTACAACAAAGAAATCATCTACCAAACACACTTACAAACTTACTTTTTGTGTGTAGTTTAGTTCACGGTGTCCATAGAGAGAGAGCGAGAGAGAGAAAATAAAATGTCACTAGACATCAGTATGATTTGTGGCCATCATTTCAGTGGACCAGTGTAGTTACACAGACAGTTTAGCTAGAGCAGCCGGAGGACATTCGGAGGGAAAACCAGAAAAGGTCCTCCATAAAATATGATCCAGTTTTACCAGTTTTAGTCCAAATTTTCATCAGCATTCACCTGATTACAAGTCAGTGTAGTATCAACATGATTTAAAATAAGTTTTTTTTTTTAATGGAAGAAAAGTTAGATTTACTAAGATTGTTTCACTAAATTCATATTGATGTGCTCTAACTTTCTAAAATGTCTATTTTGGGGCTTTCTGTAAACATATTATTGTCAGTAGTGAGACATGGTTAAAGTAGTGATCAGCCTTCAGTTCACTTTTCCATGTCAACCAACTGATGAAGATATTTTTGTGCACCTAAAAACATAGATATAAAAATGTACTTGTTACATACCCAAATGTACCCAAATGCAATCAGCAGTTTATATGGTAATGTGATTACAATTTAGGTTGATGTAAAGTGACAAGGATATCTTATATATACGTATACCGAATTTTGAAAACCTCCAATAGGAATAGGAAGACATTATTTTCTGACCTCATTTGACAAAATCTTTGAAATGGGACATCCTTTCTAAAATGTTATGATGTCTTCACAGTTGAAAAAATAAGGCCTCTGGAACATGGCACAATACCAAGCAGGAAATATGCATTGTACAGTCACTTGAACTGCAATATGTTTGTTTGTTCCTCGACACTCTACCAGCGCACATACATTACTACCCCGACACCTCGCTTAATGACTAGTCCAGGGTCACTCCCCATTCTCTTTTCTCTGTGAAGTAACAGGCAGTGATTTAAAAGAGGCTCTCATGCAGAGCTCAGAGCAGGGCAGCCTGTCAAGAGAGGCTGCAGCACAACCCAACACAGTACACATGCAAAGAGACGGATGCATAAATTAACATGAGCCACATGAGTCTTTGAACTATAAACCAGAGAAGGCTCTGATCCTTTCTGCAGAGGAGCGTTGGCTTTGATGCGTTTGAAAAGGAGATTTAAAGATCAATTACATCTCCAGTCTCTACTGTCACAGAAGGACTGCTTTAACTTTGCAGTTTAAAAAGCAATGGATGAAAATTCAAAGGGACGTCGCTATCCCCAAAGGGTATTGGTCTGAGTTAGATGACCAGTCTGTCAACTGAAGGGGGGATGTGGACTTCATCTTAAAGCTTCAAAAACCTTTCTATTTGATTTAAGGAATGAATTCACAATTATATTCCTTTAACTATTTTTGGTTGGATTTAACTAGCAATTTTGGTTTCCCAATAATTGCAGTCATTCTACATTCAGCCACTGAAACCAAATGAAGGTTTTCTATTTTGGGAAAAATATCTGCTGTGTATCATAGTGTGTGACTTTTTTTACTTAGGAATACTGGGTGATATCCTGTAAGACCATATGCTGCTGGTGCTACATGCAAGCTGATGTAGACACCCAGTGAGGAAACCGCTGTCTTTAATGTCACCCTGAAGGCTTCAGAAAGCTTCAAACTACTTTGTACAACACCGATGCAAAGTGTTTGTACCTGTACCGAATGGCTCAAAGCTCTGCTGTCTGCATCCCATTACCTCTCTTATCTCTTACTTCTGTCACAATTGTACTAATGCGATGAAGCAAAGCCAGCAAGCTACTTTAGGCACACAACCAGAGTCTGTGTACTCTTTTCACTCCATAACACTGTTTATCAAACGTATCCTTTCCATCATGGCTGTGTGCTTAATCCATCAACGCTCTGCTTGTACTGCTGCTGCCATGTCTGCTGCCACACCACTCACCTGAAATCTATGCTGACGCTTAGCTGCTGCTGAAGCCACCTCCCATATTGCTGTTCGAAAGTTGGTTTCAAACACTGTTCATCTGAAGCATCACTTGCTGTATGGATGGAAGGCAGGAATTATGCAGGAGTCCTGAGGTTAAATTTAATACCATTTAATACCTTTTTAAATACCTTCGAAACATTTTTTTTTAAAACCTCAACACCACTTGCTTCTAGCCATATAGTAAAAACAGGATCGATAAATGGGAGGGCATGCGCACTGTTACTGTTAATCCAAATGCAATAGTGTACATGCTCTACTATTTATCACTCCTGTTTTTGATATAACACTAGCCTTTGAGTTGTAACTGGTTTCATCAGTGACACCTTTCCTATACACTGATTTTGAGATTACAAAACTGAACACTCTTAGCTAATACAGCAGTATTAAGATGGTAGGGAACAAAGATCAAGAGAACAATGGCAAGGTTTATTAAAATGAAGAATAACAATAACAAGGTCACACAAGCAGCGCACACACCATGTATTGTAAAGTATTGTTCAAAAATATTGTAAAGAATAAAGAAATATAAGAAAAACAACAGTAGTGAATGGCAACTCCAAATAGATAACTAAAAATAGGCTTCTTAAAGCATTCATTTGAGTTCTAACTTTGAACTAACTTTTATACAACATAAATAACACACAAATTCAGGGCCTGTGCCTCAATTCTGTTGATTTTTGTTCAAGACCTTTTTTCAGTTTGCGTCAGTTCCTTCAGTTTTTCTTTGTGCCTCCTCCACAGGGTGTTCGACTTTGTGATTAGCTGGGCCATTAATGACCCAGATTTTCCCTCTGCCTGCTCTGCAAGCTGATCAGCATCTTTCTGAAGGACATCACACACATCTTTTAGCACCTTCCTTTTCTTTTTGAGCTCTTCCAGCTCATCTTCAACAGCTTTCCTCTTGAGGGCCTGTGTGGTGCTCTCTTTCTTCCTCCTTTGCTGTTCCAGGTAGATTCTGTATTGTGACCTTGCAGAGCTGCAGAAGCTAGGAGCTCCTTGGTGAGTGGTACCTTTAGAACACCCCCACAGTCACTGACCTTGTCACAGATCAACCTTTGAGCCTCAAGTGATTCTTCAAGGAAGTTGCAGGTTTCAACCTCCTTGTTAACATAGAATCCTCTCTCCACGGTGGCTTGTCCATGTGACAGAAGTAAAAGGCTCTGGCAGAACCTTAAGAAGTCAGGATAGGACTTGCTGAGTGCAGGAAAACATCAAGTCGCTGCTTCAGTGGTTCAAAGGAGAGGAAATGCTCATCTCTACCCTCAACAGACAGAAAGGACGTGAACTGTTGAATGATCACATCACCTACAACATTGACAGAAAAAGAGTAATTATTTCATAGGTCATTTGAATGTATAGTCAACTGCTCCATTATTCATTTTACAAAATACATGCATCACAGCATCATAGAAAGCTAGAAGTACTTTGCAAATTTATTGGAAGTGATAAAATTATTTCATATGGAAAGTGCTTCCGCACTGTTCAGAGGGCAATGCACTAAAACACTAATCTGGATAAAGTATCCACTTCTACTGTCCCTATACAATATTTTTCTTACCAGCTGCAATGCCACCTGCCAACTGCTTGCCCTGCAGGAATGTTTGGACTACACTCTTCATCTGTCTGATGCACCACTCTGGATCACTGATCATCTTTGTGGGATCTAAACATGCAATTTGCCTGACCACTGTACATTTCAAGGGACTTTTCTCCTGCAGTTTCCTAATCACCTTAACCAGGCCCTGCATACACTCTCTTCCCTCTGAAGTGCCTCTCATATTATTATTATTATTGGTAGTACTACTAGCAGGATTAAAAAGGTCAACTTAATAACATTATATTTGCTAGTTTAGTGTAAGCAGCACGAAACATTCATACATATGAATCTCTGAAAACAAAATAGCATATATCAAAATTACCTTAATGGCAGATTCAGCATCTATGCCTATCTCTGCATTCATAGGGGAGACCCAGTTTGCCTCAGCAACTACATCTACTTTGGTCAGCTCCAGGGGGGTGAGTTCCTATAGATGCTCCCTCCGCACAACCCGTCTCAGTAGACTCTTTTAAAGATAAAGTGAGCAGTCAGTAATAGAACCATTAAAGCCCATAAAGTTCTGTAAAATTCTGTAAATCCTGCCTTCACAGCATTGTGGAGGGTATGAAGGCCACAGCTGCCTACAGTTATCACTTGAGTACCTCCATAGAGCTCTCCATGCTCCTTCTGGAGAAGATCCAGAAGCTTGAAATTAACATTTGGCCCATCCATACCAACTGATACAAGCTGACGCATATTCATTTGTGCAACACATTCCTGTGAATTGACACAACAGAAATTTATTACTAATGTTTTTTATTATTATTATTTATTATTTTTATTATCATCATCACCGTCATCGTTATTATTATTATCTGTGCATAATAATTCTTAAAATACACTAGCATTCAGACACAGCTAAATAGCCTATTACTATACTGTAGTTGTATAACACTAGTCCCAGTCTGTCACTCATTGCTGCAATCACAGTACATTTGTTGAGTTCAGGATAAAAAATAGCCTACTATAAAAATAATCATTGTGTTTCCTAAAGCAAAACATACAGAAATGTATTACTGCCATGCCAGACATTTTTTTTTTTTTTTTTAATCACGTTTTAAGTTTCACGTTTACTCCATGAATTCACCTGGATAGTTTCAGTTTCATTGACATATTTATACTGTCATTGAATTTCATGCCGACTGTGGAGGTGTGTCCGATCAGAGCGTCTGATTGGGGGCCGTAGCGTGACATCGAGCCCTCGGTGTCCCTCCAGCTGATCAATGAGAAACAACGCTACCTCCAGCGGGTCCTCATTCAAACAACACTTACACGTTACTACAACATACGTACTTTTCACATTATAGCATGAAACCTTTCACGAAAGGTGTGCTGAGAGCAGATAAACAGAAGAACAGCGCCGTTTCTCATTGATCAGCTGGAAGGACACCAGGCTTCAAGGGCAAGATGTCACGCTACGGCCCCCAATCAGACGCTCTGAACGGACACACCTCCACAGTCGGCACGAAATGTCAATAAAACAGAATATCCAGGTGGATTCATTGACTAAACTCTGATATGCTACCTGTTGTTTTCTGACTTTGTTTATTTCATGTACCCAGCTCCTAAATCTGAATCTGACTCACAATTTACGGTGTAAACAGTGACACGAAGATTCAGTTTGATTTGTGTCTGATGGATTGATAGAGAGAGAGAGCCCCCTCCACGTTATAACGTGATAACTGATTCTGGCATGGCAGCAATATGCTTCCGTAAAAACAATATAAACTAAATGATACATTTTTATGAATGTTATTGAACAAATATGATGCAAGGGCCTATGTACAAGAGCTGTTGACCCCACATTAGGTACTCCTCTCTACAACTTCTAGCCATTCAAAGTAACTGTGAGTCTGGTTATAGCAGGGAAAAATCAATAAAACCATTCTACATTAATGAATGAATTAACCACACAATGTCCATAATTAGAATACTAGTAGATAAACTTACTTTCATATGATGCAATAGATCATCATCACTCCCATGTCCCAGATACTGCGATCCAAAGTATCCACATAGGCCTTTCCAAAACCGCCCATGGACGTCGAGTTGTTTTTTTTTTTGTTGGACTTATTGAGGCTCTCACCAAACATGAGCCCTAATGGCCCAGCCTTGTTAATGCGGTCAACAAGCTCCTTCTTAAAAAAACGGCGTCAGTCCAAACTGTATCACATAACCAGTTTTGTCTTTCTCTCATATAAAGGTTCTTGCAATTTCTGAATCGGGAAACATGGCTTGAAACATTTCGCCGATTCCTTCACTTGAACTGAGGGATTGGTGCTTGGCAACAGTGTCAAGACACCACAAAACCTCTGCCTGGAGAGTTGGTGTCACGCCCATCACTGTCCTGAGATCCCCGGGTTTAGCAGAAGATGCGGTGGAAGCTTGGCTGGTAGTGGGACTCGGTTGAGGCATACTGGGCACACGAGCAGCAAATAAATTGGATATCGACAGCTGCTCTCCGCGACGTGTAGCCGATTTGTGGCTCACAGACTGCATGTAGTAGTAGTAATGGAAATAGTAACTTAGGCAGCAATACAAACTGAGCCCGCTAAGATGTTTACGTCATGATGTCAGTCAAGTCACAGGTCAAGTCACAGATCTATCCACGTAGAACAATCCCGAATCTGCGCAGTATGGAAAATAGGTCTACTGCACAGTCTATGTAATAAATTCTGGTTATTTATTTAAAAAATAATAATAATAATAATACCTCGTAATCAGGCATTTAATACTATTTAATACTTTTTAAGGGCCTTAATTTTCACTAAGTTGATTTACTACCTTTTAATACTTTTTAATACCCTGCGGACACCCTGGGAAGGTGTTCTGCTGCTGTGCTCACTCCCTGGACTCAAAAGAATAAACGGATCCATACTATGACTGTTCAAACCACTGAAAATCATTCAGCTCATGCATCACATCGTAATCACTGAAAAAAATATTGCTCAAAGGCATAATTTATATCACAGCCTCAATATTCCACGAAGCAGTCTGCTTTTGTTGTTAGAACTCTAAAAGTTAAACTACAATCACAGGACAAAAGCGATAAAAACTGACAAATCAATGGAAACTAAACTGAAAAACATCTTAGATTATGTGAATAAAGGAACTTTGCACATCCTTTATTCACATCCTTTTTTTACGTTCTTGCCTTTGTCACCATGACTCAAACCTGTCACGATGCATTAGACCCTAACTGTGCTAAAACAAAATCCAAACATCCCCCGTCTCCAGCACACAACGGGCCAAGTGCTGCATTCAGCATTCGCCACACAAACACAAAATGAATATTTGATTTGGATTGGTACAGCCACTTTCCTGTCCCCCTGAAGAACAAAGCAGTTCTCCTGTTACCCATGGACAGTTACAAATACTTTAAATAGCACTTCACAGCTCCACAGTGAGCACAACGCCCTGCAGGAAACACAGGAAACACAGCTTGGCTTGTGAAGAGCTGGAGAGGAACTTTCACAACTTTTTTTTCTTTGATGAGATTCAATTTCATCAGAAACCTGGTCTCTATTAGGAACTATAGGGAATCAACAAAAAATGCTAAACTGACTAAAGGTCTCTATTTTCTTTCAGTTTCTAACCACCAGCCACCCTTTACTAAAATCTGACAGTGGACTTCAGTGTTCAGATGTGTCCTCTCAACTCCTATTACTGCAGATGTGCAACAGCAGCAGGCCTGCAGTCAGATTCAAAGTGACAGTGAGTGAGAGGCAGCATCTGCAGACAGAGGAACGTCCATTACCTGACAACATTCAGGCAGGAGGAAGGAAACCAACCAGCTGCTTTATTCACTGTCCTTGACATGGCTGCTCAAGGTCACAAGTCTGTTTTTTGTGTGCAAAGGAATATAAGATGGTGTTCTATGCATATATATGGCACACCTTTTAGAAGGAGTGTTTACTGTGTACATATCTAATTCAGTCAGAAACATTTGAAGTATCAATTTAAATCAAATGATTATAAAGTTGTTTTTTTTTCAAAATTTAAGCACATAAAGACCCCAGGGTGGTTGAAGGACCTGCAGGGTAATAATGAGTAATAGTGATGTGTGAAGTTATAATGGCTGCATTCTACACCTGAACTTGATTGGACACCAACAGTCAAACATGGACATAGTCCCTGTGATGTCGCATATGGATTTGAGGTGGCTCTTGGCAGTCCTGCCTCCTCTGCCTCCTGACTAATTCAAAAGTGGACGAAGAGGTGGATTGTGGGTGCAGATGAGGTGGGTTGATTGCTCAAAAAGCCATCTGTGACATCACCCACCAATCAAAGTGTCCACGCTATTAATTCTGCTTAACTTTAAGCCTTAATATCATTTGAACAGGTGAGTTGTATATAAATTCACCCTCAGTACAGTTGTCATGAACGGGGAAATTAGCTATAGAGACCAAAACTGTTTGCGGTGAATGACTTGTTCTGTAGACAGCCTCAAGTGGATGTTTGAGGAACTGCAGTTTTTGGTACTTCTGTGTTGGTTTCACTTCACAGCCAGAGATTGCTGCTTGATGCTAATCAGTTAATGCAAGAGAAATCTCAGTGCTCTGACTGAACAAACCTTACGCTCCATTAGCTGCTGAGTTTGATGCTCGTGGCCATTATACAGCGCAAGTCTGCAACCAACAATGTTACAATCTTATGTACTTAGACTTAGGCAATGACTGCCCCCAGACAACATAATCTAGAGAGAATCAGTGTTTTAAGAATAAACTCATATTGTTCAGCTAATAAGTGTTGTGGAGAAATTGCTGAAGTCAAAGGTCAATGGTGAGGTCAGGAGGGAAGAAAGTGTTCAGGATCCTCTGATGTCTTATGCTGTAATATTTATTGACACTTGGCCAAGGAGAATTAGAGACACTCTCAAAGTACATCAGAAGTGTCTGAGTCGGTCTCACATTCTGCCCAACTCATCCTGGTGGATAGACTTTAAACCCCAAGATAACACCACAAATACTATACGCCCAGAATTAGTCAAAGAGAATGTCTTTACCCATGGAGGTGTTATTGTCAACATATTCTAGTCTGGAGACACAGATGTCTGTTTACGTCAATTAGAACGTCAACAGCCAGCTATCTATTATGTCTATGAAGGCAGCAATAGATCTCTTTGACCCTGGACACCACAGTGTTGAGATAGATTGGCACCTACTGTTCCCAATCAAAGCCAAACAACTAATACTGCTGAGGACCTCAAGGCCCACACGTGACCTTGTGTAACCTAAGGATAGAAAATTCCATAACAATAAGAAACATGCAGCTACAAACATGGAGTGGAGAACCAAAGAACATGAAACAGAAAAGAAGACAGAGCATTAGAAACAAGACAACATGCTCATGCCCAGATGACAGCAAACAACACTACAGAAGTCCTGTCCTTACACACCTTTCACTTCTGAACAACACTAGGTGACAAACATGTGAGTAAAGCAACATGAAGTGACTGACAGCCAGCCCCCCAAAATATCAGAGCGTGTCAAGTAGCAGAGCGTCACTGGGATTATCTGTAATGTAATATGGTTTACATAGAGGTTTACAATTAGGTTGATATAGAGCCTTAGAGTCATTTTTACCAACACACACGCACACACAGTCAGCAAGCTCTCATGCATGACCCTGGTTTAACCATTAGAAGCAATTTAGTGTTCAGTGTTTGACTCACTTGGACACATGGACAGGACTGACTAACCCTGTGAGCTGCACTCTGTAATTACTGAATTTTAAATTTGAATCCACACAAAGTTAAATGGAATGCAGCTTTTCAGTGATAGCTTTGCTTATTTACTGTAATGATACAAATAAGTTAAGATCTATTGCTTTAACACCCAAACCACACCGGGCCTGTCCGCGGCACGTCGCGTGAGTGTCACGTCATCACGAGTAATACGCAGCCATTCTAGTCAATGTATCAAACCCCACCGGCTCCGCCGTGGTCTGTTTCAGACGCGTCCCAGAAGCGTCTCTACACGCGGCTATGCGAGAATTACACGTCCGTTCTATTTTTGACGCCTAACGCAAGCAGCACGCGTCAATTTACACAGAGCACCTCGAGCGGGCGGAAGCCAGACACAGAAAAAGCAAAGAGAATTTCAAAATAAAATACCCCGTGCAAACTGCCGGTCGTAAAAACAGACAAAAGCGAAACTAATTAACTACGTAGCATATTTACACATGTAGAAGCGTGTTTAGAAGAACATACACCGGGGAAAATGGCCAAATCTGAGCAAGTAAACAAAGTCTGGCAGGCTAAACACTCGCTTCTGAAACGCTCCCGGTGGGGTTTGAAGTCGCGTGGAGGACGGGCCAAATACGCAACGCTCACACAATGTGCCACGGACGGGCCCGATGGGGTTTCGGTGTAACAGCCATAAAGCCATACATGGCATGGCACCTTTAGCATCTGCTCTTTAGAAATGATGCATGCACACTTAAGTAGGAGCAAAGAGGTCAGTCAGAAGTTTAACGTCCACTGCTATTATTCCTTCATTCCCATCGTTTTTGTCTACTGAGGTTTAATGAAAAAATAACTGGGTAAGCTCAGGTGAGTTGTATATTTATTGACAATATGTCAGCTGCAAGGCTCAGGTGTACAGGTTAGCCAAGTGTCTCTAGGGGCAGAGCCAAAACAGCGTGGCCCTAACAGTGTAGTGTATCAGTCATGTGAGGTAATGTGAGGGGGAGTCTCCACCTCATAATGGGCGACCCTCTGGGACTCAGAGATGAGCTGAGCGCTGCACACTTTGCAGTAGCTGTCTGTGAAAAGCCCGTGGTCCACCTCCGTTGACTTCATCTGGAGAAAGAGACAAATGCAGACATGGTTACTGACCTGGATGCACGACAAATTTCAAGACAACATGTATGAGACAACCTAAGATGTAAGTGGTTCTGGTACTGTGTTGAATCACAAGCCTATCAAGTGATGTCAAATTTGTTATTTAATTAAAAATGTGAGTCTGAAACAGACTAGACTAGTGATGCCCTGCTCCAGTGGTTTCCAAATCTTTTCTGTTAAGCCCTTCTTTGATGATATAGGAACATTGTAGGACGCACAGCACACTGGGCTCTCTCTTCTAGGTTGACCATAGTGCTTGTAAAGCCCAGGGACAGATATGCCATGTCATATTTTTGCTTTTTTTGTGTCGTTGTCGTTGTGGTCGCATCACCTGTCATAGCTGTTACAGACTTACCATCTTATTTGACTTTATACCAGTCACAGTTCTGTCCATCTTGGTACATGGCTTCCTTCCTATCTCTTATCTTTCTTCTCTTTCTTTCTCTGCTTAGGGTGTTTGCAATTCTGTTTGTTGTAATTTTATTTTATATTGTTTTACCGGTATGTGTGTGTGTTTGTGTGTGTGTGTGGGTCGGTGATGAAGCCGCACCCCACTGCAGTTCCACTGCGCCCCCCCATAGTGGTCGTACCCCCAGTTTGGGAACCACCGCCCTGATCGATAGGCCACCAATCAATAGCATCTGATATTCAGTAAAAAAAAATGCAATTAGGAGATGATTTCAAGTCACAACCTAAGACTCACTTTGGATTTGTTTACTAGTGGATAACAAAAGTTATCTAATGACACTTTCCATACAGAGTAGGTCTGAACCGTACTCTTAATAGTATTAATTAAAGAGACCCAACAGTTCCACCAGGAGCAAGCACTTGGCAACAGTGGCAAGGAAAAACTTCCTTTTAACAGGCAGAAACCTAATAATACAAAGACATACAGCATGCTCCCTCCCAGTCACCTTTCAGATGGTGGTGAAGCTAACAAAAGAACAGGGATTTATTTACCTCGTATCATGTCTTACTGTAGTGAACCAGAACATATCAGGTATGGAATTAATCTGCAGGTGCTCCGGTTCAAGTTGCAAAAAGCTGGTTGCTATGAAGATCAATTTATAGCCATGCTGGATTTAATTGGCATATTTAGTTTTCAGGGCTCATCAAGAGCAAGCAAGAAAGGAGCGAGCCAGTGACAAGAGTGATTTCTGATTCTGAGAAATGATTATAATGAACAAAACTTTAGTCAAAATATTAGGTAGCATTGTTGTTTACTTCTGCTCTAAGAAGGAAAAAAAGATTAGTAAATTGGAATTGGCAGCAAAAAAAGAGTAAAAAAGTTATGTCAACAAGATTTACTATTCATATAAAAAGTCATCTGATTCTTGCAGCCTTTGTAGGTCTTTAGAGAGCAAAGACAAACCAACCAAGATGTGATAGAGCAAGTAAACAATGATTTCATGACTCATTTCATACTTTCATCACTGTTAATCAATTTTTCATTACATCAAGCTTCTGAGTTAGTGACAGATGCTGAGGAGCTTTTGCAAGCAATGAGTGAGAAAACATCTAATATCAAACCTTAAACCTTCTTTAGCTTCAGCCATGCTGGCAAAATGATATTTGACAATGATAAATAAATAAGGAGGACTGATCACGCTGACAGCTTTCCCTGGAAATTCATTCAAACGTGACTGAACTCGTTGCTGTGTGTTGGAGAGAGATGGCTGTGAAAAGCTTTTATACCACGGACACAGCTGAGCCATCTCTGCTTTCTATTACTAATTCAGCCCAGCTTCCATTCGGGGCTCACATTTCATATTCGGAAACTCATCCTCATTTACATAGGCACGTCTTCATTAGGGGCAACATGACATAGAACTGAGATCATGTGGGTGGAAAAGCAGACTCCCCAACAAAATGACCAGTAGAAAAGAACTTCACACACAAATTATGCACTGAATTTTGTTTTCCAGACGAAATGTGATCATCAAGCCTTCACAAACACGTAGCTGCTCACAGGAGGAGGAGAAACTACATGGTTTAATAATTCTTTATAAAATTTGATTTCAGATTCTGGCCAAACATAATTCATTTCTTAATCTTTCTTGAGACTCTTAAGACTGAACACACCAACAGATTCTTGAGCTTCTCTCTGTTGTTATTTAAAGTTTTAAAGTGTATTGGATGTTAAAACTGCACTGGATATTTCACACATCATCTCCTGATGACTTGTAAATAAATTATGACTTCTGTGGATCGGTGCCACTTCCAACATGTTTTCTGCCTGAAGCTACAGGTGAGATAAATAATAGAAATAAAGTTTAAGTTACTTTTTTAAAAATTTAGACCACAATGCAGCTCTGAAGCCTCATTCAGACTTTTTGGCATATCCAGATTTTAGAAATAATTGATGATTCCAATCTTGGGTTTCCACACCTTCTTAACAACAAATTCAAGGACTTTCCAGGCTGACAGTCTTTACCCAAGACACTGTTACAACACTGAGAATATGATACGAACTAGCAGCTTTACAGAAGCTTTTGAATTAATGTGTTAAGAAAAGAAAAAAAAACACCAAATCTTCCACCAAATATATAAATTCAAGCACTTTCAATGACCCATTTCTATTTATTTCAAGGCCTTTGAATTCATTAACAAACAAACTTTGAAGGATATCAAGGACCCATTGGAACCATGTCAACAGGGTTTTACACATGCGTCTCAGTCCAGACACTCCCCGCTCATATCGTGTTTCAAAGTGTCTTTTGAGTCACTCTATCCGCAAAAACACAACAAAGACATCAAATCCAGAGTGACAGACGTGACGTGCATCAGAGCGACAAGCAGAATCCTGCTGCTGCCAGCAGAGTGGTCTGAGGACAACACAACAGTCCATGGACAGGTGCTGAAACTTTGGGTGGAGGCATCTGTACAGATAAAATTACAATTACTGACATCTCTGACAGTACCAAAGTAACCCCCACAGATACAGATACAGATACAAATACATATCCAGTATGACTTGCCTGCATTGTGAACAAAGCCTAAGCCTCAAACTACTTTTGCATTGTCATATTACTTTTATGTTAACTGGTGATTAGGCATGGGCCGGTTACCGGTTTCAAGGTATACCACTGTATGAAAAAGTCAAGGTTTCAAAACCACTAAAATTTTCTGTCATACCGTCCCTGTGGTATGAGCGTTTTTTTTATTTTTATTTTTTTTCAATGTGACGTCTCGTCAGAGACAAAGTGGAGGTCCCTCACGCAGTGTGCAGCTGCAGCGTAGTGCCCCTCCCCCCACGCACCGCCGCTTGCTGTGAGTGACAAGCAGGCAGCTCTGCAGGCTGTATGATGGCTGAAGGAGGCGAGCCCCCCGAACTTTTCCCCCCGTCTAAAAGGACCAAGTCGGCTGTATGGGAATACTTCGGCTACCGTAAAAAGACAGACGGCCACGGCTTAGAGGAAGAAGGTCGGCCAACATGCAAAACGTGCATGAGGACGGTGGCAGCCCGAGGAGGCAATACATCGAACATGATAGCACATCTACGGGAGCACCACCCATCGCTATATGCTAAATTCAAGCTCCTGCCTGCATTTATTTTTTTATCTTAGAAGTGTTTTTACTTTTTTCAATTATTTATGCTCTGATCTTGAGCCACAGGTTAAGTGCTTGCATTTATTTGCATTGTGTTGTTTTTTTCCCATTAAAAATAATTCATAAACTTGAGTTGCAGGTTTAGCTTAAGTTAAAGGACTGACTGCATTTATTTATTTATTTATTTATTTTTTTATTTAGAAAGAATTCAGTCATTTTTTTAATTATTTATTTTAAATACATATTTACTAATGTCCAGCATGTTCTATTGTTTAAAAATAAAAGACTGTTCAATGGAAAAGTTTTTTATTTTTCTTGTTTTTAAATACAGACATTCAAAATACACATTTTAGAGCTGTAATCATAATACCGTGAAACCGTGATATTTTTGCCTAAGGTTATCATACTGTCAGAATCTCATATCGGCCCATGCCTACTGGTGATAACATCTGTGTTCTCAAACAATATTTTTTGAATGTCACTGATCCATGAAAACAGTTAGTGTGTTGGTCCAGTCCAAATATACTTCTAGTTTAAGGAAACACTGCAGAAAAGATATGATGTGACACGATGATGCATGTATTGCTCATTCCTCCAGCAGTATACAGCCTCCGGCTATGCCAGCTGGTTGGAGCTCTGTCTGTGGAGATGGTTAATTCTCGGACTCCAGCTGCATTTGTAGATGAATCTATGGTGCTTTGGACATGGCTACTGTAGCAGTACTCTTTAAGACCTTAAAACAGCATAACCAAAATGCCACAGGAATTCAGGAATACAGTTTAATACAAGACTCAACACAAACACAGTGCACACAAAATCCTTGCATGTACTTATGTTACAGCTATAATAAACTAATGTGCCTCAGCCATAATCATAACAACCAAAGCACAGCCACGACTGCAGCCAGGACCAGAGACAGAAACAGCCCAAGCTCTGTCATCTCATGCTATAGTCAGAATCATAACTACAGTACAGGCTGTCTCTATCAGCCTTGGCTGAAAGAGCTACGTTACCCAGCTCAACTAGTCATCTATCACGCTGCAGTGAGACAGACTTGCACCTGAGCCAGCCACGGCTGAGGGAGTGCCCACTCATGCTGTGGTCACAACATAATACATTCAGTAGAACTAGTATATCACACGACAACTCACAATTTCAGAGAGATTTCCCACTGTAACCTTTAGGGGGCTTTTTAGATACACTCCTGATCAAAATTTTAAGACCAGGAGAAAAATTACTAATATTCGCATTTTGCGCTGGTGGAACTTAACCAGGTTGTAAGTAGAGCTTCAGAATGCAAAAAGAAATAACAGGAGCGAGAGACAGCAAAATAGAATCATCAGTTTATTGAAAACTGCATTTAAACTTGTAACTTGATAAACATGTTGTTTATCAGCTGATCAAAAGTTTAAGACCACAGCCCAAAATAACCCAAAAATAGATCTAAAAGTGTAAAAAATGGACTCACTAGTGCTCAGTAGTACTCAGTAACCCCACCATTCTTGTTTATCATTTCAAAAATTAATTTAGGCATACTTGATGTGAGTTTTTCCAGAAGGTTGGTGAGAACATTGCCCCATGTGGTGAAGATGGCTTCAAGAAGGGCATCCATGGTCTGGAACTGACGTCCATTTTTGTAAACTTCCCTTACCATCCATCACCAAATGTCCTCAGTGGGATTTAGATCAGGGGGACACGCAGGATGGTCCAAAAGAGCCCAACCCTAACCCTGGAAGAAGTCCTTTGTCAGGCAGGTGTTGTGAACTGAAGCGTTGTCCTGTTGAAAGACCCAGTCATGACTGCACAGACAAGGGTCCTCAGTCAAGAGGGATGCCTGCTGCAACGTCTCCACAGAGCCAGCCACATTTTGACGCCCCTGCACAAACTGAAGCTCCATTTTTACATTGAAGGAAAAAGCACGCCAGATCATGATGGAGCCTCCTCCACTGTGCCGCGTAGAAAACATCTCCAGTGGGATCTCCTTGTCATGCCACTAACGTTGGAAGCCATCAGGACCATCCAGATTAAATTTTTCTTGTCAGAGAATAAAACTTTCTTCCACCTTCTAATGTCCCATGTTTGGTGCTCCCTTGCAAAGTGCAAATAGGCAAGTTTGTGGTGTGGGAGGAGACATTTTTTGTTCTTTAAGCCTTCTGTTGCAGATGCCGTCTTATGGTGATTGGGCTACAGTCGAAAAGTACAGTACAGTAAGGGTCTTAGTTTGGGTCAAGAATCGGCCTGTGTGTTCACAGACAGCCCGTCAGATCCTCCAGCTCAGTACAGGTGAATTTTTTTGTGGGTCTATCACTTGACTTTTTTTGTCCCATAACCCTCCCATAACCCTCAGGATCTTTAAAGAAATTTAAAATGACTGCCTTACTGCGTCCAAGCTCGGCAGGGATGGCGCGTTGCGAGAGGCCTTGCTTGTGCAGCTCAACAATCCTGTCACATTCAAAGACAGAAAATCTTTTTGCCTTTGCCATCAGGGGGTCATGACAGCGTGAATGCCTGATAGAAAATGACATGAAAGCCAGATTTTTGCACAGATTTTGACTTTTTAAGGCTGTGGTCTTAAACTTTTGATCAGCTGATAAACAGCATGTTCAAGTTTAAATGCAGTTTTCAATAAACTGCTGATTCTATTTTGCTGTCTCTTGCCCCTGTTCCTTCTTTTTGCATTTTGAAGCTCTACTTACAATCTAGTTAAATTCCAAGAGCGCGGAATGCGAATATTAGTAATTTTTCACCCAGTCTTAAGATTTTGATCAGGAGTGTATAAGGTGCGTGTCAGTCTAGTAAGGTCAGATGGATGGAGCCTACTTTGGAATTGATGGAAGTCCCATGCGTAATCGCTGCTGCACTGCATTTCTTTACAAGTGACCAGCCTGACTTCTGATGGAGGTGTGAGAGCATAGTGGACAGCTGGCATCAATCTCCAAATCATCTGACAGGAGAGTACAGATTTGTTACAGCCCAGCAGCATGAGTGTAAGAACAGCTCCGTCCTTCCTCAGCAGAAAACCATTGACTGTCCCAGCCTGCTGAATCTGACATTTAAACAGCAATGTGCCATTGTAGAAGCACACCTGGCTTTTAAAAGGACTGGAAGATGGACTCAGATTGGTTTTATTCTTGTTACGCCCACACAAGGCCATGCACTATAGATAGTTTAAATATTACACTGAGAAATTTACATGGAAATAAAATGATATTCATTATTTTCAATTATTTTTGAGAAGGTTTCCTTACATTTTGTTGTACAGTTTGTTAGCTGAGTCAAATAAGAATAGTATATGAAAATGCAGCCTATAAAAATCTGAGCTATAACAAGGGTACCTAATCCCATGATGTGGAGTACTGCTCAGTCTATGAAAATATAATGCTCTCCATGATGTTGTCAGGGTTACCTCAGCTTGAGCTTGGAGACCATTTTTTTAATAGGAAGTCATCATTATGAACTGGGAGTGTCAAAGACCTGGACTCATTTATAACCACTGCATATGCAGAAAATGGGCCCTGAAAGAGGAGTACGGCACCGTGCATGGAAAAGTTGTGATTCATAAAAACTAACAAGAATGTTTGTGCCTGTCTGTAAAATCTGACGCATGTGTATGATCATTTTGACAGGGGATGTTAGTGACGCAGATGGTGTTTTGAAGTCATATTGTTTTCTACTTGTGCTTATCGTGAGTCATAACTTTTCAATAAGCACATTTCAGTTGTAAAGATATAAGCTTAAATCTTATAATAAAAGGATAAAAGTCCAATCAATATTTCATCAGCGCTGCCCCACCACCACATCCCCACCCCCCGGGCTCAGAGGAGAGGGCGGCACTGTAACTGATAAAAAATGAAAATTGACAGTGCAGAATAAGCTCAATAACATGTTAGTTTGGAGTATTTTACTGAATCACTGTCTATTATTCATAACATCGGTATGAGCTCTCTTTCTTTTCATCTTTAGCATTTAGCATCACCTTTCTAGGACAGGAAGTGACCTGGATGTGCTCCTAGCTGCTGACACTTGGCTCTCTGGTACACAGCAGCCCAGAGGCCACGACCACCAGACAGACAAGACGAGGATAAAATATGTCATGGGCCAATGTGTCTGCAGACAAATGGCTTGGAAAGATGAGGAACATAAATAAATCAGAGATACCACTCTTGTAATGAGTCAAGAAAGGCGCCATTTCCTGTTCAGATTCTGTAGGACAAACAACTTAAATGAGCGACTCTGAGAGCTCCATCAGCTTGTGCTAGTGTTGGGCCCACTGCCTGTTTTAGCAAAGACACACAGATGCTAGAAATGAATGATTAATCACCCTAAATTCTGTGAAGAAACAAGAATCAGAGGCAACATCAGCAGGAGCAGCACGAGGTGGTGCAGCAGCAGCAGCCAGGGACAGAAACAAGTCTGATCTCAGAATTTATTTTCCACAGCTAAAGTCTTTGTTGTTTCATTGTTAAGTTTGCATTTTCATGTCATTTGGAGGCTGAACTGTCCTGACCCAGCAATGTGGAATATACAGAAAATAAATGAACAGTCTGTGTGCTAATTTCACTAAACCCAGAAGCATTTAGTTGTATCCGATGTCAGGACATGGCCCCTGACCCTTCTGTCCGCATGTGAAGTGGGACTATGTTGCTGTTGCTACTGAGTGCACAGCTCCAGAAGAATTACTACAGCATATGAATTAATTGGATGGTTTTCATTTCAATCAGTCTTGATAACATTGTATATCTAATTGCTACAACAAAGTCAGATGGGGAAAGAAACAAACAGCAGTTAGACCAGTTTAGCCAGATAATCTTAAGTAAGCTGTCTGCACAGTGGAGTGTTTTAACTGCTGTTTGCTGACCGGCTGACTTTGGGTGACGTGGATCCCATATTAAAAGCAACAAAATACAGACATCGAACAACTAAGTGACTGACTGGTGACCATGCACAGACCACCTGCTTTAAATCAGTATCCTGATTGTGTGACAGGGACTAAAGAGAAAGCATGCAGCAGACAGACGGATGAAGCTTGTTTGTCCTATCAAAATCAATCTTCACTCAGACTTCATTTGTTCTAATGATTTTGAACACAACCCATGCAGTCTAAAAGATACTGAAGAATTCACATTGCCTCAGCTGCGTCACTTGATTCTTTCTGAGATCTTGGTAATGAACTTATGGTCAAATAATAAAGCAGAACTCTTTTTGAAGCACATCAGCACTTCCTCCTTCTACCCGAGTGTGTTTATCAACAGCAGCACAGGAAGGAAAGCAAGAAACTTCCTGCTGAGTGTGAAGTAGCCTACAGCTCTCCAAAGAGCAACCACTGCTCACTAAATTAACATGTCGCTCTCCTTGGCGATCAATTCATTAAGCTAATGGATTTTACTGTCAGAATCACCATTGTAATTGCAAGGAGTTGACTCTTCTTAATGAGATAGAGAAAAATATTAATTTTCACTGAGTGTAATCGGATGAGAGACATCACGATCATAAACCAACTGGGAGTTTACCATACACAATTCAATCACTGATATGTGATCAGAGGAGCTGTTGTTTACATCATTACAGCCATGCTCTCTCAGCACAGCAATGTGAGCTCATTATAGAAGTCACTGCCACTTTGGTGAAGGAGAGACACGTGACAGAAGTCAGAGGGAAATATTACAGTGTGCCCTCTGACAATCGAATTAGCAGGAAGCCAGCTTGTTTCTCACACCTAGTCAACCTTATTTATCATCCATCTTTGACTAAGACAGTGCTGCTGGCAGAATCAGCCAAAGCAAGCTGCAGCCGTGGGTGGGTGGGGCGTAGAGGAGGTGCAGAGATGAAAGGGAGGTCACAGCAGCGAGTGCCCAGCAGATGTTGCAGCTATAAAAGGTCAGTTGTAATTCATTACGGACGGTGTTAAGCTGGGAAGCTGGACGAACGCCTGCAGAGACGAGCTGGACTCACACTGGCATTTCCAGTAGATGTTCCTTTGGCTGAGGAGTTCTCAGAACTGAATTCTGATCATCAGCACCATGCGGCACAGATGCAGCCACAGCACAAGGAGACTGACTTATACCAGCAAGTGTAAAGCAAGCCACATTTTCAAACTCATATCACATTTTCACCTCACTCACCAACAGATTTTGTGTTTAGTGAGTCTTTGTCTTCATCTTGACTGTGTGAAGAAAGTGTGTCAAAATCAAACAATGCAGCTCAGATTTTTCACAAGCCCAGATCAGGACAAAGACCAAAAGCAGGGTCATATTCTGCGCCTCTTTAGCAGACAGGATGTGGATAAATGTGGGCGGCTGTGGCTCAGGAGGTACAGCGGGCCGTCCACTAATCAGATGATCGGCAGTTCGATCCCTGCAACTGTGCCCTGTGTGAATGTGCATGAATGGTTAGCTCCTAAAACTCATGCATGGCAGCCAGTGCCTTCAGTGTATGAATGGGTGAATGAGATATGTAGTGTAAAAGAACTTTGACTAGTCAGAAGACTAGAAAGGAGATATATAAGTACAGTCCATTTACCATAAACAGCTCTTTCAAGGGTTTTTAACCAGCAGCTCTGTGAGGTTGTATTATGCACAGCGATGCTCCGAGTTAGAACCTCAGAAACTCTCTTTCTAGAGACTTAGTTACTTTAGATGGGATCACCCTGGCCTCCAGCTCCACCGTAAAGAATCTTGGAGTTGTTTTTGATCAGGATTTGTCCTTTAACATCCACATAAAACAAATTTCGAGGACTGCTTTCTTCCAAAAATCAAACACATCGTATCTCAAGCGGATGCAGAAAAACTAGTCCATGCATTTGTTACTTCTAGGCTGGACTGTTGTAACTCTTTGTTATCAGGCTGCTCCAGTAAGTCTCTTAGGGCTTTGCAGCTAATTCAGAATGCTGCTGCACGTGTTCTGACAGGAACCAAGATCAGAGATCACATCTCTCCCATTTTGGCTTCTTTGCATTGGCTACCTGTTAGATCTAGAATAGAATTTAAAATTCTTCTCCTTACATACAAAGCTCTTCATGGTCAGGCACCATCATATCTAAAAGAGCTCATAGTACCTTACTACCCCTCTAGAACACTGCGCTCTCAGAATGCCGGGTTCCTTGTGGTTCCTCTAGTCTACAAAAGTAGACTGGGAGCCAGAGCTTTCAGCTATCAAGCTCCTCTTCTGTGGAACAAAACCATTTTGGGTTTGGGAGGCAGACACGGTCAACACTTTTAAGACTTTCCTTTTTGATAGAGCTTATAGTTAGGGCTGGCTCAGGTCATCCCTTAGTTATGCTGCTATAGGACTAGACTGCCGGGGGACTCCCTCTCCCTCCTCTCTCTCTCTGTCTCTCTCTCTCAGGGTTATGCCTAGCCAGGCACAGTACTGGTTGAAGATGTAGTCACATCTCCCTTTACTGAAAACTCTACTCAAATCTCTCTCTCTCTAACTCTCTCTCTCTCTCTCTCTATCACCATCACCATCTCTAAGCATACATGTCTCATTAATGCATGTTAATGCATGTTACTAACTAAACTTCTTCCCCGGAGTTTCTGTGCTCTCTCGTCCAGCAGGTTTTCATGGATCGTGGCTGCTGCTGTGGTCCTGCACGACGTCCACTACATATATTATTACTGTCATTATTGTTACCATATCTCTGTGTACTCTGTATACTGTAATCATTTTATCATTCCTTGTAATTGTACAATATGTCTCTGTTGATTTGTTCTGTACATGTGACATCTATTGCACGTCTGTCCGTCCTGGGAGAGGGATCCCTCCTCTGTGGCTCTTCCTGAGGTTTCTTCCACCTTTTTTTCCTGTTAAAAGGGTTTTTGTGGGCAAGTTTTTCCTCACTCGAACTGAGGGTCTAAGGACAGAGGGTGTCACTCCCTGTACAGATTGTAAAGCCCTCTGAGGCAAAATGTGTTTTGTGAATTTGGGCTATACAAATAAAATTTGATTTGATTTTTCCATCCAATGACTGTCCATTGAATCAAAAATGTCAACATGCAGAGGATCACCAAAGTCATTGGAATTTATCATCTGGATAACATGAATGTCATCACCATCATCACCAGGGTCATTAGGATTCATCCGATGGGGATACACAATTTCTATGGTAATCCATCCAATTGCTGTTGAGATATGTGATTGCACTAAAGTCAAGCCAACCTGCTGGTGGCACTAACAAACTTTGTATTAATCATCTACATACTCTCTCTACAGACCTGCTACCATGCCTAAAAACAAAAAATACAACTTCTAACAAATGTCTGCTTTTATGTCATCCTCTGCCTAATACCTGCTGCACTGAACAATGACCTAGAACTGGAGCAATAAGAAAACCAAATGTGTTGTCTCCTCCTTTGTTAATTCAATTTAAAGTGATACTGTATTCACTGGGCGAGACTGTGCACCTCCCACGCAGAGACCTCAGACAGCTCTTGTGAGAAGCTGGTTTGGCAGATCAGCCCCAGACAATTCTCTCCATCATTAAACTGTCAGAGAGCTGAAGCACAGAGCAAAGTGCTTTAAAAAGAGAGAAAAAGATTTTAAAGGTCATGACTGACACCAGCCCTGAGCACTTTATCGTACTTTGATGCACGGTGCACCGGTGCTTCACAAAAATTAAGTCTGTACTGAGACTTCTGTACTTTCATTTTTAGTTTATTCGTTATTTTCACTGTTTATTTCACACCAGATAGGAAGCAGGAAGTAATATATCAAAACTAAGACATGCTTTGGGTGCTTATAGGGTTGATTAATATGACTATCCTTGAGAGCTGCACTTTTGTTAATAAATCATTTCAACATATCGTATTGATGCTAGTGAACTGAACCTATGAGCAGAGTTTCAGAAGCAGGTCCACACCTCAACTGTGCCACTTCTGACATTCCTATAAATACCCTCCTAACCCTCTCTTCCTCTTTTGCTCTCATATTCTGCATCCAGCCCACCCTATTTCTTTTCTTCTATTTCTTTCTCACATATCTTCCTCTCTCCTGGGTCCTGAAGGAGTTCCTTCATGTCTAGGTGCTAGAGCGTATTATCCATTGGAGCTTCCTCACAACACAACGACAATCAACATGTTGATGGTGTGGTCCTTGGTGGTGAGTCTTCTGTTCTAAAGTCCAATGCACTAACTCAGTCTCGTGTTGTTTTTTGTCATACTTGTACAGCAGTTAAAATGAAATTTCAACAACAGTGAAATCAGTTCTACATCATGTCATCATGAAGAATATAAAAAACAAAAATCAGTCACAGAAGTAAAGGCCCATTTGCTCTGGATTTATGTCTCAAGCTGAGGTGGACTGATTTTCACATTAACTGCACTGATCAGTAATTTTACTCCAGTCCATTTTAATCTGGAGGTAACTTTTCATTGCCACTCCAGTAATAATTACAGCTGAATATGCTGAATATGAATATTATGTTTTGTATGTTCACCTGTAATATGAATTGGGTTCTTGTATTTTAAAGTAGATCTTTAGAGTTTTTCCATAGAAAGAGATTTTTTTTCTTTATCAGCTGGATAAGGGAGGGAGGGAGCCTGTGACTCAGTGTTTGAGCAGGTCGTCTAGTAATCAGAGGTATGCTGGCTCAACTGACGTAGCTTTAGATAGGAAGCATTGTATCAGTCCTGATGAGCAGTTAACACTTTGCATGGCAGCTTTTTCCATCAGTGTGTGAAAGTGTGTGTGAATAGGTGATGTTAAAGAGTTTTGAGTGGTCCGTAGATCAGAGAGGCAACATACAAATCTGTACCAAGCTGATCTGATGGATGGAAACATGCCAACAACATACAGGGCAATTATGACAAAAATGAAGCGATCAGGAAAGCAAGACTCTCTAAAAGCTCTTCAAATGTCATTTTCTAATGTATAAAACATTAGCTGATGTAATTATTTTAACATAAAGCAATTATAAAACACAAGTTACTACTGCCAGACTACCTAGAACTTTTACCATATGAAAAATAATGAAGCAGATTGCTGCAGTGGCTGTTCCTCAATTCTGGAAATAAAATAATATTCACCAATACAGTGTAGACCTGTAAAATGCAGAATGATGACTACACATGGACTATTGTGGTAAGTCATAAATTAGAATTTGGTCATTCACTCCATATGCATTATCATGAGTAGTAAAACTGGCCATTAATCATAGCCGCTGCACACATTACAAGTATCAGCTTGAGAGAGGAGTGCTGTGAAGCCGTGGCTTTGAGCTCTGTCACAAAGAAGTGCTGAAGTGCTCAGTGCAGTAAAAGTCAGAATCCTGGGTCTTGTTAAAAAGACTCATAGTCTGCAAAAGAAAAAAGAAAAACTTAGCCACAAATCTCGTCTGACATATGATATTTCTAATCACTGGTTCTAATTACGAAACATTTTTCCACTCCACTTTCCATTAATCACAACATGACCATGTCCTTTCAACTGAACCATGAGCACCAGCAGCCATTTAAGCCATGGCACTGTTAAAAATGGTTCTAAGGGCTGCATGGCTGGAGGTGCCACCTGCAGCACTCCATCTGATCCACCCAGCCTTGACATTTCTTTTACTATTCCTACCTACAATATTTAAAACTGATCTACCAACCAAATTGTGAACAAAATATTCATATCTCGTGTGTAGAACAGTTTTTACTTAACAATAGCACTGCCAACAGAGCTCTGCTAACGAATATATTTATTTTCCTATATCAGCTACACAATAAGAGTCTCCAGCTGGTTTGCTGGTGGAAAGCTATTAATGCAAGGCAGCAGCACCAGGAATTGTTCGGTTCATATCAGCAGTAATAAGTTAAACTAAAGCAGAGAAGCGCCAGCTTTAGTGTTCCCTCTGCATTTGCACGGGTGAGTTCAGGAGTAGTATTTAGTGTATGTCGCCACTGTTTTGACAGCGCTGAGAGCCCAATACACAATCAGTAGTTACGCACGTAAAACAAAAAGAAAATACTTGAAACCTGCGTTCATGCAGAAAAAGAAGCATGAGAATGTCAGCTGCTGTCTGTGTTGACAAGCCGTAACACAGAGAGAGCTCCGTTATAGCTGCAGAAAGTGGTCAGTAAATAGTGATTCAGCTGAAAGTACTGACTGCTGAACAACAGTGCTTTCTCTCTAGTTACCAGCACAAAAACATCCGCATTTGAAGGGGTAGCACAACATTATAGATCAGTGCAGGTATGCTGTGTGAGGCTGCAGTGGAACCGCATGTGTTCATGGTTTGGACACTAACAGATGTTTGAAATTACCAAATTTAAAAAGCCAGTTATTAATTACAGTTTTGGTTATATTTATGGTCAGGGCTGCACAATGGATACTGGAGTAAAATATTTCAATAATCTGGCCTTTTTATTTTCAGCATGGTCATTCAGGAGTTCTTCTCTGACCACATCTCCAATAAAGCAGTGAATCACCCCAAAGAGCTGCTAACCCTGCTAAGCAGTTCAAAACTACTAAAGAATTGATTCATTCTGCAGTTTTACAGCTCTGTGATGCTATGAGTGATGTTAGAGAAGATTTTCCATCTTAGCCAATCTCTAAAAAGCTGATGCCTAAAGAGAGAATTTAGTTAAAAGAAACCTCTTTGGAGCAGCTCCTTAGATGTAGATATTTGCTTCTACAATCAATACATCATCCACTTTGCTGATATGCAGCAAATGAGCGCATCTAAACAAGATTTTCAATCTATACAGCCAGTGATGATTAAGTTGTCAGAGGTTATGGTCCTCATAGTCTACCACTTATTCATTTTCTTCACACACCTACATTTTTTTCCTCATTTTGCCTGACTTTGCAAGTGAAACAGATGAGTTTTAAGCCAGCACAGCAGAATGAATCAATCACTGATATGGCAGAAGGGCCAGAATTGTCCTTTGGAAATGAATGGTAGTTATCTTTGCTGACCTGTTGCTGAGAGTGAATGATGATGAGGAATAAAGTGAGCTTGTCGGTCATAAATTTTGGAGGGCCTCCAATGCATCTCTCCCGAGCCAGATATGAGTGTAAAACCCCGCATAGGCAAGAATGGAAAAATCACAAAGTGTAGTGCTGAGAGACAAACTCATCATTCCTGAGTGGAAGACAACAAGACTGTGCTGAAAACTCCTGGACTGATGTCACAACAAGAAAAAACAGTTAACAAGCAACTGACACTCAATATTTATCACAACTACACTGACATTTCATTAGTCACAGTGGTACACAGAAGAAGGTAAGCCATTACAGTAGCATGTCTGTTTATCACAGTGTCACCACAATATGATGACTAATTTAATTTAGCAGCCGATATATCAGAATCACCTGCGCCCAATATGTCATTTCTATTCCTGTAGTGTTGAGTGGGCTGTTAAGGTGAAGCTGATACTATTTTACACTCAAGCAGCACTTATCTTTTGCCAATTGTAAATGGACAGTGTTTTTCTTCCTTAACAGACAAAGTGCTTTACAATTTGCCTTTCATTCATCCATTCACACACACACGACTTGGGGTTCAGGGTCTTATCCAATGACACTTAACATGAGGACGGGAGGAGCCAGGGATCGACCAGCCAACCCTGTGCTCAGTGTATGATCCTCTGAGAAACTATGAAACTATGGAAATGTGAGAGTAGTATTTTTCTTGTCAAGGCAGATAATAATGGAATAATGGATAATAAAACATCCATTCAGTACAGTAATGGCAAATAAGCTTTGAGGTGTCTTGGTCACGTTTTTTAAAGACAAACCTCGTGGATCTGTATCATTTGTTTACATTATGCATCGTATTATTATCAATATCTGCCTACAAAATTTGAATGGTCTGTGCAACAAAGCGTCAATCCCCCATTGTGTTGTATTTAACAGTGTTTGTTAATTGTTTGTTTAACCACAGTTCCATCACCGATCAGTAATGTGCAGATACAGATTATGTGTTGTGTTTCGCAACAATTTTGGTTTATTAAAAAAGAAATACTGTAAATGATTCACTTCTAGGTTCAATAAGTTCATTGTCTTTCTTGTGCTACTTACCTTCTCCACCAGGTGTTCCAGGGACAAATGGAGACAGCAACCAACTACTTCCTGTATTTATACTCTGGGTGACATCATCAGTGATGTCACTGGGTGAAACCAAAGTATGCAAGAGGGATGGGGGCTTAGTTATGTATGCTGATTTGTGATCTCTTTTATGTATGATTGCAGTGTAGCTTTATGGTAAATAATGTAACAGTGTTTAACTTAGCAAGAACTTAATTACTTAACTTTGTCATTGACTTGCTTCAGAAGAAGCAGTACTTTGGTCAGATCTTCCAATTCAACAGTCCGGCTAAAATTGTCATAATAATATTAATGCAGTAGAAGTATCGGGGTGTGTTGGGCAATATAACATAAGATGATATCATATTTTCTACAGTCAGATATATTGTGTTGTGTTAGTTCTCTCTTTGATATCTTTAGGTGTAGACCATTTTGGGCATTATTGGATTTACAGGAACAAAACATGTCTTATACAGTGTTGACCCTGTGAGCTGCACAAATTAGTCAGTAACTGAATAAGAAAATAATTTGGCAACTATTTTGGAAATCAAACAATCATTTTATTAATTTTGTAAGCAAAAATTGTAGGTTCCGTCTCCTCGGGTGTGAGGATTTGATGCTAGTTTAATGTTTACCTTACAGAAGAAAGGAGCAAAGAAAATATTCTCAAACTTGAAAATAATACATTTCCAGGGATATATTCCAGGCTTTCCTGGAAAAATATAATAAAATATGTGTAAATGAGTTAACCACTATTTTATGAAGAGTCCTTAAGAATGCACTAACAGAGGGGACTCCCCTTCAACTTACAATCCATAGCAGCCAAGAGGGACACCCCATCAAGGCTTCTCAGCTTATCTGATGGGAAAGCGTTTGGCAGGGTCGATTGGACCTTTTTAGAGCAGACTCTCAGCTGTATGAGCTTTAATGATACACATGTCAAGGTATATGGACATTGCTCCAATTTTTTTTTCTCTTGGATGTGGTACACACCCGGGAAACTTTATTACCATCCTTGATGGTAGATAGCCAGACAGACAGATGTCCCTGTCACCTTTTGACAGGATAGGGTTTTTGATCTTGGGACCAAGAAACCAATCGAAAGTATTAATATCAACAAAACAGAAGGGAGTTTTGGGTTTACTTTACTATTGTACTGTACAAAAAGCTAATGCTGGACATGTAATTTAACACTCTACATGTCAAAGTACAATGGGCACCGGAGCTAAATACAATAGTGGATAATGATGCCTGGGAAAATATATGTTCGAGAAGCCACAGGGAGGTTGGAAGCAAGGTATGGTTTGATCGGAAAGTTAAAATGTGGTTCTTTTGGACGCCCCAGTTTGCCTGTGGTATGGTCGGTGACTCTCCCACAGTAGGTCAATGGTTACAAAAAGTCAACCATGTGTATGTTATGGAATGCATGACTGTCCAGCTGCAACTAAAATTGACGACAGTTATTGACTACTCTAGTTAGGATATATCTGCATGTATATCAAGTGAGGACTGATCTAGGTGGTCATATGAAGAAGTCACACTATTTTCTACAAATGGAAAATAAATCTGTTCTGGTTTGGGTTCCAAAACCAATAACACTGTAGTATTGGGACTTTGATCATTTTGCCATTAAATAATTAACTCTTTTACCATAATCAACAGAAATTGATTTTAAAATATTAATTACTAAAAGGCTAAACTTGGTTGCATACTTTGGCTTTCACTACAGTTAACTACAACTAGTGTAATTTTGTAGCTCGGGGCAATCAGTTCTTTTGGTTATGACACTGCAACATCACTACCTGAGAAACAAACTCAAGTACTCAGATGATCAGACAACAAACCCCCAGTGAACAGCAAACTTATGACCCAAAGTGTCAGACAGACCAACTTGTTGGTTTGGTTTTGACTGTAGTTGTTGTGCACACTCATGTTTTTCTTGGAATGGGGAATAGTTCTTTTTCACGAGAGACATTTCACTGTAGGAAAAGGTGAGGACATTAATTGATGACTGAATCTTACGGAGTTGCTTGTTGTCAGTGACACTTGGTAATGAGCCATTGTTAATGTTCACCTGTGCTTTCCCTACAAGACAAAATGTCTGCTGTGAAAAATGCCTATTATTTGCAACATTGTGGGTGCACTTACTTTTAGTTTACCTCCAAATAAAGCAGTTGCTAATCACGTAACCTGTCTGACAAGTAATGTTTCTTTCCCTGTTGAACCTTTTTAGCAATGTTGCTGCAATATCATCAGTTACTTTTGGTGAGTTTAAAGTTATCAACTGTCCAATGGTAACAAAACAAAACCTAAATTGTGATTAAACTATATTTTCCCTTAAAGGACCAGTGTGTGGGATCTAAAGGCATCTGGCAACCAAATGAATACCACTGGCCTCACCTCTCCCATTCAAAGCATGTTGGAGAACCTACAAAAAACACAAAAGGCCCTATCTAGAGGCAGTGTTTGGTTTGTCTGTTCTGGGCTACTGTAGAAACATCCTTCTAAATTAACAACCTTTAAACCTAATATATTGTATGTGTGGATATTGTATTCCATTTGTGCCAGTGGATCCTCCTAAATGTTACTCACTGTATCTTTAATCACACCAATGTGATACTTTCTTCTGTTCTATACCACAAAGTAATCCATTCTGTTTACCATCAACATCACCATCATCCTCATCAACTTTGTCAACACAATTGTCATGACTATGACCATCTATTTCACTACTGCAATTAGTGGCAATCACTGTTCCAGCCAATCTCTGAATGTTGATTACCCTGCGACTTGATTGCAACAGACCTCATTCTCAGTCTCAGTAGAGGTCCCATGTTCCCCCTAATCCAATGTCTTGTTAGCCAGTGCAGCACCGGGGGGGTCTGCTGCTTTTGGTGAAACATAACCCAAACTCCAAGTGTCTGAAATTATTTATTAGAGATTGACTGATTAATGAGTTTGACAGATTCATAAGCACCAAAAGGACATTTTACAAACTATCATTATTAGGGATGCACCGTTCTGAAAATTTTGGCCAATACCGATATTAATATTGCTGTTATGGCTGATAACCGATATCGATGTTGAAAAATATGTTAAAAAATAAATAAAGTTTCTGAGGTGATAAAATTTTGTACAGACTGAAAATCATGCAAACTGAATTTTTGAATGTCTTCCTTTAATTTCAAAACGTGTTTTACTTCCAACCAACAGTGTTACTTTTTATGTTGTTCTTTATTGACCTGGCTTTTGCGCTGTCCTTGGCAAATTTCTTGGTACTTCGAGTACTTCCTGTATCGGGCTCCCAACCGCGGCTGCTGCTGCTTTCGTTTTTGCCTGCTGGCTAACGTTAGCAGTGTTAGCTTCCTGCCATTGTTTGTGTAGTTCTGGGTGGTGGTTTTTCAAATGACATATCAAATTTGCGGTATTGAATGACTTGACGCGGCATCCTCCTCGCATTACCTCGACTGGAAGTGTTGCATACTGCTTTTCGAGCATCTTCTTTCGACACTGTGAACTGCGCACTGTCACGTGCCCAAACAAATGGCCAAATCCCCCTCCCTGTCCCTCTCCTGACACACATACACAAACAGCAACTATACAGATATATACATCGGTTGTTAATATTGGCCCAGTTTTACTCATCGGACCGATGCCGATATGTGACAAAATGACGAACATCGGCCAATACCGATCGGCCAAGTAATTCATTCCCAAATAACACTTTCTAATGACCCCCAACAAGGCCAAAAATGAAAAACAAAACAGTGTTATTTTTCATTTTGGGTACAGTGAATTGTTTCACCTACAGTAGAGTTCTGCTCTACTGTAGCTCACAAACTTCCTCATTTCTTCTGTGAACAAGTTACTTAATTGTTTGAGTTAATGACACTGCCCAGGGGAAACTGAAAGGATTGCCGGCTTTTGGTTCAAGGTGACTTTTAGTTTGCTAAATGTCATTTGATAGTTCAGTATTAGCATGTCTTTAAAGGAAAGTGATGCTGCACATATAAGGATGGGGCAGCTGTCCGGATCTGTAAGGTCCATGGCAACTGTTAACTCTATCATCAGATAGAAACTCTCTCATTAGAGTTTTGTGCTCAACCCGTTCCTCACAAAAGAAATTAGCCAGACTTGATGGGTGAAATTATTGCAGAGCCTGTGCACTGACCTGCCTCCCATTCTGTCTCTATCATTGGGCTGCTTTGGCTATTGGGGAGGCAAAGTCAGCCAAACTGTAATGTCATACCTTGAGGTCAAAACAATGAGCAGTTACTTTGTGTTTGCTGCTAAGTGGCCTATTCCACATGCAGTGTGACCTAAGTGCTGTCCACAGATCTGCCGAGTGAAAACATTAGCATGCACACTGGGCACGCTGCCTGCACTTCAGTAATATAATCAGCCTGGTGTTCAGCCACAGCAGACATTTAGGGTAAATGTTGAGTCAGTGTGACAATAAAATTGTGGTCAGCCTAATGAGATTAATTCTGTCCAGTGAAGGCACAACATCAAGCTGGAGGACTCATCTGTCAAGGAACTAAAGCCTGAACATTACAGCACACACCTGTAGATTCAATAGCTCTTAGATTTTACCTGCGCTCAATGTGTGTGGTTATCACATTGAGGTCATTAGATGATCCATGAGTGCTAGTAGTGAGCAGTAAAGACAGTATAGTAGTATAATTAGGAGATCTTAAAAGTCTAAGTTTACAACATAATCAAATTGATTTCAGGATATTCAACTTTCTTTTGTAACATTAGAATACATTTACTGTTCCAAATACTTGACTTCTCTTCTCACATGATCTCCATGATGATATGAGTTTACGATTAATTACAATTCTTCCTTGCAGCATTCATGTTTAGTTTCTTCTCACAGATATAGAAACATAGATATCGGTTCATACCTGTCACCATATCAGAGCAGTGAGGAGTGAGGTTCCTCTGATGCACAATATGATAGCTGCAGACTTCACTGCGAAGTTAAAAATAACTCAAAATTCTTTTGTTGTGATGAATATGATATGCTACAACTTCCGCTGGGACATACAGGTTCTGATCTATGAACAGTTTAACATCAAGTTATTACAGAGTTATTACAGTTATCACAAATTATTTAGAATTTCAGCTTTTATACATTTATTTATCTATGACAGGCTTATAAAGCTGCCTGGTCGCAGCCAGAATGTCATTGTGCAGTAAATGTGTTTATTCCTGCTCTGCTGAATTCATGTGTATGTTGTATTTACTGCTGTAGATATTTATATACTGTTTAATCTACAGCAATGCATCATGGTCTATAAGATCATCATCATGTTTGTCGCGTAGATGACTTTTACAAATAATCCAAAAAGTTTTTAAAGAGTTTATTTCGCTGAAGAAGAAGGAGGAGAATCTTCTCAACACAAGTAACTGAAAGTGTCAGACAAATGTAAGAGTGTGAAGTATGAAGCTGCATAAAATGGAAACATTTATGTAAAATACAAGCACCTCAAATTTGTTCAGCAATTTGTACAGTACTTGATTAAATGTACTTAGTTGCATTCCAACACTGCCGAGACACACGATAACTGGATAGTTGACAATAACAATGTCACAAATATTACAAAGCTCAATATTATTTTCATCTTTAGATTCTGACATAATACAAAAAGACACAATAGACTTACAATCCTATAATATAAACTGGTGACTTATTGTTATCCTACATTATACAAGTAGGTCAGACTGAGCAATCGGATTGGTCAACTAGACATTTAGAATGTGCTCAAATCATGATGACAGCACACCTGACTCATCACTAAAAATATTACTCCACCATCTCCACATTATCACATCCTGAAAATATATGTAAAATAAAAAACATGTAAACAAATATGAATAAGTCCACTGGAAGTCAACTTTAATAAAGTAATACATCTGAATTTAACAATTTCAGCAGTTATGGAGCTGTTAGACTGCCTCGTTAATACAGGTGTGTACCTCGTTAATACAGGTGTGTACCTCGTTAATACAGGTGTGTACCTCATTAATACAGGTGTGTACCTCGTTAATACAGGTGTGTACCTCATTAATACAGGTGTGTACCTCGTTTGTGTGCAGCACGTCAGAGATCAAACAGTTCAGTGAGCGCAGAGAAAATGTTTTTAAAGACTAAAGGTGGACTAATATGGACTGAAGAGGAATATTCCGTCAGATAAAAACATGTTCATTTTGATTACATCGATCTTTGTTCAATACATTTTGACTTTTGGACTTTACAACGCTGTGGAGTTACTGGAAATGTTTGGATCATCCTCCATCAGCTGTGCTGGTGAGTCGCTGATACGGCGCTAGCTTCAAAATAAATGTGAAGTTAGGAGGCCAATCTGTCCATGGAAAAATCTATTTGTCAGCAGATATCTTAGTCACTACAAGACTGAACTAGCAAAGCAGTTTAGTGTTTGTATGTGCACTATTTAGGGATGCACCGATATGAAAATTTTGGCCGATACCGATATTAATATTGCTGTTTTGGCCGATAACCGATATTTACCGATATCGATATATGTTAAAAAATACATAAAGTTTCTGAGATGATAAAATTTCGTACAGACTAAAAATCATGCAAACTGAATTTTTTTTGTCTTCCTTTATTTTCAAAACGTGTTTTACTTCCAAATAACAAGGTTACAGGGCTACCATGAAACACAAGTCTGTTTTTATGACCGGCAGTTTGCACGGGGTATTTTATTTTGAAAATCCACCGGATTCTCTGTGCAATTTGCCGGTCATAAAAACACACAAAAGCGGAACTAATTAACTACATAGCATATTTCCACATGTAGAAGCATATTTAGAACATACACCGGGAAAATGGCCAAATCTGAGCAAGTAAACAAAGTCTGGCGGGCTAAACACTGGATGTCGTGTGCAGGATGGACCAAAACCGTGGCACGCACGCGACGTGCCAGAGACGTGTGCAGTAGGGTTTCGCTGTACCCTACACTCCTGTGCTGTGTTTGCATCACTGACACTGTCACGTGCCTCAACAAATACTGCATGGCCAAGTCCCCCTCCCTCTCCCTCTCCCGACACACATACACAAACAGCAACTAGACGGATATAAACATCGGTTGTCAATATCGGCCCAGTTTTACTCATCGGCCCGCTACCGATATTAATGCCGATATATCGTGCATCCCTAGCACTATTTATTCAGTTTGGGAAACTCCACGATCTCCACGATCTCCGTTGCTAGGTCGTTACTAAGGTTCGGGCTACCAGCTGGAGTAGTGAACTGGGTTCCATTACATATAGGAGTCTACTGCTGTGACTGATTGTTTTCCAGTGTATCTCCATAGATACAGAGATCAGAATAGAAACGGCAAACAAAGAAATGTTTATTTTGAGAGCAAATTGCCCCAAAACACACCCTCAAACACTTGAGGGTGAGCTTTAACTTATTATTGGCACTTCAGTGACGCTAACGGACAGCATCACAGCCGTGCCAATAATGACGTTAAAGCACACCCTCTCGTGTAATATTGCTTAATTAATTAAAATTAAATATATTTTTGCAGAAACAAAAGCTGAGTCATTTACACTTGATGTTGAACTGTTCCTAGATCAGAGCCACTGCGTGTGCCAGTGGAAGTTATTCAGGAGGTTGATCATTAAGCATTGAGCTGATGAGTGCATGCCCAAATGAAATGAATTCAACTTAAACAGGTAACCATTACAAACAAACCAAAGTTCATAAGAATCCATTCAGAATGTAGTGAAGTGAGTTAGTTTTTTTGTGTTTGCTATATTTAATTATGTAAATATAGATACATTGTTATTATTCTGCAGCTTCATTTATCTTTGAAAAAGTGTCATGGTTTATTTCAAACTCAGCACTGTCAGTCATTTTGTGTGAATAGATGTCACTTTTGGGACGCTTCATTATATATCTCTCTTATAAAGTACAAGTGAAGGCAGTCTTTGCATGTTAAAAAATTATTCCAAGACCAGCCTGTTGAAGTTTATTCACTATCCTGCTTATGAAAAACTGGAGAAAATAATGCATCACCATATTTCCTTAGATGATAAAGCAGACTTTGCTCAGTTGTTTGCTATAACAACTTCTACACTATCAAAAATAAATGTGTTCAGCTCAGATTATTGGAGCTCTTATCACCCAGTGTGCTATTTATAACAATCTTTAGTTCACCTACTATGAAAGAAATAATGGAGATATAACTGCAAAATACTGCAGCAAGAAGGCAATGGAAAGCAACAAAGAGGCAGGGCAATTTTAACTTTACAAAAGCAAACAATTATTGATGACATCGAAGAGCTGAGCTTCACAATCTTTTATTTATAGGCGTCACAGATTACAGAAAGCAGGCAGGGGAATAAAGGGAGTGTTTTGTTTTTTTTCTCCACTTGAAGTTTTCAAAAATGGAAAGGATGACTAGAGGCTCTGAAGAGACGCAGGTAAATCACTGGGATATGAAAGAAAGGGTCGATGAAAGAGCTTTACTGTCTGTTGCTGTTTTGTGCAACTTTCATGCGGTGTCTGACGAGAGCAGAAGACAAGTTTGTGTCCTGTCAAAAAATTTCAAGAAAGCTTCCAAGAAGGTGCCATCTTTTGGTTTACGGGAGGAGGTGGTGATTAAATGATGGCCCTTCTCAGGGGAAAGAGTCAACTTTAAGTGAGGCAGATGGAGCTGCAGTTTGGAGCGCCTGCTTAGTGAAATGCTGCATTATTCTTTTTCTCATCATGCTGGAGGCTGCAGAATAAAACACTTCATCCATATCTGGATCTTAAGGATGTGCTGAACTGCTGCTGTAGCACAAAAAGAAGACTCCTCTTTCAAAAAGGAATATCTTGAACAAAGTGACACCTACTGGACTCTGAAAACAAAGTGTGGAGTGAAAACTAATGATGTTTCTTTACAAAGGATATTTTTTTCTGTAATTGCTTGTGATTAAACATTTTGCAGTTGTTTTTTAATGTGGGAAATCTGACCTCTATCTATCCTTAGGAAACAACGAAATACAGCAAACTTGAAACAGTTGACAATTTGATACAACAATTCAATTTTAATAAACGATTGATTGAAATTTCCTGGGCTAAATTGTTTAAGGACAATCGCTGGATCCAGCTGAGAGTGTCTTTATCAATTTGTTTCATATAAACTGATTATCTGCTGACTGTTGGTCAAAAATAAAAAGAAAAGACTTGATGCCGTCACCTTGAAAATATCCTTGAATCTGACATTTTATGGATCAGATAAATAACTGATTATTCAGATTCATCAATAAAGAAGGAACACCAAAGCGTACATCCCATTTGCTGTAACAAATAATATATACATAAATATAAAAAAAGCAACAGTAAAAAATCTAATAACAAATAAGCCACCTCAGACACATCTGAAACTGTAAGGACCGTGTTCCAGATCTTCTATTTTGTTTGCTTTCCTGTGCAAGATGGAGATGGAATGACAAATAAATCCATCTTTTTTCTATTAAAATGTTTTAGCGCTGAAAACATTATTATTTTGGTAATTAATTAAATTTCCATAAATGATAACTGAGGATGTTTTTTTGACTTTTGGTAAGAAAACATCCAGTCCAGTGATATTAAACATCTAATCGAAGGGTGATGTAAAATGTAAGAGACAGATTACTGGACGATAAAAATGATCATTAGTTACAGTTCTAATATGTTTGGCAATATTCTTTCAGAGCATAAGAACTCATGTAGAAGTCGACTGTCCTCTGTGTGCTCCTCATGGAATGATACAAGCAGAGGTGGTAAACTCTGACCTCCAGTCAGCCACAAAGAAAGGGACAAATCAAATGAGTAAAGTTATTATTTTTAAACCTCCTTCAACATTCTTATCAGCTTTAACCGAGCTCTGTCCACACAGGAGGGAGGTGTGTTCTGCTCCCTCCGCTACATCTCTGCTTCTAATCCACCTTAAATGTCACCTTGAGAGAATGGAGCCGTTCTTGTGCATGCCGAGCAGCCTGGGATGGCATGTGGAGGCTGCTGATGCTGACTGTTACTTTGCTTGATATTTATTCATCACTATTTGTCCAGTAAACTAACAAATTAAACCTCATTTTCAAACTCTGAGACAGATTTTAACTGTGCAGATGATTTAGTCTCTGGGACTTTTGACAATACTCGACTGGCTGATGTCTCCTTCATATTGGGGGGAATCCCTTAAGGGTACCCCCTGGGGTGCTTCAGCATGCAAGACCTGTTTATGAGACGTGAGGTCAACCTCCACCAGGCAGGTTGCTCCGATCACTTCTAAACCCACATGAGCACCGCACCGCACCGCACCGCACCACGCGTAAGCTGGCCCCGCTCTGCTCCGTCTTCCGGCAGCAAGCAACAAGAATCTCGGTGAGGAGAAAAAAAAAAAAAAAAAAGAATCAGCATGCAACACGACAACCATGCCTCCCTCCTGCAGTAAAGCATCTCCATAAAGTCACACTCACTCCTCTGCGCGCATGCACGCCTGATAGTACAGAAGAAGAGGAGAAAAGAAGAAGACTGGACTGACAAGTGGAATGCAGAATGAATGTACCTGTAACTCCACACTGTAGCCCTGGTAGAAGTGTGTCGGGAACACCGCCAGCTGATGTTGCACTTGGAGGGAAACTGTATAATCCATGAACCAGAAGATGCTGAAAACGACGGACTGAGCGGGAGACGCGTCTACTGTTGGCGGCAGTAATCCACTGTAGTACAATCTGCCGCTGCTCTCCGCCCTGCTGCGCTCCCATTGGCCGCACGGCGCTTGTCAGCAGCGTCAGTTCACTTAAGGCAGGGCAGGAAGTGACAGCTCACACCAGCAAATACCCAAGAGTTTGCACCCAAACCAACCAAGAATGGAGCCAGCACCAACAAAGAAGAGATCTGTTTGTTTGTTATTATTTGTTGTTTTTATTTTATTGTTGTTGTTGTTTATTTTTGTTGTTTGTTGTTGTTGTTTGTTATTGTTTGTTGTTGTTAGCTGTAGCTCCCATGGTTGCGAAGTGAAGTCAGCACAGAGTTGCCAAAAACTGCAGTTCCTCAAAGGTACACTTGAAGCTGGCTACAGGACGAGTCCACCACCTGACTCACCTCCATTTGCTCATCTTTAGATTAGCCAGCAGAGACAGCCAAAATGGCCACAGCCAGAGCCACCACACTGAGCTTCACAACAGCTCTTCAGAAACCTGTGGGTGGCGATACAGAGACTATATCCATGTTTTATACAGTCTATGAAAATAACAAAAGAAGGCAGAAAGTGGAAAGCCTTCTTATTTTAAGTAGCTTGTTCATGAGGCATTTGCTGATTTCCAAATGGGTGCATTTGCTTAGAATGTTACACGATGATCAAAAGTACATTAATAATAATAATAATAATAATTCATAAGTGTAACGTTTGATGGTGATTTACTTTGCTTACAGATTTTATGCACATGTTGAGACGACTAATCTGTCCTGAATGTGTGCAAGTTCATTCTGCAGCGATCTGTTGTGTTATCCTTCTTGCTTGAGAAGATTTCATGTGTGTACATGTTACTGAAGTCGATGTTTATTTTTGTTGTGGTGCATGGAATACATGACCTGCTGCCACATGTGCACTTGAGTTAGAACATGAGTATACTGAGATATACTGCACCACTTCATTGAATATGTTTTGTGTTGGGTTTGAGTGAACTGTATGTGACTTTGTTTATCTGTGACTTTATTTTGTAATAATAGAAATGCTTCCACTAAAGTTGCTTATTCACCAGACTACGTTATTATTATTAGCATTATTATCATAGACAGCAGTGATTGATTTATAATTCAATTGTACTTTCTGTACATTTTATTTCCCACCATGAAGACTGAACTGTGTTTTACACGCAAGAAAAAGTTCTTAAAAACCATTATGATGTTTTGGACGTGTAGGGTGAATAAATAACTATCATTAATGATGTGATTGGTCGCACTGATGGAACGTAACTTTAATAGAAATTAAATTAAATTAAACTGTAAATTTCTATATCACTGAAGATTGTATATTTCTGAGTAAGCAGCTGCAGAGTTTGAATAGGGTAGAGCAGTAGTGAATAGAAGTTACTGAGTAATGCGGCTGTACAACACATTACTTAACAACATGTAATGTGTTACTACCCAACAGTGCAATGTGTCATGTAAAAGGTATCGCTCAAAGCGACAAACACACCTGTGTGTGAGTGACAGGGACGCTGCTGTTGAACATCTCAAAACTATTTGCATGGTTAGGTACCACTAGAGGTCCCCTCAGTCCTATGGAGCATTATCATGGCTTTGGTCACACACACTGCTCTTAAGCTTTGTTTTCAGCCTCAGCAGGTCTAAAAAAGTGCTGCACAATACCTGCCCTGCACCAAACAGCAGACAAACACAGTTAGCTACCAGCTAGTGAACACAGTGGAGCATTTAGCAGCTAGAGGGCCAAATAACAGTAAATTTCTAATAGACACAAAATGATTGCTAAAGTTGCTCTATGTCTGCTGCATATGTAAAGATGCAGCATGCTCACCTCTAAAAGGGAGGATAATATATATGTCAGTGTTATGTTCACAGCGTATCCTGCCCCCCAGTGGAAATGTATTAATACAGGTTCATATATACTGAAATGCTGTACTGAGCCAGTCTATCATGTCAAATATGTCAGCTGTTGAATGTAAACGCTCTCCACGTTGCTGAAAACAAGGAGGACCTAACTTCTGACCTTTAGCTATACAGTAAAGGAGCTGTATATTAGTTTTATTTTATACAACTTTATATCATGTTACTATAATTTCCATATACAGAAACAGAAGACTGTAGGAAGAAACACCTGTTTGATACAGCCAGTGTGTCTATTTCACAAAATACAGTACATTTATATTAATTTGCATGCTGTTCATATTGTAAATATTTCAGTTCTGAAAGAAAAAAAGAAAAAAGTAAGAAAGAGAAAAAGAAAAAACATGCAGAGAAAAATCAAAAAATGTACATTTACATTACATTTAGTCATTTATTTTATCCAAAGCGACTTACAAAAAAGGTCCAGCGCGACTAGGACATGTTATGTGCAGCAATAAGTACTGTGACAGTACTAGAAGGATAGATTTATCATGTCCAGTTGTTGGTAGTGTTGGAGAGGAGGTCCTCTCTGAAGAGCTGGAGGCCGCCACGTTCTGGATCATCTGAAGGGGTTTCACTGTGCAGGCTGGGAGGCCCGTCAGGAAGGCGTGACAGTAATCTAGTGGTGAAATGACCGCAGCCTGTATTAGTAGTTGGGTAGCACGTTGAGTCACGTAAGGCCTGATTTTTCTTATGTTGTGAAGTGCAAAGCGATGCAACCGGGCAACTAATGTGACATTATTAGAGAAGGTTAGTTGGTTAGTTTTTTCCACAAAAGTTCAGTTAAGAATTCTTAAAATTCCATCTACACCCTCATTAAAAAATTCAAATAAAGCGAATATACACACAGTTGTGTAAACTGCACACTGGACCATGTTTTATGTCCAAATCCTGTTCACACACATAGACTTAACGTGAGCAGAGAACCATTTCTCCTTTAATGTGAAAACAGCCTTCTAGTGTCAAACTCTGCCCATGCATCACAGTGAAGTTCAGACAAGTCAAGTAAAAACAGATGCTTTCTGTGGCTTCAGGTAATTAGATGGAGAAGACTTGCGTGATTATTCTCATGCTCTCTTCCAGCTGCGCAGTTCTGCTCTTGATGCACAGCTAGCATATAGAGATCAGTTCATTGAAGGGCTGCACAGCTTCGCCCTTTGGCGTGAATTGCTTAGTCTTATTAGAGAAACCTGACTCTAATCTCTTTCATGTACAGAAATGATGTGGACTCTAGAAGACTATTCCTGCAGCACTAATGTGGTGAGAAACAAAAAACCTGGTAGGCAGTGGTTTTCTAATGATCAAAGTGCCAGATTCCTTTCCACCTGGCCTTATTGGGGAAGTCAAACACAAAGCAAAGTAGATGTGCCTGCTTCATCTATTGCCACAGTTAATGCAAGTGGTCTTGCATTTTATAGTGACTCCAGCATGCTGCTTGAGACAGAGAATACTCCACTGCCACTGTGATTGATTTATTTTCCTGACTGTCATATTGTCCAACAGTCATGTGTTTCCAGTAATTAACCTCTCACAGGAGGATGTCTGGTTGCCCCCAGAGACTAGCTTAGGTATTCTTATAGCCACTGTCAGTGTGTTAGGGGGGTGACCCCATGAGGTGAAGTTTTAGTGCATTTCCACTAACAATGAGTAAGTGACTATTATACGAAAGATGACATAGAGACATGCATGTCACTGTCATACAGAGTTTACTGCACAGACTGCATCTGGCAGGTATACCAAAACAGCAGGCAGAGCTAGGAGCACTTCTGATGAAGTATACAGATATTCTTTAGCTCATGATGAGGATCTTAGATGCACTGATAGGGTGGAACATGAAATTCAGGGATCAGTCTCCCAACCCTACCGGTGTATAACCCCTTATCAATACCAGGAGGTCAGGGACCATATTTGTGGACTGCTGAGGAGAGTGACTGACGAGAGTTT
Source organism: Sciaenops ocellatus (assembly GCA_033000465.1). NCBI lineage: Eukaryota > Metazoa > Chordata > Actinopteri > Sciaenidae > Sciaenops > Sciaenops ocellatus. The sequence goes on along the minus strand of CP136880.1, from coordinate 27,664,270 downwards.
CCTATACGTTGCCAGTCATTGTGGTTCATCCAGTCCAATAAGTCTGAAACTATGTGAAGACTACAGGAGGCTTAACCTGTAGACTAGTTATGCCCCAGTATGCAGAGTATGATAGATGTGTAGCCACATGTAACTCAGGTGTTTGATAAACTCCATTCTTGACAACATATTCACTAAGTTCAGTCAAACTGGGTACTTGAACACCTGCCGCAACTCCAACGAGGGCTGGAATCTTGAAGGAACAGTCAACGTAGAGTTATGCAAGTCTTACAAGGTATAGAAAACCTTGCTTGGTGCTCCATCATAGAACTTCACACAGTCTTTTGCATGCTGAAAAGAAGCAGTGTTGAAATTGTTGGTATTCACCCTACTATTTGCTGTTCAGAGTCCGCCTGCACCTTCCCATTGATGCACTGTTAGGCAAGGAGAAAGTAAAGGATGCCAAGCATGACTGGTTAGCTATACAGACAGGGCTATTTCTAAAATGTACATGCAAGTGTGCAAAGTTCTTGGTTAATTAAAACTATAAATAAATAACTTAAGTTAAAATGTCGCCGACAACGCCGCCTAGGTTAAAAAGAGCCTAGGACTCTGAGCTAAAACAAGTTACAAACAGGTTCTTTTAAAAATCAGGGATAAGCAGAGCAGAGTTCAGGGTATAGTTTAAAAAGGATCTATTTATTAAGATACAATAAGAAACACTTAAAAAGGCCCCCCATCTCAGTCTTTTTCTCCACCGTCCTCCATCCACCGTGCGGCACCGTCTGCCACCATCCGCCAACCGCTCAGCCGCTGCCGTCAGCCACCTGCCGGACCCCCACCTGGCCCCCCGGCTCTCGGCTCTCGGCTCCAGGCCCGGCTCTTGGCTCTCGGCTCCAGGCCCGGCTCTCGGCTCTTGCCCCCCTGTCTCTTGGCTCTGGTGTTGGCCCTAAGCGGGCCCCACCCGGCCCACTCCTTTGGCTCCTTTTGTAAGGTGTGTGGCTGCTTCCACACACCTGAAGCTCGTTGCCAACAATTAGCTGTGAGGTTCAGGGCCAGTAGGAAAGTTCATTATGCAAAACACAACACTCAATAAAAAACACAAAGTTAAAGCATGCAAAATTCCATAAAAACTGATCCTACTACACAAGAGCAAGAGAGTGTGCTGAATGGAAGGCTGTGGAAAGAGTAGCACAGCAACAGGAGAGGGTAAACTGCCCATCTGCCTGTTGACGTAGGACAGTTGGTGTAGCTTTCCAAGCAGCCACCATGATGAAATGTGATCCAGGATGCCAGGGCAGCTACTGTATACCTGCGACCATGTATCGCCCACGTGCTTGTAGCCTATTACTGTAATTGCTGTTTCTTCTGAAATACACTTTAAGACCAGCTCAGGGGTAGATCATATCAGAGGCACATGGAGGCAGACAGACTAAGGTTGATGAATGCCAATTTTGTGTTCTTGTGAAACTTGTTAAAATCATCATTCATTATATATGCAATCATATTAATATATGTTTTTTTTTTACAATCCATGGAGGGAAGACTGGATTGGCTTGGCTCTCTTTTTCCGATTCTAGTCAATCTGATGTTTCGATGGAGGAATGACCAAAGTAACAATTTTGTGGGCACCTGTACGGTAATTGTTGGTACAATCTTAATCAGAGGGAAAAGTAATTCAGTCGCTGTAGCATATGGTGAGAATAACCCACTAATTATGGAGCCCTTAGGCAACATGTTCTTCATTGGAACTCATAGGATTAGCTGATGTTTGTGGTGTGCAGGTAGTGCAGCAGCTGTCATGCTACATAAACAGCATGCGTTAAAAGAGTATGAAATAGATAGTGATAAGCTAAGCTCCTGGAGATGGCACCAATACCTTCTCCCTCGAGGTCTGCTTCAGAATGTGGGTTGAGGTTTAAAGGCGGTGCATAGCTGTAGGGCAACATTTATGTGCAAATAGGATCAGCAATGCAATTTGTGAAATATCTTTACTGCTGATTATTTTCAACTAGGTCAGAATATCAGGTCAGAAATAAGTACACAATTGCAGTTGGTGGAGGAGGAGGAAAAAGAAAACAAAAGAGTGGGCAAATGTCTTTCATCTGCCCTTGAGCACAGGCCCCATGGTCCAGATGGCTGGACTGTCACAACAAGCTATGTTTGCAACAGGAAACATGTCACATCCCCGGGGGCTTCTGTGCACCATATTTACATTTTTTGCATTCATCCAGAGCGTCTTGCAGTAACGAGCAGGTGGGTGTTCAGCTGGGTACTTGACCAATAATTGACGTGCCGGCTGCTGTGGGAATCACACCTGTGACCGTCCGGTTCGAACAGAGTTGGCCTTGCCACCAGGCCACCCTGCTCCCTCTGGAGAGGAGCTCTTTGATCACAGCTGCTTGTTGGCCACCAAATGGAGCTGTGAGAAGAGAAAATGTGTCAGGGCCAGATGATCTATTTTTGTTCATTTGTAGATTTCTTTGCACCTCATTATTCAGTACTCAGTAGTGGAATATATTCATGATATGCATTATGGAGGAGTGGTTGTAGCTCTGAACTGAATATTAATTCTTCCCTCTTTTACATTGTTTCCAAAAAGGGATCCCCACCTTTTTTAGAGGCATAGAACATTAGCTGTATATTTGCATCAGTTGAATGTATTTAAAGTATACTTTCAACACGGACTGCCTCACTTGTATGTAAATGCAAAGAGAAATAAGAGTGCAAAAAGCACTTACTCCGAGATATCTTATGAAGCGTGAGCAGCTAAATATAGGCCATTCCTAAAGGTTGTGGATTTATGGGTGAAATCCCTGCCTCTGGTAACAGAACACAATTTCACAAGGCTCCCTGAGGTATGATGCAGGAATTATTTCTTCAGTGGATCCTTACCAAAAGTTCAAACAATTGCACTTGAATGAGGTTATATTATTATAAACACAGCAGACAGCTGCAATTAAGCTTTACAAACCTGGCCTAGTTTGTTGTGGGGATCCTCCGTGTCCACCTGCAGCACACATGCCGGTCTGTGGATGGTATGCTGTTTTGGCTCCTGTCTTTCCTCTTTTTTTTTCAGTCTGAGCTGCCACACAAAGAGACCGAATGCCACTATCTCTGCCTCATAGCCCGTAGCAACCAACCAACACCACAGGCATCAAGCTGACTGTAACACTGAAAGCAGGAAAGCAGCCTGCCCTATTTTATCTTTATCTTTAATAGAATCATTTTGTTGAATTTTTGTGCCCACATTATGAGTGCAAATTGCACTGACTGAATTTGAATTGACACACAAATACATTTCATGGAGTTGAGCTACATCATCTCTACTGGAGCTACATCTTATCTGACTGTGACGAGATGGCATAAAGTGGTAAATTGTAAATTCATGTTGTTGATGCAGAATCACAGAGAAAATATCAAACTGTCTCCAAATGAAATCAAATCCTTTGTTATCTTAGCTCACTCAGATCATCTTAACTACACATGACAGTTCAAAAGTGCAAAATTGTGGAACGCATTTTTAAAGTAATAATCTGCAGCATGTAAATGGAAACTTTTCTCTAATAACTCTATGATTGTTAGGTTTGTCATAGAAGCATCTTCTGCTCCACAGGAAGTGATGTGTTTCAATGTTTCCACTATATTAAAAAAAAGATAAGCCATGAGGTGATTTTGGCATGGTGGCCAAAGTTAGAAATGCAGGTCACGTGACACAGTGTACAGCCATGATGCTTGTGGCTCTGCGAGACTTACGCCCAAACCCCACCGGGCCCGTCCGCGTTGCATTGCGTGAGCGTCGCGTCATCGCAAGTAATAGGCGGCCATTCTAGTCAATGTATGAAACCCCACCGGCTCCACCATGGTCCGTTTCAGGCGCGTCCTCGACGCTCGGCTACGCGTTGAATACGCGTCTGTTCTATTTTTGACACTTGACGCGAGCAGCATGCGTCAATTTACACAGCCAGACACAGAAAAAGCAAAGAGAATCCGGTGGATTTTCAAAATAAAATACACTGCGGTCGTAAAAACAGACAAAAGCGAAACTAATTAACTACGTAGCTTATTTACACGTGTAGAAGCATGTTTAGAAGAACATACACCGGGAAAATGGCCAAATCTGAGCAAGTAAACAAAGTCTGGCAGGCTAAACGCTCGCTTCTGAAACACTCCCGGTGGGGTTTGAAGTCACGTGGAGGACGGACCAAAATCGCGGCGCGTACGCAACGTGCCAGAGACATGTGCAGTGGGGTTTCGGCGTTAGGCCCAGTGGTGCTTTGAGTTAAATACTACGTTCAGCTTTCTAAGCTCAGAATCCAATACTAGCATCTTAATGTTTAATGGGAATATTGTTTATCAGGTTTAAGGTTTAAGCATGCTAATATTAGCTCACTAAACAGTACAGCTGACGCTGTTGGGAATACCATGTTAACAGACAGAAAATGTGACCTGATGATGATGCTACATGAAAAGTCAGAGGATCAAAGTTTTACAATTCATCATCTGGAAACATGTATGTAACAAATGTTATGGCAATGCGTCCATAACTGTAAAGGTTTTTCACTGAGGTCATGTCCTACACTTACAGACAAATGACAACGTGCAGGTTTTTAAAGTTGATCATGCTAATTTTAGATACAATGTCTTTAATTTTCATAGTAGTAGTAGTATTCCACTTGCGTTTTGCAAACATCTGTGCAGTGGCATTGTTCACACACTTTGTAAGTGCCTGGTTTTAACATATATTCACTGTAGGAACAGGTGTCTCTTGAAGCTGAGTCACAGCTTCAGAAGCACTCCTGTTTAACAAGCTCCTGCTGGACTGCAATCAGCTGTATCCATAAAGCTGGAAAAAATGACACCCAGTTACATTACATTCTGACTGCAGATATCGTTGCCAAAATCCCCACTGGCATCAACAGCCCCAAATGATCTACTTGGAATTAATCATCTCTATAATTATATACTCAGAATTTGGATGGCTTCACACAGTGTGGGGGTATCTGGTGGATCTGTTTGCACGGTAGATGTAAGCACACTGCAGTAGCTGTACGGTGCACAACATAACAGAGACTTCTGAAGGGTAAAAGAAGGGTCATTGCTTTGTGTTAAAGGTCTGCTCTAATTCAGAGCAATGACCGACCTTTTATTAAAAAGTAAGTTATTAAACAGATTAATAACGTGTTATCATCAATATAATTATTGACAGTATAATTTGTGTATGGAGCTTCCAGGTCTGAGAAGTGAAGCCAATGCAGTATCGTCAAATCACTTCAATAATTTCTTCATCTAAGCCGTCAACCTGTCTCTTAGATCCCATTCCAACCAGGCTGCTCAAGGATGTCTAGTTAGCCCTTCTTTATTGGATATGATTAATCTGTCTCTATTATCAGGATATGTACCACAGTCCTCCTAAAGTAGCTGTAATTAAACCTCTTCTTAAAAAGCCCACTCTAGATCCAGAGGTTTTAGCCAACTACAGACCAATATCAAACCTTCCCTTTCTCTCTAAGATACTTGAGAAAACTGTAGCTAATCGGCTGTGTGACTTTCTCTATGAGAACAGTTTATTTGAGGATTTTCAGTCAGGATTTAGAGTGCATCATAGCACAGAGACCGCACTAGTCAAAGTTACAAACTACCTTCTATCGGACAAAGGACTCATCTCTGTACTTGTCCTGTTAGATCTTAGTGCTGCATTTGGCACCACTGACCATCAAATTCTTTTACAGAAACTGAACATCTAATTGGCATCAAATGAACCGCCCTAAGCTGGTTTAAATCGTATTTTTTATATCGATCTCAGTTTGTTCATGTCAATGATGAATCCTCCATGCATACCAAAGTTTGTCATGGAGTTCCACATTCCACAAGGTTCTGTGCTCGGACCACTTCTATTCAGCTTATATATGCTTCCTTTAGGGAACATTATTGGGAATCACTCCATTAAAATTCATTGTTGCCAATGACACCCAGTTATATTTATCGATCAAGCCTGATGAAATCAGTTAACTAAACTTCAAGCATGCCTTAAGGATATAACAAGTTGGATGACCTGCAACTTTCTGATGTTAAATTCAGACAAAACTGAAGTTCTTGTAATTGGACCCAAACATCTCAGAAACTCTTTCTAGAGATATAGTTACATTTGATGGGCTCACCCTGGCCTCCAGCTGTTGTTTTTGATCAGGATTTGTCCTTTAACATCCACATAAAACAGATTTCAACAACTGCTTTTTTTGTAACATTGCGAAAATCAGACGCATTGTATCTCAAGCGGATGCAGAAAAACTAGTCCACGCATTTGTTACTTCTAGGCTGGACTATTGTAACTCTTTTATATCAGGCTGCTCCAATAAGTCTCTTAGGACTTTGCAGCTAATTCAGAATGCTGCTTCACGTGTTCTGACAGGAACCAAGATCAGAGATCACATCTCTCCCATTTTGGCTTCTTTGCATTGGCTACCTGTTAAATCTAGAATAGAGTTTAAAATTCTTCTCCTTACATACAAAGCTCTTCATGGTCAGGCACCATCATATCTAAAAGAGCTCATAGTACCTTACTACCCCTCTAGAACACTGCGCTCTCAGAATGCTGGGTTCCTTGTGGTTCCTATAATCTTCAAAAGTAGACTGGGAGCCAGAGCTTTCAGCTATCTGGAGACTGCACAATGAAATGGGTGTCATGGTAGTTTTACACTTGGTCAGGTCAGGTTGTATACACTGCTTGCCCAGAGGACACTGGAATGTTTTTTCTAGTCAAATATCTCAATAAAAAAAAATCTATGATACAGATTTTTGGTGAGAGAGGAACACCACTGTGAATTGTCTTTGACAGGATGATATTTTTAATAAGAAGCCAAAATCAGTCAGGTGGTTTGATGTTACCTTAACATACATATCTGTATCTGCCAAAAAGGTGCAGAGAGGCCAGCCAGAGGAGACAATGGGCTCTTGGGACAGGTATGACAGCGATGGAGATGACAGATCCTGACAGATGAAATATGAGTTCCACTGATGCAGGAAGCAGAGGGGATAAGCCAGCAGGGTTTAAACACACACACACACACACACACACACACACACACACACACACACATGCATTGTATCTTTCATCTACAAATTCATCCTCTTCTTTCACTCAAAGTCCCCATACATCACTGCAGAGACTCAGGCTGTAAAGGAGCACAAAGAGGAGATGAAAAACAGGAAAAATGGTGGTGCCAATAGTCACTGGAGACCAAGTTGATTCAGTGTCTACCATTTGGATGATTTTATATATTTATCAAATGTGTCTTATGCCTCATTCATTCTCCAGGGGAGATGAGATTGCTAAAAGTATGCCAAATTAGCTATTAGCAATTTAGCTGTTTGCAGTGTATCCATGGATGGACACTACCACTACCACTACCACTGCATTACTCTGACACTGAAGAAAACTACAGATTAAACAACAGAATAGCTAAATTCCACCAAGCACAACTCTGTGATGTCGTGGCCATGATGCTGTTTTGGTCTGTTCTCCACACGGCTTCAGATCTCACCAGGATGGTGTCAGAAGAGGAGCGCTTTGCTTGCCAGACTTTGTTAACTTGCTCAGATGTATGTGTTTCTACCATGAGTAAGTAAGCTAGGTAGTTAAATTGTTTCCCATTTGTCTGTTTTTACAATCAGACTGTTTTATTTTGAAAATCGACCAGATTCTCTATGCTGTTTCTGTGTCTGACTTCCGACCAGCTTGATCTGCTCTGTGCTGCTTGGTGCAGCATAAACGTTGTCTAGAATCCGCTCCACTAGCCGTGTTACAGCCTTGCCTGGTGGAATTAAGGGTAAAGCAAGTCCTGAAGTGTACATATGCTCTCTTAACTGGTAAGTGATAAAGATTCCAGGACCACATATGTCAAATATAGTGTCATAGTAGCAGTTAGCACATACCCATCCATGAATATAACATAGACCACTGCCTTGCTGATCACACTGGGTCACAGCTGACTAGCAAGTCTGATTGTATCATCTCTCTCTCCCCTCTTTCACTCTAAATAATGCAGAGCTTCTGATTTATATTCTGCACAGACCCTGGTGGTAAATGGGCAGATCTGGTAAGCGGACATAGATGGCTGGACACACTCTAGTGCTCCATTGTTGTGTAGTTGATTGAAATTGCTTGGTGCACCACAGGAGCACACCAGGCAATTACTCACAGACATTGCAATTATGAGACAATATGTGTTTGCAGACAGCAGCACTGGGGTTCAGCAGGAAACAAGAGCAAAACACACTTTGCTGAGAGGTGGTCATAGATGAATGAAGAGCTTTCATGTGACCATAGTGAAGGTCTGCAGCTGTTGACAGGGTTGTGGCTTTTATATATATATTTTTTTGTTTGATTTTGGTATGTCACAGATAAATATTCCATCCATCAATTTTCTGTAACCACTTATCGTCATCAGGGTCACGGTGGGGCTGGAGCCTATCACAGCTGAGATAAATATTCCAATGCTTTAAATTTCATATCTAAATGTTAATAATCTGACAGCAAACCCTGTTTGTGCTGCTGGTCAGTGAGGACTAAAACTTTCCACTAGCTCTCAGTGAGGTTGCCTAATGATGATGTTATTAAATTAACTCGACTTGTGAGAATCTTGGGAAACAAAATGGAAATTCAACATGGCATTATTACACCATACAGTAACTTGTGGTTCAGCAAAAGTTAAATAGGCTGTGTCTGAAATCATGCACTCATTCACCATACTCTCCATACTCAGTCAAAAAAGGGACTAATTGGCAAACACTTTGGTTGTGGTGACTCGGGTCATTTTCTTGGTGTGTCTGCCTGGCCATCACACCATTTGAGCCAAAGTTCCAAACATTGGCAAAAGACACAAGATGCCATTTCTCTCATTAAGCAGTGTTTCACACTGACACACTTTGGATGTAAAATAGTTTTTCATTACACTTTGATTCCTGAGATCTTGATATGTTTGTTTACCAAAGGACTCTATGGAGGTGTTGATTTTTTTTTGGTAAACTGATTGCTAAACTGAACATTTGGTTTGATTTTAGCATGCTTGATTCTTAACCCCCTCCTAATATATTTGTTTTGGTTTCATGACAGGGGTTGTTTCTTGTTTTATTCAACTATTTATTTTATTTATGTCAAAATGGAAATTATATTTTATTTAAGTTCATATTTTTGTTGTTTTGAATAAAAAGGACATTTTCTTTTGAATATTACAGTATATTGCATGTGGCCTGACCGACCTCAGTAAATGGACCTTTGAGTGAAATCCTATTGAGAAAAATCTTTGTGGCCCTTTGTATTTGTATTTGAGTACCCCTGCTCTAGACCCTAACAGAACACAAAAACGCAACCCTGAGAACAGAACACTGAGAACCATCAAAAATTATTATTTTTCAATCAAACAGTTCTTTGTCAACAGAACAGAAACCTGACAATCACAAGTTGTCTTGTCATCGTCTCCTTTAATTTAATGCTAAATGGGAACGTGTAACCCTTAAACCCTAAATTTGATTAAAAAACAACAACAAAACAAAACAATAAATAGCACTTAAATTGTTGTAAAGAGCCATCATGAAATATCTTAGTCTCCCTAAAAGAAGAGAAAATAACTTCAGGTCAGTTTTATGATGTGATCCACAGCATTTTTTTCACTGAGTCAACATTCAGTCTGACAACAAAACAAATGCTTCACTGGGTAACCCTGGGCATTCAAAAGAAAAGAGAGAGGTTCAACACTTCAACTGATACATCAATATTATGAAGAAAAAAATAAGAATAAAGCCAATTCAAAGAAAAAATAAATAAGAGGAGGTGAGAGAGAAAGGTAGGTCCCTGTTTACTGACGGTGATCATGTGATATGGTTTACAGCAATGAAATTCTACAATGTCACAACACAATTGTTTTTTCTTTCAATTAAAAAATTGTATTGTCTAATATTCATTCATTCTGTTGAAAACCACCCGATATAAACTATATTTCTGGTTTATATATATATATATATATATATATATATATATATATATATATATATATATATATATATATATATATAAAATACAAATCTCAGGATCTTATTTTCTGTGTTTTGAAAATGACATGCACCTCGGGGTCTAGACTCTAGAGGATAGACAATGGAAGAGTTTTGTGGGTATGCTGCAACTGTTAATTTAGATTTTGTATTGTAAACAACAACAAAAAAAAAATAATTTCTAATCCATCAATTGACATGAACGGGATAGCCTGTTAAACCCTGAAACATAATCTGAGTATGGATTTCATATGTTGCATTTGATAATGGACATTTTGATAATTACATTTTATACACAATTGAAGTGTTTAGATGAATCTGTTATGTATGTTATCTCTGATGACTCTTCTTAAACCTTGACATTGATTTTTTGACTACTGGACGCAGCGCACAAAGCTGGAAACACAACATTGATGTATTCCTGCTCGCTGCATGTCCCTCTTTCATCAGCGTTGGCCAGCATAATGTAAATAAATGATCTTCAGCCATGTCATCGAAGGTCCCACTGTTTCTTCTTCTTCCTCTTCTTCTTACAATTGCCTCCTGCCATTGTACACATCCCACAGCTGTCTAAAAGATATCATGAGGTTGTGCCGGATGTTAAGTGCAAGTTAACTATAAATGGAACCACACGTGCATCAGTGGACATGGAGCACTGACCGTATGTCTTAGGCTTTATCTTCCTACTAAAGCTGTTAGCATTGCCTTTTCACACATACTGAGCAACATTAGCATTCATTTGGAGTTGTGTTAGTGTCCACATGATAAAAGTATTGACTCTTCTTTTAGCTCATGCAAGTCAAATATATATGGCTCTTTAGCTGCTAAATGTGACACATTTCCCAGCCTGTTTTGTTGAAGCGAAACAGTAAAGTTGTGGGTCATAAAACCAAAACAATGAGATGAAAGATGCTAAAACTCTCCTGAGAGATGGAGAACTGAAGTTATTTGTTGTTGATTTAAAAATGATTGGAGCAGTTTTAAGTATGAAGACAGGACAGTAAGCCAACAGATCAGTGACATAACACCAAATTCTTTATTCTCTATTAATATTTATTACATTCATTTACACAAAAGACATTATGCAGTAATTATTAAATCTGTGCTGTGTGAATGATAACAACGACAGAGAAGGGTGTTGCAGTATCTGGTAATCCATGTGCTGTCATGCAGACTCTACAGTCTGAGTCAAACTATTTGCTGTCTGGAAGACTGTCTGGAAGACATGCACTCTGAGCCCAAAATAAGACTGCCAGCCCAAACAAGCAGCTCTGAGTCAAGAATCCCTTGGCAGTGTAATGTTTTTCCATCTTTACCCCCCCTGTAGTGACAGTCTCCTGGTCATCACAGGCATTACTCTACACACTATACAGTACAAAGCTAATGAGGGCGCGATGACTCCATCCTGCTGTGCAGGTGTATGACCAGTAGTGTAGTACAGGATATATGCAGGTATAAAGAGTATACCTACTTATTTTTCTGTCATACCCACTTCTGAATCCACTCTCATGTGCATCATTCAGTAGTGTTCTGTGAGCGGAGTATTTTTTAATTGGCTCTAGTTGTCCTGTTTTCTTGAGTGGTGGAGGAAGGAAAACTTCACTCAAAAGGCATCATTTGTTCTCTGTGAGTCAGTATTAATTGTAAAATCTGCTCTTCCTCCTTCCTCTGTAGCTAATGTTGATTTCATCATGGTTTTTACTCCCAAGCAGCAGAAGTGAAGTGGCAACGTGCAAATACTGCTGGAACCATTTTCACTGGAGGAGTTCAGTATGAGAGTAGTTTTACATATCTGCTGTTTGAGGCATAAATTAAGAGTATACCCGCTTCTCCAGGCTCCTTGTTCACGTAGGACAGTGAACAGCCTTGTTCTGTGTTCAAGATAGCGATGAGCATTGGCGGCTGGCCAGTAGAGGGCGATAGGGCGCCGCCCTCCCTAAGCCACAAAAAAAAAAAAAAATAATTAAAAATAATAATAATAATAATATGAAATCATTCATATTTTCAATATTTGGGTGTTTAAATAATGGAACACATCCATTAATGTGTGCAAAACAATATATAACTATGCGCAGAAATATGCTATCCCTTGTCTGCATGTCTCAGCAGCTCTGGGGCGCTGGAGAAATCGCCCTGAGGAGGCGGGTCTATGTAGCAGTTAAACCAATCACTAATTTAAAGTATGAATGATTGAGATATGATTTAGCCAATAAGCGTCCTCAAATCTATTCCAGTGCTGTAAATGCAATGAAAACAATTGGCTACAGCAATTTATTGATATTAGAAAATGTATTTTTTACTTTTGAATACTTCAATACTTAAGGATGTATCGAATAATTTAAGTGACACATGTGTACACATGTGATATATGTATACATACACATGGTAAAATAAAGAGCCGTTGGGGAGCCGAAAGCGCCGTCTCTTCTTGGTGAGCTGAGTCAAATGATCTGGCTCACTAAAAAGAACCGAACTTCCCATCACTACAACCCTCACTACGGTAAAATCACTCCTTCAGCATCCGTTTGAGAGGAGAACTTTGCTGGACAAACTCCGTGTGAAAGAGCTGGGCCCAGATCAACCTGACCATGATATCAGACAGCAAGCTAGCGAAAAAAGGGAAGCTATATTACTGTATATGTAAGGTTTGAGTTCAACCACCTGATATACATTTTATTATACATCCTTTATACATTGTAAGAGTTCATATAAACATTTATTAATCTATAGAATTTGATGTTATTGTATATTGTTCTGACAGTATGCCTCTTGTGTTGCCTATTAACTACTAACAGCACCGTTTCATGTGCTCAATAGCGCAGCTGATCAGCTCTGTCACAGGGGGCACAAGTGTAAAAGTCATCAGCCTTTCCAACATGTTCTGCTTTGTTGAAATTGATACGTCAATTGTTTACAAGTGCAGTGTTTGCAAACAGTGTTTGTTTTTGTATAAGAATGCCTCAAATTTTTTATACTGGCATTAAATAATTACTTATTATTTCACAGAACACCGGTATCCTGCAGTGTGTGTGAAATTGTATCGGGATGGGATGGTTTCTGAAACTGACTGAATATGGCACAGCCCCACCTAGAATACTTTTCACCAGCCGCCACTGGTGATGAGTATAAATTCTTGTCCCCTTTCACAAGAGTGTGTTTTTTATGAGTGATGTTAGAAGACAAAAGAGTTTCTGAGCTGCAGAAGGATTTATCACCCCCAGACTTTTATTGGCATCGGGTAATGGACTTTGAAAATGTTTTTACTTCATGTACATTCATCTTCATTAAAGGAATTTTGGGATAGATTTATGTGTCTCTGCCTACGGGGAACCTTTTTGTTTAATCATAGTGCCTTATTTAATATCTTCAAACAGTATTTGCATACAGGTTCACAGGGCAGAACATGCATGCATGTGCATGAACACGCCTGGCGTGTTTCCAGCCATTACATTGCTTTAGTATGCTTAACATGGTGCAGCTGTGTGCATGACAACATACACATGCAAACACATTCCATTTAGGTACACTCATAAAATAAACAGACATGGACACACAGCTGACGGACACACACACCCACATACACACATACAGTCTTCAATACTGAGACAGACAGTAAGAACAAGATTGCTCGCTTTTAATTTTGCTGCATAAAATCAATAGTACAGACATTTCTTTGCTGCTGTGATAAATGCGTCTGCCAGAACGTCTAAGTCATCTCTACCTAGAACGTCACAGGGAATTCAATTCTGTGAAGTGTACAAAATGAGGCCTGCAACCATCAGTGCTTCACTACAGCACTGGACACTAGCACTACCGTCTGTGGCTTTTTAGGCAGCTGGTACTTCTGAAGAGAGAGTAAGAGTAAGGAAAGCAGAGTGAGACATTGCACATTACACACTCATTTGTTCGTATTAAAATTTCACCAGAGCACGCATTATGTAGATACAGAACATTATTTACAATATTTAACAACACACATTTCTGTGTGTTTGTGTGTTTTTGCCTTTTGCCCCAATCTACACAAGTGCTTGAAAATGGTTCATCCTTTAAAATACTTATGCCTCAAACATAGCAATGCCCTCACCCAGCTTACAGTGACTTTCAACATCAATTTCACATTTGTCGTCTTTTCTGAATGGCATCCATCTTTTTCCAGCCTCTGCCACAGTGTGCCTTCAGTCCAACAGTATGATCTATGCTCCATCAGCACTGCATGGACGTGTGCGGCTGGCTAGACTCTGACTCTCCAACAAAGGGAGGAAATGAACATTAGCACACATTCTTAAGCTAACAATGAAAATCCAATCAGACTTCTGACACTCATCCCATAGAAGCATTGCCTGATGGGAACTTTACAGATTGAATCCTCATCGACAGCCAATATTCATTAGGAGTCTGCTGAAATGCCCTTCAGCAAGGCATGGACCTATATTTACTCAGTCATCCCACATTGCTTTGGAATCTGCACTAAATGTCTAAAAATCTGACACAAACGTGCATTCACAGATGCTTAGATTCACAGAAAGATGCACACACACGAACACTGTGTAATGTAGCATGTATGGTTGGGAGCTCAGACCCATTGCATGCTAGTTATTTAGTGCATGGAAGCACAGCTTCATGCTTTACGCTACAGAACTGAGGTCAGACATTTGCAGACATGTTTCATGCCAGCTCCACTATTGGAAACATGCGATGTGGAGAAGCCAGCATGTTAATCTGATTTCCATTGGTTGTTAATGGTTGTTTCATGGAATAGCTGCACAGGACAACCTCTGTCCACACATCTGTGCACTGATTCATTTGACGGAGCACCACGTTTCAGTTCATTTCCTCTGGATTCAAAAGTCCTAAAATGATCGCAGTGAGAGCAGTTAGCTTGGATGAAACTTTTTGGAGTTACAGACCGTGATGTTTTCATCTGCAGAAGTACTGTGATCAGTGGAAACCTGGCTGAATGCTATTTTTCAGAGGTTGTCTGTGCTGGTGGAAAGTGGTCAAGCCCCTGTGAAATTGGGAGCAGGAGATCGAGTGTTGATCAGCCAGTCAGACTGCTCTGGGAGGATAAACTATGGACCCTGCCAGGTCATAGAGTTTATATTGTACATCACTAATGGGACTCGCTAGTCATGGGTCCAATGTTTTCAACCTAGAGATTATGATCTCAGCAAGTGGGACAGAGGAAAAAATGATCTGGGTGGAGTGGGTGCTTAGTAAAACAAAAAACCCATTACATTAATATTTTCTTTGGAGCCTTCCCTGTATACTGACAGTATGGTAAGTCATAACAACAAGGTCAAAATACAGCCACTTTCTAATATTAAATAAAATGCTGTTAAATTAATGTTTTTGCAGCCACCACATCTGGTCTTTGGATGCTCAAATTACAAAGCCGAAAACGAAAAAGTATAAATGGAAAGACACTGGGAGACAAAGCGTAGCCGTTAGAATTACAGTTTGCCAAAATACGAAGCCTAATCGTCTCAGCTGTGCATTTATTATGAACCTCTAAAGTGGAAAGACTCTCGGTAATCTCGTTACATTTACAGGAAATTTACAGATTATAAGATTTGTGGCAAACTAAGATAAACGCGTCATCAATCAATTACACGAAGCCTGAATGAGAAAAAAAACAGCCATGTTGATGACTAAACCTTCAATAGGGCATATTTATTTTAAGAGGCAATATGTGAAAATACACACATAAAACCAGTGTCCGTAAACGTTTAAAGGCACTGCCTACCAACGCACAGGAGAGAACGAGCTGTGCACGGCTCATCCTACACACAAGACGATTATGGTTTTATCACATAGTGACTGAAGAACAGACGCTGATGTGTGTGATCATAATGTCCATCCAGAGCTGATGACGTCAGTAATGTAATCAAACTGCAAACAGTCACAGCCATGTGACATGTTTCATTTCACTGAATAGTGGAACGAGTTGCCAAGTGTGATGCTGAATACGTCATGTTCTAAACTGAGTTTATTTGACACGTTTAAACAGAATGATGGAGCCGCTGTACAACCTAGTGAAAAAAGATCCATGAGATTAATCTACATATTTTTCTATATAGCTAATAGTTAGAGTTAAGAGAGCAAATCTTGTACTGATAATAACTACAGTTCATGAAAGAGTATAAAGAGATATTAGAATCCAGCAATAGAACAACATGTCAGCAACATTCCCTCAATGGCAGCTGCACATGATCACTTGTGATGTGGCCGTTCCCCATTATTTTGCAGTGGTAACAGTGGTCACAAGTGCTCACTTGTTAAATGAAGCTTGAATCTTCAGTGGAAGGTGTGGCTGTGGCGATGGAGGTAGAGCGGGTCGTTTGATCGGCTGTTCGATCCCTGGCTCCTCCAGTCTGCAGCTTTCTGTCACCTCCCCTTCCTGCTGCTGCCTGAACTCACCCACTTTACTGGTCACACGTGTTTCATCTCGAATGAGCCTGTTGTCTTGTCTGTGTTCTGGATTGTCCTGTCCTGGGTTGCATACAAACCATGCCTGTTTTTAATTTTTCCTGTCAGGATGCTTTCTATCACTCCTCTGAGTGAATATAAAATAAATATAAAAAGCTGACACGTGAGTTTTATTTTTTATTTATTTTCCATTTTTGTATGAAGTTTTTCCACAAACCACATCAACAACCAGCCTCAACAGTTCTATTCCGTATGGTAAAAACAGCAAATAAAGCATTCACCAGGTGAAGATTGATGCTGCTTCCAGGTGTCCTTCTGCCACCACTCGGCCAGTATAAAGTCATTTGTATAAAGTCATGTATTGGTTGGGATAAATAGAAATAGAAAGAAAGAAACAATTATAATAATTCCATCTGTTCATTTGTTCAGGTTTACGTGACATTGTCATAACTGTTACAATGAGGGACAGTTTCAGGTCAAACACAGATTTATTTCTACCTGACTGGCCCAAAGGAGGACTCTGTCATGTGCAGGTGGTGACATGTTTTTCTACCTTGTTGCTGGCACTCACGGCGGTGGTGTTGCTGTTGCTGCTAGAGGAGATAGTGGATCACATTTACTTGAAATCGTCCCCAGGCTGTTACCTTGCACGTATCCTCACCTTGCCAGACAGGCAAAAACAAGAAGAGGATTAAAGCTCAGTACCTCTGCCAGGCTGACGGGAGAGGGAAGGAAACAATGCCAGACCAAAACCACTCAGCAAATCCTCCGTTAACCTTATTATAACCTCAAAAGGGGGATAACTGAGGCGGAAAAGGGAAAATCCCCCAGCTCTCAGCCGTGACAGAGGGACGATCATTTCTTATCAGCAACATGGACCTTCAATTCTGTTGATGAAGGTTTTAGCAGAGGGCGAGCTGCAATGAGTGAAAACAGTCTGCAACATCTCACTGCTTCCAGTCTGGCTGATGAGAGTGAATCAGCTGGATTCATTAGAAGGGTTATACACCCACATGTCAGTATCATATTGGCATTTTTGCAAATACCTGATATCACACTGTCACTGTTGGCCAGCTCTGTTATGATTAATATGATGCAGTTGGTAATATATTGATTGTAGAGTTTTTTCAATAGGTCACTGGTTTATGGCAAAGTGCCAAGAGCCACCAAGAGTTAATCCAGTGCAACATTCAATCGATGACACTTCAACACACGGAAGAAGCTTTATTGTATTGTATTTGTACAGAAGTAATACAAATGTGAACAAACAGAAAAACAAAAGAGAAATTATAAAAATGCAAAAACTCTCCATGAGAGGTCTTTAAAAACTCCACTGAAAGCTAGTACTGTAAGTGTCCTTGAGTGAAGTTTGTTTGTTTGCTAGTTTTTTAATTGTATTTTTGAACAGTTATATGTTTGACCACTCGGAGGCAGCACAATAAACTGAAAACATAATTTATCATCACCCAATAAAGTTGATAACAAGTTTACAGAACATCCAGCAGACAGAGTGACATTACCATGTTGTGTTTGTGTCCACATGACAAACGTTCATAAATGATATTAACTATATTAAAATGAAATATAGTCATTGTTGCAGCTATAAAGAAGATATGAACTAGTCATGAATAAAACGTGTTTTTTCTCTTATGTTTATTATTCTGTAATTAACACCAACATTTGTCCAGGACTGACTGAACAACAAAAGCAGTAACCTAAATCTTCTTGTTTTTATGACTTAGATTTTTCTGCTGAAATAATCCTGAGATTCCCTCCACCTGCGGTGAGCATGGACCACGCAGCTGCTGATTAACAGTTCACCCAGCAGAATGGCTGCTTGTTACATGATCAGTGGTCCTCTGGGCAGGGTACAGTCGACAGAGGATGGGAAACCACCACATCTGCGTGTAGCAACAGATCAATACTCCACAGTTAAACATACCATCAATCACTCGGACACATGGGACCTGAGGCCTAGCGCCTCCACCTACCCTCATCCGTGATGATGAATAAAATATGACTCCTGGGACTATCCATCCAAACAGGGTTCTGTCTTTTAAGATGGTGCTCTTTGGAATTTCTTTTCTTTCTTGTGTAGTTTTTGGATGAACAATGAGATACTATAAATAATATGAGGAGTGTGTTATATACTGTTAGTGCCTGCAGTGCCGGGTGATAAAGATCTGACAGTGTCTTCTGTAATGTTGAGAACAGCACCATCTCATGGTAGTTTAGCCACAAGACATGCAGTTGATACAGACTTCCCATTTTTTTTTTTTTTTTATGTGAACAAAATCTGTGAATTGTTTGAATGGCTCCAGGGTGTGTTTGATTTTTACACATTTCCTCCATCTTCACAATAAAATGAAGCCACACAAATATAAGTTATATAATTCAAGTTGGAAAATAAGCATCCATAAAGCATGTCTTCTTTTTTTCTTTAAAGAAACTGAAAGAAAGGTCCCATGTGCTGGAGTGATGCAATGCACTACTCCATATACACCGTGCTGTCCCTATACTGTACAACATTATAATATTTAGTTATACTACATAATATTAGGAGTTTGCATGTTCTCTCCGGGTTCTTGCTGGCTTCCTCCCGCAGTCTGAAGATATGCAGGTTAACTGGTAACTCCAAATTGGTTGTAGGTGTGACTATGTGTCAGCCCTGTGATGAACCGGCGACCTGTCCAGGGTGTACCCCACTTCTCTTCTAATGACAGCTGGGACTGATACAACCATGATAAGTGGATATGGAAAATGCATGAATAATGCTCATTGCCTTCCTACTAACATCTGTTAAACATTATTAAATTCCAAAAGCAATTTTGGGATTAAAGTACTGTCAACAACAATCACATACTGTATATCGAGCAGATGAAATCAACTGTTGATGCTCCCTGAGTGTCTGTGTTTGTGTTTTCAGGATGTATAAATTGTATGGAATGCTTTTTTTATTCATTAATGTTTTTAATATTTTATACTGTTGACCGTCAAAGATTTACCTTAGAATTAATTAACTTGAATCTGCAAATATATTTTACTTTATTGATTACCTAATATGAAGTTAAGAAATGAGTAAAAAAGGGGAAATGTATCCGAGTTCACCCCTCCACACCTCATTTGATAGCATTTCAACCCTAACCACTGCCATCCCTTTCCAACAACCACAGGCAGGCATTCAGGACTGTTTCCATTTAAGATCCAGATTCCAGGAGGAAAAAAGAGCAGGAAAAAAAAGCCTAACCTTGGTATCGAAAGAAAATGAAGCTCACTGTGAGCGTACATGGCTGTCACCCTGGTGGGGGGTTGCCGGTCCTACGGCAGTTGTGCCCACAGAGGTGGAGAGCAGCCAGGCAGCTACATGTTTGTCTTGGCAGCCTGGCATGGAGTGAAAAGAGAATAAGGAACTTCCTGTGCTGCCAAGCAGAGGATCGAATATCAGTGTAAATGTCCAACAGCATCTCACCTCATCTTCTTCTGGCTCGAGTGGATCCAGACACCAAGACCTGAGGTCAGGCAGTTTGTGAGAATCATTGTATCATTGCTTTAAGCTACTTGGAGCCACAGCTCAGTGGATGTACTGCAGTGGGATTAGTTGTCAGCAAACAAAGCATCTTCAATTGAAATAGTGTCAACTTTCTGTGGCATAATTCTTACTATGATAAAGTAACTTAAAGAGATGAACTGTCATTTAACACTTTCAAATCAATACATGCAAATATAAACTTTGTAATTAAGATCTGTTTTTTCCCTCTTCTTCAGATCTTTGTTTCAACTTTTTTTTGGCTCCAGGAATTATATGTTGATAAATCATAAACGTTTTTGTGGTGACGACATGAAACATTAAATCCTCATGTGAGATTCATGTTTAAAAAAAACCTTTCTGAGAGCTGATTTGGCAACAGATATGAAAAATGTTCATTCTTGACCTTGTACACAGTAATTTAACCAAAAGAAGAACTTTCTTCGTTTTCCAATTTCATTTCATTTATTATTTGTCACATATAATCATAGAAGACGATCACAATGAAATGTATTTCCACGAGCTCCTACAATTTGTTTGAATAGTGTAAAAGGACAGAATGATGATGATGATGATGATGTTGATGATGATGAGACCCCACAATTGCATTAATCTGCATTATCATACTTTGTGCTTTGTTGTGTTGCTGACTCTCATGTAACACTAGAGGGAGCCCCATGCCAGCTCCTCACACCAGACTGTTCAGGCCTCCTCGAAAGAAGTCACTCATGAACACAAAAGTAACATTAGAGTGTGTCTCACATGGATTTACATGGTCTATTTTCAACCTACATAATGAAAACAATTTAATAAAGTTGTTTCAGTAACTCTGGTTCACTTAAATTGTTCCCAGAACTCATATCTGAATCAAATACTGTAAACACCCTGAGCATTTGTTTTTGTCATTGATTGAGTTTCTGTTCCTTGTTTTACTGTTTGATCACTGAGGTCCATGCCAATATAAATTTACATTCACACATTTATCATTTAGCCAAATAATCAAGCTCACTACAGAGACATTGTATATTTGAAGTAAAAAAGAAAACTAACCAACAAAAATAAATAAATCCACAAATTGAAGGAGAGGATGAAATTAACCTAATCCAGAGATGTTTTTGTATAATTAGATTAGCTCCCTCTGTTTCCACTCTTTGTGATGCACTGGCTGCTGGCTGTAGTTTCATATGCACTGACTAGAAAAGTAACATCAATCTTCTCACTAACTTTAAGTGAGTACATCAACTAGACAGTTTGTTTAGCAGCCGTGGTTGTCAAAAAGTACACGGGTGGACTAAAATGTTCAACATCCCCCTCAAAACTCGACTCATGTGCAGTGAGTAAATCTTCTTACTTTGCACTGCTTTTTTTTTCAGATGGTGTCAGAAAACTTTTCATTCTCACTTCTGATCATTCATATCATTATATGAAATATATATAATGTATGTGAATTAATCATGTATATTCACTGTGGTATAATCAGGGTTGCAAAATTCCGGGAATTTTCAAAGTTGGAAACTTTCCATAGGAATTAACAGGAATTTATGGGAAACTGGGAATTTACTAAATTGAAGGTTGGTCCTTAACAGGGATCTTAAATATAGTTGGGGAAAATATATTTTAGCATAATCTTGACTGAAACATGCAGATTTTATGCAGGTACACTTATATCTGCTATCACATGCACATAGCACACTGCTTACTGCAGGGCTATTGAGGCCACGCCCCCTACCTGCACAGGTGATTTCTGTACCTGGACCACACTTTAGAGCCCAGAGCACACAGAGACTATTGAAGACACACATTTGAGCTCGTGGACTACATAAGATTGTTCAATAAAATAATTCAAACTTGATAAAGTTCTACTTACAAATAAATCTGTTGAAATGTTTTTTAATTGTTTTATTTTGCATGTCTGCTTATGACAAAACAAAATGTTTAGATTTATGTTTGGATATGATACACTTTGTTTAAATTTCCCACAATATACACTTAATTTCCATTAATTCCCATGCAGTTTCTAATTTGGAATATTTCCAAATTTCCCAAGCTTAACTTCCCATAGAAAGTTTCCAGAAATTTACCAGAAATTGTCCACCCCTTTGAAACCCAGTATACGTTGTGTGCTCCAGCTGAAAATGAAGGGATGTAAATCAGTCAGTGATTATAACAGAGAAAAAATCTTTTGAGAAAACATGAGTTGTGTCTTTTTCCACATAAAACCGTCCTTATATATCCTACATCCCTTTGACTCTGCTCGCTGTGATGTGTGAGTTTTCCCATAATTAAGATTTATGTCAGCCTCTAAGGTAGGAACAGTGAGTTTTGCTGGGGTTTTCCTCTACATCAGTCATCAGAGAGCAATGGAAACTGTTTGCTTTGGTGAATTAAAGGGGGAGAAAAAAAACACATTTGAATGAGAGATAGGTGGAGGGTGTGATGCCTATAAGGATGTTGATTATTCAGCCACATTGTATTCCCCTCCCATCATCTGCCACCAGCTGCAGTCCATCCAGTCATACATCTGTATAACAGCAGCTGTTTCCAGAGCCACCTCTTGCGATTTTCTCACTCTTTGGATCTAACCTGATATCAGCATGTCGATACTGACCTTTTCATAAACACCAGACCATTTAGTGTCATCAACTATCCGACTGATGGATGTTTCCTTTCATGTTTTTCTTAAAGCAGTTTCAGGGGTTTTCCACACCAACATGTGTGACACTTTCTTATACATTTCCACATGGAAACATCTACTATCAGCAGCTTATAAAAATACTGCTATTGGTTTCAGCTTTCAAAAACCAATCTCAGTTGGAGCCCAGTCAGTATGTTTTCGCTGAAGCTGCTGATCTATGACCCGATACTGTTGCCCTAACAGAAACACCATGTCATTCATTATGAGCCCTGCAGGCTTGGACAAACAGCAGTTCAATCTCCCATTCAGGGCCAGTGAAATACTAGCTGGCCTTTTCTCCAGACTCATTCTTCAGATTATCCTGCTGTCCACGGTTTGCACAGGCATTCCTCTATTTCTACTGTAATAATGACCATCACAGGTATACATAATATTACCAGGCAGGTCCCCAGCTCTGATTTTTTTAACAGTCCTTATTAATTTTTCTAAGGAGTAGACTGGATGTTAAATGCTGAAAAGCTTTCTGTGTTGAATATTTTACTCAAGAAAAGAACCCAAACCAATGCAGAAGTAGCCTCCAAGATGTCATTTAATTATTCGTTTAGTATCTTCTGTAGAGTTTCCCATCTGTTTCCATCCTCCCAACCAGTGAAGTCCCTGGACAAGAATGGAGTCAATTTGTTCTCAGTTCTCATACAATGATATGAACTGCAGCCTTGAGGTGTGACAATAGCATCGACTGGACACTCCATTTTCTCTTGTCTGTCACATGGAACAAGAATAATGTCCTTACATGCTAATGTTAGCATGCTAACATGCTTACAATCATAATGGTAATGCTGCAGTAGGTAATGTTCATATAAAAAAATACTTGCTATGTTATTATACATATTATATATTTGCTTGAACTCACTATATCCTAACAATAGTACTTGAGACAGATGACCTCAAACAACCAATCAGAGCCAGTCACGGCTCATGCCTCTCAACCGGCTGTTAAATGGTGTCACAGCTGCCTCTGTACACTGTGGCGCTCAGCCCTGGGGCCGCCAAACACTGAATGGTTGTCTTTCAGAAGACTGCATCGCAGCAAGAGGGCACTGGGGTCTTGGCAAAGCTCACGCCATGGAGAGTGAGCCCCACAAGGAAGGAGGTACTGCAAGGCAACCAGCGCCTTCTGCTGCCGCTCTGCTCGTGGGTTTGGTGGTTGTGGATTTTAGCGGAGTGATACGAGCAGCAGAGAGAGAGCACTGCGTTTGTTCAAATGTTGCCTACTGGAGCTTTAACATGCTCACAGTTTAGCATTACATTTACTAATGAACATTAACACAAAGTACATATGATGGAAATTTTGACCTGATGATGGTTTATCTTGTGCTAAATTTCATGGTAATCGATTCACCAGTGGATGAGATATTCACCCTAACGATGGATCAACACTGCTGGAGCCATGTTGCTAGTGTGGCGAAGAACTGACTAAAATGATCTCGACTGAACAGCTTTAGTTAAAATGAACATTAGGATTGTGGTTTATGTTTTGACAGTTGCAATTTATTCCAAGTTTGCTGTGTAAGCTTCAGGTCATGGTTGAAAAAAACAACACACCAAAACTGTAAACTTCAGTCACAGAAGAAAACATCCTAGCAGAAGGTTGGAATTAAAATCAGATCATCAGAGTTTAGAGTAAATGCACCCATTCATCTAACCTCCTCAACTTTACTTTCATTTCAATGCCAAACTGCTTATTTCTCAATATCTCTTTCATTTATTTGTTTGGTAGTAAGGGGAGTGTATTTTTTAAGAAATGGACCACAGCTGGTATTATTTAAGCATTTGTGGATGTATAACTGTCATTACTCTATTGTGACAGAAATTCAACACTGAGGTATGATAATTAAGCAGGGAGGAGTTTAAGAGTTTGCTCAATCACACTTCTGGAATATTTCCATGACCATAACATATCTATAAATACTGAAACTGGGGCTCTCATACCGTTTACATGCACTTAATGAACCGTGTTTCCGTTTTTTTAAACACCAAACACAAAATTAGTTGCACCGATTAGCACAGGGTGTGTGATGTGTGTGTGACACCACTGTGAAACAAGCAGAAAATAACTACATCATTATGATTCATCGTTTTTTTCCTTCTTCTTACTTATCCTCTATGTTGCTTGACCACTGCTGCCTCTCTCTCTCATAAATAAACAATCCAAAGAGAACTTTACTTGCTTTTGGAGGACTTCTGTATTTTTGCTTTTTTGTGTTTTTCTATCCCTATTCAAATGAATGGGAGGAGCGCCTACAGCCCGAATCTGCCCTAGTCCTGGTAGTAGATTAGAAATACCTGATTTCCCCAGCTCAAGTTTCCTGGAAAAGTCCAGTATCTTTGCCATCTCGTTCAGTGAACGTGCGTTCATTTATGATTTATGAAAGTATTAAGTTATGAGGTCATATTTTTTAAATAAATACGCTGGTGTTTCAATTTCAAGTTAAGACCAGTGGCATCAATGGCAACATCAACAATTGATGGTGCCTTTTGTTTCTCTGTTCTTGACTGAACATTTTTTTTGCATTTTGATTTCTTAGTAATAAATAAAAATATATATAGAAAATGAAAAAAAAAGATTGTTGAAATGTTATTAAATAAGTATAAGTAAAATATATTTTTTTTTACAGTTCTTACTTCTGTTTTTCTCTGGTTGCACAGATATTTTTAGTTTTTGTTGCTTTGAAATACTGTATTCATTCTAAGTTGGAAAATCCACTGAAGTAAGTGGGTAATGTGTTTTTATGAATGTTGAACTAAACGTTTGTATGTAACAACTAGTAAACGTGAAGTTATTAGAAAATTCTCTCTTCCTGCTACAAAGTTGTGAAGGCACTTTTGCTTCCCAGAACTTTATTTTGGCCTGAGAAATTATTCTAATTTTGAGTTCCAGGAACCTATTGATATTTTTTGTCAATAAAGTGTGTCATCACAACTGTGAAATAAGCTATTCTCATCAGCAGGCCACCACTACGACCACTACTATTAAAAAGTGCTGCAAGAAAGTGACAGAAACATTGGACAAACAAATCAAGTCTTGAGGAAAATACAATCTTTAGTAAGTAGTATACATGTCACAATAAGCCTATGATGCATTTCCCGACCTTCCTAGTTTTTGAAGTACAGTACAACTGAAATGGAAACAATTCACAGAGGGTTCAAATATGGAAACTTGCTGTTGGCTTTTTGCAGTTGAAAAGGGCTGCTGACAGTGCATGACTGGAGTCAAACCCCCGAAGTCGTGATATGGGACACTAGAGTTTTTCAAACTTGGGATAAAGATCCTTTGTGGTTTTGACAGTGTCATTATGCATGAGGAAATTTCTTTTTGGAGCTCTGTCTATGCTACTTATCCCTGGAATGATGACAATTTGTGGACTTCATAATGGGATGAGGGGTTAGAAAAGGTTGGGAAACCTTGTACTGGACTGTGATTGTTGGGCCACACTGTATACTCAGAGGTGAGGGTAGAAGAAACACGTGTAGATGAGACATATGTGTGTCAGTGCCTGTGCACACATGAAACACGTCCTCAGGAAATCTATTTTTTTTTTCCTTGAGTATACTATATAAACAACCGATAGAGCTGGAAAAATCCTCCCAGTGGAATATCATCCTGACATCAAATTTATGGGTGTTTTCTTAGCAGCTTGTGATTTCAAGTTTATTTAATCACAGCGAACATGAAGGCCCAAATCATCAGACATGTTGTGAACAAACCACTGTCACAAATCATGCCCAGGCTTGATAGGCCCATCACAAGGTGCCAACCAGCCTTAGGTTCTTTTTCATGAGCTTTGACTTGGCAGCAACTCGCACTGTTAACTGTGAACAAACAGTGAGAAAATAAAAAGAATACATGCTTTGGTGTTCTGCAAATTGAGAAGATGACACCTAACCTGTGTTAAACAATGTTTGCACAACCATAATTCAGAAAGGCCGTCATTTTGGGTTCATGGTTGCTAAAAGACTGTTAACAATGAATTTGACACATTGGTCTTAAACAAATTGTTTGACTGGCTCCCATATAACTTGTTATTGTGTCTTGTTACTAGGGTGAGGAGACATCACAATCACTAATATCTAATTCTAAAAAAATCATTCTTGGAATGTAGTCTAAATTAACAGGTGAATTCAATAAAAATATTGTTTTTTTTGTGAATTACTGCAGTTTTTAGATGTTTTAAAGAAAACAATTACTACAAAGCCATGAAGCATTGCGGGTTAAACATCACCAGCTTGTCAGTTTGAGGCAAGACTTAGCAAGCCCAGTGGCTGTGGCTAGTCTTGAACTGACAAACAGTAGGACAGAGGGTGAAGAGAGAAGATGTTTTTACATAGCACAGATCACAGCTAAAGAGTTGTTTTGCACAGCTTGTTAACAAATTAACCATTGTTTAACTTTCTTAAGGTGATGACGGGTTCAACTTCTGATAGCAAAATCCAGTTGGATTTTTTTAAATTTTTTTTTTAGGGTTAGTCAGGGCTTTAACTCCATTCAAATGATGAACATTATTTTTTCCTCTCCTTGTTCTAAAAGAGGTGTGCAATTTTTGGAGTTGAACAGCTCAAACAGTCAGCTAAAACAACCAATTACATCATGACTGTTTTCATTTCCTGTCACACACAGTAAACACTCCATCAGTCTACGTTATGTTTATGGCTCTAATCTTTCACCTCCTTGTTCCAGCTGCTTTTGTAGGATGAAGTTGGTTTTGGGGTGAGGCTAAAAGTCACATTATAACATCAAAGCTTTTGGAAGCTTTCCTTCAAAAAAGAAAAGAAAAGAAAGGAAAAGAAAGAAAGAAAGAAAGAAAGAAAGAAAGAAAGAAAGAACGAAAGAAAAAGATAGAAAAAAATAGGTCAAAGGTCAAAGTAATCATAGTTATGAATGTATTGAGTACATAAGTACAAAGTCAAATCATAACTCTCACTCACTGTTGCAGAATTTTATTATTTATGTCTTTTCTTATAATTCTGACTTTGACTTGACTGTTTCTGTTTTTGTCATTCCTAAAGTTGAACTGTCTTTTCCTGGTGGACAGAGGCTTCCATAGCTTTGGGAGAGTTATATTTGTTAACAGTGCCCGTTTACAATTCACATCATGACTCACAGGACTGATCCAACCCACACACAGAATGAGAATATTCAGGTTAGCTTTAATTTCAGCAGTCAGAATGATAGGACTTAAAAATTAAAATTGTACGCTATTAACCAAAACACACCCTAGGCTGTCTTTCTACCATCACCTGCAGCTACTATCAACCATAATTTACTAAATTATCTGAGTGTCTCTAATCTAACAATCATTATATCTTTGCCCTTTCTCAAGTCTCTGTGTAGTCCAAGAAATAAACGTTTTTACAGTGACTCTAATGAAACCTTAGGTCCTCTATCCTGCTTATTAACAAGGCATACAGTATTTGAATGCTACAGTTTGGATATACTAGTTGTTGCAAATGACACATAGCTAGTTGTGCATTTATTATTTTTACCTTTTCCGAGTGATTGTTTTATATGTAACCAGATGAAAATCATAGTCATAGCCTTAACATGTACATTGAGGCCACATTTACCTCCAACATTTCCCAGAGGGAACTGTGGCAGTGAAGCTAAATATGCAATGTGCTCATTTCAGGAGGAAAACTCCATAAAGCTGTCTTTTTTGCATGAAAACATCATGATAACTTAATAAGTAGGCGGCCACAGTTCAAAGCCACCCCCTGGAGTGAGTTAGAAAGTCTACCCAGAGAATAATCACTAATGCAATGTCCTGGAGTTCTGAAGGGCATGATTGAACAAACCTTGAAGAAAGACAGCAGTGAGTGAAAGCTACTATTATAAATGAGTAAGCTTCAACAACTCTTGATGAATCCACTGTTAATTTTACAGTCGGCTGTTTGAAATAAGATGTACAGCCAAAGGATCCTTGCTTAAATTTTCTCATCAATGTTTAACCCCTACCAGGAGACACACAATCAATCTTTGAGTCTAACATCATGTATATATTTTCTTGGTTTTCCATATTGATGATGTTCCAGCAGAATGGCTCTGGGGTTAGCGATGCTAGTCTGTTTGTGGGTCCAGCATTTCGGTCCAGGCTGAACTATCTCAACAAGTATTGGATATATTGCCATAGAAGACATTCATGGTGCCCAGAGAAACCTTGATGACCATGATGACTTTGGTGATCCCAGACCTCTCCTTTACCACCACCAGCAGGTCAAAGTTTTCACTCAGAAATTTTGGAAATATCTGAACATTTACTGGATGGACTGGCAACATTCATGGTTCTGAAATTATGAATCCTACACTGGTCCTCCTCTGAACTTTCCTTTTATGAATGAATGCAAAACGAATGACATTTCCATCCGCCTCAGCTGGACTTTGATTTTATTGTAAATAGCAAGCTAACATGTTAAACTTTCTAACATTTTAAACATTATACTGTACATGTTAAATATCAGCATATTAGCATGAGCACAGCCTGAAAACACAGCCTCAGTGCTGTTAGCATGGACGGAGACTCTCAGTCTTTGTTGTTTGACAGTTGGTGGTAATCACAACTCATGTTTCCTACCAAATTCTTCTTCTGTTTATTTTACATAAACAGACACGTTTCCTGTCAACAGGAATGACAAAGTGGCGACTCCAGAAATGGAGAATGGATCAGACATCCATCTGTCCTCTAAAATGTAAATGATGTTATTCCACTCTGTTTATACATTCAGCGTCAACTTGTTCCAACTATTCACTGAGCTGAGAATCAATATTTTCATGGCTGCACCCATCAGATGAAAACATTGTAGATGTGTTAGTTATGCATCATTCTACACACATGATGGGGCGGCTGTGGCTCGGAGGTAGAGCGGGTCGTCCACTAATCAGAAGATCGGTGGTTCGATCCCCTCCAGTCTGCATGATACTGAACCCCAAATTGCTCCTGAAGGCTGTGCCATCGGTGTGTGAATGTGTATGAATGGTTAGCTCCTCAAACTGATGAGCAGTTGGCACCTTGCATGGCAGCTAATGCCATCAGTATATGAATGTGTGTGAATGGCTGAATGAGATACGTACTTTAAAAGCGCTTTGAGTGGTTGGAAGACTAGAGAGGCGCTATGTAAGTACAAGTCCATTTACCATTTCCCGAAAATTCACGCTGATATATTTTTTATCTTTGGAAACTTTGGGATATCTCCTGGAATTAAAGATACAGATCTGTCAAATTGTTACGACTGGAGACTATCCCAGCTGACTATTATTTCATCCTTTTTATATATCAAGTCACATTTTGTATGTCATCATACATTTTATCCCCATTTCTATTGTTAAACAAAGCAGTGAGACAACAAAGGAACATTTATATCGAAAATACTGGCTAATGCTTGAAAGTGCAGGCAATCATCTTCATTCTCAACACTGTTTAGACTAAAACTATGACTAATAAAACTTAAATGTCCATTCTGATAATCATCACTAAAAACACTTACAGGTCTCTTTTGTTGTCTGCTAACCTTCATGGGCAGGAGGATAAACACATTTAAATCCTGTCATTTCAGAGTCAAACACAAGGTAAACATGAACAGATCTCTGAAGCTTGTCTTTTATTGGTGCAATTTAGGAAAAAGGGAACAGATTATCCATAAATATTCAGCCCAAACCTGATAAATTGTCTCTGGCTTAAATTCAAATGAGCAAAAGAGAAACTGGGCAGATGGTCAGAGCACTTGTTTGGTCTAATGAAGATTCATAGCAGTGCATGAGAGACTGATGACGCAAAAGACTGGTGGTTTGCTGAAGTATGTGTGAAACACATGCAAATGTACTAAAATTATTATCATTATTGCTATCACCATCACAGTTTATAGATAGTTACTGTTTTGCTGCAGCCATGCATCTGTGTCTCTCTGTCTCTCTATTTATCTAACCCTGTCCCCATTACAAAATGTTCCAAACATTCTAGCTAATGTCTATTCTTCAATTCAGTCAAATAACTGAGAATTAAATTAAATATGTATTTGTCACAGTTGTACACAGTAGAGTGTGCAGTGAAATGCTTAACTTGGATATCAGGGCACTTTTTTAGCCATGTTAGCTACATGTCTCTAGGGATGTCTGTCAGTCTGTTGGTTGTCTACTACTTTGGT
The DNA here is from genome assembly GCA_033000465.1 of Sciaenops ocellatus. Lineage (NCBI taxonomy): Eukaryota > Metazoa > Chordata > Actinopteri > Sciaenidae > Sciaenops > Sciaenops ocellatus. The sequence continues at coordinate 27,633,458 of CP136880.1, read as the reverse complement.
CCAGAATATTGAATCTGATAGAGAGCTGTCAAATATATCAACAACTACCACTGAACAGGGATCAGCACAAACGTGGACAGATCACCATGGTGTCCAGACGATGTATCATGCCGACTTTTGAGATCCTCTGACTTTGTAGCGCTCTGTTGAGATATCTCAACTGCTGCTGTGGAATTTGGTATACATTCATGTGGATTAAGTGTAATAACTTTAAACTTCTGACTTTTCATGGAGCGCTATCATCTGGTCAAAGTTTTATTTCATCCAGTACTTCAGTTTATGACCAAATACCTGCAAAACTAGTGACATTCCCATCAGCCTCAGGTCTGTTGTGTATTAAGTGCTAATTAGCAAATGTATGCATGCTAACATGATAAAGCAACATGGTGAACATCTAATAATCTAGTAAACATATCTGCTAAACATCAACATGCTACCATTATTGATGTAAGCATTTTAAGATGCTGATTAAGCATTTAGCTAAAGTGCTGCTGCACAGAGCCAGTCTGCCTGCAGCATCTCAGGTTGTATTCAGATCAAATCAGGCGTGGCGTTAATGAGTGCATGGTTGGGATGTGTGTTTATTTAAGCTTAACGTAACCACTGTGAAACAATCCGAAAATAATGTTTTATCTCTCTTATTCACCGGTGTTGACGCTGCCGGCGCTCCCTGCTTCTCGGTATCACTATTTTGAGCACAGACTGCAAGCCAAACACGTAGAAGCAAGGTGCACGAAACAAACCAGCCAAGACATAACTGGGACAGTATCACAGTGTAGCTCATGAACTCTGCCTTTAGTGATATTTCAAGCTGTGGAACAGCCACTTTGTTGAATGCTGGATTTTCCCCCACAGCATGCATCGTTTTGCATTTCTCCAAAAGCCACAAGTTGCTGCATTTTCCCAGAATACACTGTGATCCCCACTGCCTCAACCTTTCAAATGAATATATATATAAATATGAATATAATATTTTCAAATGAATGGGAAAACCTGCGTTTTTGCCACAGCACTACTTCCAGAGTGCATGGACATGCAACAAATGTAATCTTTGAAAAAATCAAAAAAACACAACCCTCCCCCCTTTTCTGCCCTCTGTCCCCTCCTCTTTTTATTAACACAGTACAGTACCATGTACCAACAGTAGTACAAAGTGAGTGCAAAATGAGTTTGAAGGAATGATGTCAGTATTCATGTAATGGAGACGCATGTCAGAGGAATCAGTAAAATCCTGGTGAAAATGAGTTTAGGTGGGTTAACCCCCCACCCCCACCCCCTCATACATCCTGGTCATAACTTTGCTAAGCAACAGCTGCTTGTGGTTTATTGGGGGAACAATTTATGAAATTCACTTAAACTTGTTGGCTTTGGAAGCAGAGGGAGGCTTTATTGAGCAACAACAGAACTTTTAACAGCCTGTTGTGATGGATTTGGCCGATTCGGAGGCATGGAGCTCTCTCCTCATGCATCAACTAAAGCGTTGTACGGCTCATGCGGCTGAAGAATTTGTTGTAAATGTGCCTTATGTGTGTTGCAAACTGGGAAACGTGCCCAACTTAGTTTGCCCACAGTGTTATTTTTCCGGAATAGTTTGCGTTTTGTGAATCTTTGTAGTAAGAAGCAGCAAAGTGATTGACGTTATGTGAATTTATGGTTTTGTGAGGAAAGATTACACAAATGGATGTTTTGTGGGAATGTAGAATGAACTGAATATTGAATAGAATGAAAGAGTTTGGTTGAAACCAGGGAATAACTTATTAAATATAACTTTCAATTTCAATGTCTGAGTCCTGCTAAAGACACCATCCAATAGTTATTTCAAATCAATCATCCAAAACATTTTAAATTCAGGTCCCCAAAGTTGACCCAGCTGCTTCCATTGCAGCACAGCGTTTCACTACCCTCTGTGGTTATTTCTGACAGATCTTCATGGTTTTTAATGACCAACCATAAATCCTTGTTTTTTTCCCCAAATTTTTTTACAACATGTGGCTGGTCACTAGTGATTCATAGTCAGTGAAGTGCTCCCAAAACAGCATAGTCATGTTGACACTGGCACCACACAACTTTATCCAGAGATCCGTATTTGCTCACATCCTCGCCCAAGTCCACAGGCAAAGAGGATAAGATTCAGTGAGAGATTTCTAGAGAGGAAGATGTTTAACTGCTCGCTGAAAGCTATGAATTAAAATCAGAGTGAATCAAACATCTACCACTGCAGGAAGGAGACTCATTTTTTTCTCCTGCCTTATGCAACAAAAGCCTTATTTGGTCAGAACCTGCCATGATCAGGCCGAGGAAATATGCTCACGTTTACTGCAAATATTTCCTCACCTTCCTTGGTAAGAATAAGAATCATGCATTGCAGGAGTCATTTCAGGGATCTGATCCAGGACTGCAGGAATATAGTTACTGGAACAGCAAACCTACAATGACATCATCCTCTTAAAACTAATGGCTATTATTCAAAAACATATGGCTGCCGGCCACATGTGTAGTCCATCCCACATACCCCTCCTCCTGCCTTTGTGGACTTGTGTGAAAAAAGAAAACAATTGTTTCTCTGTGTTTCATTTTATTTTCAGGTTCTCCCCTTCTCCCCCAGGATTTCAATAGCTGTTACGGTCATAATCACACAGTGCAAGCCGCGCTAGTGAGAAGCAAATAGCCTTAGGTTCTGGGTGGTTAACAGCCAGAAGATTGATATGACTAATCTGCCAATTTGAGCGTGATCCCAGAATTCCAGAGAAACATGGTCTCTAACACAGTGTGCCGACTCATCCTTCTTCCTGAATCCTGCAGACAAGCCAAAGACATTAATGGTTTGCTCTGTAGCTCAGGGTCAGCAAAAGAGCCAAAAACATGTCTGGTGTTGAAATGACTTGTAAATGTATGCAGTCACACACTGTGGAGAAGCTCTAGACGTGCTAATGTTGTATTTTAGGATTTCAAAATCGGTTTCAAACGGTGTTAAAAATGACGCATTTCACATTTATAACTACAGGGAAACATTTCAGTGTTTCTATACATGTTTCTGTTTTATGATGGTGCATGTCATGGCTGACTGGGCTGCCCACACAATATGCTCCAAAATGACCCTTTTAAGTTGCTGGCTGCTGGTTGTGCACCATAAAACAGAGAATACAGCTATACCATAAAATACATGGATGATTTTACAGCAGTTGGGAAAATGGCAGCAGCTTTGAAGGCACATACATGGATTAAGAAAAGAGAAGTGCCTCACTTTTTAAAACCTCAAGGCTCAGCCATGGTTCAGAGATCCATAAAACGAAACACTTGAACCTGGTGAGGAGATGAAAAAAGAGAAAGTTATGTTACGATGGCTCATTTTCTGCCAAATATTTGCGCTATAAGTCTTAATAACGCTTCATTGTTTCCGCCTGTTAATGTGAGGATTTGGAGCTGCATGTTAAATAGACAGTGGTATCCAAAAGTTCCCCAGATGTGTCTTTGAAACACAGAGGGGAGAAAGAGGTAAGTAGAGCCTCCTCTGGAATGGAGTTATTAGTCACAGACAACATTCACTGTGATCTCAGAGGTAGGAAAAAGTCTTTGTGAAGCTGTTTTCTGAAATGTTAGGGTGGTAAAGGCACTACAAAAACTGTGCAACTGAAAATGTTTCAAAATGTGTCAATAGTGTGGACAAAATAACACCAACATGTATACAATTTAAAATTCTAATACTTATGAATGAGACCAGGATTATTCTATATTTTTCATCTTGTCAAAAAATCATCCAAACATGCATTCGTTTTTTTATCAGTACTTTCCAACTTCCCATCTCTGTATGTGGCAATCAGCCCCAAGCCCACTGATTCCTCCTGAAGATGTACGTTTTTAAAAAGATTCAGGAATATAGTCATTTCCCAAACAGCTGGACATTTTAGCATTGAACATAAAGTGCCATAACAGCAACTTGTGTATCTACAGTGCATGAGCCACTATAGAATAAAGCAGACAAAATAAGTGTTGTCTGACATGGTAGCACTGCACCTACTACATGGCTGAATATTGTCTTCTGCATTCTAATAATTGAGCTCATGCATTTGGCACTAGTTCAGTTTGTGCAGGCATCAACTGAAATCTTAACTAAAACCTGCATTAACTAAATTCTTTGTCCACTTTGACAACAAGCTTCAAGATAACACTGCCATGTTATCACCTTATGTTCATATTGTGAACATTATCGCGATTACTGATTTCCACATCCAGCCGACACGGAGCAACACCATTTATTTAGAGTTGTGACCAAGCCAGTCTGTGTCATTTGATGCTTGATAAGTAGTGTGCAGCAGAAGAACTATGAAGTCAGGTGATAACTCTTTGTTAGTTCATCATTTCAAAGCAATACATATGGCACCAAATGCTGGCTGTATGATGTATGTAATGTTTCATATGAGTTCAAACTGACAGAGAGATGATCATTTAACCACATGCTACCTGTATGAAGCTGCTGTTGTAATGGACTGTTCTACTGTGCAAGTGTCCAACCCTTAACATAAGAATCATTGTTTTAATTAATATTATTTGAACATTATTTACCAGCTGTTGAGCAGACAATACACAATGTGTAGTTTTTCATCAGGCAGAGGGTATTTGCTTAAACAGAAGCACAGTTAGTTACACAGGTTCTGTTGTAGATAAGGGAGACCTCTATTCAGTCAGACTTTCCAATTGTCAACTTAATAGTGTGTTATCAAACAGACTGAAATCAAGTGTGTGTTATTAATATCGGAGGGATAATTGAATACTTTCCTAGCCTCTGATGTGGAGCCAATCAAAATAGTACTTCATCAGATTTGTCAATTTGAGGTTTTCTGTGAGACGACAAATCCAACAGGATGTTTTTTTGCAGATCATCTCTTAATAGGACAAAGCTGGATCTTGGCCCCGGGTTTTCTGGGACTCTTTTGAAGGCAGCTGAAGTAATGATTAGAAAGCAAAGTCCACATCTGAGATATATTTCCCAATACCAAAGCCATTACTGGAACCAGATGGCCAAGACGTTGGTCTGTTTGATACTTCCTGGTTTTTAACAAGCCTTTTTATTGACAGAATGGTTTCATGTTTTGTTGTTTACGCATGTTGTACTGACATGATAGATTTCAGCTCATAAAAGTATTTACATTAAAACATTCATCATCCAGTTACTCAAATCTATGTTTCTCTTGCGGGGACAGCTGCCTTCTGTGTGTCTTTTGATTCTGTGCATTTGTATGTTACATGAAATAACGTGGAAAAGTTCTGCCTGTTCAGCGTGGAAGCCACATCCGTCAACACGAGCTTTGTAAAAAACAAATTAGTTTGATTTTAGACAGTGCTGCCGCTCAGTTAAGAAAGCATCAAGTTCACTATCAGCATGAGCTGTTAATGATATATATCTCAGGATTAGCGTTTACACACCACATTCCGAGGCATCAACAGCCCGTGAAACCACAATAAACCTGAATCATAAGATACCCAGACAAGAATTTAGCATCGTCAGAGAGATACGAGGGAATAAAAACATGCATGCGTGAGAGAGCCTTGGATGTGGAGATATGGCATTGAGATGCATCATCTTTCCAAAAAGTGTGAAAATGTTTGATTGGCACAGCTAACGAAAAGTGCTCTCTGTTTGACGTGACTGTCAAAGCAGAAGATGGATGTTTTGGAAGATGATATTCAACTTTTTCTGACAACATCACTTGCAAAGAAGGTCTTTGCAAGAGGCCAAATGTTTACAAGTAACTGCAAGTTAACAGTCAGATATAGCTCTCTGCAGATTATTTCAAAACTCAGTTTACCTTAAAACAATGAATTAGGAACCTTTACATGCAAGGTGTAATTCCTCTAACACTGATTCATCTATTTCATCAGACCCTGGTGCAATTTAGCATTCCCTATTTCATGTTAAAGAAAGTTGTTCATAGGGTGTCTTGTGTAACTTCACTTCCTGCCGTCGTTGATGATTTATTCCACCCTGATTAGTTTTCACCTTGGTTGGTTCCTTGGTTTCAGTGTCAGGTCGTTTATGTTGTGTTCCCCAGTCTTGCTTTATTCAGTCTTTGTTATTCTCCCTATGTTCCTGCTCTAGATGTCAAACTTGGATCCTTTTACAGACTTGAGCCTTTCTGAGTCACTAAACAGATCCGGATCTTACGAGTCATTTGAGTCAGTATGTCCATTAACATATAAATTCTACCAGGGAAACACTAGCTGCACTGTCTTTGACTACAAACAGACTAAATAATTTCAAATTTGAGATCTATTCTATGAGGAGGGCAGTCTACTGTTTGCATTTTCATCTTATTAAAAAAAAATCTCAAACATTAACTGTGATGCTGTAAGTAGTTCCAAGTGTTTTTACTTAGATGGCATTATATTCAGCTGACACAAATACAACAGTATTATGTTCTCTATCTATCTATATATCTATTTATATTCTCACAGTCAGCATTACTCCTTCAACTGTACAGTAAATGCCACTTGAGGTAATATTATTATAATACAATAATAATAAAATTATAATACGATTATAACTCCATAATTATTGATGTCAGATTATGCTAATGCTGCAATTCAAATGCTCCTCTCACAGTGTTTAGGCCATATTAGCCTAACCTCTCAAGTTTATTAACACACTTGCTGCAGTTAAAATTACATTACGCCCCTCTTACATTGTTTTAAGCCTCTGAGCTATATTAGCCTCAGCTACACAAAAACAGGTGTTTGTGTTTTAAATCAAGTATCTATCATCTTGATTATTGCTGTATTTGTCTTCTTACATCTGACTGGGGGAAGTCTTTAGATCATCAATCTCGACTCAGGGGGCTTATGAAGAATCATTCTGGAGCCAGTCTCAAGTGGCCATTCGAGGAACTGGCGCTTCCGAATTGGCTTCATTTAACAGATGCTGCTTCTTGACATAGAACAGCTCTTTCTGTTCTCTGTGGAGCAGAGCAGAGAGGTGCTTCTGGGAGGCTTCTAAATCACTTCTGAAGCAATGTCACTTCTGGTGGTATCACAAACACAGTCTAGAACAGGCAGGATCAACTCCACCGGCCGCAGCACCGCCAGAATAGCAGCCGTGCCTGGTGGAATTTAGGGGTCATGCCAAGCTGCTGCAGTGCATGAGTAGAGTAGAGGTGCCTATTTTTCTGCCAGCTATACAGGCTCAGTGAATATGATGCTGTTAGTTGCTTTGAGGTAAATGCTACTGCCAGCTTGCTAACATGTTCACAGTGACAATGTTAACATGCTGATGTTGGCAGGTATGACAAGCCCTTTCAACTGTGAGTCTTTGCCTGTTGCTGTTCGTAAATCAAGTAAAATGGCACACAGTCATGCAACCATGTTTACCATCCTGCTACAATTCAGTACAACTGAAACTGGTGGGAATGTCACCAGTTTTTTCTAGTATTTTAACTTCAGGAAAAGTAACGGTATGGATCCACCAAATAATTTAGCTAGATATTTCAAGTGCTGACCAACCAACAATCATTGCCATGTCTATCCATAGTAAACCTATGAAAGAAAACTAAATAAGAGACACCATTCAGTTTTCCATATTTATGTAAAATTTGTATGTACATAGGCAGCAATGTACTGCTGACATTCAATCTGAAACAAAATAGTGCTAAAACGGACCAGCGACACTTAAGGAAAACAAACCAAAAGCCAGAGTCGGCAATATTTGCACTTTTTAACAGGTATGACTACAAGGCATTTCCATGACCAATGGATACTGATTACTGCAGTTAGATGTACAGATGTACAGAGATGGTAAAGTGGGAAAATTACTTAGCCAAATGTCAGGTGACAACGCACAACAACAACAACAAAAAAACGAAGAAATCTGCCACACAGGCCCACACATGATCTCATGATGCAGATTGGTGGTTATGATTATCTTAATATTTCTCAAGTAACAAAAATAAATGTAATAATGAAATGAAAAGGAAATCATCAAAATTATTGGTAGTGCAGTCTTTAGTTTGACAAAACAATCATCTTACGGCAGCACTCTCTCATACTTCTGTCAATAAGTTATTTAACAGGAACCCTATGTTGAGCTGCTCTGTACAGTGTGGCCTTAAAACTCAAAACATCTGCAACTGCCAATTCTGTAGTCCAATCATGTATTATATGATTCATTATTATATGATTAGAGTGAGAGAGATTTAAAAGAGTAGTTCAACACTGCAAAAAATTAGATGAGAAAATCAACACCAATCTCACGTCTGTTCATTAGATCTGAAGCTATAAAGCGAGCAGATGGTTAGACTACATTAGCATTTTAGACTAGAAACACGCAAAAAATAGCTAGCCATCTCTGTCCAGTTATTATATGACATCTACCATGCACTTACTAAAGCTACTAAGAAACACATCATATTTTACTTATGTACAAAAAACAAAATGTAAAAAATGAAAATTACGGGTTTTTACATTCGGACTGTAATAGGCAAGCTGTTTCTTGTCCTGCATCCGGTCTATATGCTAACCCCTAAATTCCTGTGATGCTGTGATGTTGCTGTGGTGACACTGTGTTTCAGAAGTGAAGCGTCGTACCCGCCAGACTTTGTTAACTTGCTCTGGTTTGGTCAGAATTTGTCTGACTTCCTGCCAGTTCCACCGAGCAGAGTGAAAAGACACTTCTGAAACATGCTACTAGAGGAATAACAATCATTGTCCAGAACGGGTGTGATCTTACAGCGGGAACATGTTGCAGCCTTTTGGAAATTAGGAATCAAGTAACCATCTGCTAGCTCTTGCTTATTTACTGTAAACACATGAGCATGTGTATCGATCCTCTCATCTAACTCTCAGTAATAAACTGTTCCTTTAAACAAAATCCACTCACCTGTTAAATGAAATAGTGTAACAAAGTATCTACATACATAGTGGAAATGATTTCAGTGAGGAAGGGCTTTTACTAAAATGTCCTTTTTCTTATGCAAAAGAAAAAAAAGGAAACCCAACCCTTGGTGTGGTGTCATCACTCACCACATTCAATTAAAACTCATCAATGGACATTTCAAAGTATATCTGTAAATATACAAAGATATATAGATATATAAACAGGACAATAGAAAGCAAAGTTTGGGATTTTAATGCTTGTGCAAGTTCATTATGTTGGATGAGATGCAACCGAAGGAGGTGGTGGGGCGGGGTAGTATTATTTGAAGACATTATCGAAGGTGGAACATTTGTAGGTCTTGAGTTTCTTCATGGCCTTTTTGAACTCTTTGCTGGACTTATCCCACTTGTGGATGCCAGTCAGGAGGTACTGCTTATCCACCTTGCGGCCCATGATTAGATACTGATTTCCCAGATTGTCCAGCTGCTGGCAAGGACAGTCTGCACCATTCTTCAAGTACAACACCAGCGTCTTCATGTCCTTCTTCTTCAGGTTCCCCGCTTTCAACATCTTCTTCCTCTTCTGCAGGATCACCTTGCGGTCATTGTTTTCCCGCTTCACCTCCTTGATTTTGGCCTTGAAAGCTGTTGGTGGAGAAAAAAAAACAGTTACCTCGTGCGTAAGTGTGAATGAGTTCTTGTACAAAATGTTTGGTCTAATTAATATTTTACATTGTGTCAACCTCTGTGCCAGAAAAATGGAACACGATAGCAGTTATCAATGGCAAGTCAGCACCATCTCTTCAGGGGGAAGAAAGTAAAACAATCCATCTCCACTGGAACTTTTCATTCACTCTATTTTATCCCTTTATCTTTCTTTTTAATGGTTTGACAATGCACTCCATGGACACAATACTAACTTTGTGGTATACTAAGGCTAGACCAGCCCATTGAGTCATATAGATGAAATTCTATATTCTGTTATATGTAATTTTACATACAAGTAAATACTAAATGAAAATGAAAAAAAGAAAAAAAATCATGTAGAACTCAGACAGACAGGTCTAGCATGGCCTACCACACGCTGAGATATTAAAGAGTGTGAACAACTTAAACAAGCAAAGTCTGTCATAGTAGACAAATGATGCAAAATGTAACATGAGTAATAAGCTAGTGTATGATAGCTGATATCCCAGCCCAGCTCTTGCCTATGCTCTTTATAGATACACAGGTAATGTTCTATTAGCTTTTGTCTTTTTTTTTTCATGCAGAAGAAGCATGAGTATGATCCGCCTTCCACCAATACATAATGCAATATGTCTTTCAGAGTTTGTGTAATACTCATCAAGATGCCAGAAGTCATGTGTGGCATTAAACACCAAATAAAATTATACACAAAGCCACTTGAATAATCTGTTTCACATAGAAAACAGACATTAGATCTGTCTAATGAAGGATATCAAGTGTCAGTCATCTTCTTCAGTGACCCTAAATTTACAGTCTGTTTTTATTTAATAAAAGTAATTAATCTGTTTATAATCAGAAATGTCGTGCAGCAGTGAATCAGTGCACATCTTTGTTTTCAGTTTTTACATCCCTCTGAATCCCGAGCTGTTTTTCGGATTGACCATAATGCTCCTGATCTTTCACTAAACTCTATTTAACCTTCTAATCTTTCTGTTTCCTCCAGTTCCCCTTCTGAAACAGAGCACGAGCCACACTCTGGTGGTCCAAATCTTAAATCTGTAGTGATGTTTGTGACGCATGGATGACCTTGTGACACAGCAGTAAAAAAAAAAGGTGCAGAATGTCTAAAGTAGTCGCGTCAGCGATGTCTTGACCTGTAGTGCAGGGAACAATCTGATTGTGCATGAATCATTTCACACTCCAGCAAAAATCTGGACTGATAAAACTGTAACTTTTGCCTAATTTTCTCCAGTTTTAGACACTAAATCCCTCCTGATTCAATTTTCACAGAATCATGCTTGACATAAAAAAACAGGACTGGCACTTCAAGAAACGTCCAACCGTTTCATCTCTTCCTTTTGTGCCCTGTTTTTCCCAGTATTAAGAGTGCACATGGTAGGGATTAGGACTTTTATCCTCTGTCTCTAGCCTCTCAAATGGACTCTGAGAGGAGGCTTAGTGTTCGGTGAAATCAAAATGGGCAGCATTCATAATTAGTGAGTCATAAAAGAGAAGGCCTGGCCCACCCCTGAAAGGACTTCATGATAAATCCTCCATCCTCAATAATCCTTTGACGCTCTGAACTTTCTTTGCACCTCGTGTTGTTTGAGGGTTTAATCTCTTCAGCAGTGGTAAGAACATTAAATAACTGAACCGTTCTGTTGTTAACAATGTTGTTCTTTGCTTAAGGCTGCTCAAACTCTGCATGCTCACACATAATTATAAAATACGTAGGCAAGTTACTTTACTTACAAACAGATTTGATTTCTGTCACTGTCTTACTGCCCAATACGTTTCATCTGACTGCCTATACACCTATTAGTTACTCTGCGGATTCTGCATACAAACATGTATGTGTGTGTGTGTATATATATATATATATATATATATATATATATATATATATATATATATATATATATATATATATATAATAAAAGCTGATTCATTTATAGATAAAAATGGAGAGCAGTAACCAGTAATACAACATTTAAACATATTTTTTATATTTTCAACCACTGATTTAATATACACAATGAATTTTGTGTTCCACTATTATGCTTCATATCCAACAAAACAGTAACTCTTTGCTTAATTGTGACGTGGTTGGAATCAAAACAGAATTTCGAGAAAGAACATGATGTCCTCATGTGATCGTTATTTAATTCTGGTTAAAGTCAAAACACAATAATATTGAGTTATCACCCAACTCTAATTCCATAAATAGAATTTTGAAGCTGTTATTTGGCAGAACACTTTGTGTATGCAGTTCAAATGCCAGGTTCAATTTTTAGAATTATAAAAACTAGATTTATGTTATGTTGGCTGTAACTCCAACCAACATAAAAAGTGTCATTTTTGTAGAAGTTCTCTTTTTCTATTCTGGTCCCTAACCCCTGACCTGATTTCCTCAGCTGGTTCAGAGGCACAGACAGGACCTCCAGCTCTCAGGGTGTCATAAACCCAGCATGAGGGCGTGTACTGCTCCCCATTCACAATAATGGGAAGACAACAGATCTGATAAGCTGAGGTGATCAGTCCTCCGGTGCAGGGCTGCCCTGTTGTACTGCATCAGCAGAGGAAAGGATCAATCTGGCAACAACAACAAAGTAAGCTGTCCAAGTCAGGGCAGAGATTTAATTGAAGGGCGCTGGAGCTTTTTGGGACAATGAGGTACCGTAAAACCTTAAGCACAGAGATGAATTGCTTTGGGAACAAAGTGTTGAGTGGAATGAGCTGTAAATCTGTTACAGCTGAGTGCCGCAAATAGGATGTGTGTGTATCTGTGTGTGTGTGTGTGTGCGTGTGTGTGTTTGTTAGAAGGAGATTCATCAGGATTTCTGAGAAATTCAGGAGCGTCAGTCCTCATAAAATAAACAGATGTATTAGCTTGAAAATTCACATTCATTCTAACTCACAAGTTTCTGCCAGAACATCTTCATATCCAGCCGCCCTAAGTCAAAAGTTCTGTTGCTGCTACATTCTCTGCTTTTTTCAGGATCAAACCACGTGGAAAAGTCAAATGAGCTTGTGCAACTGATGGGAAACAATTCTACAGGGCGTCACATGATAGAAACACTATTATTACAAAAAACTTCACTTCACGCTTTCACCTTAACTGAGAACAGACCTTTCACAACTTCCAGTAAGTGAGGTTTTCAGTGGACAAAAATGCTAATTCACTGCCAGGGTGGGGATATTTTACACATGATTGGTCCATGCAGATTAATAAAGACTTAAGTGCAAGTCACTGATTCATTCCTCAAGCCTCTATGTGGTTTCCAGCCCCCGTGTTCCATGATGAGGAGCAAGAATTCTATCTGTCATCTATCTATTTTGTGGTTAAGGCTTGTCTGCTGCTAAAACTCCTACTGCGTCTGTCCACTTTCAGTCAAGTCAAAACTGGCAGAATGCAATCTTGATGATGGTCTTATCTGTCACTGGTGGACTAAAGCTCGTCATGATTAAAGCTTGGGATGTTTCCATCTACATATTTTCTTTTTCCTCAAGACAAGACATCAACTGATGTTTGGCTTCAGCTGATTTTAGACATATTTATAGTTGCAGTTTTCTTCTCAGACCAAAAAGTGAATTCCATCGGCCTACTGGAAAAAGCAACAAACAAACCTTTAGCCTAGCCTAGTGGTAACATAACCACTGATGCTATCTCGTGTCAGGCTGTGCATTAGTTGTTTACCCGCTGTAATCAACTAATGTGCCGCACTGAAATCACAGCAACGTTTGTTGCATTCCAGAGGAGGTCGGTCCCTTGTGGGTTCAAACCTGCAACATAAGCAGCACAGTGTCTCATCCTCAGCCTGATACCAAATCTGTCTGTATATCCTCACATGTCAGCTGCTTAGGGGGCTTATGACAAGCAAGCAAAACAACATCTGTCTTCATCTGAGATGAAACAAGCCAATAATGTGCCACTCTCCTCTTGGCAAACCAGGATGCAGACTGAAAAAGGCAACTCCCATCACCGCAGCATAAACAACAAGGCAATTCGTTAAACAAATGTAACTTTAAACTTTTTCTGAGAATTGGAATAAAGTCTGTTTCCAATGTGCATCCAGTCTATGTTTGCTCGGCATGGCACCTGGAATTCAAGCTGCCACAAGTTTTGGTCCAGCCAGCGAATAAAACATGAAAGCTTCACATCTTGCATCTTGTGTGCATCATGCACATATTATTCCTGGAAGTCCTCACAACTGCAATTCAGTTGACGTTTGTGTTTTTAATTGAACTCCAGGCCTTTGGTGTCCTTTTAAAGCACGAGGCTCATACTGAGTTCCTCATGCAAAATTTCCAAATTTCCACAAATCAAGTGGTCCATCAGTAAGAGATGTTCCTTCCTTCTCTTTTGTGTTAATGTTTTTTTTAGCCTGGTTTCCAATCCAGCTGGACTGAAGACAATCTAATGAAATAAATGTGAAAGCAACTGCATGCATTGTCTGTGCATACATCTCTTCCAAATATTTCCAGACTTGTCCAGAAATTTTCATTAATTCCCTAACTTTTTTCAGCAGTTTGCCTCTCTAGATTTGATAATATTCCAAAACGTCCATGACAACTGGAAATGTAAGAGCATGACTCTATGGAGGCCTTCAAACTGAATGATGTGAATGATGACTGTGCGGTTGCTCATTTGAAAATGTTGAAAGATTGACTTTTTAAACTTGGCAGCAGAAACAACTTATAAACACAGCACTGACATAGCATCAACTTTTAAGTTGACTTAATAGCAAACAGTTGCTTATTTATTGTTGTTGGTCTTCACCAACTCCTGAGAAATATCTGGCTGTTTAGCTGCTAAATGCTCCTCTTTGTTCACCGGCTAGTCTCTAACTGTGTGTTGTTTGGTGCTGTTGTTTCACTGAAAACAGCTGCCTGCTGCCAAAATAATACCACACAGCAAAGCTGCAGCCTGACAGCTTAAAAAATGAGCTGCAGATTTTATCAAAATTACCTGAATAGCCTTTAGTTGCCTGAACATTCATTATCTTACTGTACAACACAACTCAGATGCAATCCATTTGGTCTAACCATAAACTACACTGTAAAATTAACATTGTTTGGTGCCTCCACAGCCTCTGTTGAGCGATGAGCCAATGTTATATTTTATAGCTTACCTCTCTGAGCGCATCTCTGATTTTCTCATTTATGCTGTTGAATTGTTTAGTTTGTTTCCTGTTTTTTAGCCACTTTTGAGCAGTGATTTAAATATCTCCTAGAAGTTTACATTAGCCAATATATTACACATGTTCCGCACAGGATTATTTACATGTGCAGAAGTAAAGCACACATTGTAAACAAAGAGGCTGTAAAATTTTAGCAAAGCATTTCCACATTTCTATTTATTTGTACATATGGAGATGACTAAAAATATTTATCATGAACTACTTCATCTAAGAATAAGAAGACATTTGATGTGGATTTTCTCCAACGTGCAGAAGGTATTCTACAACAACAATCCACCCAGACAGCAGAACAAACATCCCACTTTACTACTGCAAGGACCGACCACATAAATGTTTTAATGACCCCAATTCATTAGTCCCAGAACATCATGCTGTACCAAAGCAGACACAGGCCTGCTACATCTGTCCAAGACACAAAACCTCACATGTAGATTTGACATAAAAACCAGGAGTTTTCATTGATCTAACCAAGAAAAGTGTAGGCATGAAACGAGTTCTGGAGTTCACTGAAGAGGAAATGACCAAATATGGTCAGATCAGAGTGCAGTTACGGAAAAGAGCAGTGTTGCATACTTTAAGAATTTATGGACTGCAAAGCTTGAAGATGGAAGATACAACTGATGTAATCTCATGGTGCTCTGATTTCACGGAGCACTGTGATACATGTCAAGGCGGATCAGAGTGATGTGTGTGGACACTATTTCGCATGTTGTGCTGGCGCAGTGAATGTTGGGAGGATGCTTACCAAACTCGCTGGCGCACATGTGCTCCAGCATGGCGTCTGTTTTCATTTCATTGTCACATGGAGGGCAGATGGGAGAGTAACCTGTGGATAAGAGACAGGCACTTTTAAGAAACAAATCGAAAAAGAGGCGAAATGTCCAAGTTGCAATAATACTACCAATGAATCATTGGAATTCATCGCCACCCATTTGGGATGTGGTTCAGAGCAACGGAAGAATCAAGAGGGAAACATTTCTCATTTGAAATGAAGAGGAGTTAAAGTGAATTCACCACATTGCCTCAAATTCCAATTTTAAATGATTTATCCTGCAAACCTCTGCACATATTTCCCCCCTCTCTGCATGATCCTATCTAGTGTCTGGTGTCAGTCGCCTTGTCTCTCGGGCTTCGTACGATCTGATGACCTGACCTCAAAGAGGAATGTCTTCAGTTTTTATAGCCAGCTGTAACTAAGAGCTGCAGTAAACACACAGTTTTCAAAAAGGATCTTCCCTTAATGCTTTACAGTGAAGTATACACCCTGAAATGCAAAAAAAAAAAAAAAAGTTTTAGAAATGTGGAAGGAATAAATGGTAATGATATTCAATCCAAGCTTAAAGGAATGCTCTGACATTCCCAGAAAAAAAGGTAATAATAGCCGGCTCGAAGACAAAAACCCGACTGAAGACAAAGAGCCAAAATGTGTTTTTGCCAAAAAGTAATTCAGTCTAGAGGCATATCTGCGAATATTTTACCAACACAATTTTTCAATTTTTTTTCTAAAACCGCAAATGATCACTTCGTGCCAACAGCTGAGTTTACTTTCCAAACAAACTTGGACCTGCAGTGCGATCGCGGCGTCCTGCAGCATTTAATTCAAACCGACTGTATTTCAATATCACAGCGTGGATCTGGTTCGATTGAGCAGAAGGGTGAGTAAAGAGAAAACAAATAGTTTTCTCCCCGTTGCCAGTTGTCCATTACATGTGTTTAACGAAAGCTTGTGAAAGTAACGCCCAGGTGTGAAGAGCTTGTGAAAACAGACACTGTTTACAGAGTCACAAGGTCCCTTTGCCTGTTTGAGCCTGGTTCTCCTTTAAATCAATTATCACCAGCCTGTATTCGGCAGTGGCGTGGTAAGTACTGTTAGCTGACCTCCATTAAGAATCATTATGGAGAATGGTTAGGAAGATCGGGCTGCTTTTGTTTGACTTCATCAACCTCAAGATCTGATATTACTACTTTCCCAGTAAATACTGAGGGCAGGTGACACTCTGAGTAGACCAAGTTCGGCTCTAACAGGCCGGACTCTGTGCCGTGGAGGAGAACGCCGGCTTTATTTACCACCAGCGCTGACAACAAATGATAACAGGTGACGTCTAGAGAGTGTGGAGTTCTGTGTGGTCCCCTCTTACCCTGAAAAGGGAGTCTTTTTCAGAAGAAATGGGCCTCCGTCCATACCACCATGTCAGTCAGTAACAGTCCCCCCCTCTACACCCTCAGCCACATGGGACATATTCACTCTACATACAGTGAGTACTGTGTAATTGCTGGAAGATCCACAGTCCCCCCATTTATAACCAATATGTTCAGCAGAAATGTCTTCAAGTGGTGTATTTACAGCTTAAGACTGAAATATAAGTAAGTTGATGATGTGATGATGGAAATTCCCCTCTACTTTATGGTTGAGGTGTGAATAAGGTGGTTGTACTTTCCCTTTTCTGGCATACACATCACCTAGGGGACGAGCAAGGACACTGAACTGAAGCTTCAAGCCAAAAGAATTCAAATTTTATCTTCCCCGAGCTTTTGTAAATTTTTCAGGGTTTCTCTGGTATTTGTCAGCTTGGCCCATCGAGTTATTGGAACACCAAGACTATGTTACCCCCTGCCTGCCTTCACTGATGCTGAATGAGGAGTCTGACTCTGCTTCCTATCATGGGGGTTGCCATGTCCTCAGGAGCTTTGTTTAGAAAATGTTGGATCACCAGACTGGATTTTAGGCCCGTTATTTGGAGAGTGTGTTTTTCAAATCGTGTCTTCATCTTTCCGTCCTCCATCAGTTTGAATGCATTTGTCAGTATATGGCGCGCCACGGTAAAAAATGGGAATTAATAGATGCAGGTATTCACTTTTCGCTGTTGGACTTCCTCCCAGCATTGTCCTCCAGTTCAACAGACACCTTGAAATAAATGACTACCATCTGTTGGAGCCTTTTCAATATTACAACATCACTCCAAGTCAATAGCAAGCAACTTCAAATTCACATTGAAGCCAGAGTTTATGCAGCAGATTACGGACTGAAAAGGAAATGTAACCGCATGAGACTTTCTTTAAGGCGCATGGAGGAGGAGGACATTGTTAAAAGGGGATGAAGGCTGATTTCCCCCCAAAAGGTTTTATTTGGCTTGTTTGTGTTGGGATTTGCATCTGCAAACACACCTTCACCCCTGAAACAACATTCTCAAGCCCATTTAACTGCACGGGTGTCGACTTTTACACGGCGGCAAAAGTGTTGGCTGTCTGTTTTCTCAGTCAGGTAGTCATTCAGAGTTAGGTAGTTAATGTTTGGTTATATTAAGAAATCCCAAATAGTTGTGTTGTAGTTCACTGCCAAAATACAAAAGTTCTATTATGGTTTGAGTCACTTATCAAGCAGGGACACAAAATATTTGCTCTTCTACGTGAATCTGTTGTGCAAATCTTTTGTGAGAATTACATTGCATTGTTAATTGAATAATTCAGTTTTGGTCTGTTAGACCATTCAGGATGTCACTTCAAGCTCTGGCAGGCGGCGCTGAAGTCATGTCCACTTTATGTTTAAGCAACTGGGGGGGAGCTAATGTCTTAAAATCTAAGTTACACATGGTGGTTATTGTTTTTAGACTGAATATTTTTTATATTTGCAGAAAATGAAAATCAACACAATAAAAGCATTTTGGTGTCTGGTCAAAACTTTCTGAGGAGAGGGGACATGGGCTCATGACCTCAACATTTCTAAGGTTCTGGTTCTGGCCCTTGGCTTTGGCAACTTCTTTTCTATTTTCATACATTTTATTTAACACAGGATTGAAAAATGTTTGATGGGTCAATGGCGAACATAAAACCACTCGTTCAGTTGCGTCAGTGCCTGCATTAGTTTACCTCCACCTCTCCTGTCCATCAGTGGTCTGGAACACTGTGGTTCTACTGGACGACCACATGACACGTTTCTCTTGATCGTGGAAAAAAGTAACAACACACTTTGATATTTAGGAATATAGTGACACGTTTACCTGTCGGCATGGGGGCCTCGGTCGCGTTGGGGTGCGTCATGGCAATGCACACCTCGTCTTGGGGAAATTTGTCACAGGTGAGCATCTCCGGCCAGGGGAAGCCGAACGCCTCCATGATGGGGGTGCAGCCGTCCCGCACTGCTTCGCACAGCCAGCGGCACGGGTAGATGGGCCGATCCAGGCAAACGGGCGCAAAGAGCGAGCAGAGGAAGACCTGCGTGCCCGGGTGGCAGTTCTTGTGCACCAAGGGCACCCAGCTGCTGGCCTGCTGCTTCACCTCGGCCATGGTCTCGTGTTCCAGCAGGTTGGGCAGCAGCATCTGGTTGTAGCCCACATTGTGACAGAGCCGCAGGTCGTCCGGGATGTCCACGCACTGGGGAGGCTTGCCGTAACTACGACCACCGTTGTACATGTCCGACTTCCAGCCGAGGTACTCGTAGTCTGACGCTCTGCACGCTGACATGAGCGCCACTGTCACAGCCAGTCGGGTCATCCTCCAGAACGACTCAGAAGCAGACCTCATGTTTTCTTTTAGCAACAGGAAAATGAATGCAGCTCAATGCGGCTCAGGCAGCGATTCAATACTCACTACAAGACATTCACAGTATTAACAAGAAACAAATGTAGAAAAAAAGCTGAGCCCTGCTGGTCGACGTGCGTAAAACGTGTTGAGTTTCTGGTTTGGGTAAAGTCCACAGGCAATCTCCTCTGGCTGCTCCTCTTGTGCGTCTGGCTTCTGTGAGAGTTTGTGGAAGTAAAGCGCTCTGCCTGCGCGGAGCTTGGAAACAAGAGGAGATTGTAAAGTGCGCCCCGGCCAATCGGAGTGCGTCTGCGCCTTTTGGCACTCTGCTGTCAGTCAAAAAGCTTAATTACCCAGTGTGTAGAACTCTCCAGGAGCCCTAGCCCCCCCGCTTGTGTTTCATTTGTCCAAACAAAATACTGAATAATAATAATTAAAAAAAAAATCATAGAACGGCAGCAGGAGGCACTCATACTATAAAGCCAGCCTGAGGGATATGAGCTCTCATACAAGTTGTGCTGAATAAAACTATACCATGGAGTACTTCTTTGGCTTGCCTTCCTTCCAAAGTGTGGTGCAGGGAACAACAAAAGCTACTGAGCATGAGGAAGGAAGTTCCCCACAAGACATGAGGAAATTTAATTCAATTAACATTAAATGAACTAACAAAGAACGTTTAAGTAGGATGGTCTCAGTTTGTCTCATGAATTATTATTACATTTGAACCCAGAAGGATGTTTAACAAGACTTACTGACGCTGTTCCCAGAATCCTCACACACATTCCTCTGTTTGAAAATAGAATAGAATGTAACATCATTGCAGACATTTGTTAAAGAGTGCTTGAGATTGTACACATTGAGCAAGAAAATCTCTTTTTCAGTTACCATCTTTATTTGGTTTAGCAAAAGAAGAAACAACTTGAGAAATGAGTGAAAGAATCTTTTTTTCTTGCAGAAGATGATTTTTTTCATGCAGATGGTCAGAAGAGTCTTTGGCATTCTCTCCAGAACTGCAGTAAGTTTTGTAAAACCACCCTCTGGGTTTTTAAAGATTGTTTTTTAGAGAATGCGATGTTTATCTTGGTGACTGATGCAATGATAAGAGGCACAAACTGGGTGGACGGCCTGCTTTCATTCCAGTGTCCCTGAGGACACTGAAAGAGTTCTTTCACTGATATGAAATTAACCATCCCTGTAAAGAGAATATGTAAGATCACGTCGCTTTAATCAGAGTTGTGTAATAAACAGTGCTGACTTGTATGTGACAATAAACAGTTGTCATGAGGAGTTCCTGTGAACATTATCTCATTAAAGGATAGTCTGTGATCTAATATAGCTCAGTTTACCAGACAAACATTGGGGAAGTGCTTCTTTATGCAACCTAATTACACACTACAGGCTAAAGTCAATTTACTGAGCCCCAAGTGTCTATCTCCTCCTGGCTTTGTCCCGTTCTGTGATCAGACTGAAGGTGTGAAATCCCTCTATTTAAATGAAGGACAATTTGCCTTCCATTGTGTTGGTAACAGTTCTTGCAGAGCAACAGAAAAAACAAAGTACTTAATTTGATTTTAAGTGTGGATCCAGCAAACGCAGACCTTTCAGAGTAACAGCTTTGTTGAGTGTATTTATCAAATCAATGTGTTTTACAGCTGTCTGCAGTGCAGAGAGGACACTGCTCACCTAGACATTCGCTTCTTCTTTCACTTCTTGAACTGAGACCAGGAGAAAACGTTCTGCAACAGCATGCAGAATGTTAAATGCATTATGCAGTATGGATGGATGGTGACAGATGGCACCATAATCAAAACTTGACTGTAATTTGTGGGGTGCAATAGTCGAAATGAAAAATTAAGGTGTCAAAAAATAGCTGTAAATCATTTTTTAGCTATAATCAAATCAGAATCAGGTCATGAAATGTGAAACAATAATACAACCTTAGATTGCTCATCAGTGAAATGATCCACTAACTAAGACCTCTGCATAGCAATCAGCGTGCCAAAGTAGTGACATGTGTTGAACAGACAGCCAGCTGATTTGACACCTCTGTTAAACGGTGATGGTTTAATAAGGGTGGCTGTGCTTGTGGCGATGCTACACAGACTGCTTTATAGGCTCATGGCATCCAACAACAGTTTGTGCATAGATGGTTGCTAAAGCAAACTTCCAATTCAGGAGACAGGAGGGTTTTTTTTCCCTCTCCAGACTAGACCTGGCTTTGCTCAAATGCATGAGGAAGCCTCCTGTCAGGAGTGATAGGCCTGCTAAAAACCACCAGTGGGACAGCAACAAGCCAAAACCTCAGTGAGACAAAGAAATGCAGCGAGTAGAGAGGTTCGCATTTACTTTCCATGTGAGTGTGCAGCAGATAAATGGAGAAAAAAAAGGTTTCTACAAACAAAAGCAGATACAAACATTTAGGTGTGGATGTCACTGTCGCTTCTACCGCATTCACTTTCCAAACTTTGTGCTTGAACAGTGTGTGACTAAAATAGAGAGACTAAATATTTGGAGTTTCAGGCCTCTGGGAGGAAAGAGTTTCCCAGAGATGGGCTATCCATCTATATTCACCACTGTTTAAAGTCACAATCTCGGGTACATGTGCACAGATTTCCATGAAAGGGCATTTTGGCCCCAGCAGTGTGAACACGTATGTCATCAGTGAACTCTGGCTGAACACTGGATCTGCTCCAGAGACTGACTAGGTGTACGTACATGGAGGATGCTGTGGGCGAAAATTCTCCATTATAGAAATAATATAGAAATAACAAGCACACCTGCTTTCTGTCAGGTAACACCAGGAGAGTGCACAGAGCTACATGTGGAATTGCTTTTTCTTCAGTTGAGTAGTTTTATTCTCGCTGTATGGCATGACTTGATTTATTGACATATTGTCAGCTGCTTTAGTTTTCTCTGTTTTATGATGAATGTGTACCTGACTTAACAACTGCTACATTTGGGTGAGACTTTTTTTTTTTTTTTTTACATTGCAAGTGTTGAAACATCAGTGTAGTAAAATTCGCTTGGACTTACCTCATTATCTGAGCGTTACTGATGAAGTTACCAGATGGTAAGTACATAGTAGTTGATAATTTCATTATCACCATTCAAAACTTTGTAACTTTTTTGGACTTCTTTTGTTTTGGACAAGTTAGAGTCATCAATTAACCTGCATGTTTTTGGACTGTGTGGGAGGAAGCCAGGGTACTCAGAACCCACATAGACACTGACGGGTTCAGGACCTTCTTGCTGTGAGTGCCGCCTACGTGTGTGAAAACAGTTATATAATGTCCTCTGTCCACTTCTGTCCTCTATGATCTGTGGAGGACCTGAAAAAAGAACTCTGATGATGTTATCACGTTATCTGGGGTTGGTTGTGAAAACTATAAATTTGTCTTAAAAAAAAAACTCAGATTGGGGTTACAGAGTTTTAAAACACAGGTATGCACTGAATTAATCGCTTTCTGGAACTTTGACATCTTCTGGAGGTCCTCAGTCAGTTCGGCTCAGTTTCATTGTCACATATAATCATACAGGTACAATCATACAGAAATGTATTAGCCAGCGTCCCCTGTAGGATTTAGAGTAAAGAGCAAACATGAGGCAATATATATCTCACTTTAAATTACATAGCTTTTCTCTTTCTTTTTTTGCTGTTGGGAAGTCCTGGTATGTCCACTGAACCGTGTCCACCTGTCAGGTGAGGATTGACCGGTCATCAGGTCTTTTAATTGAGAAACTATTTAAAGATAGCTGAACATAATATCTGAACATTTGGTTAAAGAAACATGATGCAAGTATTTAATCATTTAGATGCTACATGGACTTCCCATCCTGTCTGTTCTGTTCTCTGTCCGTCTTGTCTAGCACAAGAGCGGGGAATGCTGGAGTGGAGTGGCGTTGGCCTGGACCAGTGTGAGCAACAACACTGGGCTCAGCAGCCTCTGCAGACATCACCATGACCCATGTTGTGCTTTAAAAGTTTAGCAGGAAGTAACGTTAACCTCAGTAGCAGACTGAGCTACTTGCTCTGTTAACAGTTTATGTGCAGAAGAACAGGTACTCCAAACACCGCCGACGCCCCGTGAATTTCTGTGCAGCCACCAGGTCGGATCTCTAAAATCAAAGCGAGTGGTACCCTGCGAGGGAGTTTTACAAGATGGTGAGCCACAGCGCTCAGCTCGGCTGCCTGTGATGACTTGCCTGGGTGCACGGCCCTCGCCATGACTAATGCAGGCAATTTGTGACATTTGGTTATAGACGAGGAGGAGAAGGAAAGTGAGAAAAAAACATGCTGCAGTTACTTTAGCTTAATGATGCTTCTGTGTGCTTGAAGACTGAGGCCAAAATACCTCTCACATAACTCATACCTCATGCTGGGAAGGCGGCATTACTGCTCAGCAGGAGGGAGAGTGAACACTTATCTGGCCCACAGAGAGTCGAGAGTCCTACTCCAAGACAGCACGCTGTAGGTTTCGTAATGTCATGAAGTTGCATCCCACGCTGATATATATTTTCATTTGTTGAAAGTTAGCAGCAACCCTTTTATACTTTGTCTGTTCAAAAGAGTTCAGGGAACTTTGGTAAGAAATTTGGAATGGAAAATAGGAGCTTTTTAGTGGCAACGCCCCGATTCAAAGTGGATGAGCATGACCATAGATTTGATAAAGCACAAAGGAAAGCTCAGTGTGCTGCATTGTAATGTGTGCTGCTTCTTTAGCTGTAATCACCAACATGTTTTCTTCTGTCTGCAAGCCAGAAATGACAGATTGATTAGTGTTCAAACACTGCCTTGGATTTCTCTCACACATGTCCCACCATATATATATATATATACACACATGTATATACTGGTATGATGTAAAAGATTCTGCTAAACCACACTTCTCAGAAAGTAGACCAGGCCAACCCACTTTAAATACGTGCATCCCTGCTTCATCTTGCAGATAGAAGTTCTGAGCCAGCATTCGTCTTCATATGCTGGCCGTGTCCACAGCAGTTATGTAGCTGCATCAATGAAATGGTTTCATTATGATTAAATATGTGCGCTCTCCAACCTGCTAGCCAAAAGTCAATGAGTGAAAGACACTGAGCATTAAAGAGTGAGACATCACAGTGAATGAATGGATGGGAAAGGATGTGCTGTGATTGTGTATTATGTGTTTGGGAGAGAGGGACTTTAGCTAAGAGTTATCCATCTGTGTATAATTACAGGGACTTGATTTCAGCTCCAGTAATTCTCCATTCATCATCACAATTTATGGTATTAATTTACAATTGGGTAATTATCTTCCGCTCACTCAGCATGAGTCTTAATCAGCCAAACTATTCAAAAGTTTAAAGCTGCACTCAGTGACTTTTGCACTTCGATAGATCCAAATGGTATTGAGAGGAAACTCCTTGGAAAAAGTGATTTTCAAGATCCAGAAATACAGCAAGGTGACATCAGATGTCTTTCAACATCACAGCTATCAACAAGGCTGATCTGTGATTTTTGTATAACTTTGGACAATGAGGAAAAACGTCTAACACTGGTGAGTCTAACTTTCTGTTATTAGGGAATCTTCTCTTCAGCATTAGAATAGCAAAAACAGTCAAACTAAAATTAAGACTTGAAAAACACAGTGATCAGAACTCACTGAAAATAGTAGACACGCCACTGAGTTTCGCTCGTTTCCTCCTGCGACCCTGCGTCCTCATATGGGGGGACACGGCACGGTACGGCACGGTATTTGCGTGTTTCCACTAGCACGTAGTACCTGGTATCAGGTACTACTTTGGTATCGCCTTGGCCCTGGTTCTAAGCGAGCCGAAGCGATACTAAAACGGGACGTCAGCCGACTGCCTTCCACTGATTGGCCGACGAGTGTCGTCACTGGAAGCGTCATAAGCGCGCAACGACCAACCAGACTGTAAATAAACACAACACTCGACCACACCACTTTTTAAAACCCCACTGCTCTTCGACTACACTCGAACACGAGAAAATGGCTTCGCAGAAAAAATCCACGCCATGGTCGGTTGTTGTGTTGCTGGTGTTGTTGTTGTTCTGGTCTTCCAGTTTTGTGCGTGGCTTGGCGTGGTGTAAATGACGTCACGGCAGTTTCGCGCAGCCGTGTTATGACAACACCGTCCACGTCGAGGAGGTACTATATGGTATTCAGTTGTAATGGAAACAGACCCGAACCGTACCGTACCGCGCCGTGCCGTGCCGTGCCGTGCTAGTGGAAATGCGCTACTTGGCTTACCTGCACCATAATACTTTATTTTGCTCAACTTAGACCTATTGTCCTCATTCAGGGACACTTACTGTGCTGTCTAGTGGTCAGAGAAGTTTTTTTGTGAAAACTACTAATTGTTCAAAGGCAATGCTTAGTTTTTATGAGAAATTAAAAATGCACACCAAACAAAAGCTCGGGTCTCAGGAGGGTCTGGTAATTTCGGCCACCACAGGCAAATTTGCATCCACTGACCTGATTGTGCCAAATGGTTGTGTTTTTTGTCTAAACACTCAGTACCTGTGAAAGTAGATGTGTACTTTCACAGCTCTGCACATCTTGCCAGTTGACGTGTGAAATGGCCGTTTTTGTCAGATTTTTGATTTTGGAAAGTTACAGCAGACTTCCAGTTCCAACCTGGGAAAAGGTGTTGGGGGAGGAGGTGCTGTTTGAGAGTCACACAGGCACTTGTTAGAAGACAGGTAACATTGATTTCTGTGACATGTGATTTCTATGTTTGTGATGCAGGCTTATATAATGGATTTCATTGTAACACTGTTTTCCATTTCATGCTGTAACAGTGTGTTCCACTTTGACTTCACATTCAAACATTGTGACTCTAGAAAAGTATTTACAGCTGAGATGGATAGCACTCTGGAGGTGCTTTACGAGGCCCTTTTAGCAACTTTCCATCTTTGCAGTACTCTCTCAAGGTAGGTAAACCACTTGAGTGAAAGCAGTCAACGACCTCTCCAATGCACTGGGCACTCTGTGCTGTGGACACAGAGATGGGCTGTGTGGCACCCAGCTCTCCCAAACACACCCACACACCTCCAGGCCTCCAGGCTCTCCCATGCTGCATGCTGTCTGTTTGACACAAAGCAGGGCTCACAGGGTGTTCTGGCTAACATTAACATGCATAAACATTTCAATTAATGAGCCTCTGTGAATGCCCCCCCCCCCAACACACACACACACACACGCACCCCACCCCCTCCATAACAAATTTAGAGACATTTTTCATCTGATCGATTATGTAGGTTAATGCTACAACTCCAGTTTGCGATGATAAACAAACACAGCTGCACTCCCCTTCCTCCTTCGCGCACGCACACACACACACACACACACACACACACACACACACACACACACACACACACACACACAGTCCTCAGCTACCATGGCTATGCTTCCTGCCCAAACAGAGACTGTGTGGGGCCTTTTCTTCTTCTCACTCCCACTGAAGAAATGGAAACTGCTCATACTGTGGTCACTAAGAATAGCCAATAGCTTTTCAAATGCAAAGACAGCCCTATATCATTACTGCTGGTGCTGCAGCTCACATGCTGGCAGCAGATGATTAATTTAAGACAATCACACGTCAGTAAAGCCACTAATTGCAATTATGAGCGACATATTAAATTAGACTCAGTTCACCTGAAATGATCCGTCATGTTGTTAAAGCAGTAAAATAAACAGCATTTAGTGACAGTAAGTAAAAGGTAACAACTGTTACAGTGGTGGGCATTAAACTTGTGCCAGCGGCTTCAACTGCATTATCATGAGCTGCTGCCTTTAGCTCAGATGATGCAGGCCAAATGCATCATTCTTGTCTTAGAACGACCAAATAAGAATCCATCCAGTTGTTTTGCTTTTTTTCCCCCTGAACCGACCCCATTGTGGGTTCAACAGGAACCCACTGCAGTTAATCAGGAAAGCATGTTGCCCTGAGTTCAGCCATCCTCCACAACTGGAGAGTCTCTGCAACGCTCCACTGTTTTCCCATACGACACTGTGGGAAAGTGTCAAATTCTAATAAAATGTTATAAAAATGTCCATACAACACAAACTTGTTAAGTTTCCAGGGCTTAGCTAGCAGTACGCAGAACTAAGTCAGTCTAACATGAGTAGCTTGTTAGCGTTGATCATGCATGTGTTGTGTTGAAAGTACACCTTGCCCTTGTTTTGTTTATTTGTATTAAAGCTGCTCTGATCAACATTTGTAACTATGGAAAGAATGACTATGAATCATATGAAAGATGTGACTTGACCGTGATGAACCCACAGAGAATCACCTGACCCTGCACGTGCCCCTCAGCCCTGTGGAACGTTTTATCTTCTTGCAGCTCGTTGTTTTTGGTTTTCTGACCTACAACTTGTTTTGGTTCAGTCTCACCACTCTCACTGACATTGTTTTCAGCTGCATCTGTTTTCACTGATAGACTTTTTATAAATGCTCTACACTGCTGTGCACTGTGTGCCCAGTACTACAAATCAGACAGGCAAACAGTGCAGCATTTAGCCACTATTGAGCCTCAGAAATTAGTAGAGTCCAAAATAAAGCTTAAACAATAGCACAACATTTCTCTGGTGCCCAGAAACATAACTTCATAACTTGGTAAAAAATATAGATGTGTAATGAAAGTACCTTTGAAAACATAGAGTTAGGGAAGTGGTCAGGGTTACGGTAAGCGTTAGAGGATATTCTTTTAATATTCTTTTGCTTATGTTAATAACCTTTGTATATTTCTGTACATCAAAATGCACGTGTGTGTGTGTTGAAACTTCTGTTCTGCCCACCTTAATGTGAACATTGAACTACTAGTAGACAAGTAAACATGTATTATTATAAGATCAAGATTTCTTAGAAACTCTTTGACTATATTGTGTATATTTTAAAATAAGCCTGGTCATTTTTTCATCCACACTGAAAGGCCAAAAATGATCTGGTTAAGCGTCTGTTCAGTCCGGCTTTGTATAATCATTTTACAGACAAAATCAAAATTTAGTTTCTTTTGTCAGGCAAGTATGAAGTTATCATTTGGTTGCACTTCATAAGTGCTACCTGTTAACCAGTCAGTCATTTCCAGTCTGCTGCACTGTGCTGGTGATTAAATGATTACTTTATAACATCGGCTGATGAAGCAAACACAAATAATGTTAATGACAACAGCTGTGCTGTCGACATTTGAAATGAGTGATCACAGAGAAAGGTAGAGACGACCACAGGTTCCCACAGGTTTACATCATGGTTGCTGGTTTGACGAAGCTCCATTTCTGACTGAGAGAAAACACTGTCTGTGTGTGGACAGAGTGCTGAAATAGAGAGATGAAGATGCAAATGAAGACAACTTAATGTGGTCTTGACTCAACCTCAAACTTTAACCTAAGGAGGCCCTTTAAATCCAAGCACCAGAGGCAGAGACATGGGGATGACTTTAGCTATTTCCAGCCATCCAGTTCCCAGCCCCTTCAGCACCATGGGAAAGCCAGCCAAGTGAGCGTGGGTCAGGTCAACCTTGTCTCCTCGCCTGACTGTCAAAATAACAGTACCTTCCCCTCTGGCTTCCAGCACTGTCTGTCAGAGCCGGGCTACTGAGAGCTGTGGCACAGAGGGGTGGAAAAGCAATTAAATCAAACATGGGTGAGTAGCTGCAGGACAAATGCCTCATCAGCGTTTTTCAGCTCAGCCAGAGAAAAGCTGTGTTTTTTTTTCTTTTTCTTGCAGAGGGGTATTGAAAGAAAGAGTATTGAAAGTGAAAAAGAAAACCCTCTAAAAGAGAGCTAAGACATTTTGTGTCACTAGGTGACCAATGCAGCAGTTGGCTAAAGGGTTAAGAGAGACATTGGCCCGATTCAGGGCCTCTTTCTTCCCCAGCGATGGCCTAAAACTCGGGGTCAGACACATACTCCGACCCCTGACCCCCTGGTTCACGTCTCCTCATAATTACCTTTGCGCATCAACCCCTTGGCCACCCCCTCTCAAAGACAATGTAACAATTTGTCTTTTCAATTGTCTGTCAGTCACTCTCTTGTGGGCCTTTTCAGTGGGCGTATATGGTTTCTTTTTCCATTTGTATTTATTTATTTATCTTGCTTGGAGAGGTGGGGGTTGTCTGGCTCCTGAAACAGGGAGTCTTTGTTTGGGTTGGTTTCACATGGATATAACCCCCCTCCTCCTCTGCTCCCCGTGCCTTCTATCCACCTCCCTATAGACAGACCCCATGGATTTGTTTGGGGGCTCGAGGGTGGCTGATCTCAGGGTCATTGTACATGGCATTTCCATAACCATTGACCAATCAATGAGACTTTTCTCATTCCCAGGGAACACTGAGGTGCTTTTTAACAGCTCCCTATAAGGTACATAGTGTCTGCTGTAACGCCCACACTCTTACTCTCCAACTTTACCTGGAACCAAACAGCAAGCTGCCCAGTCTCCAAAGTGCTGGATTAGATCTTTGATTTGATGATTTTGTTATATAATACTTTCAAAATTACAAAATTACAAATGAATGCAAACTGCTTGCTTTGCAGAAACCTCAGACCACAGAATGTATAATGTTTGTCTCATTATCACAGTGTGGTGTGGTGCTTGGACTCAGGTATAACCTACTTCTCTGGGCTCTGGCTCTGATCAGCTGGAGAGAAGTGCTGTCAGTCTGTTTGGTGTAATTCCCTACATAGTCGTGCACTTTTCAGTCTTTATCAGCACATAGATTTTCCCATCTGTCATGTGGGTGGCTCAGTTGTCATCATCTGACGTAAGTATGAATGTATGTCAAGTGATGACACCTGAGCCATCTCCTGAACAACTGATGAAAAGCATATGATGCAGCTGAAAGCTAGCGAGTGGAGCTCGACCTGGGATTTTGTCACGTGAAGATTAGTGATGAACTTTCCAGAATACTGTATCAGGACGAGGGGGGAGTCACCTGAGAGGTTCAGTGTTTGAACCCTTATGAATGCAGGACTAGATAGACTGCCAGCATCTTTGTATCTGTGTGTGTGAACACAAAATAAGAGATGGGGGACAAAATCCACAGCACTCAGTATGTGCAGGAATGCATTCTAAAGTTTTTTTTAACATAACATTTCATCTTTTGTTGTCGTCCTTTCACTGCAGCTCAGCAAGGAAATAGAAAGAGGAAATTATTACATGAAAAACTGTAACTTTGGAAATAACCCATTTATGCATTTTTGCACAGAACAACAACTGTGGATTCAGTCCCTCATTTCTTACAGTGTTGTTGCACTAGGATGGCCTCACTTCATGGCCAGTATAGACAGCAGGAATGTTTGTGATGCAGTAACTAATAACTTTGCAGTATTGTATTAAGACAGACCTGAAAAATGTTTTAAAACCCTTTGACTCTGCCCTTGTAGCAAATTAAATGTAATAATTGATTCCAGTGTGTTTTCAACAGTTTCTCAGGGTGAAATTATTGCTGCGCCATTAGTTTTTATTTAAGATTTGGTCATAACATTTGAGCACTTTTGGTTTCATCTTTGAGCAGTAAATATATTGGAAACATGGCTGCACCTCAAAATTACCGGTTACAGTTTATTAGCTCCAACAGAGCACTTGAGAAAAAGGTTCTCTTTGAGCACTCCTTGAGAGAACTCTTAACATTACTGATGCCTAAAAATTAAAAAAAACAAATTATCTCAAGTTATAGAGGGGTTTCTTGAATGATGGCCATTTATAACAATAACCCCTATGTGATCTTGCTCTGACAACAAGCTTTTCCAGTACCTTATTGTCTGACAATCACTGCATGAAATTACATGGAATGTACAATTCCCCAGTTCCAAGGCGACATAATGAGAGCCAGAGGAGCAAAAAGACGATTCAATCTTGGACTGTGAGATGTCACGCGGCTTTTTGAGGGATAAACACGATCAGTCTTCCAGACAGCTTGGTTTGCGCAAGTCACTCATTCTGATTATCTATCACATTTCTTATGAAGCTCATAATTACAACAGTGTTGGGAGGGAGATCTGTGCAAAGACTGCGGTTTACTTTGATCAGTCTAATTTGCTCTCCCTGAGAGGGGTGAGAGTTTGTGCAAATGGTTGCAGTTGGCACGAGTAGAAACAAAGCAGTGAGAAGTCAACACAACACAATGCAATTAATCCCCAGTGGTATTTCAGATTGTGCAACAGGTATACATTTACTGTGCTGCCTGAATGTTGTCAGTCTGATGAGGGCCACGAATAATGTGTGAGTCATTAAAGCACTGGGGTAAAGCAGGGCAGATTGAATTTGTACTAACAAAAACAGAGCTGCCATGGTGGGGGAAATAATCCCATAAATTGATTGAAACCACAATAGCAGAACAAGGAAACTATTTGATGAATAAAAAAGAAATTGTTTGTTTTTTTCTGTGAGCAAGACAAAAACAAGACTCTAAATGCATTTCTGTGCTCGAATAATGTAATTGTAGCCATGATAGTAGCGTGGTTCTAGGCATCTAGGGATAAAATCTGGTTGTGTTAGGACCCTGTTAGGGGCCAACCATCAATTTTGTAAATTCCCAGTTTATTCCCATTCATTCCCTTAAATTCCTGTTAATTCCCATGGAAAGTTTCAAACTTTGAAAATTCCCAGAATTTTGCAACCCTAATGACATTCCAATCAGAGTCAACAGTACCATAATGTGACTGCGATGAAACAATCAGAAACTAACTTTTCATATCTCTGATTCACCAGCTCTCTTGACACCAGCGCTCCCACTCTCTCATTTACTGCCTATGTTGCTCAACCACTGCTCTCTCTTTACCACAGCGTGACGTTGGGTTGTGTTTCTCTAAAAGTTTAATCTGGTTGAACTTCTCCACTGTAGGTGTTTTTTTTTTTCTTTTCGACATACCCTGCAGCCTTGTCCGCCACAGCAAATCGTAGTAGCTCCATTGAAATGAATGGAAAAACCTGCGATTTCATGACAGCGCCAGATTTAGTCTGA
This sequence comes from Sciaenops ocellatus, assembly GCA_033000465.1. NCBI lineage: Eukaryota > Metazoa > Chordata > Actinopteri > Sciaenidae > Sciaenops > Sciaenops ocellatus. Next base: position 27,601,226 of record CP136880.1, on the reverse strand, counting down.
ATCAGGCCTTAGGGCCATTGTGTGGTTCTTACGCTTCCGCAAAACCATGAGACACCCACAAACCTCTGTAATTACATAATTGCAACCGGCGGGTGGACCTGGTGTGCGCCTCCTAAAATTTTAAACATGACAATTGCCCCAATGTACAACTACATGAAATTACATGAAAAAAAAAAATTGTCATCTATTTATACAAGCTCAGATTTGAGTAGTTTAGTAGTGGCATACCATAGAAGAAACAAGAAAAAGATACTTAGTCTGTGTATGTGTGTGTGTGTGAGATGCAGTTTGACATTTTATTACTCAAGCAACGCTCACATAACAGTGCAAGCTGGCAGCATGTCGCGATGAGAAACAAACAAATTGGTAGAACATAGCTAGCAGACACCCCCCGCCCCCAAATGAAGCTTCATTTTACCCTTGGTCCACACTACAGTGTTGGAGAGAAATAGCAACTCCTGCATTAAAGAGTACTTTTATTGATGTGGACAGTGCACGCACACACACACACACACATCAGAGGAGATGCTGTCATGGTCTCTGTGCAGATCATGTTGAGATTTTTGGCCTTGTGTCTTTTATCATTGTCAAACATCTCCATAATCAGCAGAGGCCATGTTACAGCAAAATGGCCATCAATAACGAGTGCACACAAAAGACTGACTGATCAAACGCTTTCCCTCACATTCTGTGTTTACTTGAATAAACAAAGACTACAGTGACGGCCAGCTTGTGGACAATATGTATGTAGCCCACATTCTGTGGCTGCATGAGAGAAAATAACTATTCGATCGTAACCCGAAAAACATTGTGGAAAAGCAAACAAAACAAAGTGTTTTCATGCCACTGTGAATCTGATTAAACAAATGCTCGGAATACAAACTGAGATGTCTGATAAATGGCACTGTTGCTTTGTTTTTGGCTGGCGCTGTCGGCCTGCAGAATTTTGCTTGTGGAAAGAGGAAGGAAAAGGTGGAGACAAAAAATAAGGAGAAACTTGACAGAACAGCCAGTCAGAGGGTTTTCACTCACTGACATACTGCTGCTGACACCAGCTGAATGCTGGCTAAAGGCTGATCAGAGCTGACAGTCACCAAAGTCACTCTAGTCCAAGTCCAACTATGTTCGAACCCAAGTGTCAACTTGTTGTGTCAGGGCCCTGAAACTTAGATGAAGGTCACAAAAAAACTACGTCCTTACTGCAATAGCACAAGTTTAGTTAAAGTGTTTAGCTTCTACATGTGGGCACATATGGGTTTGTATGTATGCAAGTAAATTATTGGAGGGCAGATGAAGCAACCATAATAATGAAATATTTTGTTTCCTCATATAAAGTGAACAAGCTTTAGTGCTTGTAGTACCAGGGCATACTTACGTATCTATAGTTTTTCAGCATAATAACATTAGACTGATGCTTTGTAGAAGTTAGGACCAGTGTGTCTTCATACAGGACAGTGAATGTTGTGTTTATCTTGTGAGGTCAATATCTGTGTAAAAAAAGAGATGATCGTGTGATGTGAGGGCTCGATGTGTGGTGGTTGGATCACTCTTTATAAGAAGAAACAGCAGAATGGAGACGATTCCACACATCATTACAACTTCACTTCCTTGTTCAGACTTTCCACGTGACTTAACTAACCAATCAGAAGCTAGGACTTAGACTGATGTAAACATGAGGGAAACAGAGAGGCAGATTCAACAGAACATCCTAACTGTCTTAAAGATGCAGCTGTAAATATTTAAACATGTAACATAAATATATAAATAGTGTAACCATTGTAAATGCATTTTTAGTAAATTCACTCAAATATAAATGATATTAACTTCTGAGCCTTACAACTGTCAAACATGAATTAACTTCACTGCTTCACATGCTGAACTCAAACAAACAAAAAAAAATGTGTAAGGTTGTTTTGCTAAAGCAGAGTTATAATGAAGGCTCATTTCTACACCATGCTGGCTATTCCTCTAGTTTACTACATATGCAAAGAAACTCCCACGCTTCTATTACTGACATGCAGTTAAACATGCAGTCATGATATCTGCTTCAGGGAATGGCTTCACATTTGAAATCAAAGTGAAAGAGACAATACAAACAAGAAATGTGTGTTACTGATCAAATATTTAATGGCAAAATACAGCTTTTGATTAAGGATATGTTTTTCATAGTAGAATCAGTTTTAGCACAACGTCTGTTTTGTCTAAATGGAGGGTAAGCATGTTGCCATAGGCTACAACATTTATGTACAGCATCTGTGTGTATCTAACCAATCAGCAGCACATGATTGTTTGGTCTCTTCCTTGAGATATACAGCCAGCTCATTTCTTTTTTCTTTTTCAGCTAATTACAGTCGTACTCCAGCTGTGAGATGAGTTCTGTCCTGCAGCACATTTGTGCTGTAAACTTCAACATGTGCATGAACAACTTCAGCATGTGATCAGACAAAAACTCTCTTTCTAAATATATTGAACTAATTAAAAGTCATGTACGCAACATGACTGTATTATATATACAGTATATGTTTATTTCCAATGCAACTGAAAAATCAGCCAAGCAAAACTCCACAGCTGAAAGGGCAGCAGTAAAACATCTTACTAGTTACTGAGTCACATAACGTCAAGCACATTATTCATAAATAAAAACAAAATCTTTACTCAGGGTCCATTTACTAGCTTTTATTACAGCTTTCAAGCACATCGATTGAAAACAGCAGTGACGATGAGAACTGCTGAATGAATGCTCATCAGGCACACTGACATGACTGTCGTTCAGCTCGTTTCACCAATAGCATTTATTACATGAAATATACATTTTTATTAGAAATACCAAATAAGATCTTCACACCCTGAAACAATTTTTGTAATGCTGTATTTTACCTTATGATTTCCTGAGAAGTTTTCTAGAAAGTGTCATGTCATTTGGAACTAATTACATGGATTATTTATGCAGTACTACAGAAAAGCTTAATTTATTTTATTTCACACGTTTGTAATTTCTGAATAATTTCAGGACAGTTTCTAAACAAGTTATTCTTAATTACAAACAGAACAGAGGCAGTGTTCAACTGGTATATATCCAATTAAAATATACCAATTTCCATTCATTGCTAGTGTAACCTATTTTAGGGTTCATAGTTTTATTGGTTTAATTTACCCATAATTTCATAATATATTTTATGGAAACAACTGCATAAATGAGCTCTCATTATAGGGAGAATCCTTCAAATCGGTCCAATTAAGAACTGTGTAATTTGATACTAATTTCATGTAAAATATGATACATATCCTATTAATTAATTCCACAGCTGACGATGCAAATCATAGAAATCCTACTTGAATGTTGAATGTGTATGACTGTTGACACTGCCACCTTTAAACCAGTGAAGTAAAAAGTAGGTTATATTCCCTTTTTTGTAAGTCTCTTTGGATAAAAGCGTCCGCTAAATGACTAAATATATATTGTGTCAGTATTAATCTTCTTCAGTCAGCAGACAGTGGAATCAGCTGTTAACAGTTTCAGATCTTTGTTTTATCGTTTGAACCACCTCGTTATCATCTTTGACCAAACCAGCACGCAAAAACAGAACTGAAAAGACTTTATTAGTGAGAAACTTTTGGCTGCTGCTGTTGTGAAGGAACGTTTTGGTCATTGGAACTGTGAAGGAATGCCCCACTGTAAAGATTTCTGCTTGTTAAGTTGGACATTTGGGTATAGGTCTTAGGTGAGCAGGAGAGTTATGTGGGTTATAAGCACTCTCACACACAACACTATAAAACTGTCTCAATTTAAAGGGATGATTAATGCCTCTCAGACTGCTGAATGAAATATGAGGTAATCTGACTCCTGGATCCCAGTCCAAACATGCCTGACATGGGAGCAACCCACATCCTGCTACAATGAATTGTGAGCTTCTGCGTTCTGTGTCATATTATGCACCACAAAATAAGATTTACATTCTTTGAAACAAAGTGTTTAATACAGATTTTAGGTGCAAAGGTTGTGTGCATCAGCACATAATATGCCACGTGACTGCGTGGATTCTGTCTTCGATCATTTGTGTATTTTAAAGGCCCAGTGGAACAGAGTGGCTAAGGAGGAGGGGAACGCTGGTACTTACAGGAAACGGTGACTTAACCAAGGGACTTAACAACACCAAACTGATAAAAGACACCCTAAACAGGATATTAAACAGCTAATAAACATTTAGAGGCATGTATGTTTCACTTTAAATCCTTCCCAGGCATCTTGAGGAAAGTGATTGTTTGAATTTCCATGGGCTGTTGAATGCATGCTGTCGACCACATCTGATGCAAGTGAGTCATGTGGAGGTGAGGTAATAACATCGTGTTATTACACTGGTTATTTGGGGCGGCACAAGGGACTCCTGAGCGATACACATCAACCATGTGTGACTGAGGCATTGGTGCATGAAATACAGCAAATTGAACTTTATGCTCACTCGAAGAAAAAGGACAAACCTAAATTATAAAATTAAATGATTAACCTGGAGTTCATTTGCCTGTTATCTGTGGTGGTTAATGTGGTTGCTGATGAGCAGCAATGACTAAATAATTATGTGGGCAGGTGCTGAGATTTCTGGCTTTCATTTACCACGCTTATTGGGAACAAAAAAAAAAAAAAATCCACCCTCAGTGGAATTTCAACACACTCCTCCACACGCTGACATTTTCAGCTGTGCCACAGTAGAGGATGACTACAGCAGACAAAAAAAGAAGAGATTTAATCATCAATAAATAGATCAAGAAATACGACAATTAATACATTTTCAACAATTTTCAATGCTAATGTAAACCCAGAGATAAAAAAACAAAACAATTAAATGCATGTTTGCAATTACCTGGGACATAAATTTATTATTATAAATTATTATTATTTATTTATATATTTATTTAGATATACAGGTGCTACTAACATCAATCTAAAGCAACAGAAGTAAAATAAAAATAATACATTTATTTATGCCATTTATTTATCTTGCACATTTATCTTTATGAATTTCATCATTTATTTTGACATTGATTTCAGCATTTATCCTTTTATTCATGAATTGTTTTCATTCATGTATTTTTCTATTAAAGCTATCATCCTTTAGTTACGCAGTAATTTATAAAAATAATCATTTTAATTCAGTTCAAATGGTGCAGTTCTGACAGCCGGCCAATAGAGGTCACTAAAAGGCACAGATCTTTGATACCTTTTTCCAGTATAATGTTAAAACAGTGAAATACCTGGAACAAATGAGCATGCGGGCTGCTGTCAGAAACAGCTTAGCAGTATTGATGGCTGATGTTTCTACTTGGCTGTTTGTGAATGTTCACAGTTTGGGGCTTTGGAAGCAGAAAGAACATTAAAGAATTTCAACACAGCACCACAAGAAGCAACTCTGATATTCCATCAAGGACATGAATATGGCAGTGAACTCCACTTGTAGATCCTTAGTGTTATTCAGTTGGCTATAAATCTCAGTTTAAAAGGAAACAGCTCGCATCTGGATAAACTCCTGTATTTGTGGCTCTTCGGCCAAGGCATGAAATGCCTCACGGTGATGTGGATCACTTCAACAGGAGAGGTCCAAATGGGAATATGGAGGCCAGCATACAGACTTGTCTCGTCGTGGAAGAAGTATAGACAAATGAAGAATCTTTATGTTTTTGTTACCATAGAATGAATCAGCTACACTGACCCAGATACAGTATATTTTCAATGAGTTTCGCAAATTTGAAAATCTGCAACAATACTGCAATTTAGAAAATATTAGATGTCATTTTTAACAAAGTTATCCATTTGTTTTGTGCAGAAATCACATCAGACACAAATGAATATTTATTAGTATATTTTAAATGTTTAAATTATGCATTATGCAGCAGACTTTTGATAAGCATTGTGATGCTAAGCTACTGTTAAAGACTACACTGCGTGTTAGTTTAATCTACAGCATGCTGTCATATTGTACAAACTGATCATTTAGATATAACTTCAGTACAAGTGATTTGATCTTTAGATCCTGTCTTAAGTCTGGAGGGCTGATGAGAAAATCAGAAATCCCCTTTTTTGTTTGTTTCGTTTTGTTTGTTTGCTTTTTCATCGTTGGTGCTCTTTGGTGTGAGGTGTTCTCTTTAATTTGTCTCTGTCTTTGGCAAAATGCTCGAGTCAAGATGTAAGTAATTATGGTTACACACATTCCCTTCAGGCAAAGTCATCAAAACTAAAAATGACCAGAAAAACATAAAAATTTAATTGAGCAGATTTTCCCTCCCAGACTGAGGTTAACCTTTATCCCTCGTGTTCACAGAGTGCTCTTTGAGGACCAATTTTATTCCGCCTCACAGTATGAGAGTGCATTGCCCCAGTGGAAATCAAACACCTATAGCTCTTTAAGCCAGGGCCCTCCTGTAGCTGGGAACTTTGTAGCTGGGCTGGGACCTTTCTGTGTGGAGTTTGTATGTTTATATGTGTTTGTGGGGGTTCTCTCCAGGTACGCTGGCTTCCTCCCACAGTCCAAAGACATGCAAGTTAATTAGCGGCTCTAAATTGTCCAAAACAAAAGTCCAAAAAAAGTTTTAAATGGTTATAATGAACTTATTAACTACTTTGTACTTACCATCTGGTAACTTAATCAGTAAGAGTCGGATAATGAGGCAAGTCCAAGCAAATTTCACTACACTGATGTTTCAACACTTGCAATGTAAAAAAAAATAAATAAATAATAATAATAATATAATATATATATTAATGTGAATGATCCACATGAGTTCTGCACGTCCTCTCTCTGAACAGCAGACTGGGGCAGCTGAAGCAGTCATCTAGGGAGGATGTATAGTGTTTCCATTGTGCCACTTCAGCAAGAGCGGCCTGAGCAGCAGTAAAACCATTGTCGTGGGCTATTAACACCAGCATGTGTTGTAAATGAATGGCCCAAATGGTGCTGATTAGTGGTCTCACACTGGCTATCATGGAGGAGAGGGGCTTTAAAGGCCCACCCCCCTTGTCAGGAGATAAACAAGCCCATTGCTGGTGCAATAGTTGGATTTTTACATTCATACAGATCCACTAATTGCCCTCTGAAAGCAAGGCTCAGGCCTCGTGATGCATGGGATGGCTGTGAAAAATGCATTCCACATGGACGAGCCACTCAGATCTCCAAACTGAGCAGCTCTTGACAGGCTGTGAAAATCTGTCTTGACTGCCAAAGTTGTTTTACTGGTGCTCTAATGCTCTTAGAGGCATGTAGTGAGGAGAGTTTTTCTGCTGCTAGCTGTCGAGTTGAACTCATTACAGTACATCATGTTTTTAGATGTGTTAAGTAGCTGGTTGACTCTCAAACAACAAGCCCATCTGGACAGTCACAATATGTTTTAAGTAAATTAAAGTAATATTTTAGTATGTGTCTGTTTTTTCTCAAACACTGGAGCGTATTTGTTTCGAGGCTCTGAGTCCTTTTAAAGATGGATTTTTACTCAAATTTGCAAAAGTATCTGCTTGCACAACTGTGGCTTTTGGGGTCTGTGATGGTCCATGGCCAAGAACTTCTTGCATCTCTTGGGTATTACGACTTAAAGTTGTTGTGGAAACAGAAAGCCAAACTGAGTTCTGTGTTGTCCTCAGTTTTCATTTTCAAACAAAAAAAAACAAACATCTGAGACACAGAAAGGTCACGTCTTATTAAAAGGACAACCGGTGTTAATGCATTACTACAAATACTTCCTAACCATTTGAAAAGAATACTTCAGTGTTTTCTCTGTCTTTATTTTGAGCTCTTTGTATCTTCCAGGCTCTGCGTTCATTCATTTCACTGCCTTCAGCTTCAGTCAGTTCACTGTTGACTGTGAGACTTGCTGGAGTTGTTACAATTGCAAGAGATGTTATCCATTCCTGTGATCATGTCTGTCTTAAAATGTTAGAGTTACAGAGTACAGTTATTCAGTTGCAAGTATAGACCGATTTGTAATGTTTACTGTGCAGTTACACGTCGGTGGAGGAAGTATCCAGGACCCTCTCTCAAAAAGCCCTGTATTCAAATCTGTACTTTTGTAAAAGTACAGAAGTAGTAAAGGACAACTTACTTACCGTATATAACGTACCTACTGCTGCTCTGTGTCAGAATCTTTTTGTTTTATAGCTTATTATACCTGCGGCTGTTGCTCAGCAGGTGGTCAGGTGATCAGAGGGTCTCTGGTACAAGTCCAGTCACAATAGTGCTGTCTTTGTGTGAGTTGTTGTGAGCACTGTGTTGCTCCTGATGAGCAGTTGGCATCTTACCTGGCCATGTATGATTTTGTGTGTGAAGTGTTGTAAAGTCAGTTGGTGTAAGCATCATTTTAGGTTTAAGCTGCGTTTACTACATTTTATAACATTATATTTTATATTTTTATCAAATATATTATCCATTACTGTAATGCCCTGCTGACAGGCCTCCCAGCCTGCACAGTGAAACCTCTTCAGATGATCGCCTGGTCTACAACCAACCCAAAAGGTCACATGTCACCCCGCTGCTCATCGAGCTCCACTGGCTACCTGTAGCAGCCCACATTAAATTCAAATCTCTAATGCTTGCCTACAAAGCTGTCTCCGGTACTGCACCTACCTACTGTACGCCTTTATACAGGCATATGTTACCTCACGTCCGTTGCGCTCCTTCAATGAATGGCGCCTGGCTCTGCCACCTGTTCATTCAAGACAATCCAAACTCTTCTCGTCTGTTGTTCCCCGTTCAGATCAGGAGCGTCCCTCTCTACCTTTAAAAAACTCCTGAAGACCTCAAGCTCTTCAGAGAGGACCTCCTCTCCTAGCACTACCTACAACGGGACATGATAAATGTTATGTTATTTGTGTTAATGTAATGTAAACACATCAGAATTGGCTCGGTACTTGAGTGCATATATTTAGTTACTTTCCACCCATGGTTACAGTATGAGAACAGTCTCCACTAACCGGAACCTTTGTCTTTACGCTAAAGTTCCCCCCGGAAAGCTTATTTCGTTGTACATGCTAAAAGCTGTTAGCGGAAGATAAACAGAGATCTTGTTCAACATGGCAGAGGTAAGATAACGACTGAAGCGTGTGTTTCGACGTTTGTGGCGTGTGAACTCTTCATTCCTTCACGTGACACGTTGTTCTTGTTGTGTGAGAGTTAGTCTGATAGAAAAACAAGCAGCGTTAGCCTGATAGCTCACTGCTGTCCGCTCACTGTACAGTAAACTGGAACAGCTGCTAACAAGCTACATTTACAAACACTCAGCTGTACGGCAGATGACTTATTTAACCTATGTCAGCCAGCTGTGTTACGTATATATTACATATCAACATATCGATCTACACAGCTGACCACAGAGCACAGTGACTGCAGGGAGGGGAAGAATACATAAAGATGCCATAATCTGTAATATCATAACATGCTGCCATAATCTTTAATATCTTAACATGCTGCCATAATGTTCAGGTCAGAACAGTTCAATAAAGACATTCAGCGTCTGTGGAGACAGAGTAGTTGGATGGATAAACAGTCCTTACATCAATTCATCGATGCCAGGCACTCATAAAATCACAGAAGCCATTGAAGTCAAATGTAAGACATGACTTTGTTTCCAAACCTTAGATTGCAAATAGGAAAGCAAAGGTTTGTGGTGTTACTGTCCCAGTACACCATGACAGCGGGACACTGAACCTGAAGCAGCTAAATGGAATTCAGATGACAGTCTTCCTGCTGTGCCGTGTCAACATGTCTCAATGGAAGGACCTTCTCAATCCATTTCTTTAGCTGATGTCCAGATCAAATAATCAACTGGAAGTTTATGTCAAGTATTACTTGACATAGTCTTAAGGAAGAGGAGATGTTTTGATGTTTGTTTTATTGCATCATCTAGTTTTATGTAATTGATACAGATTATGACAAAAATATGCCATAGATTTATTTTTTAATTTCCACATCAGCAGAGATAATATAAACTTTCTGTCCAGGTTCATTCTGACACATTTTTGATGACTTTCAATTCTCCCATTTTTTTTCTTTTGTTCAGCATGTTTTAAACATGCCCCACATGCATGGTGTCCTTTTTAGCACAGACTCATCTATAAATATGGCTTATGATTTTGTCAAAGTATACATGTGCCAAAAACCTCCATTACAAGAAAAATAACATACGTTTCATATATCGTAAATCATAAGAAATACAATCAGTGTTCCTCTCAAACGTCTCTCAATAAAATGTGTATGGTCCACAGACATAAAGGATACTGTGTGAAAGCCTCCCATCAGCACTTTGAACTGGTTTTCTCTGTACATGGTAAAGATGAACATTTTGAGTGTCTTCACTGATGAACAGACTCCAGACGGGTCAGTGTCTGACATGTATCACTTGTAACCTCCTGTTTCCACAGACTCACAGCCTGCAGGACATGAGGCAGCAGGCAGCTGTCGCTGCCAAAGTCTTCATTCAGAGAGATTATACCAACGGCACCGTGTGCCAGTTCCAGACCAAGTTCCCCTCTGAGCTAGAGACCAGGGTAGGATAAACCTCCTCACTGTGCTCTTCACTGTGACCTGTTTAGTCATGCTCACACATATCTGTCATGTCTTGTGGATGAGTTGATGGTGGTGATGAGTGGCTGGTTTTCAGACTGGATTAAGGAGTAGGGTATACATACACATGTGCATAGACGGACAGGAAATCAGTCAGTTGGTAAGTCAGTATCAGTCAAAAGTTTGGACACACCTTCTCATTTAATGGTTGTTGTTATTACTTTCTACATGCATTTCATCTGGAAACTTTCAACAATGTTACGTGTGTCATGTACTGTCCCAAAAACCATCAAACACTCTGATGAAACTGACTCTGCCCCAGGAAATGAAGACCAAGAGTAAGCTCTGCTGCAGAGGAGAAGTTCAGTACAGTTAGCAGCCTCAGAAATCAACAATGAACAGCACCTCAGATTAAAGAGCACATGAATGTTTCACAGAGTTCAATTGAGACACAGCTCAACAACAACTGTTCAGAGGAGACTGAGTGAATCAGACCTTCATGGTCAAATAGCTGCAAAGAAACAAGAGTGCTTGGACCAAGAAACACAATGAATGAACATTAGACTTTGGTCTGATGACTCAGTTGTGAGGCAAAGAAGGTGAATGGATGGTATCTGCGTGTGTGGTTCCCACCACGAAGCATGGAGGAGGTGTGAAGGTGTGGGGGTGCTTTGCCGGTGACACTGTTGATGATTTATACAAAATTCAAGGCCACCATGGCTACCATAGCATTCTGCAGCAACATGTAGCTGCAGCTCAGGAGGTAGAGCCGGTCGTCCACTAATCAGATGATTGGCGGTTCAATCCCTGGCTCCTCCAGACTGCATGTCGAAGTGGGCATGCAAGGCCAAAAGCAAATGCCAAAGCCAAGCTTACTGTTTTTGAGTGCAGACTGTGAACTGGGTTATTGTTTTATTTAGGAACTAAAATATGAACAAAGATAATGAACTGCAGATTATAATTATACTTGATGGCTATCACTCCACTTCTGAAATGGCGCCTGTTATCATTCCAAACTTTCCATATCTGAGTGGATGCACAGTTGGCGTTTAGGCACTGGGACCAAAATGGTGAAGTGAAGAATACTGTCTGCAGTACTGCTGAACCTCGTCCTCACGTGAACCACAGTGGAAGTGGGTTAAGAGCAAGCATTGTGAATTATATGGAAGAGAAAGAACAGGTCACTGTGAACAGCCTCCATGCCACACTAAAGAAGGTGTTCAGGGGACCGAAAGCTTACGTTTTGAAATCACAAAACTTCAACTACTCACTGGTGGTTTATTAGCACTTCCCTCTTGATTGGGTGGTCTTGATGTTTGCCAGTAGGATTCAGTTCACACACACACACACACACAAACACACACTGCTGGACAAATGGAGGATGCTTCCCCTCTGGGAGGCAAAAGCATAAGCCCCTATCATAAAAAAAAGCTGCTTAAAATCTTTCCTGTATATTTTTCCACATATGCTTTGCTGTAATCCCAGTTTATGAAATATGTAGTATAATGCAAAGTTGTTTAGTGGCTTCCATTTTTAAGGCAATCATTTATGTCACTTTGGGAGGATGTTTGCAGAGCACAATGTAAAAGAACAAATAAACCTTGTGTTCTTTGAGCCAACATTTTTTTCACACCAGCGTTTGATTCTGCTGTATAGTTCAGGTTCTGTTTTGCACAAGTTCGCATGCAATAACATTGCATTCTTGCAGATAATTATCTTAGGCTGTGGGATTTATTATTTTTGGGAGCCCTTTCCTGTTTTAATGCTGTTGGAGAATTGTGCCAAAGAACTGGGAAAGCACTTAGTGTTCCAAATCTATTTGGCAGCTAGATTGCCAAACCATTCAGGAGAGTTTCATTAATTGAGAATTGACAGTTTTCACTGACCTGTGTCTAATATTCATTTCCTAGGTTCACATTATATTTAGTGACAGTTACAATTAAGAGAATATCCTCTTCCTCGCTTGAATTTGAAAACCCTGTTCAGCCTTACACTCTAACATTTTTCTAGTGCTCATATGGTTGCATCAGACGTAATGGAAAGATGCTCAGGAGGAGAAATGTGGTTTGAATAACAGCCTCTGAATTGGAAAATTAGAAGAAGAACAAAGGCTCTGAATGGCGCGTACTAAACATGCCTAAGACCACTGATGTGTTGGAGCATGTTGTTGCATTCCTTGGGCACAAGGGAGCAGAACATTGGAGGGTTTACTGAGGCTCAGGAGGCCCCTGGCTGGCTCCTCGTCTGGTTTGGATGCTGCTTCTTTTTCCCCTCAGTATCACTGAAAGACCACCAGATCCACTCTGGACACCAGCATGGGACTGGTGTCAACACCCCAGTCAAAACAGCGTCAGAGTCCAGCGGTTCTCCACCCTCCATCAGTCTTCCCTGCAGCAAACCTTCATTTGAGGAATTGTTGAGTAACACTGGTTTGATTGTCAGCCAGTTTGTCTGCCAAAAGCTACGTGCAGTCTGAGACAGCAGAGATGTGTCCTTATCTTACCAAGGTGTGCCTGTGCCACTGGAGAAGGAGAAACCATCAAAATTCCTTCATGGATTGTCACTGCGTGTGTCCTGCTTCAGTGCTTTTATCCTGTTAGTTATTAAGTGAAAACATTCGCAGAGCATATGGCCAAGGCATCCTAATAATTCCAAGAGGTGTTTCCAATGTGGGAAGGGGGCCCAGCATTCCCTTGATGTATGACCAGTCCAAGAAAATTCAGCCCCTCATTTATCTACAGATGGAAAGAATGGGAGAAAGCTATCTGGTGCAAATAAGACGAGTTTCCACTCAAATGACCCAACAGAGGCACACTACTGTCCAAACATACATCTGGCTTCGTGCCTTCTCTAATGACTTTAACCCCTCGATATCTCTTTATGTTTCCATGGATTTCAGATTGACAAACAGCAGTTTGAGGAGACGGTGCGGACACTGAATAACCTGTATGCTGAAGCAGAGAAGCTGGGAAGCCAGTCGTATATTGAAGGTTGCCTGGCCTGCCTCACAGCGTACACCGTCTTCCTATGTATGGAGACTCACTATGAGAAGGTGAGGGACATTTCAGCTCACACTCACACTCACACTCAGAATGAATCGGCCTGAGTAATGAACCTCAATGCTATTCTTATTCTTCTCATTTATTTTTGGTCCAGTGTGTCAGATTTAGCGGCCTCTATTTACTTAATAAAGCAGAAATGGAATATAATCATATCTATTTTTTCATGATTGTGTTATCCCCTAAAAAATTGAAACATTATGTTTTTGTTACCTTAGATTGAGCTGTTTATATCTACAGATGCTGCAGGTCCTCTGCCATGTTGCACTGCCATTTTTCTACAGTAGCCCACAACAGACAAACTGTACACTGGCTCTAGAATAGGGTTTTTCACAGTTTTTGTGCACTTTGCATTGACAAAAACACATCAGTTGTGTTTTCATAATCCATTTCATTCATTTCATAATTCACTTCATAAACCAGAATCCATATGGGCAATTGCACACCATCAATGTACGTCCATTAAAAGTTTTTGTTTTGCCACTGACAGGCTCAGGATCCCTTTTGTTTAAGCAGAAACAGCAGATGTTGCTGTGTTCAAACACACCAAACTTCATTGACAAAAACAGTAATTTAACATCATCAAACTTCATTACACTTCCTTCAAACTCGACAGAAACTAAATAAACTCACCAAAACCTTGTTTTGTCTTTCTATAGTTCCAGCAATCAGCAGCTCTCGTTTGGTCAAAGTAAACCATTCATTTAGATTTGAAAATATCCAAAGAGGAGTGAAAGGAAGGTCCAGCAGAAATAGCTTGTAGAGGCAGAAAAAGTAACTCATCATTCTTCTGTCTTCTTCAGTGGGCAATAAACTTATTACCTATTGGAGCACCAAGTTGTTACCTGTAGTTCAAGCCTTCCAGACATGCCTTTCTCAACATTTAATCCCATAAGTCAAAAGGAATAAAAACAAAAGGATACAACTGTGATTCTGACATTTCCAACACTATATACAGATTCTGCATATATATTATACAATTTCCAACCAATGACAACAGAACAACTACAATAAGCGGACATAATTAAGAGCATTCATTCATTTCTTATTTTAGAAAAAAAATGAATTACTGTGTTTCCCAACTCATGTGTTGGTGCAGAAAAAGTGATCCAGCCACTGAGAGGTGGTAATCTTCTATTTCACTGTAAAGCTTAGTGGATTTCCATGTTAAACGCCATGTCTCCATGTCTCCATGTCTCCAGTCAATTGAAAGGAGGAGGTCTGCTTTCCTGTTACAACCTGTACAATATTTACACTTTTCTTATCCTGTGATCTGTCTTAATACTGCCGTGATACTTCATGATGGACATTTTCATTGTAGTGTACCGAAGCTGTGTGTGCTCATGTAGTTGTTTTGTTTAGAATTGCTCACATGCCTGACATTAACTGCACATATGTTACCATCTATTTGCTTGTATAATCTGTGTATTGTTATCAGATGGTAATAGTGAATGTAGGGAGAGTATACTTGTGGCAGACTTATGGGATTAAATGTTAGGTAAGGACCTGTAAGGTTTTCATTAAGGCAGGTGTGACAGCTTGATTCCACTGTTTGCATTACTAACTTTTTAAAGTCAAACTTCAGAAAACTGCCCTAAGATGAGTAACAAAAGAGTAACTTTCCCCCCTGCAAAGTGTTTGTTTTAATAAATCTGAACTGAAATAAATCTGCTAATATGATAAATCCTAACGAACTTAAAAACAACATGGCTTCCCTCCCAAAACTGCTACATGCTCACACAGCAAAACTAGCTCCAAATATCCACCTGTGTTTTTCTGCAAAGCCCTGCTGTTGCTGTCATTTAGTTTTTTATCACCTGCTCACGTGTCCAAGCTCCTGACACCATAGGGTGGGGTGAATTCAGGGTCCAACTCTGTTGGCATGGTGCTAATACTGGAAGATAATCCAGGCACGTGGGAAGTAGGACAGTCCTCTGTAATAAAATTAACAAAAATGAATAGATTATTGGAAACAGAAGTAGCCACCAAATCTCTGGTCAGATTCAGCACTCTCCACCACCATAATTAAAACCCCAGATGAGGGAATATCCTTTGGATGAATGATGTTCATCCCTCCAGTTCAGAGACTTGTAGCTGTTCTGGTAGCATGTGGTCGCCCAACAACTTACTAATAAACTTTATGTTGGATTTTCCTTTGATTTGTCACCCTTCTGCATATGAGCGCTAGTAACTTCCAGTGATACCCAGCCCAATGAATGACCGTCCATTCTAGAAGTAGAGTGTAGATATCCAGGATCTTCCATTGACTGCTGCATGTAGACATCAGTGACACAGTGTATAGGTGACATTGAAGGCAGTTGGAGTGGATTAGTGTTGTTAGAAGCTGCTGTGTGGAAGCTGTAAGCTTGGCTGTAAATCAATAATTGTATGACCTCTATGAGAGCTGGCAAATAACTATGATTTGTGTACATCTAAAATCCCTTTTGTCCCCCTTCATGTGGACTATAAATGGAATCGTATGTTAGTGGTCTTTTCCTGTTCTTTGAATGTGTCTTTTAGTGGACAGGAGTGAACTGGGCTAAAAAAAAGAAAACATTTGGCTTAGTTTGAGTTTTATGAGCGCTCATAAAGTCGTGCAATTTAGATGGACTGGTTGTTACTGAAGTAAAAATGGAGCTTGTTCTTCAACCTTTCAGCTCAAGAATGTGTTGGATTGGCTTGATGGATCCTGTGGTTGCTAGGTTAGCCATAGAACGATTTCTTAGTTTGATTCCAGGTAGCAACAGGAACTACTCAACAAAACAGAAGCACTGACACTGAACTGGACATCAACACTATTGTTAATCATTATTAATGATTACACTCTTTTGTTGAATACTCAATTCTAATTGATCAATTGTGGCATTCTGGGTTAGGCAGCTGTGAATAACACAGCATTGCTATGGATACAGTTTTGATCACAGATTTGGGAGCACAAAGCAGAAGCATTCAAATCAGACGATGAGATATTTAACTGGATAAGTGAAGACTTTGCTACCCTGTCTGAGCCAGCTGTGTGCTGTAAACCAGTTTCCAACCTCACCTGGGCTTTGTGAAATGGTAAATGGACTGTACTTATATATCTCCTTTCTAGTCTGACCACTCAAAGCTCTTTTACACTACATATCTCATTCACCCATTCACACACATTCATACACTGATGGCATTAGCTGCCATGCAAGGTGCCAACTGCTCATCAGTTTTAGGAGCTAACCATTCATACACATTCACACACCGACGGGAGAAATTTGGGGTTCAGTATCTTGCCCGAGGACACTTGGACATGCAGACTGGAGGATCATCTGATTAGTGGATGACCCGCTCTACCTCTGAGCCACAGCCGCCCCTGTGCTTTTAGTGTGATTGGGTGAACAGAACAGGATGTGCCCTGCAGCTAATAAAGTGATGTATTATCAATAAACCATCAAAATAAATGTCCACTTATATTCATTTTTTAATCCACTCATGAACTTATAGTCAGACTGACTATATACTTTGGCTGTGGCAGTGCAGGCCTTAAGGGTGTCCGCCAAAAAACACAGCAACCTGCAGCAGAGAAGTTGAGCTGGATCCAACTTTTGGATTTTCATGCTGCGGCCGCCAATCAGACGCCTTGACTGGTCAAACTTCCACAGTCAGCCTGTCCGATGGTTTGAGAGGGAGAAAGCAAGCCTTGGTCGAGAGACATAGACAGTGAATGAGACTGAGGGAGCACCAGTATCGATAAAACCCGCCGCAGTGCCTGACCCTGTCTGAATGTACCATTAAACATCTAAAAACCACTATACCTGCATTATTTGATATATTTTGTTGAGTTTCTAACAAACCCAGAGAAATTAATGTTTTTATTTAATTCAAGGTAAGGCTGCGTTTTATTTGGTTGTACCTCTCTAGTTGCCATAACTTCCAGGGAAAGGGTGAAGAAGAAAGTCGATAAACAAGACTAAACATAACGTGACTAAAACTTTAATACATCATCTCGTCTGTGAACGTGCTTTTTGCCTGAAATGGTGGTTGTTTAATAATGAAGACAACAACTTCATGATCCCACCCCACTGCACATCAGAATCCGTCTTTTGTTATTGTTGTGATGTGAGAGACTCCTAGTGACAGAAATATCATATTCTGTGTGGAAGCACCAGCTGAATGGGGCTTTATTAGAGAAAGACTTTCCAAAAATGTAAAGTTTAATGTCTTGAATTTTACCAATGTGCTTCTAGCAGACAAAGTGACATAAAGGGTCAGTGTTTTGAATGATGGACAACAACAAAAGAGACACTCATTTATAGGAAAATGTCATGGATAATAATAATAATAATAATCTAATGACACATGCAGCAGGTTGGTCTATTACACTACAGCCAGAAGTTGGCAGGGTTCTCCTGCTTGGAAACAGGTGCAGCAAATACTACACAGTTTTTCTTTCAGATTGAACAGAAATCAGCCAATTTATTTATTTATTTTCCAAACTTACATGATTTTCTCAACAAAGCAACAAAGGAGAATCTACCTAAAGCAGAAATGTTGATTCACTGATTAAGGCAATAGACAGAAAATGAAAACTTGAGTTGAGTCTTGGGTGTAAATATTAAAGTGAGTTATTGAGATTGAGATGCATTCTCTGTTATTACAATTCCACCTGTAGTTTGCTGTCTATGAAAGTGTGTCTGAGACTGTTTGTTGTACCCTCTTTAGGTTTTGAAGAAGATTGCAAAGTATATTCAGGAGCAGAACGACAAGATCTACGCACCACGAGGACTCCTGCTCACCGATCCAATCGAGAGAGGCCTGCGAGTCGTATCCTACTTTTCTCATTTAGCCAGGAAATACTGTTTATTCTCTTCACTCAACCTTAACTGTTGAGCCATGTTTGACTGTAAATAAACTGCAAACAATGACCTCTAAATAGGTTAATCTCAGGCATTTATCTCGCTCTTTACTTCATGGGAAATACAAAGAAAACAATAGGAAGTGTAAACTTAAACTCAGATTGCCAACCTTTAAACAAATTAGAAACACAGAACAATAAAAAACAATCTTGTTATGCAAGAGTGGGCATGTGTGGGAAAGATGAATGATATGTTAAATATTTTGGGTAACTTTAACTTGTTAAACATACCCTGAGATCAGGACATAGAATCACACCACAGCTTTAAGTAGAACAAGGAGCTTTCACAATGACCTAATAGATGTAGTGACTTACAGGCCTTCTGCCCCCACCACACCACATCCTTCCCTGTAACTGCTGGATATAAAATGGAAAGCAGCAGTCCGGGAAGCTTACATGAAATCCAGTGCTACATATATACAGGATACCCTGTAAAAACACCAGATAAAAGTCGGATTGTGTTGTAAAGTATGTAATCCATCTGCATAACATCAGTGACTGAGTGAGGGGGGATAGGTGACTCAACATCCCAATTAATTGTAATTGTGCAGCAATGGGAGATTATGGCTAACAAAATATGAGTGAAAATGCTGCTGAGCTGACTTTGACACATGAGCTGCGAGATTGACAGGAATGTCTCTGAACTGTTTAAACATTTGAAGCAGGGAAACATGAGCTTAATACAACCAGCTGAGTACATTTCCTACCAAGTCTGAGAGGTTCAACGTTTTTCTAATCACTTACTAGTCCCTCTTCCTTATGGTAAACAGAAACTGCTATTTTGCTAATGATGATGGAGCATTATTTTTTTAAATTTATTTGTTTAAAGAAAACCAGCATATTAAACCACGCCAAAAGCTACCTGCTTTCTGCGTGGAGTTTGCATGTTCTCCCTATGTCTGTGTGGGTTCTCTCCGGGTACTCCAGCTTCCTCCCACAGTCCAATCACATGAACCTTAACAGGTTAATTGGTGACTCTAAATTGTCTGTAGGTGTGAATGTGAGTGTGAATGGTTGTTTGTCTCTGTGTGCCCTGTGATGAACTGGAGACTTGTCCGCCTCTCGCCCAAAGTCAGCTGGGATAGACTCCAGCCCCTCCGTGACACTGATGAGGATAAGAGTTTATAGATAATAGATGGATAATCTTTTTCAACCTATATTCATTTAAATACTGTAGAAACTGTTCAAACTGATGGATTTTTCTGTTTCTTTGTAAATATATATATAATTGCAACACGTTCCAATAAAGTTGGGACAGGGTCATGTTCACCACTGTGTCCCATCACCATCACCAGTGTTCGTCACCAGTGGAACTGAGGACACTAATTGTTGAAGTTTGAAAGTGAAATGCTTCCCCACTCTTGCTTCATACAACTTCAGTTGTTCAACAGTCCAGGATCGCTGTTGTTGTATTTTATAATTATACACATTTTTAATGGCAGACAGGTCAGGACTGCAGCCAGTGCCGGTCTAGTACCTGGACTCCTTTACTACAAAGACATGGAACACATGCAAAATGTGGTTTGGCATCATCTTGCTGAAATAAGCAGCGATGACCCTGAAAACGACGATTCAGCATTGATGGTGTCCTCACAGATTAACCATGCCATGGGCACAACCTAATACCCTCTTACCATCACTGATGCTGGCTTTTGAAGTTTGCTGGTAACAGTCTGGATGGTCCTTTTCCTCTTTAGCCCAGAGGACATGATGAAATGTGGACTCATCAGACCACAGGACAGTTTTCACTTTCCTTCAGCCTGAGCCCAGATACGTTTCTGGATGTTGTTGATAAATGGCTTGTATGTTGTATTTCTATATGCAGTGATGAACTGTACCCATACACACAACGTTTTTCTGCTCAAGGTTTCTGCCTCTTCAAGGAAGTTTTGCTCATGGTGGGATTGTTGGTCTCTTTGAATATTATAGAGTACAGTCTAGACTCTAGACCTTTCTCTGAATCTTTGAATGACATTATGGACTGTAGATGGTGCATGAAGCTCACCACACCTTTACTGAATGACCTTCCTTCCTTCCTTTGGAGGATTCCCTTTTCATACCCGATCATGATACTGTCACCTGTTACCAGTGAATCTGTTTACCTGTGGAAGGTTCCAAACATTTTTGTGCACTACACTTTCACAGTCTTTTGTTGCTTCTGTTCAAACTTTTTTGGAATGTGTTGCATAAACTTTAAGTGTGTGTTATATCTGGTCTTTACTGTATTCAGTTGATTATATGATTGAAAAGGATTTGAATTTGAATCATTGCATTCTGTTTATGTTTACATTTTACACAGCGTCCCGACCTTTTTGAAACAGGGGTTGTGGTACCAAATAGTTTAATTTAGTTAGTGATAGCCCACATCAGTGCTGTTCGGGGGGGGGGGGGGTACGTACTTCGTTCCATCAGGCACTGTCAGCCATCTAATTAAATTGGTGAAATATCTGTGTCAGGAGACATTTGCAGTAGTTTGTGATATTACTGAAATTCCAGCAGCTGAAGAAAGCAACCAGCTGAGGGGTCCCACCTGTGATTGAACTCCCTATGTAACTCTGTGCTGATGTTAAAGGTGTTGTGGGTTTTGACATTTGGGTCAGTGGCTGTGGCTCACACAGTGGAGGTTAGCATCTAATGTCAGTCAGCTACTACAGTAGGAACCAAGACGCTGACGCTGAATCCAGGTTTCAGTTCATTCTTTAATTGAATGTAAAATGAACCCAACCTTGCTTCAAATACTTTCCTTTGACTGAATCCTCTTCAGGTTGAGGTCACCATCTTTGAAGACAGAAGCCTGACTAGATAAAAGCTGTGAGGTGAGTCTCATAATTAATGTTCCATGTATAACGAGGACTCACACTGTCTCACTGGTACACATCTGATGCAGAGTTTGTACAACACAAACATTTTGAAATTGTTTTATGCAGAATGTCTTCTCTGCGTTCAATCCTAAAGGCCTCTTCATGTGTGAGTAATATTAGTTCACTGCCTTACAATCAGGAGGGCTGTTTCATAAAGCGTTTAAAGGACTTTATGGCTGCATGTGTATTTTAGGTTATACAGTATGCACATGAAGCAGTGTTGCAACGCTGCTGTCCAGAGCACACAGCGAGCCAAAGCCAGCATCTGAAGTGATTAAGTGTCCTTTCAGCACAGCAGCCTGCTCACTGCAGTTACATGTCTTTAAGTAGCTGTAATCAAACAATTATCACATCTTACTTCAAATAGCCCATTTCCTTGTTTACTTTGCTGGCCGCCGGGCTTCTACCACATTCATTTCACATGAGGAATTGGCACAGTGGGATATTATGCCTGTTTGAAAGAGCTGCCGCCATCTAACAGTGAGATACTTGTACTTGTATTTGTGTCTCAAAAATTTACATTTGAATGCTGCACAGGACAGGATGGGAGACTACCATCCCTGTCTCTGTCTCTGTCTCTGCCCTCTCCTCTGCTCTCTGTCTGTGTCATGGATGTATTCATGCTATTGAGTTGTGTGTGTGTGTTTGGGTGGGGTCGCTGAGCGACACACACATGCAATATTGCTCATTTCCTTTGCAGGGTTGTGTGGCGGTGTGTCCGTGTTTGTCTGTGCTTCAGAGCGTAACATGTATATATAACGCTTTATCTCTCATAGAAGATGCTGTTTAACTCTTTAGTAGCCAGTCCAGTGTGTGATTCCACAGATGTGTATGGGAGAGCGGGTTGAGTTGAGGCAGCTTTAAAGTGAGGGCAGGGCAGTAATGTCTGTCCAGCTAAAATACGTATATTGTATATATGTACATATATTTGTGTATGCATGGGAATAATCACATAACAGTTTGAAAAATATGACTTTCCAAAAACAGTGCTCTCTCGGCTCAATTTGCCCCAGATGATGGGTAAGCTAGTGAGCCACGTATAATGTAATGAGTATTATTGTTATTATTCTTGTAACTTCATCTGTTAAATTGTGTTCAGTGTCACCTTCCCCGCTGCCAGCATGAAGCCCAAACAGTAATGCTCTGTTTCCAGCCTTCTTGTCCTTGAGTTTTATTACGCTGGAAATACGAGCTTATTAAGATCAAGTCATACAACAAGTCACCAAAAATGATTCAAATATGAGGGTGTGACATTGATTTGAAGGGAGACAGTTTCTGGGAAATGTTTTTCAACAAAGAAAAATACTCTCTTCCTCATTATTCTCTTATACAATTTGTTTTATTAAGAACATTCCTCAACAACAGTTATCATTCCATGACAGTTATGTGCTATCCCGAAACGCACTTTTCTGTTTGAATGCTAAAACATGGTGAGACCGCACAGTGCGATCGTCAACCACAGATGGCTTTTATATATCTGCAGATCTTTCACCCTGGCAGACGCTGCACAGTCTTTGCCTCAGGAGCACATCTCGTCCCATAAATTGTTTCAATCTCTGTTACAGTAAATCCCTTCTTTTCCTCTTGTGTGCAGAAAAAGACAAGGAAGCTCATTTTCCTGGTGTCATCCTAGGATGTGCTGGGCCTAGATCATTCTGTAAAGTTCTTTGTGCAGAGGCTGGACCAGGTCCAGGTCCAGGTCCAGGTCCATCAAGCAGAGTAAGACATACCCCATAAATACTTTACCTTTGGGGAATGTTGTGTCTGGCAACAGTCTTGAGACCACAGAACCCTGTGGATGGATAAACCATTGCCCTACTACCGTACAGACCCGTACAGGGATTAATCTCCTTGTTTGAAATTCTTGCTGCTCGCCCTGATACATATACATGTCCTGTTGAGGAATGTAAACCCAGGACTTTTATAAGTAGCTGTTGAGAGAAGAGCGTGGTGGAGCTTTGCCATGGTCAAAGACGGGGTAAACCACAGCCAGCAAGCAGACTGAGCACACATACAGAGTATCCATCTTTCCCAGTGTTAAAGTCTCTTTACCCTGCCAGGCTCTGTCTCCTCCAGCTTAGACTGATACATGAGCATATCAGGCCCACAGCTGCCTTTTATCAAAACTCATATATTGACCATTAATCTGTCATTAAGCTCTGTCACATTTTGGTTGTGATATACATCTTTAGGGGTGGCAGTTTGTTAAATCTGCAGTGAGGTTGGTTAGTTACATGACTGACCACAGGTGAAATAGTCTGTAGCAGTAGCTGAAGGTAACTGCAGAGTTGGTGTTAGTTCTGTTTGTTGGTTTGTTTTATTTACTGTATAGAAAATACTGATTAGGACAACTTTTTTACTCTGATCAAAATAAATCTGTGATTAATATTTTGAAATCACAGCCTTGTGTGTTTTCCAACATATTATTTATTTAGTTTGAATTGCTTGAGCCTTGTCATTTGTAAATGAGGAGGGCGTTGACTTATTGCTGGCCTCTGGCTTCTCCAGAACAGAAAAATACCCTTAGCGTGTATCCATCAAGCTGTCCTCTCCATCCTCTCTCCTTACCCATCATGGCTGAAGGCCAGGCAGGCTTAAAGCAGTTTTTTTCTTTGGCTGGGAGCTTTCCAGGTGAAGGGCTGAACAGATGATGGATCAGCCTCCAGTGGGATGACTGCACTGTAGGAAAACCAGACTTGGCCCAGACAGCTCCTGACTGCTGAGCATTCATTCAGATGCAGATGGCACCGAGTCGGTGTCCTGGCATGTCATGCAAAAGACATTCTGCATCTGATAAGATGTTGTTTGGCTCTGTGTACAAACTTGCCGCTTAGCCAAAGCACGCCAGCAAACCTGTAAATTAGGCTGCACACATGAGAATATTTAGTGTCAGTGGGGAATGTTGGACAAGGCAAATATATAAATGATATTCATCATTACTTTGCTGTTCTTTTCATTGTCTGAAATTAATTTTTCCTCAGCTGCCAAGAATAGTTTCGACATACCAAGCCAGTTGAAATATGGCACTTACTTTTGTGCTGCCTTTTTTCCATATGTGATGAAGTGTTTGGAGAACACTTTGGTCACCATGTACACATCGTTTATAATTAAGTGACAGAGCTATATGAGCTTTTTATCCCAATACTTTCCATAAGAGCAAAGATGAACGCTCTCTGCAACAAAGCAAGCATCAAACGTAGTGTTCTGAAATGTTCCCATGACAGATGGCTTAGTTTAAATATTGTGTAAGCCACAGCATCTCACTGGTGCTCTTATAGTGAACCAGCTACATATCTGTAAAACACAGTACACTAACAGTACGACTGTTTATGGTTCATATGATTTCTGTTCAGTGTGAAGGTAAAATACACCAAATAAAGGCAGGCTCGTCAGTATCATGGAGCGAAAAGTTCAAATAAATATATGAACATTACAGGTAGTAACATTATCCTAATGTGGATAACATAATGCTCAGTAATTATCTCACTGTTCAGTTTGGTGCGTGTGTTTCCAACTTCCTCACTAGATTTAGTGACTTTTCAGACCCGCATGTGAAAATGTCCTTTCCATAGAAAACAGTCCACATGCAACCAGGAAGGTCGTGGACGGGCTCATCACTAACCTGATAACAAGAGAAAGTGATTCATACAGGAAATGAATGCTTGCAGAAACATGCATATTGCATTCGAAATGTAAGCACTGAAAGGAGTTCAGGTGTCAGTTGAAGGGTTGGAAGCAGTCGACAGTTGAAGATTAAACAGCAGTTGACAGTATAAGCATCACGAGGTGTGTCAGCCAAAGGTTGAAGCGTTAAAAGAACTTGAGTTGTTAAATGAAAGCAGTTCATACGACAGCTAATGGTTGAAGTGTAGCATTGAGAGTTCAAGTGATGTGTTAGTTTCAGGTTAATCACAGTTAAAATGTAGTCCCTCTCTCAAAGACTGAAAGGACAATGAGACACCGTTCTCACAGCAGATCAGGCAGCTGTGTGGTGTGAGGACTTTGCATTCTCTAAATATAACTACACGTGCTTTTCCTCTTTCTGACAACTCACAATGTCTGTTGGGAAAAGGTTTAATTTAATGCTCACTCAGTGTCATGCCACTAACTAATCTTTCCGTCTCTGTAGCAGCTGTTTGGCTAAGCGGAGCTACAGGGTCCAGCACCAGTGCCCACCTCCCCGAGGACCACCACGACCTGCACCCTTAATACTGCGTCACTACAATCTATCCCTTTCCACCTATGACCTGCATGTCCCATTCAGAGTATACGTTGTGACCAAGTCTGAGATTTCATAGCCGACATTTATTCAGCTGTTATCTTATTATTTGTGATTCTGTCCATTCATTCACGGATCGAGGGTTAAAGTACGGCACATGCGTGTATGTATGTAATCAACACACATTGTTTTTATTTTCATGAAGGACTATGAAATTGG
The DNA here is from genome assembly GCA_033000465.1 of Sciaenops ocellatus. Taxonomy (NCBI): domain Eukaryota; kingdom Metazoa; phylum Chordata; class Actinopteri; family Sciaenidae; genus Sciaenops; species Sciaenops ocellatus. The sequence goes on along the minus strand of CP136880.1, from coordinate 27,575,439 downwards.
TTCACACCCATGCTATAATTGATTGTCTTGGCTGAACTGTTTATTAGTGCTTATTAGTGTGATTTGTTTCTCAATGTGCCACACCTCAAAGTCTGCTCTGCTAGCTCTCTGTCTTTCCTGCATGTTTCCTTTGCAGCATTTGACCTAATTACTGCGTCTTGGTCAGGATCCAAACATTCCAGTCAAACTGTCAGATTCTAACCTTGATACACATTGATTTGATTTTAGAGATTGTTTTTGACAAACCAAAACTTGTGCTTGCTCTGTATTTAGCATGCAATATTGATGATACAAGGCACACTTCTTTTTGTTTTTTGTAAATGTGCTATGCACACGTTTGGTGACTACTAATGATTTTTGCCTCATGTCTATATATACATATATACATATATATTGAGATTGCCTTTGACCGAAGTATTAAAAGTGCTCTTGTTAGTTGACAGTGCCTGTACTGGCTTTGAATGTTGCCTTTGTTAAAGTGTAAAAGCCCACGTCACACCACGATTCAGAACAGTGGTTACAGTTTTTTCTGGTGGAATCGCTGCGATCAGTGGATTCACTCGCAGAAACTTTACAGCTAATGTTTCACATCGAGTTTGGTGAACTTGCATCGTTGACTTGTTGAAAGTGCTGACCTTTGAGAGGAGGAAGAAGAAGAAGATGCTATTGTACCTTATTAGCTGCGTTGCATCATTCACTTTTACCTCCTCAGTTGGAGTATTGACTCAGTTTGCAGAGTCGATGGCGTAAATTAATCCATTAGCAACTGAGCTAACTGACAATTAGCAAGCTTGTTAGCTCTGAGCTTTATTTTCCTTCATCTGTAACTTTTTTATTGAACTGTCCTGAAATGGCAGGGCGGAGTAAACAGAACGCTGAGAGGGGAAATAAAGATGATCTGCAGTTGGCCGTGCAAACACTAGAGTTAGCAGTTAGCTCACCAGCTACAGCAGTTCAGCGACTAGTCTTGCAAGTCACCAGATTCTAGAAGCAAATCTTTTGGAACGACGTGCAGCTTACTTAGAATAATTTAGCTGTACCATCTTCTGGTGTGACCAGGGCTTCACTGTGAATGTGTGAATCAGATCTTGGCTTTGTTCACCTAACAAATCTTCAAGCTAAGATTGTCATGTTAGTGAAACCCTAACAAAGGTTGAATATACTGTCTTACGTATGGTGGGTAATGTTTAACTATGAAATTGCTACATGTAAAAGTACAGATTTTTGAATGCCATAGCTAAAAGTTCAATCATCTTGATTTCTAATTATGTAAATAAAATATTAAATTTGGATTTAGCTCGTACTTTATCTGTAATTTGATTTATTGAACTTTTCTATGTTCTTTTTCCAGTTAATATTCCAATGTTTTGTTAATCTGAACCTTGTATGCCAATAAACAAAATGTGTACATATTTTACACTGTGTGTGTGCGTCTGCTGTTATGTTGGTGTTGAGAGTTAATGCACATTTTAGACACCAGAGAAAACAGCAACAAGACAAGTTCCTGGTGCTTGTCATGATTTAGAGGCAAAAAGTTTAGAACCGAGGGCTGCATGAACTTCAGGGCTTCGTTTCAACTTGGTTTGCTTTCAAGGGCAGTATTTTTATTTTGTGTAGAGTTATGCAGCAGGAAAGCTCTGAATCCACCAGAGCTGCACTATTTCTCAGAGCGGAGGTGAACCCTGACCAGATGAGGTTATATTCTCACAGGAACAGAAACAGCGGAATGATTCAGTGAGGAGGTGAACCATCCTTCAGCTGTATGAACCTGCATGAGTTCAGCTGTCTACAAGCATGCAGCCTGCTGAATGGTGACATGTCCAACACTACAGTGTGTCTGTTCTACATTTTTCTGACCTGTGAAGGCAAAATGGAATAAAAAATCCAAACAAGAATCAGTAAAGTTTCTTTGAGTAAGTAATCACGTTTTATTGCTAATGAGTGAATATGTTGAAACAATGAGCCCTTCTACGACTTCTTCGGTAATTTCTATGTAAAGAACACTAAACAAATTTTCTGGGAGAATCCAAAAGCTGTGATGTAAACCTCACATGCTTCCCTTCAGTGTCAATGTTTTAGTGCTTAGAGATGTGAGTCCACTAACATCAACGAACATCAACAAAGTCAAAGCTGACATTACTGCAAAGCATGTGAGATATATTCTATTATTCGAATGGACTTGGTAAATGGACTTGTACTTATATAACACCTTTCTAGTCTTCCGACCACTCAAAGCGCTTTTACACTACATATCTCATTCACCCATTCACACACATTCTTACACTGATGGCATTAGCTGCCATGCAAGGTGCCAACTGCTCATCAGTTTTAGGAGCTAACCATTCACACACATTCACACACCGATGGCGCAGCCTTCAAGAGCAATTTGGGGTTCAGTATCTTGTCCAAGGACACTTCGACATGCAGACTGGAGGGGATCGAACCGGGGATCCGAGCCACAGCCGCCACTGATTATTGTGGTGTTAATTCTTATTCGGACAAACTGCTAGCTAGCTAACAGAAAATACTGTATTGGTGGATGTCAGCTGATTCATTTAGATTCGTAGTGCTGGTCTGGGCCTGGTAAACTGGTTGGCTTGCAGTTTGAAGGTTACTTTCTCAGCTGGACACGTATAATATGGAAATTCAATGCTCTGTTGATGTTAAAATGCAGCTAAAGCTAGAGAATAGAAGTGAGGCCAAATAGCATTATATTTCCTTTCCAGGATTTGCCCTCATCAGTGTTGCTCAAGAATGCTATGGCATTTTGACAGAGGAAATGTGGCAATTTAACAAATCATCTTGAAAATGACTTATATTACAAGGAATATATGGTATTTTACAACTATTCCCATACATTCCCTGTTCTACATCGTGGTCTTCAGCTGTGGTGGAGCTCAAAATGACCCTTTTTTACTTTCCTGAGATGGAAAAGAAGCAAACCAGGAGGGAACTGCACTTTAAGGATATGGAAGCACACCAACTTACTCTTAAAAACTCATAAAAATGTTGACTTCATGACCACATTGGGACCCCCGTCTTCTTTTTCCTGCCAACCACACACATATAAAACATGATCACAATGACCCCATGTGACATTTCTTGGTCAAACTTGGTCTGTCAACCAAACATCTGTTGCTGAAGGAGCCAACACCAAGTCTGAAGAGTAATCCTTTGGATATAAAGGTATATTGTGCAAGATACTCCACTTTCTAACCTCCTACTGTTCTATTACATAAAGAAAAGGCTTATACACTAAGATGTAAATCGAGGGTCAAAATATACGATTACAATTACAATAATCCTAACCCATATCCAAAAGTGTGATCAATGTGAACGCAAGCATCACAAATATAACAAGACATCTTCATGAAACATCGTCATAACACGACACTTGTGTAGATACAGTGTACTGTATCTACACAACTTCACACTGTGTTTTTGTGCTAAAGTTTAGATTGTGTATCAGAAAAAAGATATGACACAAGCCTTAGGTTTACTATACCTCTTGTAAAAGCACCTGATATTTTCAGACTTTGGACTGCCGTTCTGCTGCACTTTGACCCTTCTGGGCTTCATTGATCCATGAGAATATGCACTTTTTTTTTTACAATAAATCCCCTAACTGTATGACTCCGCATTACTTCTCCTTCTGAGTGATTTTTAATCAGAGGCCCAATTCCAAACCTATCCACATTGTCTACATTTGGGTCCTAGCCCCACTCACACCAGCTGTGACAGTTAGCATACAGGAACTGTAATGATAACACAGAGAGAAAAATACAAAGATATGAGTCACATCTACAAAGATGGCTCTGCTGTAAACAGGATTCTAAGACATTCAAAATGACATAACTGTCACTGATTTATCTGCTGATTATAATCACTAATGAAGATTATCTGTATGAATGTTTTTACTCATATACTGGATGGGATAGAAAGCTTCTTTAAACTGTCTTCAGATGACATTATATAATTTCTACTTCCATGTTCTTAAACATGTATCCTCACTGGTCTGCTCATGTTTCCACATGGACATCAAAGAAGGTGAATTGCCCCTGGTAGGTGTGCATGTGAGGTGTTACCTGATAAAAAGGGGTTGTTTCCTTAGTGAAGTAGGCCTTTCGGCATGTATGCATATGGCTTTTGCACATACTCTTTCTATCTAAGAGTCATGAGAAGATTACGATATGAGCCACTAAAGATCAGATCAGTGTACGTTTGATGGCTTTCACAGCTCTCAGCAGTCACCGGTTGTCCTACTGTGTGATTCAGCTCAGTTTGCACTGCGGCACAACAATTTGCCCAAACAGAGAAATGTCTGGCTTCACTCCAACATCCACAGCTAGTGTTCTCCTACAGAGAAAGCAGCCATAATTTAAAGACCACATAAAGATTTGGAGCAGCTTACTGCCTCAGCTCTAAATGACTGCATTTATGACAACTGTAATTCATCAGCTTTATGGTTTATTGGATGTACTCTGGCAGAAAAAGTATAATTGGACTTTACTGTAAACATCCCTCCCCTCTGCCAGTGGGCTTTGAAATGAGATCTGTCTGTGGCAGATGGGGAAATAGAGGATTGTTTGGTATGCAGACGTACCACTCCTATTGTTTTGGTAAAGCAGCGTTCGCTCACAGCTGTATGTTCTCTCCCTGTCTGTGTGGGTTTTCATCCCACACTGCAGTAACATGCAGGTTAGGTGGAGCAGAAACTTGAAACTAGCTACAAGTGTGCACAGCACTTCTTTCCCAGTGAATGCAGGGACAGACCAAGACAGGACAAGACAACGGGAGGGTGGGTCACAGAGAGCAGTTAACACTTTACTGTACCTCACTTCTTCTACAGAGAAAAACATGTAATGTCTGTTTCACACCACAAGAGGTCAGTTGTGTATCATTTAAGGCTCTTGTTGAATGCTCCAGTAAATCCTGGGTTGTGGCTTTGTTTTCTACGCTGTGCAGATAAAGTGTAGTTTGCATTTAAACATAAACATTTCAGTATTCTTTTAGACTCAACATGGACACTTTTAACGGCCAAAATAATGATGATAATGATCCCATATTGTACTGAAGCCAATAAGTGCCATTAAGTAACCTGATTCAAATTGGGCGGCATGGAGGTGCAGTGGTTAGCGCTGTTGTCTCACAGCAAGAAGGTTCCTGGTTTGAACCTCAGCTGGGTGGTGGTTTCTGTGTGTCGTTTGCATGTTCTCCCTGTGTCTGTGTGGGTTCTCTCCGGGCATGCTGACTTCCTCCCACAGTCCAAAGACATTTTAGAGGGCAGTCGTTTCCAAAGTCAGTGAGTGTAGCTAGTGGACGTTGTGGCTCAGGTCGTCTAAATGAGCTCCAGCTTGGCTACAGCGTTAAAGTGCTGTTTACATGTTAACACTTCAGTGATATCATCCCAACAATGCAGGCAGAACTCTGCATAATACTACATAATATTACTACTTTGAAGTTTGATATTTAGGTACATTGTGCTGATAATACTTCATATAAACTTACAATACTTTACTCTCCTTTTCTAAAGTAAAGGATGTGGATGTTTATTCCACCACTGGCAGGCTGATTTGCCATCTGTCCAGGAGACTTCATCACATTTTTTTCTGTGTCACTTTGTCCTTACATCTCTGAACCTCTGACCTTTCCTTTGGTGTACCTCAGGGTTCTGCCTTTGGTCCTTTATTATTTGCCCTTTATCTCTCTTAAGCTGATGATATTCAGTTGGCTCTCTCCTTTAAGCCTCATGAGTCTGAAAAAACTGACATGAAGGACTGGATGGCTAACACCTTTTTGCAGGTAAACACAGAGAAGGCAGAGGTCCTCACTGTAGCTTAGTGTACTGGGTCCCCCTCTCCAGCTGTAAGTCTAGTCTGTGTCTGTGTTTTTTTGATCAGTCTCAATCAATTACTGACCCATCTACAACTGGTCCAGAACGCTGCTGTAAGGCTGTTGACCAGGTCACATCACACCCAGCTTATCTGCTTTACATTGGCTTACCATCAAGTTCAGGATTCATTTTAAGGTTGTGCAGTCGCAATCTAAAGTCAAAATCTAAAAATATCTGGAAATTGGAGGGCCATTATCATGTTTAGTCCCTTAAGTTTGTTAGTTAGATTTCTCTTGAAGAAAAAAAAGTGTTCCAGTATCTATTTTTAGGGTTGTCCATTGATTCCTTTATGAATCATGATGTTTTGTGTTTGAAAAATACTTTCAGCAGACAATGTTTATTTACAACCATCATATGATTTTTAGATGTGAACTGAATCTGACATCTGAAGCTGTAAAAAAAAATCACATCTGTGGAGGTGAATACTGCCAAAGACCTCGGGTAAAAAAAGCAAAGGCTTGTGGGAAATCCACTGCAACAAGAAAGAGAATCTCTTAGCACATGGTGTGTGTTTCAAAGACACCAGCTGATGGCAGTGTGGTGAGCTGAAGTCGGTCTGTGCCTTTGAATGTGTCCCTCCGTATTACACAAAAAAAAAAAAAAAAACAGCTTTCCATGCTAACGAAGGAAAAATGAGAATAAACGAGAGCGCAGCAAAGATTGGGTTGCTCCATAATTCAGACTTTTATTATAGCTTAACACATAAAGCACATTGTTTCTTACGCTCAGTTCAAGTATACTGTTAGTATACATAATGTAGCTGTTCAACATGTACTGTACCCTCAAAAAACAGAGGACCAGTTTGATAGCACCATTATAAAAAGTACAATAAAACAGGATTCACACACACATTATTGTACGTAATGTATTTTTTTAAAACAAGGAATAGAACTGTAAAAAAAAAAAAAAAAAAAAAGTGTTGTCTTTTGAAAATGTGAAGAATAGAAAAACAACACATTTGCAACTCTGTCTAAACAGGGAGACATGTTGTTCCATGTGCTCTCAGTGAGGAGAAGATGCTTTCTGTGCCACAGCAGGATGGAAATGAGCTCCTCTGTTTCCTGGTAAAGGCAACATGAAGCCGTGAGAGGCTGGAAGTTGCCTTTACTACTGCAGAACAGTCCTGTGATCCTCCTGTAGAGCCGACAGAGTGCCACTGGCCATGGAAGACTTACGACACACTTCAGTAACATATAGATATATGAGGTTTAAATTAATCCTTAATATTTGTATTATTAACAGGAAGAAGAAAAAAAAACTCTTCAGGCCTGTGAGTGAGCATGCTGGTGTACAATGTTTGACTGACAGCTGAGCTGACGGGGACATGAATACACAAAGCTTTGCTAGCTGCAGCTTACAAGCCAATTTGTTAGCAGCTGTGTATCATGCTGTACAATGCTCTACAGCTGACAAGCTCATTAGCTCTCTACCTGCAAACTGCCCTGATGGTTAGTAGCTCATTCAGCTAAGGTGACATCCATGCCTGTACAGAACAGAAGACGGTAGAATAAGACAGCTAGAAGGCTAAATAATGTGAATTGTTCAAAGTTGGTCTTCTATGTTGTGCCTCAGGCTGCTATGCACAGACTTTCATACTTGTGTTAGAACAGTGATGTTACTGCTGTAACGTATAAAGGCATGTGCCTCCAGAAGTTTAGTGACAGAAAGATGGCAGTGTTTTTAACATCCAGTCAGTAGGCCTGACAAGTCGACATTTAGTTACAGATATCTTTAATTTAATTATATAATTATAGTCTACTTGGAATTATAACACATAGAACACAAATTTAATCTGTAATTAGGTTTGAATAGAGGTTAATGTTGAAAGTTGTAATTAAATGACAGATATCTACAATGAAGAAATCAACTGTTGATATCTTTAATTAGAACTGCTACTGATCAAAATCACATTATGGATATGTCGGCTTGGAATTAAAACTAGTTAAAAAGTAATTACTGATATCCACAATTGTTATTATTGCAACTGATTAAATGCTAGCAGGTCATGCCATACGTAGGGACAACACTCACTGTAGCTGCCTGGTGAGCTAACCGCTAACACGACTGGTGCACAGCTCCGAGAGAGTGTCTCTATTTTATCTCTATGACTCTACTCTGTTTACCCCCCCACCCCATTTCATTCAATCAAAGAGCAGGTTCAGTATTTGTGCAACACAGCCAATAGGCTACGATAGATTTCTCCGTTTTGGTTGTCCATCCAGAGAAAGCACAGGACATGTGATGAACAAAGTGGATGTGCGGGCTGTAGAACATACAATTTAATTACAGTTGGACTTGAACAAATCTGCTCACACTGTCATTTCAGCATGATGGTTAGACATTGGAGCATAGTGATTTGGCACAACTTCTAAAACAACAAGAGAAGAAAACACAAATGCTGAGTTCATTTCAGGGATTAAAGAGAATCTCTCCTAACTGAACGAGGAGAAAAGAAGTATGAGGTCCCGTATTAGCTTCAAAAGCAAAGTGTAACATATAAAGAGGAATGTATCAGAACAACAGGATGACGCCTGAAGCTGAAGATTAAATCAGTCAGGGAAGACATATTCCAATTTTATCTGCATCTTTTTGCATGACTGGAAATCAATCTAACAGTGCTGGTTGAACAGAAACCTCTGACAGAATGCATACTGGACTCTAGACTAACTAAGATTTCTTCCAGCACTCTGCAACACTAACGCCCACATAGGATCATAGTGCAACTACTTTCCAGAGCAAATTCAAAAATAAAAAAGTCAATTTATGCTCCAGTTACTTCAAAAAAAGACACTTCAAGGTATAGTGATTAGTCTTAAAGCTGATTCAGGCAATTAGTAATTTATGATGAACCAGCTGTGTTTGGAGGAGGCTTGTGTCACAGCTGGATTTGCAATACCTCCTCAGTGAAGATGTGAATCTGGTAAAGCCAGCTTGAATAACTGACATGCTAAAGAAACGGTCAGTTTGCCTGAGTAACGGGACCTCAGTGTATGTGGACTTTAGTGTGTAAAAGGCGCTTCAGGAAACTCTTCAAAAGTGGAGGAATACAGCATTTTTTTCCAAACATAGACCTCTGCTGTTGTTACTGATGATTCCTCTCGATCCTCAGGCAGCCTGGCACGGACATCCAAACTGTTTGTAGTGGTGTAGTGGGTGCAAAGTGTTGCAGCAGAGTTCTGTTAAAGTGCTGCACAAAGAGAACACATTCTTGATGACATTCTCCAACGCTGCACTTTGTGTGAAATACCTGCTTCTTCCCGGTAGGTTTATTTAATCACTCATTGAAAAACATGGAGACTGAAAGTGTTGGTAAGGCTGTAGCTGCCTCTCTTTGGACAGGAGGAGAATCAAATATTCTTTCTGCTGAGGGGGAAAAGAAGAGTGAAAGAAAGCTGCTGCTCAACGGATGAGGGAGAACATAAAAAGATGGTTTGACCGAAGCAGGGCTGGCAGGGTGAATCCACCACAGATGGAGATATGCAGTGGTTGGTGGGCTTCAGATGGCCTCCCCGCCAGAGGGGTAATGGCTGGTCGACTCCTCTCCTCTGCTCTGCTTTGTCTTTACCTGTGGGTCACCTGGTTGTTGAGGAGGCCCGGGAACGTCTGTTCTGTTTCCGTGCTTAATGAGCCACCTAGCAGAGACAGACAGTTAGCGCCTACACACTGTGTCCTTGTTTCACAACAGTTTGAGTCACCTCCACTGATGCCCTGCGAAGTGTGCTAGATAATAAATCAGAACATTTTCTGTTGCTCCTCATAGCTGTTACCATAAACTTGGTCATGTTTATGGTAACAGCACTTTAATAAAATAATCATTACTCATTACTGTGACAACCTGTTATCATGTGACCATACAGGTCATGTGATGACCACTGAACTACATGATAACTGGGCAATCTGGGCATTTGAGGATGAAGACCATGAGAACGTAAAACTTGCCTTTCTGATCTACCGACCACTCAGAGCTCACATGTTCACACACACACTTTCATACGCTGATTGATTCAGGAGCGGCTCACACTGATGCTCAGCTCAGACATTCACATTCACACTGAAGTCATAGCTGTCTTGAGCTGTTTGAGGTTCAGTATCTTGCTCAAGCACGCTTATTTTATTAAAATTACACAAACAAGAGTCTCAGTATTTCTACCAATGGCCATAGTAGTCATTTTGAGCATGCATTATAGACGATGTCTCAGCATCAGTTTTTTTCTAGTTGTATTTTTACACTATTACAAAGCAAACTTTGAGCTAAAACCAGAGGAAAGAAAGCGAATGTCAGCAGAGAAGAACGACTGCTGCTGAGGATTGATGATGTGGAGTCTGAAGGTGAGGGTTAGGTAAGGTCTAAGGTAAGTCTTTTTCTATTTCTGCACAACTGCAGATACAAATGAGGCCATTAGGTATTATACTAACACTTTACAGTTTGAAGTGACCTGAAATATAACAGTAGAATAACTCTTAGATCAACACTTAGCGGACAGAAGACAAATAAGTGTGAGTTTGTACCATTATGGCAGCTGTACATCCACACACGATGGCCGTCATATCGACATCTGCATTTCACAATGTTATTGGAGTAGTCTGACTCGGGTACTTCGTAGTTTGGATTAATTACTATCTGTGGGGGGAAAATATGAAGAGGTCATGGAAGAGCGTGAAAGGCTGCAGCGTGTCCATAATTTTGATTGGTACATGTGACATATGTAACATGAAACATTACCTGGAAAACATAATCTCCAGGTTTGAGGTCAGTTATGTCGACCCACTGGCAGTCGATGTCATGCCTGTAGGTATCCCAGCAGCCCACTGTGATGCCCTGATCTCCAAAGTTAGCACATTCATACCTCTTTTCAATACCTGTAATAAAACATACAAAATGAGTCACATATTCAATCCTCTCCTTTTAGCTCTGTTTTGGTCTCTCCCAACTCGTTAACTACTAAATGCTCCACTGTGGTCACCAACTAGGTGCCAACTGTCTGTTAGCTGGGCAGGGCATGTAAAGCGAGACTGTCAGAACAGCTGCACAGTGAGTCTGTGAGCCGTAAAAAACACAACCATGAGCTTAGAGATGGTAAAAGGCTGCTCAGAGACCTGAGGGGAAGTGCAGACTTTACGCACAGATCCATTCTTATAATAAAAATATTGATTGGTGTGGTTTTACAGCTCATTATGAGCTATTTAAAAAAAAGAGTCCTCACCTTCATCACACTCTGAGTCCTCCAGGCAAAAACTTGCTTTGTGTCCTTCTGCCACTTTGGTTCCATTGAGGCTGAACAGGTCATAGAGCGTGAACACCTCCATGCTGTGATAATGCCTACACACACACACACACACACACACACACACAAACACAGACAGGACTGTTGTTTTACAAACAAAGTCAGGCTGATGATGCAGCACAAGTTCAAGAATGGCACTTCTTGTTGTGTACTGTGGCTGTAGTCTCTTCTTTCGCTCTACTTCTTTAAGCTCACAGCAGCAGATTGGTACCTGTAGCCATCAACATTTCTTTGAAATGGTTTGTTACACCACGTCAAATTGTGTCAGTCAAAGGTGCCAAACGTTTGACGTGCTGAGAGCTGGTAGCTGTGTGTAGCTGCCAACCGTCAAACGGTTCCTCCAGCCAGCACAGGAACCACAAAAATGTGGGACTTTTTGCAGCGTTATGTACAGTACGTTTAGCTTAGACCACACTGTCAATTACAGGGCAGGATAACATATGGAAGGGAAAGACGCGATGGAGGCTGAGTCATCTGTCTCTCCTTGAATTAAGTCTAATTTGAGATGTCATCTCTGAATCATTCATGTGTTCTTCAATTATGAGGTAAATGAGGTAATGTCTCATATCATGAAGTTCAAACTGTCGATCTTAGAAAGACTTATTCATAAGAAATTGCTTACGAGGGACTTTATGCATGTGATTTCTAATTAAATTATGATTTATGTCTCTGCAATATACACTGGTTACAAATTCTCTGTCTGAGATTAAAGCTATTGTATGATAAATGGAAATCAGTTTTAAGATGTGAACCTGCCTGCTATCATTTCCCACAGGGCGCTCATCGTGCTTCAACAAGCTCATTGTTCTGTGAAATGTTGCACAACTTTTCATTCTGAACACAAAGTTGGATTTTTTAATTCATGCTTCCAATATTAGAGAGACTATGTCTCCATATCTTTACTTTTCCTGTCAAACAATCTCATCACAGCAAGTAAATATTTAAAATTTACAATATTCAAACGTAAGTAACATAACTCGTTTGTTTATCTATAAATAGAAATGGAAAGATTACTTTTCTATCTTAATGCTAAGCTAAGCTAATCCAGCTCTGTACATAATGCACAGGCATGATAGAGGTATTAGTCTTCTCATCCAACTCTTGAAAAGAAAGCAAAATATACTTGTTTCAATAACGATTTGTCCCAAAATGTTGAACTAGTGCTGAAGTAAAGAGAAGAATAATTTCAGGAGTTTAACACACTGACACAGTTGAATACTAACATTATGGTTTGGCTCTGGTTATTATCTATGGAAGAGTCAAAAATGTATTTGAGTTTAAAGTTGAAAAAAAAGAGAGAGACAGAGAGGATGAAGTCAAGAGTTGTTCTTTAAACACTGAACTCAAATAAATGTTTGACTTTTGGCCCTGACCTGTGACACTGACCTGTGACAGTCGTGCCACACCCACGAGTGTCTGCCAGCTTTGGGCCGGAAGTCAGACTGGCCATTGTTGTGGATCTGAGAGGAGAAGCGCAGCAGGCGGCGGTAGGAGTTGGCCGGCACCTGAGCGGAGGTGGAGGACAGGCAGTTCTCCTCGTATGCACACTGCAGCATGAACATGGGCCTGTCCTCCATGTAGGTGGTCTGCTCCACCACGTGAGGGTTCAACACCAGGTCTGGAGCCGCTGTGGACAGGAGGATCAGAGGAAAGAGAAACCCACAGAGACAAAACAGATTTAGAAACAGAGAAACGAAAACCCTGGCATGTGTCGAGTAAATGAGTAGTTTCTGCTTCAGGTTGCAGAGCCCTCTGCTGATTCACTTATGCAAACATTTAGAGCTTCACCAGAAGAAGAAATCATTTTATTTGTTGAATTAAAACTCAATGTGCAGAGCAAAAGAGTGAATGTGTCAACTAACAGTATAATTCAAATGTCAAAGTATAATCAAAAGCATAAATGATTTATTTTCTTACATGACCATACTTCTTAAAAGGGCAGCAGACAAACTTTACATATGAATGTGGCTGTCTTACTCTCAGAGCAGGAGACTCCAGCAGCGTTGCGTCCGCCTCCTTTGGGGCAGCTGAGGTGGGCTCCGTGGTGCAGGCAGTGGGACAGAGACATCTCAGTACCAGAGCAGCGAATGCCGCTCATCACCACAGCGTCTGCGCTCACCTCTCCCGGCCAATACCACGTCTCCTGTTGTGAAAACATGAGCCATGGTTCACAGCTGACATTAGGGTGACATCCACATATGCAAAAGATTTCAGCACTCTCTGTACTTAGAGGGTGTTGTAGCTCCTCTGTTGATAAATGAGATCAAATCAATCATGGATAACTCCACTCTCAACTCTCAACTGAATCACCACAATTGCCTTTTTCCACCTAAAACACAGCTCTCGTCTCCACCCATCAGTCTCCTCATCTGCTGCTGAAACCTCGACCCACGCCTCACTCCAGAACTCTGCTCACCCAGTCCCACTCCTGTGACCACATCACCCAGAGACTCCTCTGACTCCCTGTCACACAAAACGATCCAATCCAAAGTCCTTCTCCTAACTCACGAAGCCTTATTAAGACCTGCTCCACCACCACACTCTGTCCCGCAGCCTCCGCTCCATCAGTGCACGGTGTACAGTTTTAAGCATGTACAAGGGAATATTATTTACATTCATTTTTTCAATTCAGTGTTGTTTCTATAGCACCAAGTGATGCAGACGTTATCTCATGACACTTCCCATACAGAGCAGGTACTGACTGTACTCTTTATAATGTTGTACAGAGACTCAGAACATCCCACCTGGAGGTATAGAGGTCATGCACTTTGTGATTTATTTTCAGTTTTCTCTTTATTACACATTGAATTTATATTGTTTTTAAGCTATGCATCTCTTACATGTACATGCAGGCTGATTCATGACGATTGCAAAGCCTCTTTTCTTGCTATGTATTTCCTGGTTTGGGCAGTCATGTCTATCTTTTTCCATCCACTTCCACACTCCACCTGTGATATAATGCAGTTACTTTAGTGCCAAAATGAATTTTTACTATATGATGCCAAACTGTCAGAGAGTAAAGAAGAGCTCACTGCAAACTGAACTTCCTCTGTGCTTCCACGAATTTGTCATGAAGAAAGGCGATTCTCCACTCTGACCACTAGATGGCAGACTCTATCAGTTTACAGCATTATGGATGGATTTTAGGTGTGTGGGTTGTGCAATGTTATATTCACGTCTTTAATATATTAATGAAGAAAAGTAAATGTAAACCTGACATCCTATCATCATATAGAAACATTATTTAACACTTTCCCTGCTCTGCTCTTCATTCCACAGCTCTGTGTATACTTTGAAAAGGAGAGGAGCGGCCTCAGTGAGAATAATGGAAGTATACGGCTGTCAACATTAAAAGAAAAATCATTTAATTCACTTTGTTTTCAATTTTTATGCACGCAAGATATGACAAAATCAAATCAAATAGACAGTACATGTAATCATAACACAGTCATGCTGATAATAAAACAATGTGACTAACCTAACCTACATGAATTAAACTGCAACCTGCTTTAGCATTTCAATTTGAATTATGTCCTGATTGTTTCAATTGACAAGAAAAAAAAAAAAGTTCTGTGAAATCAACCATGAACAAGAATATTTGATTTCCTGTTCATTAGAAAACAGCTCATAAGTCAAATACAAATGCAGAAGTGCACAATAAGAGTCTGTGTCAATGCCACCAAGACTGAGAGCTCTACATTATTTCATTTATTGGTTTTCCACAATTTCACGTATAATGTTTTTCAGCAGCTAAAATTGAAGATGTCCACTTTATATTATACTGATATTTCATGCAGTCTTCCAGAACAAAATCATTGTTTCACTCGTTACTTTTACAGATGGGACTGTTGACATCTGATCTCAGGAACTCACATGGCTCCTGAAAGGAAATCCTAAACTACACAAGTGAGCGCAAACACTGTGTTTGACCACTTTGATACTAAAACAGAAATGTCAGAGTCAGCCTGTGACTCAGTGCAGTTCTGGGGTTTATGTGACACTGTGTGTGTGTGTGTGTGTGTGTGTGTGTGTGTGTGTGTGTGTGTGTGTCAGTATAAACCTGTCCTTAACCCCCTTAAAGAAGACCAGAACCTGACTGGCTGTTAATTTATGTTGACACCTTGTAGGAGACGGGCACAATAAAATATGAGAAAACCCCTTCAGAGCAGAAGAGGACTCTGAAACCAACCCCACACCCTGCTGCACCATGCACTGTGTATTTAGAAACTTGGAAGAGTTTTCACTGGCTTGCTAAGTGGACATGGTAGATACCAGTGACCCTCTCCATTCAGGGAACAGTTCTCACATCACAGCACCAGATGGACCTCTCTGGTCCAGTCAGAACAGAAGGATAAACTTCACTGTTTCTTTCTCTCTCTGTGTTTTTATTTTCTTATCTGAGCAGACTCTGGTCACAGAACGGCGTCCTGACATCCACAGTTTGACTGCATGTCATTTTTACCATCTTCAAAGACTTCAAGTTTACACTGTGCTGCTGTCAGGAGAAGGAACTGCTCCATGGACCGAAAACTTTAACAACTGTGTTTTGAACAAATGTTCAAAACTTCTTACTGAGGCTGTTAATAAAGTTTCATCTTAATTAAATATACATGAATATCCTAGTCTGTCATGGCGCATACTATAAGTTCCTAACCAGAGAAGAACTCTGTCATTCACTCAGTCACTCAGCATAGCTCAGGAATGGGTCGGTGCATGAGCACAGGTAACACTTTATTTTACAGGCCGCATAGTTTCCATTATTTCCTAGCAAATCAGCGGACATGGAGCTATACCATTTGTGGAAAAGTTTGTTTGGATTACCTATAAGGAGGATGACAGACTGACAACGGTTTATAAACTGAGTGACTAACCACACTAAAATAATTGCCTCAGAACATTTCCTCTGTTTTTCCTATAATACTTGACTGCTGACACTCATACCTGGAAAGCGTTGCTAGCGAAGCCCAGGCCCAGCTGTCTGCAGACCACCATGGCCTCCATGGTTCCCCAGCCGTCACTGCACACCGTCCCCCACACCAGAGAGCCGTTCCTTTCCACCAGCACCTCCACGCGGCCTTCATAGGGGTTTCGACCTCCACTCAGACGCAGCTTTGGGCATGAAAATAACAACAGATGTGCCGACTTAAAGGCTGAATACACTTCCCATCCATTTTACTTATACATGAATCGTGATGACATGATATTAATGCACGGAGCTTAAAATGTTGAGGTGAGTTTTTTTTTTTTTTTAATCTAAGATATATTTGGTAGCAGGTAATAAGAAGACATTGCTGCAAAGACAAACACAGCATACATGACAATATATATGAGAGGGCTATCAAATATAATAATATTTTTAATAATAACCAGCTTTTGGAAGAAAAAAACGTGTTACTCAGCGAGGATGTGAGGAAGTGTTTGATTAAACAAAGCTGAGACTCACCGACTCCTGGAAGCCCATAGCAGGAACGTTACATCTCACAGCTGCATCCTCCTCATGGCTGCAACCAAGAGCCTCCTTGTTGAAGAAACACTCTGTGATGGACTTCTCAAATCCAGAGCACTCCACTTCATTCATATGCACCGGGCCCATACCTGGAAGACAGAGACAGAACAAACTGTTTGGAAAGGATTTGTTTTTTGGCTTCACACTGAAACTGAGAGGAGGAAAACAAATGATTATTATGGCTGAGAGATGTCTGCCCTGATTTCATTTCATCTCACCACTTCTGTTTAAATTACAGCTCTGGTAGCCTGCCATCACCAGACTAATCCGCAAATGCCAGAGCAAACAAAACATCAAGAGCTCGGCAAGTGCGCCTGGTTGCCAGGCCACAGCTCGTGTAGAATCTACAACTTTGAAAGAATAGTTCAATATTTGGGAAAATCTGCTTATTAACATGTGAACATCAATACGATTAATATGAAGCCAGCAGCAGATCGTCTTAGCTTAGCATTAAGACTGGAAACAAGGTAAACAGCTGGTTTGGCTTTGCCCAAAGTTGAAAAAAATCTGCCTACCAGTGCCATCATCACCAACAACACATAACTCATACACATCTCTGCATATAGCCACATAGCATGTAATTTATACTTCAGTGTCTGCACATAATAAACAAGATATAACATGTTCCTTTGTAAACTTTTTAATGGAGTCTTTGGACAGAGCCAGGCTAGCAGTTTTCCCATGTTTCCAGGTGTTATGCTAAGCTAACCTAAGTAAGCTAACTAGCTGCTGACTGTTGATTCATATTTCAAATTTCAAATCATGATAGAAAATTTTGATTTTGAAAAAGGAACATCCCCTCTGTTTCAACATTTTCCACGTCCCTGTTGTCAGTATGTCGACCTCGTGTTCAGAAGGAGCATGTGGTGTTGGATTGGCTCCCTGGAAAATCCTTTAGGGCTTTAACACACTGTATAACACAGAGTAGATATCTGCTGAGTGTGTCATTTAGTGGCACATTTTAGTTGGGTGGGGGGTTCTTAACTTCCAAACCTGCAGTAAAACTCTCCATGCAGCCAACAATATAAGTCTGCTGGTGCATTCTGGGAAGAAAACCCTCAGTGGAGACAATAAAGTGAGTGTGCTCAGAGTGAAGACCTGCATTAGAAAATAACTATACAGTACAGGAAGGAGGTCTTCTTCTGGTTCTATCACAAACCCTCAGGAAGTACACGCTTTGTCTTGTATATTTCAAAATAAAACATTTACCCATTTCACAAGTGACAAAGAATCAAAGGGCAATTCCAGTTTACAGCTTAGGGATCCAAATTTGTATTTGAACAACAGTTCAAAAAAGTAATGTGATGTTTCGTTTCCACAAACCCACAGAGAATTATCACCACACTCACACTATACATTGTGTTTTAGCATTTTTAGTACACTGTTTTGGTTCACTGCAGCTGCAACAAAAAAAGCTCTCAGAAGCTAAATGCACACGACCTGCTGAGCAGCACACACTAGCTGGTGAACATATTCAGAGCCAGATATTTCACTCAGGAGTTGATGGAAACCAAAACAGAGCTAAAAGTGGTGAGAGTATTGGAATAACAGTTAATATATTCATTGAATAGATGGGAGTGTCAGGGTTGTGTTTGCAGATTGCAGCGTAAATGTAAAAGAACATATTCTGTGTCTTTGCAGAGATCAGTCAAATCCAAATGACAAGCTACATTTGATGTCACAGCATGGGGACAGAGAGTAAAGGAGTAGAGACACTGTTCTCTACAGGCTCTGTCCACAGTCCAGCTGAGCGGGGCTTGCCTCATCTCTGTTTTCCTCTTGCAGTGCACAGCATATGTTGTAAATTGAAAACAAAGACATTCATCTTCATACAGTATATCCTTGCAGAAAGATATCTCAGCTCAGGAAAGAATTCCCATCCTCACTGAACTGTTCCACCCAGTAAAATCTCTTTTATCATCAGGTCTGTGAGTTCATGATGCCACTCTGCTCGGTGGCAGACAGAGGTTGTATAAGGAGAAAAACCTAAAAGATAGAATTACAGCCTGAAATATTTGGGATATGTGGTTTTGCTACACAGTCATAACCTTCCATCCTGTGCCATGTCGGCAATATACATGTACAGTTGTTCCAAAGATAAAGACTGTCATTCTGAGCTCATTGGCATGAGACTGTGTCAGGTCTACTGTGTATTTACTCCAGGCTGGTTTTCAGGTTTGTTTTTCTGGGCATGAGCATTTCTCTTTGCTTTTCCTCCTGATGCATTACACAGCAGAGCAGAAGTCTAGCTTAGATTAGGCTTCTTTTTAATTCATTCAGCATTCCCTTGGAAATCCTTAAATGTTCCTTTCCTCTGAGTCATCTCTTCTGAATGTGCAGCAAGGAGCACCTGGAAAAAGACTTCTCTTGCATAAACAACAATGAAAACGTAGAAACCACGTACCTTGTCCCAGGCGACCTCCAGACAGGGCTTCTTTGGCCGTACCGAAGCCCAGTTCTCGACACACTACGGTGGCAGACAGCAGGCTCCAGTTGTCATCACATATGGTGCCCCACTCTCCGTTTTTCAACACCTCCACTCTGCCCTCGCCTACGATGGCCCCACCACGAAGGCGAACCAACGGTTGCTGCAGAGGAAAAAACAGACACAGCGAAAAAGACGTCAGTGTAAAATGTTCAAATTCTCAAACCACATATTTAGGTTCGTTCAAAAATAACAGACTCAGCTGAAAGTTTGGAAGCTAAACTTTTCCTTCTCTGTGACGAGAAAGCTGAGGCAGCAGGCTGGGTGGCTTCATGTTTATAGAACATGCTATCATTGTGGTCCTCCCATTAACTGTTTGGACAAACTTGAAGTGTGAAGTAAACACATTAGTAGCACAGTTTAATCGGACTTATTGCTATTTATGTTCACAAAGTAAAGCCCAGACATCCGGATGAACATCCTTTTTCCAGCTTCAGTTCACCGTTCACAGGGTGGCACTAGCATGAGAATCTTGAAGTAGTCAGCATTTAAGAATGTGATACATCATCTCATAAAACAATGGGTGGTGAAAAGTCAGTATCCATTACACCAGGTACATGTATTTCAGACATACAGTGTTTTTAATCGTGTAGTGGTGCCTGGAGAAGTGGATCTTAATTTATGCCTCAAATGTGTGTGTAAAACTAAAACTGCTCTCATATTTAGCTCATCCAGAAATGGTCCGGCAGTATTTCCACATTGTCACATTGTTACAGAGGAAGAGCACATTTTACAATAAATACTGACCCACAGAGTACAAATGCTGCACTTTGAGTGAAGCATTCCTTCCTCCATCCACTCAAGAAAACAGGACTATGCTATGTTAATAGAACTATGTGACGATCACAACTGAATGATGCATCAAAGGTGATGTGTGAGGGCTGACAAACAACCTACGACCAATGGAGGTCACCAGTTAACCTGCATGTCTTTGGACTGTGAGAGGAAGTCGGAGTACCCGGAGAGAACCAATGAAGACACTCCTCCAGGTCTCAGCTGTCTGAGAGGTTCGAACCAGGAACCTTCCATAATACTTGTAATGAATATACCATTGTCTTCAGGAACGTGTCATTATTGTGAAAAAAAAACAAAAAAACAGGATGTTTGATATTAAAATAATACAATGCCAGCTGTATCAACACTGACACTCATCACTTCATTCAGCAAAAATGTCACTGCCTGGTTCCTACTGGACGTTTTGATCACTGAAACATGCCAAAATAAAGACGAAGAAATTGTTAATATTAATGTTGCAAGTCGCAGCCTGCATGTTGCAAATGAGGTGAACTGGTTAGAAATCTCTGCTACTATTTTAAATCTTATTTTAACAGTTAATGATGAATACAACAGAATAATGCACAGATCAACAAATATTGAAACCATTTTTAATTGCTACCCTGATGTGAATAAAGAAAATACACCAAAAAGATGATGATTGAAATTTGAGATATAAAGATTCAGCATGCTAACTGTCATATTATAAGTGAGAGAAGATAACAAACCAACAGGATCTGAGGGTATATTGTCTTTAATGTACTTTCACAGCAGCTATCAGGTAGCTTGATCAGGCAGGAGCTGTCGGCTCTGTTCTTCTATCTGTCTACTTTTAGGATCAAACTGCTGCGAGTCATCACTGCTACCATGTGTGTTGGAGGATTTGGGACGTGATGTCAGGCACGGCACTCTCTGTCCTGTATTCAGCTGACAGAGAGCAGACGAGCACGAAGCTCACATTAGAATGTGGACGGAGTCATGCAGACAGTCACGTCGGCTTTGTGGTGCTGAAAATATTGATAGTATTTCCTTGTTTACAGGCTTTCATGAACCTTTAACCATAAAAGAAAAAAATGTCTTTTTGTTATCTGCTGTGGGTTTGAGCCCTTTTTTTACCCACTCGGGAGGTCAAAGGTCAGGAGAGGTAGTGAAGGTTCAGGTCAAAAAAAGGTTTGAAATTGAAATTTGGTTGAAACAGTTTTGGTCAAAGTCTCTGCGCCTCACACAGTCATGCATATGTAAATGTCTTGCTTTGCACACATGCATTACATAGCCAATAATGTGACCACCCCAGCATTACACCCACATGTGACTGCTGAACAGGTCAGAATCATGGCCATAATGTGCTGTTAGAACAGCCTCCACTCTTCTGGTTTTAGGCTTTCCACTTTGGATCGTGGCTGCAGGGATTTGCTCCCATTCAGCCACAAGAGCAGCCGTGAGGTCAGACAGGGATGTTGGGCGACCAGGTCTGGCTCTGAGGTAGCGTTACTGTGTTGGATGATGTTCTGACTGAGATAAGCATTTCTTTAAGGACCTGGCTCTGAATGACAGCGATGTAATATTCCTGAAAGTCCCAATGGTTTAAGGGTCATGAGACTCACCCAGTATTCACAGCACCACAAAGCTGACATGAATTTCTGTCTGAACGACTCCATCCACATTCTAAAGTGAGCTTCGAGCTTGCCTGCTCTCTGTCAGCTGAATGCTGGACAGGGAGTGGTGTGGCTGACATCACATCCCAGATCTTCCAACATGATCCACTGATCCTAAAAGCAGATATTTAAGAATAAAGCGGACACCTGTCTGATAAAACTACCTGATAGCTGCTGTGAAAGTACATTAAAGACCTACATAACGATGCATGTTAAAGACAATATACCCTCAGATCATATTATTTCCTCTCTTTGTTGAATCTTGATATTCCTGAATTTATGGATTATAATTTTGGTGTATTTTCTTTGTTAACATTAGGATGAAAATTAAAGATTATTTCAGAATTTGTTGATCTGTGCATTATTTGGTTTTATTTATTTATTTAATTATTTAGTCTGTAAAATAATTCAAGTAAAATATTACTGATGTAACACTTAAAAAAAACTGAGATTATGAAGTCAGCCACTTCAGATTAAGAAATGAAACAATATGATATGTCTTAAAATAATCCCAACCCTGTTACCAATTACCGGCCAATTTCTACTTTACCTTGCTCTTGGAAAAGAGTGCAAGAGTGTTCAAATGATACAGTGACTGTGCAGTATAAAAACCCCTCAACATACATGACTCATTTACAACTTAAAGGCAGAATCTCCAAAGTTATGGACAATATGTTTGCAGTAGGTATATTCTTTATGATTTAAGGCTTTTGCAACAATACATCATAAATTTCGCATTCCAAACTTTATTGTTACGCCTTTCAGGACAATGTCATCACCTGGGTAAGTGACTCCCTTAAGAACAAAGACTAATATGTATCTCAGAATCAAGCCACAGTGTGAAGTGCCTCAGGGATTTATTCTGGGGCCACTTCCATTTCTCTCCACACAAATGATTTTTTTTGGATGTTTAATTCTAGAGTGCCCATAATTTTCACTCATGATACCAATATTGTTATATCACAAGCAAAATTTGTTCCTTGACTAGAAAAGTCAGTGGTGCTCAGTGTCATCAGAAACAGACGTTGCGTCATGCGACACTTCAGAGGAAGGACGTCTCATTTCTCTAAAAACAAACATATTTCCTTGTTCCTTCTCCCCTCACAGAAAGATGCAAGTGAGGAAGATGTTTATGCAGAGGTTTGGGATGCACCGTTTTTTCAGTGCCACTTCATCTTGTCAGTCTGTGTCAGGCGTTCCAGTCCTTTCCCCAGTGTTTCCTAGTGTTTTTGGACTTTCTGCTTGATTTATTGGACTTTGGATTTCTTTCTTGGACTTCCCCCTTTGGATCTGTTTGCCTTTAGGACTGTTTTTCTTGGTTAAGCCTGACTTATCCTGAAGCTTTGTTGTCTTTACACATTTGCCATTAAATCACTGAACTGCATTTATTTCTGCCTCCGAGTTTGCATTTGCATTTCACTATGAAATCAATCACTGTATCCATACACATCATACTGTAACATTGGTTGGGACGGTGCACATGCTGACAACTTTTTTTTTTTCAGTATCTCCAGACTATAACAGGATATTAGTGTCCACATACTTTTGGCCATATAGTGTATTATTTTACAGGTAAAAGTAGCTTTACTGATACAGCACTGAAGTCCCTACGGTTGCCACTGTGAGACAAAGCAGCGTGACAAACATGTCAGGAGGAAAATAATCCAGACCTTCAGGGCAAGTAGCCTCTATGAACTACAACTCATGAACTCAAGCTGAACTTCCACAGTGCTCCTTTAAAGGCTTGTTTGAATGGTAAATAAAAGGAAAGATGTTCAAGTAACTAAATGTGTAAAAACTGCTTCGACGATGCAGTTTCAGTGACTATGCTACAGAGTTTCATGCTTCAGGACATTTGAGGAGAGTAATAGTTAGCTGACACTGGCTGCAGTTCCATGTTTAATCACTCCCTGTCCCAAGAATTTTACCAGGCTGACATTGTGTCATCTTTTAAACCCTGAGATGATCATAATTCATTTTGAAGAGAAATATCTAAAGCAGATACAGCTGCAGTTCACATTGTGACAATAAGTAACAAACATCAGTGTTGGCTGCATGTCGAACCAAAACATTTCATTCTCCTCCCTCCACATCAGACACAGAACTGAACTGAACTGAACCAGTGCAGCCATTTCCCATATCAGCTTTGCAACTCAACTTCAGTTTATCCACGCTGACAGAAGAGTAGTAACAACTTCCTTTTACGGTGAGTCTGAGGTATAACTATCTGTCTTAACTAGTAATTAATTAATAAGACTTCAAATACAATTTCTCAGTTGTTTGACTTACCTCATGTCGGAAGGCCTTCCTGAATCCCGTCATGGATGTCGGGGCAAAGGCTTTACCGGGCACGCAGCTCACTACCACAGGCAACCCTCCACCACAGGTCCCATTAGACTTCAGTGATGCAGCCTGACCCAGTTTACAGCTGGACAAATGGGCTTCATTGCCAGTGCAGTTCACAGAGTAGTCCCAGTATGTGGGCTTTCTCCTGCGAGCAAACATCCTGGACAAACGGGGGAGAAGGAAAGAGAGAGATTAATAAAGTTTTTAGTGTATCAAACAGATATGAGCTTCCAGAAAAAAACATGCACTAATCCAATGACCATGTGCAATGTGGGAGATGTTATTAGTGATGCGAATTCTCACCAGACACAGCCTTTAAGTGTCTGTTATTCTGAAGTTTATGACCTGCAGCTTTAAAGGTGGGTTCAGTCTAATCCAGCTCATCCTCATTTTGTCAAAAAACAAAGCTCTAATAAACTGAAAGCATGTGAACTGCCCACCACTAAACAGATGGCAGACAGACAAAGTTAGCTTGTGGTATAATTATTAAAAAGTGTGTTGCTGACACCAAGCAGCAAAAAAAGAAAAGAGAAAGTCTGTACTCTTTTCTAAATTCATTTTAATACAAATATTCACTTCAGTGTAGGTACACTAAAACTTCATCATTGGACTGAACCTGCAGTTGAATTTGAAATGAATAGCCTACATTCATTTAAATTGAACGTATTAGTATTATCAGAATATTAAATTTTGACACACACAAGAAATAACTAGACAAGGGCACAGACATCAGCATATTGTATAAATAATGCCAAAAGTGAAAGGTTAGCTAACAGCTAGAGAGGTCACAGTCTTCTATATGAACTTGAACAAACTGGGGCTAATGACACTCTTTCAGGCCTGCTGAGCTGCTAATCTCTTCCTCCCCATTTTATTAGTGAGCCCATATTATGTATTTAATGAGCCTCATTTGCAGGACAGGATGTCCTATCCTTGTGTCTCATGTCTGAGGTGCACGTGAAAAAAACAGATTAAAATGGGACGGGCAGCATTTGTTTTTCATTTGGGAGCTGGCAAGTGGAAAGCTACACGCTGGATGCAGTCCAAAGCTCATGTTCTGAGCTGCAGGCAGCTCAGGACTGGCTCTGCTGTCTCCTCCAATTCAATTTGAACCCAGCCGTGATGCATATCAGTGCTGTTCAAATGGAGCCATGATTGAATAAACTGGTGCTGGTGAGGATGTGAAAGTTGACTTCTCACCAAAATCTCTCAGCCTAGTTTAGAATATGTTTACACCCCAGCTGTTCGCCAATAAACTTCAATGTTACTCTACACGGTCGACCTGAAATCAATAATAATGCACACCAATGTGGGTTTTTAATTAAAGGGAAACTCCATCGACTTACTACTCAAGCAGTCTTCTGTGGTTTGTCAAGTCTGAGAAAACTGCATTATGGGAAGTGTAGGAGTGTTCTTGAATCATGAGTTGAGCAGTAATCACCTATATCACTAGATGCCACTAAATCCTACACACTGGACCTTTAAGCCTCCTGTGCGTCTTTGTCACGTTAGCTTAGCATAAGGTTTGAATGTGTGGGAAGGCAGCTAGCCTCTGCCAAAAGAGGACGAATACATCTTCCAGGACTTCCAAAGCTATCTTCTTCCATGTCGTTTGTCTTAGCCAACTTGCTAATGTTAGCTACTGGTAAGTAGTTAAAGCTGAAGTTTTTCCTTTCCATTGTCACCAAGTGCTTGCTCTTGGTGGGAATTGTTGGGTCTCTGTAAAGAGAGTACAGTCTAGACCTGCTCTATATGAAGTGTCATGGGAAATCATCATACATTTTTTTGTGATTTGGTGCTAAATAAATAAAACTGAATTGAAATGAATTGAAAAGTCAAACCCCTAAATTCCACCCGGCACGGCTCGGTGATGTCACAGCTGCAACACTGCTTTGGTCCACACGGCTTCAGATCCCACCAGGAGAGTTTGTGAAGTGGAGCGTTTTGCCCGCCAGACTTTAATAACTTCCATGAGTAAGTATCTATGTAGTTAAATTGTTTCCATTTGTCTGTTTTTTACAACCTGGAATCTGCACAGAGCGTTTTATTTTGAAAATTGACCAGATTCTCTATGCTGTTTCTGTTTCTGTGTCTGACTCCGATGGCTTCAATCTGCTCTGTGCTGCGTGATGCTCTTTTTATCATCTGTCACAGTCCCTCACCTTTCTGGCTGTGCAGTGATCGATCTCTGGTGTGCTGCTTTAAATACACATATTAGTGTCCATGACAATGATTCGCTGGATTCCAACAGAATTTATATGATTATATAACCATTAATATTTCACTGACATCATCTTGTTATAATCATCATCATCACTATTACTACCATCACATTAGTGTCTGTCTTAACACTTAAATAATATTCAAGGATAAAGCCTGGAATACTTGAAAATTGTTCCACACATGTCCATGTTTCATGTTTTATAGACATTTTAATTCTCAAGGTGACTCTGGATAAAGCTAAATACGTGCACACTGCACGTTTCATAAGGTTAAAACGGGAGTAGGCTGACACGTAGATGGAAAGTTATGATGCCTCCATGGTTACCTAAAGCAGAGGAAACTTCCAGTCCAAGCACAGATGGTAAATTCAAGGCTAACCTGTAGAAATGCTGCAGTCAGAATCTAGATTTAACTGTGCTGTTGTGATATTATTGATATAGATGAAAGGAGGTCTGATGAACCCACCTGTCCAGCACAAAACAGCACAGAGACAAAACTATTACCTGGGGAGCATAGAGGAGCATTTAGCAGCAAGCTGGAGCTAAAAGGTGAGTGAATATTGGAGTTCTGCCTCCCCTGAGGCAACAACAACAAACCCACTGGCTCACAGCATTCAACTAGTTGGCCACATTGTTCCAAAACTACCCCAGTTACCCAGGACCACACATATAATAGTGGAATACTCACTTGTAGACTCTGGCATTGTACCTCCTCTCCCCAGGGAAGCCGAACATGCCACAGATGACTCTGCTGCTGAGCTGTGTCCACTCTGTGTTACAAATCTGCTTCCATTTACCGCCATCTTTGACCTCCACATAGCCCTCTGTTACAGGGATCCGCTTACGGTACGATGACAGGATGGCTCGAATGCGCACATCCTCCACTTGAATATCAAGATTCTGTGGATGAAAAATGAAGAAATGTGCTTTAATCACAGAACATATAAAACCCATTTAATCCTAACAACAAATGATGCATGTTTATCTTCTGTGTAATTTACCATTTAACAATGTTCATGTGTTTATGTGTAACTCATTTACAAACATATATATACATAGGAAACATCAGTTTTGCACAGCACCATAAAGATTCTTGTATTTTCATTACTGGCTAAACGGTCGTCTGCAATCTGACGTGATGTAAACAGACTGTACAGAGCATTTCCTGTGTTACATAACATGCAATCAAAGACCCTCACCCCCATCCAGACTGGAAGCTCAGCCACTCAGCTTTGCGAGTTCTGCCTATAAATCTTCTCCAGGTTGCTCAAACAGTTTTACAGTGAATCACCGGCTGCACTGCAACTGTTTCTGGCTTTAAAAGCCAAAGGTAATTAAGGGTTTCCATGGTGACACGTGCAACAGGTTTTAGTGTGTTGCAGTCGGTAAAGAAAAATGCACAATCACAGCATTGTGAGTGCACGTGCATTAGGAGACAATTAAGAAACTGCCATTTCTTTCCAGATGCCTTGTGTCTACATCATTATCGACCACAGAATTGAGCAGTGCAGGCCTTGGGCAGTCCCACACCACTCAGGCAGAACACCAGAAGTTATTTTGTGTTGATGTCCTCAACTTTAATGAGCCCTGTTGCTCAACTTCCACTTTGAGCAATGATATTACCATTTTGTGACATTTTTCCTCTGACTTTTCAAACCCACAGCAGAAAAAAATAGCTACATGTGTATGGCATTTAGAACTTCAGCTACTACAAACTTCACATTTGGAAAACTGTATTGGCTTACAGTGAATTACAAGCGTGCTCAATGCTAACAAGTGTTAGCACTGTCAACATGAACTATTTTCATCATAGAGCAGGTCTATGTGCTACAGAAATTCTGTGAAAGTGTGAAAACACTCAGTGCTTGAAGAAATTCACACAGCACGTATACATATACTGAACGTTAAAAAAGGCTGACTGGATTTCTATAAGACTGTGATGTCGTAACTATACAGTCACCACCCTAAGCCACGCCCCCAAGCACAGCCCATTCGGACCTCCTGTCCAATCTGTTCTTTATTAACAACACAACACCAAGTGTTCAACCTGACACTGAGCGAGCAAGTTACAGGACCAAAAGATGCCAAAGAAACACTGCACAATCACTGGAAGTCAAAATCATTATCAGTTATCAATATCGTATGTTTGTACTGCCTTCCTAAGTTTTGCAGGTTTCCCCTCTGTTATCCTCGGCCTGCTCTGCCTCAGCTCTGTGATTTCATGCTGCAGAGTTTCCTGATGGACAGATAGCTTGACTTGTTGCTAAAGTAGCTTTATTTGTTAGCAACTAAAGTAGCAGCCAGTAGGTAGCAGCTCTCACAAGCGCTGGGTGCTGATAGGCTTCAGGAAGTTGACCAATCAGTGGAAGGTGGGCTTTTAGCGAGGGGGGCCTGAAACAAGCAGGGACTAAAACAGCTTGTGTCAGGCAGAGACTGAACGGAGGGGCTGCATAAAGAGCCAGTATTTGATAAATAACTTTGAGTCATGCAAAGCTTTTATTGTGGAGTCCCAGAATAAAGATACAGAGCTGAAAATTAACATATGTCCCCTTTCAACCAACCAAGAATGATTGATTTATCAATGTAAGCACCCAAGAGACAGTCTGAGTATCTGAGCAAACGTGTGCAGTGTGAGGCTGTCAAAAATCAGCTCAGACTCTTTCCTCTCTGACTTTTGCAGGGATTAAATAAACATTTTCCTCTCCCATAGACCAAACCCACATTCTTGTGCTACGTGACAGTGCAGGCTGAGGGGAGGGAGCTCAGTCTGGCTGGGGGGGGATACGTTGCTTCACTCAACAGATGGGCTGTTACAGACGCCTCTCATATACAGCCAAGAAGAACCTAGACATCAAATAATGAGAAAGTAAGGTTTCCTGAATTGGCATTTGCCTCGGGGGAAGGGCAGATGCCACCAGAGTGAAAACTACAAATCATCAGTCCTTCTATCCTCTGCTATTTTCTCCCAAAGATAACCACATTAATCATTCTGGTCAGAGGCATGAGGTCTGGACTGCCGAGGATATAAAACTGTATAAAGACTGAAATCATGGACATGATAATGACTGGAAATGTGGTGATGGTGACCTTGTCTGGATTTACTGGATATACAGTACATGAGTCAGTGGCAGACATGAACAAGTTAGAGCCAAAGGTTGTGAGGTGGGGTAGCAAGGAAATCCAGACTGTTTACACATTCAACCAAACAGGACACTGGGGTACTGACAAAGATTGTGCCTAAATGTGGAGGCTGAATGTCTGATAAACACAGAAAGAAAACACAGACACCAACTTCCTCCAACATACTGACACCAAATGTTGGTGAGATGAACAACATCCATGCCAAAGCCTTATCTGTGCAGCGACAAAAGAAAAAGTTCAGATGTGTGTGTTTGTAGACAAAATTTGACACTTGACTGCAGAAAAGAACTTCTAATATGTCTTGTTTCAGGACACACTCTGGGGAAGGGGGCCTTTTCCTGAGTCTTTGCTTGTCCAGGAGAAAAACGTGGCACAGATGGAAAAGCCATTAGTGGGATGAGATGTACAAGAGAGATGAAGGAGCCTCAATCTGTTGCAACTCATCTCGGATTCACAGAGGATACTTTGAGGCTGTAATTCACATTTTTCTATCTCCTTCACTGCTTCAGTCCTTAACTCGATTTGGAATGCCACTACACTTCAGTTATATGTAATGTCTTTCTAGACTTTACTGAAGCCACAGGTACAGCCATTCTATCCTAAAACATTGCAGCTGTCATGTAACATTAACGCAGAAAATAAAGGAAACAGTATCTGTAATGAAACTTGTGACTTAATGTGACCTCTAGGTTATACAGAAGCACAACCTCAGTTTCCATTTTTATGCAGATGATACCCAGCTTTTGGTCATTGGCTAAGACTCTGAAAATAACAAAATCTCAAACAGTCTTTTTCCATAACACAGCATTGCAGGAATCTTGATGTCATTTTGATCATAACCTCAGCTTAGACAATAAACTCAATGGTTCAGTCCTGTTTTTCTCACTTGAGAATGATTTCAAAAATTTGATCGTTTCTGTCTGCAAAAAATCTGGAAAATGTGATTCATGCATTCATAACAACTGTAACTCTACTTTCTCTCGCATCAGTAAAAAAAATCCTTCTCTCGTCTCCGGCTCATTCAGAACTCAGCTGTCAGGCTTTTGACTCCAACAAAGAAACAACATGATCACATCACACCTATTCTGGCTACTGCTTGTCTTCAGAGTGGATTTTAAGATCTTGCTGATTACTTTTAAAGCCCTGAGAGGCCTTGTACCGAGTTATTTAGTCAAACTTTTAGTACCCTATGTTCCCTCTCGCGCCCCAAGATCCTCAGTCACTTCATTCCTAGTTGTCCCACAGTCCAAATATATCCACAAAGGTGACAGAGCCTTTGTAGTTAGCGCTCCTAAACTGTGTGACTCTGTGTCAACTTTTAAATCGCTTTTAAAAACTCTTATAAAAGGGCCTTTAGCTGAACTTTTTCTATGTTGCACTTTAATTTTTATTGATTTAATGCTTTTAACCTGTTGCTATTGTTGTTTTGTGGTTTGTTTTATTCTATTGTAAAGCACTTTCTAACTGTGTTTTGAAAGACGCTATATAAATAAAGTTTATTATTATTATTATGAAGTAGTAGTAGCACAGTTAGTAGCACAAGCAGCATTATTGACCCTTTAACCAACGGAGAGCAAAAGAGCAACCTGAACATCTTACAAATGAGCTGAGAGAATGAAGTCAAGAATCGAATGAATAGAAATCATTTTGACTTTCTTAACCAGCTAACTTTGTCTGTCTTCACTCATCTGGTTTGAGCTCAGTGGGACCATCATTTGTTTTTCAACAGGACAATGACCCCAAACACAGCTCCAGGTTATGTAAGAGCTATTTGACCGAGAAGGAGAGTGATGGAGTGCTGGATCACATGACCTGGCCTCAACAATCGCCTGACCTAAACTCACTGAGATGGTTTGAGATGAGTTGGACCGCAGAGTGAAAGAAAAGCAGCCAATAAGCACTCAGTGTATGTGAGAACAGTATCTATGCTCTCTATGCTGTTCTTAGACTTTTTTGATTACCACACAATTCCACATATTACTTGGTGTCTTTAGTGTTCATCTACAATGGATAGAGTAATAGAAAAACTAAAACATTGAAAGAGACAGCTGAGAAACGACCTATGAAGCTTCATATCAGGAAAGCTGTCACTATCTCTTCAGGCTGTTACATAGTGAAGTAATCCTGAATCAATCAATCAAATGTCATGCAATAATCATTCCCTTATTCTGTCTCAAACACTTTTTAATAAAAACAGATCTACACTGTTTGGTATCATAATCGATGATGGAAGTTGCACCATATACTATTTGTTCTTTTTGTTCCTTTTAACTAACTAACCCTTATAGTCCAATAAGCAGGAGGAGGTGGACCATCTGTTCCTGTGAAACACAAACGCATTGTGTGTCGATTAGCCTGTTAGTTAACTCAACTGTTTCTGACAAAAGAAAAAAGACCA
This sequence comes from Sciaenops ocellatus, assembly GCA_033000465.1. NCBI lineage: Eukaryota > Metazoa > Chordata > Actinopteri > Sciaenidae > Sciaenops > Sciaenops ocellatus. The sequence goes on along the minus strand of CP136880.1, from coordinate 27,543,734 downwards.
ATTGACTTAATTCCCTTTATAGAAGGTTGTTGGTGTGTGGACGATTAAAGCTGTGAGACATGGGAACAAAAATCCACATTCTGCTTTGCCTCAGCAGTCTGAAGTCCAAATCACTTGCGAATATTCCAACAGAACATTTTAAAAGAGAATCAACCTTAACAAACCAAATTTACTGTGGTTACCTTAAACTGCTATTTCTGCTTCCTCTCAGTTGGAATAATAACATGTTCAGGTCAGGAACCTGTTTGTTTCACCCCTAAAAAGAATATTTTCTATTGTTCCTATACTGTTTGTCTAAGTGCTTGTTGACTGTCTGTCTGCAAAAAGTTCCAAAATGGTAACCATGAAGGACAGGTTCTTTTTAGCTACACTGGATGAGGGGAAGTCCCTGAAAAAAGGTGTTGTTCCGAGGCCCAAAGGCCCATCGACAATCATAAATCTGGTCATTTCTTTCTCACTTTGGATACAAACCACACATTGAAAACATCTCAAACGTCTAAAGTATTGTTTTGGTTGCTTTCTTGCCCGCAGTCATCTGTGACATCTGTGAAAAAGAATGAACCCATAATAACCCATAGTTTTTAGTTACATAGTACACAACTGCGCTACACTCCACAGTGGAGAAAAGACTACATCTGCCAGAAAAACATAGAGTGTAAGGAGCCGAGGAACATATGTTTCCAATTGAGATCTTCAACAACTCTCTCAGCCAGCAGAAATCACCTCACATCCACAGGCCGATACACTGGGTTCATGTGCAGAGTGGTATTTAGTTCCAAGCCTCTTTCTGAGAACTGTAATGAGCCTGTGGACATTTTCAGGTAGAGTCAAGATCTGGACTTCAAAAATGAATAGCTGTCTAATTAATACGCAGTCTTTCTTGAGAGCTGATTATTCCACCAGCTGCGACACAAATTGCGGATGTTTACAGAATGCAGTGTCACAGTGTGCAGTTCCGCCTACAAAATCCATTAAAAGGGCTTTTGTTAGCAAACTGAAAGCAGATGTTTCACAAAGTCGTGACAAACCATGAAGTGGAGTGTAAATTACAAAGACAATGATTTAATGGAAATAAAATGCTTTTAAAAGTCATTAAAGCTGAAGTTACATGAAAACACGCAGAAAATAAGATACACTCGAGAGTCATTTCAGTGTACGAGGATCAGGCTGGTGGTACTGTGAAAGTTCTTAGCATTGTTGTCTCTTGACAGCAAAGTAAATCAAATCTATTCAAGCTGACAAAGCTGGTGGACAAAACATCAATTGGTCAAGTATCACTTCCAAAATCTGAATAAAGAACGTGATCTGTTTAACCCACATCCACTGACAGTTCAAATATTTTGAGACAACGGTCTATAGCCACACTAGCTGCTCTGTGAGGCTGTAACTGGGCACAACAGTGCATTGAACTGAATGCTAACATCTAACTAACATAACTAACATACTCACATTGACAGTGCTAACATGATGTTTGCAGGTATACTCTTTACCATGTTTGCTGTCTTAATTCAGTTTATTAGCAGACTAGCATCAACTAATTAGTGGTTTTGCAAGAATTTGGTTATAAACCAAAGTGTCAGACAAATGAAAATTCTAACCTGATGTTTGCAAAAAATGAAAAGTTAGGGATCAAACAACTTATTAAAATTCCTGAAGGACATCCATCCAAGAAATGATGACAAAAAATGACAACCAAAATTTCATGGTGGTGCTAGAAGACAGGGTTAATCCAGGAAGATAAATGTGACACAGTGGAAAGCTCCATAAAAAGCTAACAGGTGATAGGACCTCAGATTGGGAATGTTCTGTCAAAGCCAAGAATGAACTTTGATGTTCAGTTTTATGTCTGATTTAAGTATTCTTCTATCAGCACAGATGTGACACATTGTGACAAAGAAAGTAAAAGAAAAGCAGCTTTCCACTCCTCTTCAGCAACACAGATACTTAAATGTGTCAAATCTGTTCTGCACATGAAAACAGTGAGAATAATCAGGACTGACTTCCTTCACACTGATGTATGTTTGTCAGACTTTAAGAGCAGTCTCGATTTTTATTGTCTGATCACAGTAAAACCACCTTTCTCACTTGAACATATAAAAATCCCACTGTCTGTGAAAGCAACCCCGGTCCCGAGTCAGATCCTCCGATTTCACTGATGTCAGATGGAGTGCGTCATTTTAGAGTCTCCGGAGGCTAAATGTCCGCCCGCGCTGCACTGCACTGTGGGAATGTGATGCCTCGAGGTGAAGGCGTTTACATAGCTGCAGAAGCATCTACCAGCTATGTGAAAATTAATTAAATAGTTAAAAGCATTTGAAGACTGTGACACAAAGAGCAGCCGTGTATTAATCCACGTTTCACAGTGCCAACATGCTGAAGGGCTGACAAGGCAATTTATGACACCACACCACAACATGGTCGGAGGTTTACAGGCAGGAAAGTGGAAGATTTGACCATAAGACCTCAGAGGGAAAAAATGACTAAAGAGAGGAAAATAGGAGTTGTAAACTCTGCTTGGGGTGACTTCATGGCTGCTTGTAATCGACTTTGAGAGAGAGGAAGGAGTTAGAATGGAGAGAAAATAATCGGCAGTAAAAGAAGAAAAGAAATAGAGAAAAGAGAAGAGGAGCTTTGTTTCTACTACACCACTACCTGTTCCAGCACGACGGCCACAGATGATTTGTCAGAACAAGAGAGCAAACTGAGAGTAAACTGAGAAATGGGATGTGGCCAGTAGGCCTCAGAGAAGGTTCTTCATTCGTCAAAGAGGAAGACAGGTATGTATGTATATTAGGGGTGCAACGACACGCGAAATTCACGGTTCGGTTTGATACTTTAGTGCCACGGTTCAATATTTTTTCGATACAAAGAGAAATTTCCATGCCTTTTTTAAGTTGTAGTTTATTGAAATTACCAACATTTGTTTCAACTCAAAAGTAGAGTTTTTAAAGTAAATTTCAGGGTCATACGAAAACCAAAGTAGTTCCAAACGGCAGATCTGAAGGATGGTGGAGGATCTTCGATTTCAGGTATATTTAAGGCATTAGCCATGTTGCAACGAGCTAGCTTCGCATGTAGCTTCTGTCAGCTTGGTCTGAATGAATGTGGGAGGCGCAGCTTAGTGGATCTGTGACAATGCAGCCACCGGGTGGCGTATTCAACTGTCTGTTCTATTTTTGACGCTTGACGCGAGCAGCACGCGTCAATTTACACAGACCACCTCAAGCGGGCGGAAGCCAGACACAGAAAAAGCAAAGAGAATCCGGTGGATTTTCAAAATAAAATACCCAGTGCAAACTGCCTGTCGTAAAAACAGACAAAAGCGAAACTAATTAACTACGTAGCATATTTACACAGCATGTTTAGAAGAACATACACCGGGAAAATGGCCAAATCTGAGCAAGTAAACAAAGTCTGGCGGGCTAAACGGGTTTGATGTCGCGTGCAGGACGGACCAAAATCGTTACGCGGCGCGTACGTGACGTGCCAGAGACGTGCAGTGGGGTTTCCAAGGCGGAGTAGTCGAGCGCAGATCCACTGAGCTTTCAGCACAGAGCGCATCATCAGAAGTTGATAAAATAAATATAAAATTGCGTATTGTTCGATGCATAGTGCGTACCGAACCGAGACCACTGTATCGAACGGTTCGATACAGATACATGTATTGTTGCACCCCTAATGTATATGTATGACTTCAACAAGTCTTACAAAAGAATTAGAAGTGTGGACGAGATTTATGTCACATTAAATCACTGATCCTGAAAATGATAGGAATAAATTAAGAAAACTGAGACTGAGACACTGCATATACAGTTGAGCCACTTGACTGAAGTTCAATTTGAGTGTCTATTTATCATAATAATACATTTTTATTGCCACATTTACAGTAACACCATAATATAGCTGAGTGCACAGCACTAGTTGACTTGCTCCATCTATAGAACCTATTTTTATTATGAACTAATCTGCAGATGATGGCCATCACAGCACCTACAGCCAAAGGCGATGTCATCAAATATTGTTTGTTCAATCCACACTTCAAAAGCTACATATTCAGTTTGCTATGAACATCCACAGATGAGACGCTGACTGACAGCATTTTTTAAAAGTACTTTCCATTATTATTATTTGATGGTAGTACACAGTAAAAGGACACTGTTCAGAAAAGTGTGGGGAACACATTGCCTGCTGGAGGTGGAGGTTAGTAATACATAGTATTTCTCACCTGGCTGAGTCCAACATTAGAACCCATTTCTGTCTCTTTTCAAAAGCTTTTGATGACTTATAATTACACCACAAATGGCTACAATTACAATACTCAGCCTTGATTATATCTCTCCAGTTTTTCCTCTCCGCTGAGAGACATTTCTATAATGCTCCATTGTGTAGCCACTCTCCACATCAGTTGACATTTCCCCATAAAGTCAAATGACTAAGAACATTCCCTTTTCACAGGCTGATCCTCAAATGTTTCAAACGTCTGTTTTTGTCCATTTCTGAGTGTTGACTTGAATAAATCAGTGTGAGAAATCTGACTGCATCACTGTTCATCAGGTTTGGAAAAATGAGGCAGCCTGTTGGACCCGTGTGGAACCAGGAACTGCCAACTGCCAAAAACATCACATTTCATAAACCCTGGAATTTCTTCATATTGAAAGTGGTTTGAAATGGAATGTAATGCATGTGCGTGATCACAGGTCAGACCTCAGTAATTCTCTGTACCCGCTTCTGCATAAACTGAAATGTTGAGATTAGGCGGCAGATTTCCTCAAAGCACGACGGGAATAAATAGAAACAGTGGAGAGATGCCACGGTAAATATTCCCGAGATGCAGAAGTGAACACTAGGTGTCAATCTGTGTTGTTTACCATGCAGCTGGCTCAGACACTATGCTAAATATAGAGTCACATGCAGACCTATGCACTACACTGGCCACAAAAGAACAAATTCATGGAACGACATGTTTCTGCAAGTTTACAAGTTGGTCAAAAAAGTGGCACCGGTCAAAATGTGATGAGGACAAAGCAGCCACAGAGAGGACTCATGTCAAAGGTCAGCAACACGTGCATGCAAGGCTTTACGTCCCTCTTAGCTCACTCTCTAGGTATTTCCTCTGTGGTGGACTGGCTGTCCATTGTACTGAGGTTACCATCACCTGAGAAGGCAGTGGTGCCTCTACATGTTGGCTCCTATGGGCACTTTAGAAGTCTACTAATCATCCTGTACCACAAAACCGCCAATGACATTTCATCATGGCTGTACAGTGACTGGGTGAGATTACCACTTCCAGATGATAAGGCGAGGCCTGGCTGTGTGGCAGCAAGGCTCGACTGGTTGTGTTTTATATACTCTGAGGCCACGTGACTTCTTTTAGTGAATGGAAAACCTGAGTCTGATTTTTTTTTTTTTAGCCACTATCCCAGCTTGACTCCAGATGTCTAGACCTCTCCAGCCGTGCTCTCTGGAGGATTGTAATCTCTGCCGTTTGTCTCTGTAAGCCTCTGCACAGGAGTCAGCTAGATGTATCCGCTCCCACAGTGCCACAATTTCAAGTCACGGGGAGTATTATTGTACAATGTGAAAAAACTATTTCCAGGTCAGAGTGAAGTCTAAAGATGATTTTAAATGTCCTCAAGTGATGTCACTTGAGTCAATGCTGGTTGTCTTCTTCAGAAAAGAACTTTTAATTTCTCTGATTCACTGGCTTTCTCACTACTGGCTCTTCCTCATTCTAATTCACTGTCTATGGTGCTCGACCACTGCTGTGTGTCTCTTTCTGTCTCGAACAAACAGACATAAACCAAAGGAAACTTCTTGGTGTCAGACCAAGCCTTAATAAACAGGTAGAGTATCATAGTTTGGTCCATAAACTCCACCTGCATCCAACTTTCCAGTACATGTTGCATGTTTGTTTCTACGTACCCTGCAGCAACATACTCCCACTGCCACAGCCGAAACACAAGCCAAAACCTCGGTTCAGATCAATGTGAACACTTCACTGCGTTTTCACTACAGCTGACTGAATCAGGCCTTAGCTACTAGCACAGCTGAATCTCTTGACTAAACTGTAAGCAATTGTGTTGCATTGTGGGTAAAGTAGTGTAGTGCCAAAGTTTCATGTGGAAGAAAAATGTGTGGAAAAAAAAATATGACATGAATGATTCAGCTGCACTGACTGTCCACTGTGAGTCTGACAGTGTTACATTTCCACCTGTGAGCAGCGTGAACAAGTCTGAACACAAAATGGACATATCATTATCTTTTAAGTTGAACTTGTTAGCAAACACTTCTTAGCAACGCCTATTGACACGTCCAATAGTTATCAAAAACATTATCACTCATTCGGAGTCATATTTCTGAATCTGACTCTTTAGCAGTTAATGATTCCACTCCACATTATCTTCTTGATACCTCAAAGTTTTGGATTTCTATACATACTTTATTATTCCGCACTGTGTGACTATTTGACATGTTGAGACATAATTAAATAAACAAAATTAACTTCCATTAATTTTAAATTTAGTTCGGCAACTTGTACTGCATGAATGTAAATGCAGAAATTATTATTTTTATTAGGAAAAAAACATAAATAACAAAAAAAATAATCAGTTCCATCATAAGACTCTGACCTGTTCATGATTCCTGATCTGTTTGTGAGAGAATGGTGATGCTGCTTGAACAAACTCCGCAACCAGAGGGGGTACATCTGACAGCATCAGGGACCCAATGAATACTTCTACCAATTCAAGCCAAACACAACAACCTCTGAATCCCGCCCGCTGCCTTTGGAAAAGAAAGCTCCACTGAGCTGTCCGCACATGTTTGGAGGGCCGTATTAAAAAATGCTGTATTACTTTTCAAACTCTCGACAGAGACAGAGGAGCAGGTCAGAAAGAGAGACAGAGGCTGAGAATTAGGCCTGGACTGCAGTTTGCTCATAACATTGGAATGTGGCTTCATGAGGCCTGCACAGTGAGCAGAAAGATAACATTCCACTTTTGGTGGCAATTAGCTTGAAGCTTATTGGCCGGCCCAGAATGCAATGCTCAGCATGAGCCTCCCAGTGAACCAGCCAGACAACTCTGACAGTTATGAGGGCAACACCTAACAATTACCAGTTGTTAACTTCATGTTCACTAACACACTTTCACTGCAGGCTATTTAGAAAGGACTGTCATTAAAACAGAGGATGGGTTATTGACTTTAAGTGTACAAGCTGTTTCCAACCGAAGTCAAGGAGAGATTTATTGTGTGAAGTGCTGTTAGGAGTACTAATCCTGTGAAAACTGTGTGTAATGTTTTCTGTTCTGCTTTGTCAAGTCTGAAAGAAAAACTAGTGATGGACTCATATTTATACAGCGCTTATCTGATCTACCGACCACTCAGAGTGCTTTTACAACACTTGTCACATTCACACATTCACACACTGATAGCAGAGCCTGCCATGCTCCTCAGTGGTACACCGCTTCCTATCCAAGGCGCTCACACTGACACTAAGCTCTACCATACAAACACACTCACAGCACAGCCATCAGGAGCAATTTTGGGGTTTAGTGTCTCACTCAAGGACACTCCAACTGGTAGGTACTGGGAATCGAACAAGCCACCCTCTGATTACTAGACCTGCTCTACCACCTGAGCCCCTAATGATGTCATCAGGGTTATCCCAGCTTGGAATCCACAAATTTGTATAGAAAGTCTGCATTACGCACTGGGGGTGTGCTGCTTGAAAGGAGAGTTCCAACAAAAAAAGGGAACTGTAAGATCCAATGGTTTTACACAAGGGAATTAAAGTCAGGATGTCTCCACCTGTGCTGCTTTTTAAATTCTGTTTTTAATCATTCTGTCACAGACGTCATAAAACAGTGAGTTTGATGACATCAGCGATACTGCTGTTCTCCAGCTGCTCCCGTCAGGTGACAGGTATTGTTCGAGCATTGTGACTACTTCCATAATGGTCCAGTCAGCCTTAGCTAAGATTAACAGTGTGCACAATAACAGACACTTATGTCTGAGTGACAAAACTCCATTACTTCAATAGATGGATTGATTGAGTGTGCAAGATTTCAAACACTGCAAGTTTACCTCGACATGGTTGGGCAGGGTGTTGACAAATTTGAATCCTGGGATCCTCTTGTCGCTGCACACCACGCCCACATCTTCAGTGTGTTTGCAGTCTGAAACACCGATCCCGTTGGAGGGACACAGCGCCAAGGTCTTTTCTTTTCCAGTGCAGTGGAGATTATCAAACCAGATGGGTCCTGACCAGACAAAAGAGAAATTCATCAGTGCTTCCAATGAGAGGAATTTTCCCCTTTCATAGTGGAAACAACAAAAGAAAAATAGATTTCTTATGAAGGCTCCAAAAGTTGTGAAGCATTAACCATGAACCAGTTTCCATTGAATAAAAGTACAAATTAATACAAAAATTAGATGTTATATATTTATGTTTATATTTCTCTAACAGTGTTTTATGACACCTACCGTCTCCTTTCCCATATTTTGAGGATGGTGACCATGAGATGGCTTCCACGTAGCTGAGCTCCCTGCACACCACCTGAGCGGCGTGGATAGTGAAGTCATCATCGCAGACAGTGCCCCACTCGCCGTTGTAGAAAACCTCCACGCGGCCCTCGTTGTGTTTCCTCTTATCGCCTGCCAGTCGGAGCTGAATCCTGGGCGTGTCCGGCGCCAGCTGGGGGGCAGTGTACTGTTCCTGTTCTGGGTCAGGGTAGCCCGGTGGGTAGCCGAGGTGTTCATACTGGGCTAGAGCCAGCTCTAATAGCACTAAGAGAATGAGAGTGCAGCAGGGCAGACACTGGGTGGCACTGGGCAGCATTTTGGTTGGAACTGGTGAAAAAATGAAAAGAGAGGAGCACTCCTTAAAATCTCTGGGCAGATATCTCAATCGTTCTTCACAGGGAGTTACCTGGCCGGTAAAATGACCACTCCCAACACTGATTTTGTTGAAACTGGATCAGAGAAAATGCCCTGTGGTTTCCCCTCTGATGTCAACTCTCTGTGATTTACAGAGTTTCCTGATGGACAGTGAAGTAAACTGCTGTCAACTGTAGCTGCTGTTAGCTCATTTAGCAGTAACGTTTCTGCCTGGGACTGTAATCTCAGTGTAGCCTTTGGAGTGCAGTGTCTTGTGTTGTTGACCTTGTTGATGTTTGGCTGTTAGCAAAGTTGTCGACTCGCTAGTTTTTCATCACAAGTAATGTAATCAGAACAAATACTCGAGTACAGCTGAACATATTTACCACAGTGGGATTACACTCTGAAACTGGAGGCACTAAATCACAAAAATACCAAATCTGACATCATGTTGCTTTGAATGGCATCATGTGAAACGGAGGCTCGTAGTGACAAACAAACACAGAATTATAATCTGACCCCGCAGCTCTCTTTAGTTTCATTGTTTTTGGTTTTAGAGCCAACAGATGTACTGTTTTCATTCCATCAACATCATTCCCAGCAGCAGCAGACAGCTGTTCTTCATGAAGCAGCTCTGACAAACCAAGATCTGCCTCCTGTCCGGCACCAGCAGACGAGATTTAGCAACTAGCCGATGAACATAGTGGAGCACTGAGCCACATATTTCTCTCAGGAGTTAGCAGAAAAGAATGTTGGCTAATGTTGCTCTGTGTCTGTTGGCTGTGTAAAAATACTATTGTTTGCACAAGGTGATGATGATATATCAATGATGTGTTCACAGCATGTTAGTCAGAGATCAGTTAATGCAGCTTTAAAGTCAGAATCTGCAAAATCTTTGTTTTTTATTATTTTTGATGCATATTAATTGTGGTCAATTAAAGACACTATCCAAACATGTATTTTTTAAACTACCTTTTAAGAGAGACGGCTGCATCCAGGCTAATGTACTACTGATATATGGGTAGGCCACTACTTGTAGCAAGAGTCAATGGATGTAGAAAACACAACTCAAACTCAATATGACACTGACATTGAAACATGCGGCCATCACAGCCCCAGCATCTAGCCGTTTAGTTGCTGATTGCAACCCCTCACCCTCACTCTCTGCTTCCTAGCATGCAGGAGGCAGAGGAGAGACTCTGGTGGCCATAAAATGTGCCAAAAAGGCTGCATCAAAAGACAGTGTTTATTTTTGTCCTTTCTGAGCTACTGTAGAAACATGGCAGTTCAACATGGTGGACTTTGTGGAAGAGGACCTGCAGCGTCTGTAGATAGAACAAAAGAGTTCTTATTTCTAAAACTAAGCGTTATCATTATTATATTCTATTTTTGCCATATCCTGTAAATCGAGCCCTCTCACTCTGACACATCAGAGTTCTAAATGTTAAAATCTCAAACTCTTGTGCTCTTTTGTCAAAACATCTGCAGGAAGACAGATGATCCTTCAACTGCAGGGTTTCTAGTTTCCTCATCGTAACGTGGCAGTGGTTACACAAGCCAGAAAAAACACACACATTACAGAATGAACAGTTGGAATGAAGCCCACAGCCTCTGGGTCTGCTTACAATGTGTCCAAACAGTGATGTTGTCATTAGAAAAACATGGTTAGCATGTACATCAAAACTAAAGTTCAGCTAAGGAAATGCATACAGAAGTGCACTTTGTCAGCCCGGCAGCTCAAAAAAACAGACGAGCGCTTTCATAATTTCTCAGGCCAAAGACTCCATGACATTCAGAAATGATGAGGACTGGATGGAGCTGCAGACAAAAATCAAATCCAGGATGTTCCGGCAAAATCCTGACTGAACCAGAAACTTTGAAATCTGAAACCTCTGCTGCCCTTTGCTTCAGAAAACCCTGCGACAACATGCTCATTTCAATATTTTAACACTAATGCTATATAGGTGAACTCTCTGTTCAAAAACTCTTCAGAAAGCCAGCTGTTCTTCATTTATGAACCGCTTTCACCTTCATGAGAGGCAGACACACGAGTCCTACCCGCTGCTGCTGCTGCTGCTGCTGCAGAGGGTCTATGCTTTGGTTGAAAAGGTCAAAATATCAGTTTGTGTAATGTCAGCTGCTCTTTTCAAAGCCTTTTCTGAAGCACTCGAAGGAGAGTGTTACTGCACACACACACACACACACACACACACACAGAAGAAATGCACCAAAAAGGTTAGGACTGGACATTTTCTCCCCTTTTTAAAAATCATTTTGACCAATACAAGAAAACAAAGGAGATGATTCATGTGAAGAGGATAGATACAGTGCATGATTAGTTTAATTACTGATTATATTCCTGATCAAGTCATCGTTCAGTCAATTAAATGCCAGAAAACAGTTGAAAGATAATTGAAAAGCCACATGTGTTCAAATCCTCACTGTGAAGGTAATGGAACCAACAGTCTGGGACTTTTGCTTCATAATTAACAACTGATTGATGAACTAATTATTTTAACCCCTGTATGTTTAGACTGCATAAACATATCCTACAATAGAGACATATTTTACAGACTGAGACTGATTCGATCATTTTAGCTCATATTTCATATCACGTCCTTCAAAACACATCAGAACTCAAACACAAAGTAAAGTCTGCAGACTCCACAGCACTTCAAAATCACCATTAGTGACCATCTCTCTCTCTCTCTCTCTCTCACACACACACACACACACACACACAGTATGACAAAGTTGACTTGTTGAACATACTTAAAGTTGAACTTACTTTCTTGTCCCTCCTGAAGCTGCAGTCACAGACAGACTGGAGACTGAAGGAAGTCAGCTGCTCTCTCTCTCTCTCTCTCTCTCTCTCTCTCTCTCAAACTTTCTCTCCTCTCGCTTACACTTAAAGTTTTGGACCGGAGCTGCGTTGGACCCGCCCACTGACGCCCACCTTTATGATGACCTCATCGGAGATGGCCCGGGACGTGGAAATAGCGGATCGGACCTGAACGCAACACTGTTGGACAATGCTGCCTTCAAAGACTGTCGGGAAAAAGTGTAAAAATAGATTAATTAACAACGATTGTGGTTATTGTGTGATGATCCAATTTGGGCTCATTATAAATGAAACGTCAGCATCGTTAGATGACGTGTAGTGATGAACCCACAGCTGCAGTCACATGCAGCTCATTGTTCCCCACAGCTTTACTGTTTTGGCTCACTCTCACTGTTTCATGGTGTTGTGTTACCCCTGCAGAAGGCCGTGCAGCCTGTAATAAACCTACAGTACACTAACAGCCCAGCACTTAACAGCAGACAGACGCAGTCTGCAAACAGCAGGAGAGAAAGGATTAAAAAGTTTCATTCATCAGGTGGCAGAAAATGAAACTCCAAATGAATGCTAACATTGCACTGCATTGCAAGATCAGAGCTCTGTTCAGGTGCCCCAAAGTGTGCTAGAAGTTAATGAACACTGAGGTTTAAATATCGGCTCATGACAACCGTCAGAAGACTTAACAAACTCAGCTTTAAGTTTCAAAAGTCCATTTATAAATTGTAGTTCCACTTTTCTTTATTCTCATTATGCTAACTGTAGTGACACATTACGTCTCTGTAACACTAGAGACTAGAGCACTAGAACTCAGAACTTTCTTTTTGTTTCTAAAGTTGAATGTTTTTTCTCATTTTTTGTATATGTGAGATATGTAGAAGAATCAATTTTATCATTTGACCCACCAGATAAATAATTCTGCACAGTAATTACTTCAGTAGATTTTTTTCTGTATACACAGTGATCCTTAAAAATGAGAAATAAATAAATAAAAATCATGGATATTATTCTAGACATTGAGAAAAAGTGGCTGCTTTTGGCTGGAAGATGATAATTAAACTAATGAAGTGTGTTCTTGTTTTGTCTGCGATGTACTTCAAACACCATCAGACATGTAGTTCAAAGAGACTTTTATTCACTTTTTATGACATTGTCTGTATAATATATCAACATTAATAACAAATAAAAAGTCACCTTTACTATGAATCATGACTATCTGTGTCCATTCTGTCAAATCTCTGCAGGTTAAACCTCATTTACCATTTTATCACCTTCTTCAGAAAGTACATGAAGGCACCTTTGACCCGTTATGGCACTCTTTGGAAGCAGATTTGTACATAATATAATTTAACACAGATTACATAATTGCAGCATATGTTCAGACCTGACCTCGACTCTGCTGCCACCTTGTGTAAAACAGGACATTGTATCTTGCAACTATTTGGCAAACTTTGTGGTGCTTAGTGAAACCAATCCAGCGGTGCAGCTTTGGTAGTGCGTTGGTATTTTGTGAACAGGATGACACATCAAACAGTGACTGATCATGATCAGTGTAAGATGAACTGACTTCATCATTCACCGTTTCATGTGTGTACAGCAGAGTCGTTACAGAGATTGGTCCTGGCTGTCACAACTTAAAAGTGCCTACAGCACCTTTAAGCTCACTAATTGCCTCATTACATCTCATTTGTTCAGTAAAAAGGGCATGTTGTGGTTTTATGGAGGAAGTTACTGTATGTGCTCAACTATTTCTTGGCCAGTAGCTGAACTGGATGTTGGGCAACCTCACAATGAAAACATTATGAAAGTTAAAGGAAGTCACTGGGCCTGGTTAAGAAACCGTGCAGAATATAACCCTCTGTAAAATGACCAGCTGGTGCAATGATCCAACACTGAAATATTTATTGGATAACTACTGGACAGATTGTCATGACATCCACCCTACAGGAAGAACTGTAGGCCACTTTGGTGATTCCTTTCTTTTTATCTAGCTTCATCACCAAGTCAAAATTCTAATTTTTAAACAAAATTATTATTATTAACCAAATATGTGCAGAAGAACGAAGAGCATTAGCCACAGCTGGACTTTGTATCTAGTACTTATTAGATAATGTTAGCATTAAACTAAGATGGTGACATTATAGTAGGGTGACCATATTTTGAGTTCCAAAAAAGAGGACACTCGCCCGGCCTCGAGACACAAATTCAGACAGGCTTCTCAGAGGTTAATGAAGAAAGTACCGTAGTATTCTGTGCAAAGCGCCAGTCAATGTAAGTACACGCTTAATGGTCCCATGAAACAGTGAAGACAGGAAATTTTTATGAATTTATAAAAAAAAAAAAAAAACAGGACAGGATGTAAAAAGTGGACATGTCCGGGCAAAAGATGACGTTTGGTCACCCTACATTATAGCTGTCAAACATCAGCATGTAAGCATTGTGAGTGTGTTAGCACACTGCTAGCATGGCTGTAGACTCTCAATCCTCACACACTTCAGTATCCAGCATCCATCAAACTAGATGTAAAGTCCTCATTAAGCTTTAGATACTGGAAGGCTCATTATTATTATTATTATTATTATTATTATTGTTATTATTATTATTATTATTATTATTATTATTATTACCTTGGGACAGAACCAGGCTAGCAGTTGCCCCCATTTCCTGTCTTGAAGCTAAGCTAAGCTAAACAACTGCTATAAAACATTATTATTTCTACTTTGACTTTCTACCTTTTAGTTTTCTATTTGTATAGATGTTAGCACAGGCTAACTTCTTAACACAGTTATATATTCAATTTCTATGCAAATGTTTGATTCCTCTGCACGTATTTAATTTTTATTAATTTCTCTGCACATATTTAATTTTTCATAGTTTAATTCCTCTGAACTTTTTTAATTTCCCTGCACATATTTAATTTCCATGCAAAAGTCTTCTAACTTCTCTGCAAATGTTCAATATTTAGCACAGGTTTTAATTTAAATTTAGATTTATCTCAGGTTAATTTTAACATATGGCTACTGTGTTATAGGTTAATTCTAATGCATGTTTAATGTATGTTTGCATGCTGCTACTGGATGCTTGAATTTCTCTCGGATCAATAAAGTATCTATCTATACAAATGTGGTATCAGAGGTATTAATCTTCTCATCTAACTTTCTACAAGAAAGCAGATAAACTTATTTTTCCAAATGTCTCAAATCCCCAAACAATAGCAGAATAATGAGTTACAAGTCATCAAGTCCTGCCAGGTTACAACCAAGCAACAGACCTTGTCCACTAGAGCTCTGAATCTACACTCAGTGGTGTCCTACTGTAACCCAAGAAGCCTGCAGTCTGTCCAAAGCTTTTGTCAGTGACATGAGATGTGAGATGTGTTTTGGTGGCTTCACTCACACTGTTCTGTTGAGCCCTGTGATGTACACTTTCACTGTACACTTCCCCTGCGGGGTTTTCTCTACTTCTGTTGCTTGTGGCTTTGGAACACAATGGTTCAGCAATGATTTATTATTCAGGTCAGCTGTGACAACAAAACCCTGGACACAGTGCGTATGGTGGAACAGGAAACATAATCACACCTGTGGCTACCTTGTATGTCCGTTTAGGTTTTGATTATACAGCCAGATTCCATCCCATAGTCGAGGGAAACATTAGCAGACGTTTTGAAAGGATAATGATCCAGAGTGTCACTGCTTGAACTCACTCACAGCACTCAGTACGCGACATGTTTAGAGTTTATTCAGACAGTCTGATTGTTGGTTTCATTGTATTTTTAAGGAAGAAGACGAAAGCGGTTTCCATGGTTTCTAGGAAGTCTTACACATGGCTCACTCCCAGCAGCTGGCACTTAATCTGATGACAGATTCAGATGGTTTATTAATCAACGTGCAGTTATAGCTTGAAAGTTTAAAATAA
The DNA here is from genome assembly GCA_033000465.1 of Sciaenops ocellatus. Taxonomy (NCBI): domain Eukaryota; kingdom Metazoa; phylum Chordata; class Actinopteri; family Sciaenidae; genus Sciaenops; species Sciaenops ocellatus. The sequence goes on along the minus strand of CP136880.1, from coordinate 27,528,106 downwards.
AGAAAGGTGAATATTTTTCTGCAGTTTGCTCAACTTTGGAAAACGGAATCAAGATCGACAGGCAAGCTAAAGTCCTTACGGGAACAATCACTTGTAAAACTTACTATATTCAGACACAAGCTTTAATACCTGCACCCAGATAGAGCTTTACTATATGATGGTGCAGTGCATCATGGGAGAAAAGAGGAAAAATGTCACAGCTTTGATCAAACACATCTTTTTTATTATTTGGCCAAAGAGCAATCTTAAATATAACACCAAATAAATAGTCACATCCACAACAACACAGATCATTGTCACTGTTCAGACAGCTGCTGGCACATTTAACATAGAACGTTTAAAAAATATTTAAGCCACTTCATCATCATCATCATCATGTCTGATGACTGAACTGATTGTATGGATGAGTTTGATGCAGGGGAGCATGTTTTAAATGTCCCTCATTCATTTTCTTCTTGAAACAATGGCTGTGAAAGAGAGTGGACAATGATGGTTATGAAATATTTGATTCAAATAAATTCTCTAATTGTTTTTATTGCATATCAGCTTCACTGATCTTCTCACCGTGTAAGCCGTATCCTCAGGCCTGGAGTCTGGTCGCTGCCATTTAGGGTTGGATAAAATCTTTAGAACAACCAAGCCGAAGGCTACAATCAAAACTCCTAACGTGTTTCCTAACACAGCCTCAGGTGGAAGCTTAGAATATGGCTGAGTTCCATTGCTGTTTCCTTTGCTGTGAGAAAAGCATTTAAAGAAAAATCTGTTTATCTTGAAGGAAAATATGAATACATTAATAAAAAAAAAATTAAAAAAGTGGCACTCACAGAGCAAAGAAGAGTTTCTCGTTGATTCCAGAGATGCAGGCAACGATGCTGAGCGACAGTATGCTGCCTCCAAACCACACATGTACGGGCTTCAGGAGTTTACGCAGTGATATGGGGGAGCAGGGCACGAGGAAAACAGCAAGACCCAACACCCACTGCACGGAAGAATGCACAGACAGACATTCACAGATGCAGAGAACACAAAGCTCAGTCATGTTTCCAAATGAAAACTGAAAGAAAACCGTGCCCACCTTATTGAACCTGACTGATAAATAAAGTTGTATACCTGCATAGCAAAAAGAGCTGTAGCAGCAATTCCAATCCAGCTGTGCAAGGAGTAGAGGTTAGGAGTTTTTTTGGCATTATGGAAGTCAAACACAGCACAAAGCCCTACAACTGATAGGACCAGGGCGAGGAGCATCACTGCAGCGTGCAGCAGCTTCCAGGGGAGTTTATTCTGACCCCAGGTCAGGGGGATGCGGTACAACACAGCTCCTGCAGGGAGGAGGCAACAACAGAACATGCTAAATTCATTTCAACAATGTCTGAATATGTTAAGCTGTATAATTCTGTGGCTCCAGAGAGCACTGAGAAAATAACTCTGATGACCTGATGATGTGTGTGTGTGTGTGTGTGTGTGTGTGTGTGTGTGTGTGTGTGTGTGTGTGTGTGTGTGTGTGTGTGTGTGTGTGTGTGTATGAGAAGCAAATTGTTGCATTTATGGGAAATGTAGGATCTGGTGATACTGTAAGGTCATTGTAACCTGAAGCGTGTTTTTGTGCTTCAAGTCTATTTTCTTTTGTTTCATGTGCAGCTCAGACTGAAGCCTTTTTAAATCATCTCTCATGTATTATTCTTTTGTGGTTCAAGTACGAAATATATGTTAAATGTGAAGGATAAACATGTACTATGAGAGGCCGTTTGAGAAATAATTCAGTCTTGCGCTCACGTTACATCATATTCTCTCACAAACACTACTATAGTCACGCACACTTACTATCATACTCTCTCACAAACACTACTATAGTCACACACACATACTATCATACTCTCTCACAAACACTACTATAGTCACACACACATACTATCATACTCTCTCACAAACACTACTATAGTCACGCACACTTACTATCATACTCTCTCACAAACACTACTATAGTCACGCACACTTACTATCATACTCTCTCACAAACACTAGTCACGCACACTTACTATCATACTCTCTCACAAACACTACTATAGTCATGCACACATGCTACTATAGTCATGCACACTTACTATCATACTCTCTCACAAACACTACTATAGTCATGCACACATGCTAGTATAGTCATGCACACTTACTATCATACTCTCTCACAAACACTACTATATATCATACTCTCTCACAAACACTACTATATATCATACTCTCTCACAAACACTACTATATATCATACTCTCTCACAAACACTACTATATATCATACTCTCTCACAAACACTACTATAGTCATGCACACTTACTATCATACTCTCTCACAAACACTACTATAGTCATGCACACTTACTATCATACTCTCTCACAAACACTACTATAGTCATGCACACATACTACTATAGTCACACACACATACAACTATAGTCATGCACACTTACTATCGTACTCTCTCACAAACACTAGTATAGTCACACACACTTACTATCGTACTCTCTCACAAACACTAGTATAGTCACACACACTTACTATCGTACTCTCTCACAAAGACTACTATAATCATGCACACTTACTATCATACTCTCTCACAAACACTACTATAGTCACACACACTTACTATCATACTCTCTCACAAACACTACTATAGTCACGCACACATACTACTATAGTCACGCACATTTACTATCATACTCTCACAAACACTACTATAGTCACGCACGCATACTACTATAGTCACGCACACTTACTATCATACTCTCACAAACACTACTATAGTCACGCACGCATACTACTATAGTCACGAACACTTACTATCATACTCTCTCACAAACACTACTATAGTCATGCACACATACTACTATAGTCACGCACACTTACTATCGTACTCTCTCACAAACACTACTATAGTCATGCACACTTACTATCGTACTGTCTCACAAACACTACTATAGTCATGCACACTTACTATCATACTCTCTCACAAACACTACTATAGTCATGCACACATACTACTATAGTCACGCACACTTACCATCGTACTCTCTCACAAACACTACTATAGTCACACACACTTACTATCGTACTCTCTCACAAACACTACTATAGTCATGCACACATACTACTATAGGTACGCACACTTACCATCGTACTCTCTCACAAACACTACTATAGTCACGCACACTTACTATCGTACTGTCTCACAAACACTACTATAGTCACGCACACTTACTATCGTACTCTCTCACAAACACTACTATAGTCACGCACACTTACTATCGTACTGTCTCACAAACACTACTATAGTCATGCACACATACTACGGCAGCAGCCCCATCAGTTTGAGATCAAATTATCCAGGAGAAAGAGTAATGTTATGGTGACCGCGCTGCTGAAATGAAAATACCAGCCTCTAATAATATGGTCAGTTAAGATGACATAATGTTCTCTGAATAGCTGGAACAATCTCCCATGTAATGTCAGGATCAGGATGTCATGTCACAAAGTGAACGATGTAATAAAAAGTTGACAGTCATCATGTACATATGTAGTTATCCCACAACAATCAAGCAGCCAGAGATCTTTCTCTACATCAAAAAACATGAACAGGATCTTCTTTTTCTTTGTTGTCCAGCAGGAAGTTATCATTCTATTTCAGTGCCCAACACAGCTTCAAATATGTGGAACAGGATTTAAGAGAAGTAACGTGTGAAACTAGTCTGTATCTTTACAGACCTTAAATTAATGTACACTTAAAATTCAGTTTCTGCTGGTCAATGTATAACATGTGATCATTTATCTTAATGGAATTATTCCCGATCTCAGTTCGAGTCATATAGTAATAGTATCTGCCCATACATTTTCATAGAAAATACAGGTGCACAGTGAGAACTTAAAGTACGCTGCAGTTATTAATTTCAATCCAATGTGTGAGAACTGAATAGCCTGATTTGAGTTTTAAGTGGAATCTGTGCTGTAATCTTTTTGGCCTTGTTTCTGTCTCAAGGAAATTTCTCTCTACTCAACGTGTTTCGCCTGAGTTACCTGAATAAACTGTTGAGTGTTTATTATCCTCCTCTCTGCATCGATTTGCACAGACTATATTAATAAATTACTCTCGATAGCTTTTTGCTCACAGATACACACAGTGGAGAGTCGACTGCAGCTACATTGAAAAGCTTTGTGAGTGACACCAGCTGTGTGACAGAGGACATAAAACAAAGGTTTGGATCAGTTCGATACAGCCAATAATGACCTTTAAGGTTAGATGGTGAACTCCTCAGTGTGTGCATGACATGTTACACTTACCCTCCATCTGAATGCATCCAAACAGAGGCAGACAGCAGCCGTTAGTACAGCAAATACCATGGTGGAGATACATTAAAGTTTCTTGATGAACACCTTCTTTCATTTGATGCTATTTTGCTTTACATCAGACAAGACTGCAATCACTGAGGTGTGGCACTTCAAGCAAAACAGTCACTGTGGACATTACCTCACATTTATGCTGCATTAAATTACACACTGGGTCTCTACAGAACCTGTAATGTGTAATTACCTTAATGCAGTCTGACTGTCAGATGAAAGAACAGAAGTGAGAAACAGAAGTGAAACTGTGTGGGATCCAGATTTGAGAAAGCCACTCACCGTTGCCGTATAGCACGACCAGACCTGTTACCATCAGGACGGGGTGCCAGTTGAACTGCATGGGTGAGCCGTCCCAGGCGAAGCCACCGCGCCACTGTTTGTTCCACAGACACACACACACCACGCAGGCCACGCCGAGGCCCAGGCACAGCAGGAAGCATACGTAGAAGCTCACAATGGACCTCATCCTGAAGAGAACTGTCGGCTAAACCAATTCAAATATACGGTACACATGGATTATGAAAGGACGTCCAAGAGACTGGACACAGTGAACACAACAAATAATGTTATATGGTACCTAAATATCAAAAATATTTGCACGTCACTCAAATCTACCGAGTGTTAACTTTAACTGAATCAATGTTAGACCCGTTCTTGCCCATCATTTGTATTTGCAACAAATAAAACAAGCAGCAAACTGCGAATCGAATTGAATGTATGATGAAATTAAATGAAATTAAAAAAAGGAACACCAAACAATGAACTGAATTTCACTCCATCATAACTTGACTTCAAAAATAAAAAGACTACAGAGCTTTTCATCATCAGAGATGTACAGTAGGGTTGTCTTACCTCGTCTACAGCTGCTCTGACACTCACAACACTTCCTGCTCCACAGCACTGATGTGAACACACCTCATGCAAGAGTTATTGTTTCATCTCATGACTTTTTTTTTTTTGTTAATACTCACAAAGTTCTCTGGTCTCACTTCGTGTTTCTCTGGCTCAGCTGAAGTCTCACTTCCACATTCAGCTGCACTGTGGTGGATGATGAGGGGGAAGCAGTCAGAGGTGGAGGAACAGCTGGGACATGGAGGGCTGGCAGGCTGCATCTGCTGCATCTGCTGCCCGCACACACCAAGAGAAGGAAAGTGAGAGTGGGGACATGATGAGAGCAAACCACACACACCATCCTGTCCTCAGTACAATGACACGACCTGACTCACAAACTCTTTGTTTTTTTATTTTAAACGTATATTTTAAAAGTTCACGTCATAAAACGTCACATCATAATTAAGTGAATTGAAAGTGTGAAGTCATTTACAGGGGTTTTAAATGTCCTTCATGTCTCTCTTCTCTTCTTCGTGTGTTTCAGTGCAGTACGGAGGAAAGTTAAGCAGCTTACACACAAAGTCACGATATGTCGCGTGTCGTGTGCCTCATATTCAAACAGTCCACATCTCTGACGACAAACACGATGTCGGCGATATCTGCGTTTAAACCGCTGACATTAAAATGCTTTTTATGTCAGGAAGAGATATTTACCTAACCCATTTCCTTATTGACACCGCAATGCCTTGTGGGTAATGGTGTTTCACCTGTCACTACGCCAGCCCGCTGCAGACACTCACAGTCAACGCCTTGTCATCGTGATTCTGTAACAGACCTTTTCCACAGCAGCCATGTTGACATGAAATAGTAGTTAAACACAGGTGTTACTAATGATACTAACTAAGGTTCCGTTCCATTTAGGTCAAACTGAGTCAGGGTGCTGCTGTGGAGCACGTAGACTCACTGGAAAGTCTCTGCTGCAGGGGTGTCCAAACTTCTTTTAAAGAGGGACAGATTTGACATTGTGAAGATGCCCGGGGAGCAATACTAACATTTTAAAAATGAAAGAATGAACAATAAGAGTTACATACAAATGCACTGTTCTGTAACAATTTTGTTTTCATTGTCACAATTATCTTTTTTTAAATGACAATGTAACCAAATCTAAGCCAATCAGGCGTGAACAAATCTAAAAAACAGTTCTTTCACATCTGGAGTCAGGTAACAAAGAATACATTGTATGGAATACATTAAACTTGCATGAAGTTGATACAAATCTTAAGATCATGTTCATTCTAAACATGACTTATTATGAGTAATGCAAAGTCTGTTAACATTTAAGTTTAAAACGTGTCACTCTTGCTCTTGTCTTTAACAAAATCATTCAGAAAGTAATATTTTGTGTCACATCTACAGATACATAACACCAGCAGTTATGTCCTTACAGGTTCAAATGCTTCATTATGTCAACCAAAAAAAGCTAAATCTTCCAGCCATACAGTATCTGACAATCCTAGCAGGCCATAAATAATATATTCTAAAAATGAAGCTTTGGGCCGCATGAAATCTGACCACAGGCCGTGATTGGCCCCCGGGCCACACTTTGGACATCCCTGCTCTGCTGCACTAAATGGAACAGAACCTTCATTAGTAGCCTGACCCTACTGTGTCATGTCAGAATGGCTGCTGTGAAAAAGGTCTATTCTCCGATTGGACTTGTTTAAAGTCAGTGTGATTAAAGTTGAAGCTCTGCCCTCCAGTTCTTCTGATGCCGTCAGTCATCAAATCACACCATAAAACACTGATCATCCCAGAGAAAGAATGCCACTGCAGCACTTCTGGAACTAAAACTCAGCAGGGAAAATTAAAATGGAATTTGAGCACAGGCATACAATATTAAAACAAACAATAAAACAAGGGGAATAATGAAATAAGGCAAGAGTAAACTGTAAACTGTACAGCCAATAAACAAGCCTGAGGTTGAATTACTGATAACAAATACTGATGAAGTGGCTCGAGTAACTGCTCTGCCTCGCAGGCTGCATGAAAAAGGAGGAGGATGTCTGCGTGGTGGCTGACCTCTACGCATCTGTTATCTTTCAGCTCCACCTGGAGGCAGTATTGTATGTATTTTGTTTGCTCTATGTGTGTGTGTGTGTGTGTGTGTGTGTGTGTGTGTGTGTGTGTGTGTGTGTGTGTGTTGGTCTCCTCCAGACATTTGACTGCTCTTGCGTCTCTCTGTCTCATGAAAAGCTGCAAACAACAAACTTGTATGTTGAGGTGTTTTTGGTCACACAGTGTTACACAGATATACAGGACACAACACAGGCAAACGAAAAATCAACTTTCCTGTGAAAAGTAACCCATGACCGGCCTATATATAATAATATAATAAAATAATTGAATCCTTAAAAGTAGATCTTAACTCAGGGCTCTTTGTCAATAATTCTCTCAGGGTTAAGTCAAAATGCTCAGTTGGTCATCCAGCATTGACTCATGCTGGGATGTATGCACTTGCAACATAATGGAAAGTTTTTTTGGCCCACATGAGAAATCTGACACATTTAAAGTAGCACACACTCAGAAATACCACAGAATGACTTCTCAGATGTTTTATGCACCAATGTATAAAACAATCATGAATCAATAACATCAGACATACAAGGATAGCATCGAGGCTCATTCCTGTTATATGCTGCACATGTGACTTCTTCACTGTCACAAAATAATGCAAACAATGTCCATACTCCCAGGTTTGCGCTCTTATTTCATATTTGTCCTGTTGTGTTTTTCCTCAGCAGATACAGCGGGTGGTGTCAGCTTTCTTCAGCGTGCATTAGCTGAAGCGCCATAAAGATGATGGTATATTCAAATTAAAACAAGCTTGCCCCAATTGAATCACATTTTGCTGCAATGCTGCAACGGAGGCTTGCTTTTTTCATATCAACCACATTTTGGTTTCAGGTTGAATCATTGATTGTTTGGTGGGAATATTGCAGAAAAACAGCAGTTGATTGGAATCTTTCTCTCAATCTTATATTGTCCATATTTGTAACTAAAGTGAGAACAGTCCCTAACCAATTTGGCGCCCTAGGCAAGATTTTAGGTAGGGGCACCACCTAAAATCTTGCCTAGGGCGCCAAATTGGTCGCTTGCATTGCAGCACTGCCAATTTACATATAAACACACAAGAAACTGAATAACTTTGTCTTTGACATTCATTCATTCATGGGCGCTTTAACACCGATGTAAAGTTTAACACTATGAATACACTTTAGACAATATGAACTGTAACACAACAAACAACCAGCCTTACAACTCTGATATATGAAGGTGTGGAAAATGATTACTACAAGCAGAGCAAACGTTAGTTAACCACATGTCAATAAAAATGTAGACAGATGTAAACTCCTGCTGAACAGATCTAATCTTTGCAAATGACCCTGAGAAATGTAAGGTACATTATTATTTTCCATAACAGCTGTTAGGCCCCTCCATCACATTAACTGACGTTAAAACAAGCTAACGCTATTTATTGATTAACAAACCGTGTTAGGATGAAGTAACTATCGTTCTGCAACAGATAAATCATTTCATGAGTTTTAGTATAAGAAAAGTGAAAGTTGTGGCGCCCCCTGGATGGACGGCGACCTTAGCATTTGCCTATACTTCCTATGCCACGGCCGGCTCTGAGAGAGGACTTCATCTGAGGGAATGTGCATCAATATATTTCTCAAACAGAGGACCTGAGCTCTGTCCTCCAGTGCTGTTCTCTAAAACAGACAAGAATCAAGCAGTCAGTGGGTGTGAGTCTCTGCCTTATATTATCAAAGTCTTTCAGATCCTTTGACAGAATCCTTGAAGTCATCTTTTCAAACGCTTCTCCAAGTCCCCGCTCAGTGTGACCGGCCCCAGCAGCACAGTGCTGAAGGATGACGGTGCTTGTGTAGAGTGGCAGAGTTGGCTGTGTAACACGGTGGGACAGCTTCAGGTTTTTCTTATGGGACATCTGTTAATGTGCTATATTTCCTTTACTCCTTCTTGGATTCCGGCTCAGCATGGACTTTGTCTCACCTGTACTTTCCTGCGGTGCTTTCTCCCTTGATGTGTTCTGAAGACAGAGATACAGAAGTTGCTTGTGTCAAGTCTTCAGTGGCAATCTTTAAAAAACAAACAAACTTGTATGCGTTTTAAAAGTCACAAAAACTTAATGAACAAAATATTCTCAACATGCTAGCACCTCTTTGAGCTAAATGCTAAAAAAAAATGTCAGCTTGCTGATATAGTGTTTACTGTCATTGTCAATATTAATGCCATTCATTTAGCAGGTGTTTAGCGATAAACCAAAGTCGGTAGCTGTTGAGACATTTACTCAGCATTACAAATGTCAATGCCATGCTGGAGGTGGAGGGAAAGTCAGGGGATTACCTAAATGATTATGATTTCCTTTGGCAAACATGAATGTCTGTGTTTCGGAGTCTTGCCTAAGTAAAGTGTGCACTGAGAGTTGAACATTTTAAGAATTTCACTTCCTTTTTTGAGTTGGATCAGAACAATGCCTCTCTCATATCTGATTGCATGGTGTGAAGCCAACAATTCTTTCATTTCCTGTCATCACTTGGTTCTCTTCAGTTCCTGTAGTGACTCACGCTCAGATCTCAAGCTGTAATTTGCAAATATTTACATATTCAAATTTGTCTGTGAATGCGCAGCATGACACCAGACTGAACTGCTGACTTGCAGACTTGTGCTAAGAATGTGTGATTGTAGAGTGTATGAAATACTGACATTTGGGTTATTATGCTGCAGAATAAGTACAATGAACGATTCAGTACTGAAGCAAGACTTAAATCTGTGATGTCATACTGATATACAGCTTGGAGCCAATCTGTTGGCAATGAATAGAAGGCTGACTTTGTGAATCTGAAATTGCCCCCTTTTATTCTGAGGAAGTCATCCTGAATCCTGTCACAGTGACCTTTTCTACCTTTTACAATTTATTCTCTGCAGTTGTACATCAGTATAACAGATTCAGATTAAGGAACAGGGCAGATCTCTCCTAGTTTCTACCAAAGGATGCCATATATTTTACACTCTCCTATAGCTTTACATTTCAGAGCTGAATTTCACTTCTTCACTTAGCTGTCCGGAGTAGTCCTGGAGGCCAAAAAAGAAAGACAGAGACATTTTATTTCCTTCTTACTTGGTCTGAATGGAGTGATCATCATAGCCCTCATCAAAATCAGGCCCCATTCACTCAAAATTGCACATAAGAAGAAGTTAGCACCCTTCGGAACAGCACTTCACATGGATGTGAGGGGAACTGTGTAAGATCATTTTGGAGGAAATCTAATTTATTATTCTTACTTGAATGTAGGTACAATGGTCATTTCAAATCAAATCGAAGGGATGGACCTGAACATTGCCACGTTATAGGTATTGTGTTGTGGCAACGAGAGAAAACCTGAATGTGTTTTCTTCAAAGGCAACAAATAGTAATATCACTGCTGGGTGTCAGTGTGATCCCAGATGCCTTTTGGTTCACAATCACACACGCTTGATGGTTTGGGCCTCTGCCTTAGCTCCAGTCTTTGGCAGCTGTGGTGAGCCAATGGAGCTGTTATCACAGAATGGGAATGGATTCTCTGGAGTGGCAGCTGGGCTTCTTGTGGTCTTACCAATAATCACAGGAAACTGCAGTCAAATCGCTAAAATAGGGGAAAGAAAAGATGCTAATGGAGTCAAAAGGTGTAGGGCATTTCAGTTTGCTGCTGATGGCTTGATACAATTTTAAAGGCACATTAATTGACTATTTGGGGAAACACTGACATATTCTCACCTTCTCAACATGACATGGCAAACGGTGGCTTATTTACACATTAAGTAGATAAAGAGCACCATTAGCATTGATTTGAGCCTCTGTCTGGTCTTTGTTCACCCGATGAATTTAAGCCCAATTTAAGCCTTTTGTGACATGATCCAGTTCCTTTAACTGACTTTAAATAAAATGTCTGTGAAATGATGCCACAGTCAAAGTGTGACTCAGTCATCAAACTCTTGTCCTGTACCACTGTGTTTTCCTGCAGTTGCAGTCATTGCTATATTTTCCTGTGCAGGATCAAACCTGCTGCTTGATGTCTACTACATACAGTATACTATTATTATGATTATAATTATTAATACCTTTATTCATATCTCCATTAGAGGTTAGTTACTTATCATCATTTATCTGTATCTGTATCTCTCTATTTATCCATCTACCTGAATTGTGAACTGAATTGTGAGAAGTCAGGTCAGTGGCTGCTTCCGTCTTTGCGTGTTTGCACCTGAGCACTGTAGCCAACATGCACATTTAATTCATATTTCTTGGGCTATTTGTCTTGGAGCATGCAGTGCATGTTCTCTAGCAGAGGTCAATGTTGCTCCATTGTGCCTGAACGGGGTTTGGTTATAGAGCTGACTGAAGCACAAAGCGAGACATTGAAATTACATTGCCTCTGGGCATAACACTGTACAGTATGATACAAGCATGCTCAGAATAGTAGCTGTACAGAAGATAAAACCATAAGGTTTCAGTGCATTAAATTCTGGCGTGTCATGAATCATATCTATGTTTGAGATCTGACTAACATTGTTTAGACAGTAAATGATTGGTTTCTGATTGAACACCAACATATTCATTTTGGATAATGATAGTCTGATACTTGATGACCCTGACTTTGCTTTTGTTCTGATGTACAGAGAGTGAAAGTGAAAGCTGGTGACATTTAAGATAAGTTTTGATGTTGAGCAACTTGTTTGTTATCTCCTTTGCAGCACCACATTCATCGTGAGTTACTCATACACAGAGAAAAATAAGAAAAACCTCAGGTTTCTTTTCCAGTACTGTAGCCAGGCTGACACAGTTCCATTGAGGTCTCAGTATGACTTTATGAGCATCTTTAATGGTACAATTATAACTATTAGAGACGTAATTCATCACCTCCTGCCCTCAACAGGCACCAATTCATCTTCAGACACAGGAACTTCTGACGTTTGGCGTTATGTAAATAAAATTGAACTGAAAGTTAGAGCAAAAAGAGCAAGTAAAGAGAGATATGATGCCATTGACAGGTGATCAAATAAACAGACTGGGTCAAACAGGGTCTGAACATTGTTAGAAACATTTGAGACGATGTATAGTCACTCACACTTATAACATACTGGAGGTCTAGTTGATTTTTGACAATTTAAGGTGGAAATGTTACATATTATCAGTGTGTTATCGGTGCCACAAGTGGCGATGTTACTGGTTTAACTATATTTCAGGACTGTGGTGGTAGTGCTGCTGTCTGAACAGCCTTTCAGTAGGTCAGCTCCTTTAATGATCAAATAGTGTGGTAGCACCCAGACAAGCTAATGCTACATTTCTAAACATTTCTAAAGCTCAGGTGCAGCAGAGCTTTCTGCTGCAGCCTGGAATAAAACTGCTTAGAGTAAGTGTATCAGAGTAAGTGACCCCACTGCCATATATATACAAGGAGCTGACAGTAGCACCTTTGTATGATCACGGTGACGGTGACATACCAGTGCTTGGGCTGATGCTTAAGATGTCTCTGCTGCAGGGGAACAGACACGCGAGCTTGAGCTTACTCGATGGAAAGATGGCAGAAGGTAAGAGAGCATACCCATACAAACAAATGTACATAGGCACACACATACACACAAAGATAACATGCACGCAGTCTTGACAGCTGGTTTTTGTTACAAGTGTTTGGCACAAGCGGCAAAAGTCAAAAGTGACAGCAAGGCTGAAGTGTCAGCTGAACTGCAGTTTCCCAGTTGTCCACTTGAGGCTGGCTCCAGAATGAGTCAATCTCCATAAGCCCCTGTACTAAACTTCACAGCAGAAATAAACATGTTTACAGCCTGATACAAGAAAATTTCCCCGCTCATGACAACTGTACTGAGGGTGAATTTTTATACAACTCACCTGTTCAAATTATAGTAAGGCTTATTATGTGGCTCCCAGTCACACAGCACATTCAGTTCAAAATCCTCCTCCTCACACACAAAGCTCCACTCCATCACCAGGCCCCCTTCTACCTAACTGACTTGCTCCATTGCCACAATCAGCCTCCGTTCATCCGATGTAAACCTCCTGATTCCACCACCCAGGACCAAGCACCAAACCCAGGGTAACAGGAACTTCTCCGTAGCTGGCCCCTCCCTCTGGAACACTCTTAAAACACACCTTTTCCAGAGCGTGGCTGCTTTGATTGACAGGTGGATGCTTGTTTGGCTTCATTCGGCCCACCTCAGCTCAACACACGATCCACGTCTTTGCCTTTTTTGGAGTTTTGAATCAGCCGGGAGGCGGTGGAGGCAGGGCTCCTCAGAAACCTGTCACAGAGACTACATCCATGGTTTATACAGCGTGTACAGTGTGGAGCTGAGAGCACAGCTTATAGTTTAATGAACGTTTGTGATCACTCATAACACTGATTTGGATTGAGGTTGGTTCAGTGTGAAAAAAAGACATATATAGACAATAGCTCTGATGTAGTTAAACTAGTTCGCTTCATCTCTCTGGAGGGTAGCTTCAGTGTAGTGAAGCTTCATTCTTTACCACTGAGAGTAGCCTGTATTATGTTTAACACTGCATATTATACACTGAAACTTTGAGTAATGTTTGAAGAGTGAGATTCATTTGATGTGGTTTTCTGGTCGGATCCTTCAGTTTTCGTTACTCTTCTTCTTTCACACTGAGTGGAGTGAACAGAAATAGTGACGCTTTCAAAAGTTAAACACCGATTTCAAAGTTAAGCACATTTGTATTTTATGTAACAAATTATATTAGGGCCAGTGAGCAGCTGAGCTCTCAGATCTTTAGTAGATATGTACCTTTAAATCACTGTTTCCTGAGTGGTAATTTGGCTGGTAGTGGTCGGCTGTGACAGAATGTTTGATCATGTTCTCAGTGAACATTAGCTTCATGCATGAGAGTCAGAAAGTGATTGGTTACAGCAGAGGTATCATTTAGCTGAATGTTTCTGCGACACCTCTATTAAATGCTCTGGCTCAGAGTACACACTGTAGGGCTGTATCTGAATTAACGGACACACTTATCCCATCAACATTCATAACAGTAATGTAAAACAAAGACGCTTGTCATCAGAGTAAATGAACAGCTAATGCAGCATGCCATGCAACCTGCTGATCGAGGAATGAAGGAGAAAATGAGGCAGCAAACTACAGAAATTATTGGCAAGTGAAAAGAAGTCTGAGTAGCTCATGAAGACAGATTAAAGAGTGGATGTAGAACTCATGTTTGTCATTTTAACTACAACTACAGGAGCTGTGAGGTGTTTACTGAGTGAAACATCTGGCCAGTCCTTCTTGACATCTTCTGGATGGACTCAAACACAGCAGTTTGAGGTGTCCTGTTAACAGTTATATCTTTCTATGATGTGGTTTTTGGTGTAATTTTTTTTTTGCTGGAAAATTGGAAGCATGGCTGAGCAGTAGCCCATTACCAGGTTTAAACCAAAAAAAAAAAAACCAAACAGGAAAAACACAGGAAGTGCTGGTATAGTACGTGTGGGACACTTCAGTGTAACACAGCCATCATTAAAGGTGAAGAAATAGAATTGTTGTATGAACTTCGTCATTATTATACCCTCCAGAGGGATGAAGGCAGCTGATCAACTTTGTAATCAGAGAACTGATTCCACACAGTTACAGTGGATTGTCGTGGTATGGCCCAGCTGGCACACTGACTCAACTCATATTATAATGTAGAGTATTACAGAAAGTAGTCAAAACTCGGAGTTTGCATCAGTGCACAACTCCCCACATACTATAGATTTTCTGTGTGAACAGTGTATAGATTACTTACAACTTAAAAACAAGTCATTTCGGTCAATAAAGAAAAAAAAAAAAGAGTCACGTGGGAAGCGTTTATTATTTTTAAACACAATGAGGTTACACACATTTTATTTGGTTTCTGAGGCCTTCTGTAGTTCAGAATTTGCACAAAGTTAAATTGAATGATTTCATTAAATACTATAAAGCCTATCAAGTTGTAATTAATTTGTAAAAAGACTTGAATAAGTCTGTAAAATCTGTCTAAAAAAGTAAAAAAATATCAGAATGCAGAGTTGACTGACAGTAGTGGAAGTGAGACAGAAGGCAACAGACGAAAGATGTAAACAAAACTTAAAAGAAACCATGATGTTAACGCTGCCTTAACCTCGACAAGGCAGACGAGGCACTTTGCTGGCTCCCAGAAGAACTTGTCATGATGTGTCACTGCTGTGATCACAATGAGAAGTGTAACAACACAGACAAGAGATAAATATGAATTCATTTCAATCAAGTTTTTGAGCAACAGGCATCCTGAACAATGATGAAGATCAATCAATCAAGTGTACAATACAGTCAGGAGGAGAACATACTATTTAAATAAAATCAAATATAACTCTTATATAACTGTTCTCCACCATAGTAACTTAAAATACTCGTAGTAATTTCATTGATCCTGAGGCTTTTTAAATGCTTTACATGCTGAATCACTGTGACCACTAAGACATTCATTCCTGGAAACAGGGGCTCTGTCTCTAAATAAATAAACATATCTTAAGAAATAAAATTATCAGTACGGTCACTATGTGGCATGTGGAATACAAAACATTAAACACCTTAGAATTAAATACTTCATTATTAACACTCAGCATAGACCAAAAGGAAAACAATCACTTTGTCAGTCAAAAATAACAACTGAATTCAAGTTGTCATTTTAGAGTGTGTGTGATGTCATGCAGGCATGTAACTGAGGCAGGCTCGACTAAACACGACCCTACATTTCCCCATCAGAACTGTAAACCAGAGTAACGTGTCCTTACTGAAGTGGGAGCAGCAGCTTCAGGTAAACGTGCAATGTAAGTGTACATTACTTACACTTACAGTGTTAGCTTACAAAGAGCAACAAGCACCTCACACCAGAAGTCACGAGACTACAGTAATCATGCTTTCTCTGATGAGAACTTTTTTTCCCTTTAGGGTAGTTTGGGAGTTGCTAATATGGCCAGTAGTGGACGATACAAAAGCTTACTCCTTTAACAACCTGATACCATAACTGATATTCAGGACACTACAGTGCTCTGTAGTTTCTCTGTTCTCTGCTTTGTTGTGCAGTGCTCCTCCAACCAGTATTGATGGTGCACCTCACACGTTAAGTGGCATTCTTATGTCACCTCTAACACTGGCAGAAGTAATGACCATGGTGAACAGCTTTCTCCTTGATGTTTTCAGCTGTTCTCCTTTGATTTATATCCATTAATGCTGCCAGCAGGTCATTTAAACTGGCTTCTCTGCCCTCTTTCTCCACCCAGATATTCAACAAGTCATGGATCTTGTCTTCGTACGTGTGGTGATCTCTGCTTCTGATCACATTGTCGGGAATACCGAGGTGACGGAAGAATCTCCTGTGGTAATCAATGTCGATTTCTTCAAAATACTCAAAGCATTTCCTCAGAGACTCCTCGCCTGCAATCAAAGATAAAGACTTTCATTCATGCAGACTGACCTCACATACAGGTACTGCAGCATCATTCATTAGGAACATTCAGAACTTGTACATAAGTGAGAACATGTGACAACAACAAGCGTGTGGAGTGTGTACGAGCGAGTCACACTGAGTGACACAGGAGTGGTCTAACATTTGAGAGAAGGAATTAAAATAACACTTTACCATTCACTGGGAAAAGCTTGGGAAACTGTTCATCATCCTAAAAAACAAAAGAGAGAAACAATCATTAATATTCAGAGAAGCTTGTAAAGTCACAAATCATTTCAGTTACTTGGCATGTCCAGAAATCCCATGATCCCAGCGGGTGCTTCAGTGAGCTGCGGTGAAAATCATTTGTTTGCCAAAGAGATTTCTAAAATGCAAAGATGTTTATTCAGGTTTGAAAGGAAAGAATGCAGGCCAATGAGGAAATCCCCCTCCAGATTAACCTTTAGAAAGGTGCCGCAAGGAAAATGTGACTCATCAACCTCTGCTCCCATCAATAACTCCGAACAACACATTTACAGTTAGACTACAACTGAGTCAGCGCAGCCAACATGGACTAGCAATGAAACTGATGTTTCACAATGTTTAACACAGGAAACTATCAGAATCAACCACCACTGTGACTTTGTGCAACAGTAAAAATCCCAATTGAAATGATTTTAATGTATTCAAAAAAGATTGTGAACAATAGTAATACTACTAATAATGATGATAGCAACAGAGTTTACAGTAAGTCAGTTTCAGTTTTCAGCTCAACTCAAGGCAAAAAACATGTTTTCAGAAGAACAGTGTTGAACAGTGTTGTTGCTACATCCTCATGTACAATGATCACACATTTCTGATCCAAGGATCAGAAATACATTCTGCATTCTGTCATGCAAGAGTCAAAGTGGGGAAACTGGAGGAGTACTGTTAGACCAGTGTGACCAGACAGCTGAGCAAGCAAGCAAGCATTAGTTAACAGGAACAAACAGGAGCAAGCAGGGAAAGAAGAAGGATGGAAATGAGCTGCTGCTCTCACCCTCCTGGCGGGCTGTATGGGGGCCGTGGGACTGGCTCGGGGAGGAGATGTGGGGAAGGCATAGGTGGGCGGGCTGGTTAGACTGTGCTGCGAGTTACTGTCTGAGCTGTTGAGGCTTTCACACAGCACTTTGCGCTCATCCTCCATATGAGTGGAGGATTTGGCTCTCACCAGTTGGCGGGGCAGGATCAGACTTGAGCAACTCAGCCTTCCGGATTCTCCATTCCTCCCTTCTTCAGTGCGACAGTTGTCACTGTAATTCTGGAGAGGGTGAGGCACAGGTTCAGGTTTTTTCTAAAACACCGGTCGTTCTAAAACACCGGTTCACTGTACATGACGTACAGGCATGTGCATTCATCTTTATTCTCTGAATGAAAGTCTATCCAGAAAATCTGCAGAAACTTTTTATATAACTGACCTGTCCTGCTTTCAGCCTGTCAGGTAGATTTCTCAGAGAACCTGAAGAGGGGATGTGAAGAGAGCATTATGCAACTATACAAAATTCCCCAAAAGTCCACAAGAGCCCATTTGATAACACACGTGTAATTGAATTTACATTAATGGATAAATCAACACTGATGAACAAAAAGCTGCTGCTGCTCTCTTTGCGTTCGGTCATTGCAGCACCTCAGAGCTGGGGATTCACATAAGTCAGCTCTAAACCAGGAGCGGGGGAGTTTACCAACAGCACAGTAGAGAGGTATTTTACTGTACTGTACCAAAAAGTGAAGCAGTCCAAGTTCAAGTGTGATGACATAGTGGTAACATGTTTGAATGTAAGCCTGATGTTTACATTTTTTCCTACAACACCTTATTCCAACAGCATCAGCAGGAAGTGTTAGCACATCATCTGCTGCAGCACCTGCTGCTGTGTGATCGTCAGCTCAAATGATCAGCGTCATACCTGCCACATGCAGTCCTGTTAAGCAGGTTTAGGTATCCATACTTCTACGTAAACATGCAGCATGTTAGCGTGGTTGTGTGGAGCACACACACAAAGCCGGCTGTGACACAACTTGTTTGTGCGTTTAACATGAAAATCTGGTTCAATTTCCACCTACCTGTTGATCTTTGTTTTCTACACTTCCACACAACAATCAACAGAACAGCAAGTCCAACAGCAGCCAGTACAGGTAGTACAATCACTGAAGCCCCTGCTGATAGAAAATATATAATGTAAATGACAACCATTAGCAGCATAAAATGTTACAAAATATTTCATGATTATTACCATTTACAATCTGAGTGAATGAGCCATGTTTACCAGAAGTTTCATACTTTGATTCTTTTCTGCTGGTCTCATACATGTAAAGTCATAGTATGCATTTTGGGCTGAAGTCTTTAAAAAAGTAAACGTGATTTATGTATGTATATTTCCTTGTAACATGCATACTTTCATTTAATCATTCAATTCTGCACGTATGTCTAACTTAAACTATGTACTCCTGTGCTTGGTATTAAGCAGGTCACCAATGGGAAACAGCAGATGAAATGTATGTGTGTATATGTGAGTATATAAGTTGCTGAAACTGAAATAAAAACTAAGTTAAAAAAATAAAAGTCATGCACGTCTGCAGTGATGACTCGTGTCTTCATGAGGAGTTTTTCAGGAGGCGTTAGCTTCCACTCGGTCATGTACCTGAGGCAGGGTCAGATTTGGGCTGGATTTTCTTGCACTCTGTGTTGGCAGTCGGGGTGCAGTTCCTCACTATCTCCTCGCCTTCTTTACAACTAGTTTGGAGGCCAAAAGATGAAATAAAGCATGAAGGAATTTAAACGAGTCTTAGGAACATACTATAATTGAGAAATGAGTGAATTAAAAAGGATTATTACCCCATCATGCATCAGGTTTGTTGTGGGTTGCATAGACTCACCTTAAACACTTCTTGCACACCTCACATGCTTGGTCAGGAGCACAAAATCTTCCAGATTTGCACTGACATGCAGTATCTTGAGTGTGACTGCATGCCCTTACAATTTCCTGATCTGAAAAAGCAACATGAAAAGACCTTGTTAAGTCGGAGTTTACGCTCAAAGCACTTTAAAAAGGTTGAATATTGATTTTTCTTCTACAGTCATTTCAATGAATAGTGTAAAGCTGTCGAGCAGAATTACCTGAGCGACACTGCGTGCACTTGAAACAGTGCTTCAGACTGTTGGTGTGCTCGGTGAATGTTCCATCGTCGCATTCCTCACACACCCCCTTTTCTCCTGATGTGGTGCAGGCTGATATCATACGTGTACCTACACACACACACACACACACACACACACTTTCAAATGAACCTGTCACTCTAGTTAAATAATAACTAATCACAATCAAGCTTAACTGGTTTCATAGCTCTGGTGATGGATTTCTGATTCAAGCTGGTGACATAACTTAAGTCTCAGTGGACTAAATCAAGTGTGGCTCCATGTGGCTTACCAGCAGGACAATTTGAGCAGCAGATGTTGCCGTTCTGGTACTCCTTGTCGCTTCTGCAGTGGACGCTTCGCCATGTTCTGCTGCCTCCCGAGTCAAGGCCAGACTGCGGAAACCCCCCCGTGGATTTGGAGGTCCCGATGAAAACCACAATAATCTTTGGGGAAAAAAAGAGAGCAGTTAACGTGTTAGAAACAAATAATATACTTATTGTTTGCTCAGCTGTTGTTTTTATTGTTTTATTGATTTGTAGTGCTGTAGATTTGTGGATTGACAAAAGAAATGAATCAATTAAAATAAAAAATAAACATTGGCTCAGCTTCTGCCCAGGTAAATTCCAACTGGCAGTTTTATCAATTTTATTGATGTTAATAAATCTTAATAAATCAATTATAACCTGACATTAATGGGACAAACGGATTAGACAAGGAAAATCATGATCAAAATGATCGTCAGTCACAGTCCTAATTTTCATCTCTGATTTTACCATCTGTGTTTCAGATCAGAGTAAAGTGAGCATTTTTTGGCCTGATGCTGTTGTCGTCAATAAACTGTGAAAATAATGAGCAGATTCATTGATAATGAAAGTAATCTTTAGATTTTGGTGTCTTTGTTATGTTCGTTTTATAAAACAGGGCTATAAATCATTATTTTACACATCAGTGTTAGTGGGTGTTAGTGTGTCTCACATTAGTGGATTTGATAAGCTCTCCAGTGTAAACATGTCTGTTCCGCTCACAGGAAATGACTTGATAATCCAGGAAGACTTATCGAAAAGTTCTAATACTTTTACATTAAAAAAAATGTATGAGTCATTTTCTCTGGAACCTTTATTGTTTTATTTGAGATGACGCAACTTATCATAGGACTGCGTCGTCCAATGGAAGGCACTTGTGATCAGGCCATAAGCTTATAAACAAGGCCTTGGCTGAGCAGGTGGGTATGACTTTAAGGAGGGGAATTCCTTTAGTCCTGTAGACCTCTCTACAGAGCATGAAAACACCCAGATAACTGTGATGCAACAATGCCACCCTAAACTTACAGCTCTTACAAGAACTGGTACGAAACTCATGACAGCAAAACACACACAGGATGTGTCCAAATACAGTCACTACCTGGCCAGGTGGAGGGAATAACCAAATAAGGGCATGGAGCAGATTGTTGTCCACACCCATGATTTCTTAACATTATCCACACTGCCCTACTTTATAACAGATCACATGCAAGGACATCTCCCTAGTAACCGCACGTGCGCACACGCACCCACATATTTTGATGCAGCATTAAAGACATGTTACACACACACACACACACACACACTTCCATTCAGCCTTACTTAAACACAGAAGAGGTTTAAACAAACTAAAAAAAACATCTTGTGAATATTTGGGAGCACAAACAAAACACACAAAACTTCATGTTAATAACGTTCAAACTTTTGGAGAGTAGGTGTACCGTCATAAACCATTAACATTTGAGAAGCAATTAATAATAATAATAATAATAATTAAAGAATATAGTTTGGAGTGGAGAGTTCGTGTCTGAGGGTCACTTTGTGAGGACTAAGAGGAATTTAGCACCTGGTCTTCAGACAGCGCGCGAGAGAAGCTGACAGATGAATGTGACATTCTGCACAGAGGCTCGTGTAGATACACACGAGCCGAGCGGAAAAGCCCCAAACCCGGTTTAATTTGGTCAGAGTGTGTCCATACTGAGCAATCTCTACAGAGAGCAGCCAACTTTTAACTACGACACAACCGTTTAGGAACGTTTGCCACTTCGAGGAAATTCCTTCCCCACGGAGCGAAACTCAAGTCCAGTCCAACAACTCCTACCTTAATAACTCCTAACAGTGTCCGCAGCTGGTCCACAAAGCACACACAGACTCACCATGTACTGTAACGCGGTCATGTTTCAGGAGAGCTGTCACCATCCACACCCCTCCGTCCATTCATACCTCCACAGTGTGCCGGCGCGCGTGCTTCTGTCTCAAAGTTTAGTGCAGGTGTGACGACTTCGAGGTAATGACGATGACGCATTCCGGCTGGGCGGGGCCACACACAATAGCTTTCCAGGCTGGCTCGGTAGGATGTTTTGGAATCTAAGGTCTTCAACCTTTTTTTCAGCCCAGGGACCCCCTGGATGAGAGACAAACAGAACAAGGAACAGGGACCCCCACATGGAATTCATTTTTTAAAAATGGCCTATAATAACTTTTATATTTACTTTATTCACCTTTTATTTCACTTTATTAACCTATTAATATGCTGGGTTATTAGCCTGTATGTGTTTATGTTGATAAAAAAAGGTTCATGCATAATGGAATCATTTATTTTGTAAACTGTCAAAAGTATCTTATTATTACATATTAATGCTTGCAGTTTACTCAAATTTTTAATTCTCACAAATTGTTTTAGTGAAAATTGTCAATTATTAATTGGCGTACCCCCTGAAGACCCCTGCCTTAGAAAGATGAAAAATGAAAAAAAAAAAAAAAAAAAAAAATGAGGATACAGTCAGTAAAGAAGAGAGTAAACTCATTTCAAAGGGGTGGATAAACTGAGTTCACTTGGGCTTACCTCTCCACTATGCCCCTGGGCTACCATCCATCCCACAGCCATGGGGCCTGTAAAAAGACAGACCTCTGATGGAGGAAGTATTTAGATCCTTTACTGAGTAAGTAAAAGTGCCAATAGGACAAGTAAAGACCCCTTCACACGTAAAAGTCCTGCCACTTAAGTAAACGTGCAGCAGCATAAAAGTGTATGAAAAGCATTTACTTTGACTCTGTATGATAACATTAGTGAATTGATACAAATCTAATTAATTAATTAATTTTTTATGTGTCTGGTTAAAGTGGAGCTAATGTAACGCTTATGTGGAAGTGCAGCTTTCATTTGTAATAATACATCATATTTTATAAGTTCATATATATATATCTTCTGCTACTGATTGTATGTCACCTTGGATATATGAAAGCGTCAGTGTTTACAGGCTGAGTAAGGACGGCATCACTAGTGCTCTTGTAGTGCAGAAGAATAAGAACAGCAGTTCCAAGTGGACTCTGCAGGATAATGGGGAACACAGACAGAGCCTCTCATCACACACTGCATGAAGTCAGCCATCGTCACAGTTTTTAGCAAACCTCATTCCTCTTTGGGTGCCAGTTTAAAATTATCTAATGAGCAGTTGTCTGTGGCAAACTGATATGCTGCCCACAGGAAGGGGCGGTTCAACTGAACACCCGTGGCTGAGATGTGGAATATGTGTTGATGCAGACTGAAGAAGATGTGACAGGATAGAAATAAAGCTCGATCCACAGTTTCAGTCTGTTGATTGTGGTGCTAAGCTAACTGTCACAGTTTTTATGGCAGTTTGGCCAAAAGCCATATGGGGCAGTTTAAATATTGGATTCACAGGGGGACTGATGGTTTCATAGGCTGCTTGGCAGTCTGAGAAACAGAGACTACAGAGATCATACAGTCACTATGTAAGCCTACTGTGCATTGCAGCACATCAACATCTTATGTTTAATTTCACAATACATTTCTGTTTTACCAATTTAGAATCATTTTGAGTCTTCTGCATGTGGAAGACGTTCTGCACTGTCTGCCCCTACACACTGCTGGAACTTGTGTTTTGGATGATAAGGCCAGGGAGGAGGCTAAAACCTCTGAGTCACTTTTTCCAAGATAAGACATACATTTTGCATTCAGACAGACTGTACTGCTGTCTGTGCATCTGTTACACTGAGGCCAAGATCAGTTCTAATGATATGGAAATAGAATTTTCTGTGTATACTGAGCCTAACCCTAACACAGTGCATTGGGATATAGTGAAAGGTAAGCCCACATTAAGTCAGTTTACTGTCCTTTACATTGGAGGAATACACCTTTTTCACAGCAGCCATTTTTACATGAACTAGTAGGTAATCACAGATGTTGTCAATAATACTTATCAAGGTTCTGTTACAAACCTCACCAAAAGGGAAGGAAAACCTGCATGCCAGTAAATACAGATTGAAACCTAATAAGCAGCATGTACAGTGTAAAGACAAACAGGAAGTGAACTGACAAAGAGTATGACTATGACACTTTTGAGTCAGCAAAGCTTTATTTGTTTTTTTCTGCATTTGTCAAGACAGATGCAGTATAAAACAATTGGATACACAGCAGTCACAGTGAATAGAGCTTAACCACATTTAAAGGTGATACCAAATGTCCGTATGCATCACGGTGAGTGGCATCAAACTGTTGGAGGCTGCATGAGGATGGAGGCTCATAGGAGGAAAAACAAATGAATATGCTCCTCAAGAATTAATTCAGTGACTCTAAATATACTGAGATACTGTTTGTAATATTATTTTTTTACTCATACGTGGTGGCTCAGCAGGAACAGTTTTTAATTGCAGGTCTAGTGGTTCGATCCCTGGATCCTGATAGCACAGCTCTCTTTCTCAGGACGATCCTGTTCAGACTCACTATGTTGCATGCAGTCACACCTGGAGGCTGTCCAGTACACTGTGGGCACTGAGCATCTCTGCTGCTGCCTTCCTCATGGGGGACCCCAGTGGTAATGTAGGAAGGGCAAGCACTATTCTTTCACTTTCCTCAGCTACATTTATCTGGCCTGTCTGGGTATGGAACCAGCAACCTTCTAGTCACAAGCCATGCCTGCCCAACTTTTAGATTAAATACATTCAGTTCAGTTTAGTTCAGTTAAAGGGCAGTAAACATAATAAGTAATGGTTGTTATTATGGAAGTAATGTGAGTAAATTAGTAAGAGAAGATTGAGAGAATGCTAGAAGTGTACAAAGTTGCCTTCAAAGCTGTGAAGTGAAAGGTGGTTACTTTAAAAACAGTTTTTCTGTTTACCAGATAATTCCATATGTGTAATTTCAGAGTTTTGTTGTCTTCAGTGTTCATGTGCAGTGTAGAAAATAATAAAAATGATATTTTATATTTGAAGGTGTCCAAACTGTTGATGGCTACTGTAAGAGTCAGTGTCAAATGTTGGAAAATAGTTGCTGAAAACATGTATAAAGACTTTGAATGATGTATTAGTGAAATGTGGAGTTAGAGGGTAAAATAGTTTTTCAGTCCAGGATTTTGTGGGCGGTCCATAAATGCTCGATGACATGCTGAGGCCACCCTGAGCAGAGAGACAGAGATGAATTCATCTCGCTCAGAGTGTTTCAAAGTTAGTCATGTCATTTTCTGAACTCATCTGACACGTTTCAGTCACTTCAAAATGGCTGCTCGACTGCTCCCACAAGTGGGCGTGACTTCATTCAGCAGACACGCCCCCACAGTCCTGGAGCTGACAATTCATTTTTACCTGATTTTGACACCTAATTTCATAAACTTGTTGATATTTGTAATCATTCAAATTTGGCTGGGTGGTTAATAACACTTTCTTCTTTGGTCTGACAAACTCAGAACACATATTTATTCTGACTTTACACAGACTTTAAACACAATTTATTGAGAAAAAGTAAGCTTTTGTAATGTTGCATGTCACTTTTTTTAAATTAAGCACATGATGAAATATTGTCCTGTTTATGAAAATTAAACTTAAAATATTGAATGTTGATAATAATAAATATAAATGAACTATAATAAAACATAGTGTAAGGTCAGTCCTGTTGGCATGCTGTTTGAGATACGTAATTGAATCTTGAGCAAACACTGGTGCTGTGATCTTAATACTTTGTGTAAGCCAGCAGTGATATAAAGTTTTTCGTGGATCCAGAACATGCCACAGACCAGTACTACAGCTTCTGAACACTACCCATAGATTACTCATACACAGAGAAAGCAGCAGCGCGATTGTGGTGAATATTATCACGCTTCAAACAACAAAGAGTTCAAAGTGAAGTGAGCTTCATTGAGTGGGAGAAGCTGCAATAGTCATTACTGTGATGATGATTGTGGGCGGACTGGTTTTACTGCAGGAAGAGTCATAGTAAAAAAGTAGCAGCTTTGGCAATATCTTAAAAAAGAAAATGAATTCATTGTTAAAGCCACAATTAAACAATATACTATAACACATACGTGTAAATATCCACACTGATCAAACACTTTCATTTTCAGTATATTAGCAAGATGTAGCTATTTCAGATACAGTAAACGGCATTATAAATACACATTAATTATTTCTGATTCACTGCTACTAAAAAGGATGCAGGACAGCCTACAACACTTCCAAAGCTGGCCACACACGATGACTCAGCTCCATTAAGAGTTCCAGTAACAGTGAAGCAACATGCACAAT
Source organism: Sciaenops ocellatus (assembly GCA_033000465.1). NCBI lineage: Eukaryota > Metazoa > Chordata > Actinopteri > Sciaenidae > Sciaenops > Sciaenops ocellatus. Next base: position 27,501,620 of record CP136880.1, on the reverse strand, counting down.
ATCAGGGCTAAGTGGAATGTCATTATTACGCAACGGTGTACAGTGTATTTACTCGTCCTCATGCATGGAATGTCGAAGTGGAAAGTATATTTACTCAAGAACTGTACTTAAGTACAAATTGGAGGTAACTGTATGCTTCTACTCATCTCAGAGGCAAATATTGTACTTTTTTTACTCCACTACATTTTAGATTACAATTTTCCATCTGCTTCCAGTCCAGTGAAAACCTTGTATCTCCAAATGTGGTGATTTTGAATATTTGTCTAAAATAAAGGATGAAGTGTTAAAGTTGTGGACTCATTTTAAACATGTCTGTTCAGCTTTAATGTGACGGGGGACTAAATGCAGGGGGCAGCAACTGGAGGAATGTAGTAGTAATGCAGTAGTAATGTGTTTGGTGATTTGATTTCACATTTAACACATCTGTTTGGATCTTGGCTCAGTCAGCAGCTTTATTTCAGCTACTTCAACAAATGTAGTTCAAGCTGAAATGGTTCAGTCATGCCCCAAAACCAGTGCTGTGTCTCAATTTGGACACCTCTGTGAGGACACTAATATGTAGTACACTGTGTATACTATGTACTTTTTGGAATAGTGCACTAATTTCAGCAGGTTAGTGTTGTCTTAATTCAAGTACAGCTGGCAAAAGGCAATTTTTGCTCCACTCATGAGTTACTTCATATCTTCACACAAAATTCTGAGTGTTTATGTCGGCTTTCCATTTAGTAAGTACAGACAAAACTTTATCAAGCTATTCATACTCAGTCAGTTGTCAAGTATCATACAGTAAATATTAGACTACAGGAGAGTTGTAAGTCTGCAAAGGTAGTTACTTAAATCTTTGAATGGGTTGGTTGGGTTCTGGAGGTTTCCATGGCCTGTGGTGGTGGTGGCCCGTTGTGATATCTTTTCACAGCCACGACTGCAACACAGATGTAGTGAGCCGCACAGAGCGAACAATGCTAAACAGCAGTCTCCCCAGTCTGCCTCATGATCAGTGGATTCAGTTACTTGTTTGACCACAAAGTTGTGATTGGCTTCTCCACCGGAACGTGCATTGCTTTAATGTGTTGTTACACACTGCACTGGTTAAGGTAAAGAAAGTTTTTACTCACAACTCTCACCAAGTGCTTGCTCATGGTGGGTCTCTGTAAATAATAAAGAGTACAGTCTAGACCTGCTCTGTCTGAAAAGTGCCATGAGATCACTTTTGTTATGAATTCACTATGATCAGTGAGTTCACAGATCTGTGACAAGAGCTCCACCTTAGTGTGAAAAAAGAGGAGTAGTGTCAAAGCATGTGATCTACAGCTTTGGTTCTTTTTTCACTAATTAACCTGTAGCTGATGTTAGCAGCAAGAGCTAGAACATACGTTCTATTGGCACCAGCTGCTGTACAGGATGTGAAGAAAATCAGTTAATCATGTCATGATAATGACACTTCATAAAATAAATACAGCCTACACTGTACCATATTGCATTCCTCATACATTCAGCTAGATGAATGAGATTACTTGAACTTAGGTATGCACCATGACTTTGTCATTGCTTCAGTGTCCACTGAAAAAAACCCTATATAAGGAGGCTTGTTTGCAGGAGTTGGGGTAAAAGGTTGTATCTCCAGAAGGAAGTGTGTGATAAATGGACTCAAGTGATGTCACTTGAGGTCAGAAGAAATGTCTGAGAATGAAAATTCTGTGGGTGTGGCGTTCATACCAGACCAGTCCACTCCTCATCTCAGCTCGAGGCTACTGGCAAAATACACCCAAAGATCCGATCCGAAGCTGACATTGAATGTCACCGTCTTCAAGTCCAAGCTAGACAGGCCCAACAGGTACAAGAGGAAGCCCATCGAGCACAAGAGTCTCTAACCAGACAACTAGAACAACGCCGACAGCTAAAGAAGAGAGAGAACGATCTAGAGATAGCCAAACTTGTCACTTCTCTCCTCAAGGAGAAAATGGAGGACTCAGAAAGTGCCAGAACCTCGCCACCTCCATCACATCACAGCTATCATCCTCTTCCACTAATGTCACATAGAGATAACTGCCCGGCTCCACCTTCAGTGTCACATGCATCTCCTCCAGCACTACAGGTGGCACCTCCTACAATGCCACCAGCCCTGCACCCAGCCCTGTTTATAGCTGCAACACATGCATCTCCTCCAGCACTACAGTTGGCACCTCCTACAGTGCCACCAGTTCTGCCTCCAGACCTGTCTACAGCTGCAACACACGCATCTCCTCCAGCACTACAGGTGGCACTTCCTACAGTGTCACTAGCTCTGCCTCCAGACATGTGTACAGCTGCAACACATGCATCTCCTCCAGCACTACAGGTGGCGCCTCCTACAATGCCACCAGCCCTGCACCCAGCCCTGTTTATGGCTGCAACACATGCATCTCCTCCAGCACTACAGTTGGCGCTTCCTACAGTGCCACCAGCTCTGCCTCCAGACCTGTCTACAGCTGCAACACATGCATCTCCTCCAGCACTACAGTTGGCGCTTCCTACAGTGCCACCAGCTCTGCCTCCAGACCTGTCTACAGCTGCAACACATGCATCTCCTCCAGCATTACAGTTGGCACTTCCTACAGTGCCACCAGCCCTGCACCCAGCCATGTTTACGGCTGCAACACAATCATCTCATCCTGCAATGCCCCTGGCTACACTTCTAGATCTGCTTCTCTTCCTGTGGCTCCCCCTGCAGTATCGTTAGCCACGCCACCTTCGCTGCTTATAGCTTCTCCACCAGCAGACCCACCTGCTAATGTAGCACCAATGAACTATCACTCCGCTCCGGCACCTGCTACACCTGCTACACCATACTATGCATCATATCCCGTCACATATTCAGTTCATCCATTGCAGACTCGTCAACCTGATGCAGTTTTCAGACATCAACCTAATCAAGCAGCCCCCACCACTCCAGCCTGGATGCCGTCCAACCCAGATCATACACAGGGAGCTGGTATGAACTCATTTATCGCCTCATCTTATGGCATTCCAAGGCCGATGGTGCCCCACTTTGACAGTGGTCAGGAGAGTGACTTTGCGCTACTAAAAATGGCCCTTGACAACCTGCTGAACAGTCACCAACACCTGAGTGAACAGTATAAGTATCAAGTGCTCCTTGGCCACCTGAAACTGCCTAGTGCTCTACAGCTAGCCAAAGCCTACATGCATGACCCAAGGCTGTATACTACAGCCATGCAAGCCCTACAGGACAAATACGGTCAATCCAGACAGCTTGTTCAAAGTGAACTGGGCGCTATTCTGAACACTCCAGCCATCAAGTTCGGAGACTCCGAAGCTTTTGATGCCTTCGCCCTGTCTGTTCAATCCCTAGTCGGCATGCTGAGGGACAGAACGGCTATGAACTAAGATGTGGATCACATGTTGACAGACTATTAAGCAAGATGCCCCCAAGCTATCAAACCTACACTCTACCTGATCTAGCATCATGGCTACAGATGAAATCACAGGCGAAGCGCATAGTTGGCAGAGCTGCGGCCCTCTACAGCCATGAGGCCCCCAAACCAATAAAGAAAGACCCACATGCTTTCAGCAAACCGAAGGAGAAGTCGACTGCATTCTTCCTCACTACTAGTGATGATCAAAGCCCAAAGGGGCGGCCTCCACAATACAAGTCTTCAGACAAACCTCAGCCATACTGTCCTTACTGTGACAACAGGGCCCACTTCCTAAATGCCTGCCCAGAGTTGAAGAAACTAAACACAGGACAGATCGTGAGGTGGATAACAGATGGACAGCGGTGCTGGAAGTGTGGACGATCTCACAAGCCTGACGTTTGCACCCTCAAACGACCTTGTAACACATGCAAAGAGCAACATCTGACCATATTGCATGACGCAGCTGAGCAAACACAGAAAAGTGTACTACTGGTGACTGTTCTGGCCACAAAGGTGTACTTGGACAGACCAAGCATATCCCCAAAGGTGATGCTAAAGGTGGTGAAGGTCCTACTTCACCATAGTACTGGAGACATACGCTGTCCTCGACAACGGCTCTAAATGAAGTATCATTCTGCCACAAGCTGTTCAACACCTGAACCTCCCTTCAGTACCTGAAACCCTCACTCTACGTACAGTTCATCAAGACGTAGTACAACTCCAAGGTGCTTCAGTGACTCTCCAAGTGTCCTCCCTACTGAAACCTTCAGAGCGGTATCATATATGCCAGGCATTCACCTCCGACCACCTGGGTCTCTCCGAGCACTCATACCCAGTGACAAATCTCCAAAAGAGATATAATCACCTTCGCAATCTGCCTTTACCTCCTGTGGATCACGCCCAACCTCTGTTACTTATTGGGTCTGACATGCCTCACCTGCTGACGCCAATAGAGCCAGTGTGTTTTGGACCACCAGGCGGACCCATCGCAGTCGATCAAATTCCCGCATCCGAACAACAGTGTCTGCTTATGACAACAGTCTCACCGACCACTGACCCCTTTTCGAACGTGGAGCGCCCCTGGCAGATCGACACGCTTCCTTACGTTAGCACAAAGCAGGTGACTAGCTCAAAGCAGGATCAGCAAGCCATAAACCTGCTCCAGACATCCACCGCCAGGATCAGTGTTGACGGCATACAGAGATATGCCACTCCACTACTTCGCCAACCCAACATCTCCATTCTTCAGGCTCCGAAAGAAGCAGCATTGCTATGCCTCAGAAGCACAGAGTGGAGACTCACCAAAGACCCAGACCATGCCATGATCTACTGCCAAGAAATCCAAAAGCTCGAAAAGATGGGTTATGTAACAGTAGTCCCACCTGAGGTAGCTACAGGAACCCCAGAATCCTTGTACATACCTCACCACATGATAAGACACAATGGCAAAGACAGGATAGTTTTCAACTGCTCTTTCCAGTACAATGGGCAGTACCTCAGTGACTATCTCCTCACTGAACCCACAAACCAAGTCCAGGTCTCATTCGTGCTGGCTAGATCCAGAGTAACGCCAAAGAAGCAGCATTCCATGCCACGATTGGAGCTGTGTGTTGCCGTCACCGGTGCTCAACTAGCCAGTGTCCTTCAGACTGAACTCACCTTACCTATCCGGAAAGTCATCCTCTGGTCTGAATCCACAACAGTTCTCCACTGGATCAAATCAGAATCCTGCCGCTACAAAGTCTTTGTGGGCTTTTATGTAGCTGAGATTCAGAACCTGACTGATGCGAGCAACTGGAGGTATGCGGATACAAAAAACAATCCGGCAGACAACGTTACGCGAGGTAAAACCTTGAAAGAGCTGTCACAACCCCATTGTTGGAATCAAGGTCCTGAGTTCTTGCGTCGCACTGAACTTAACTGGCCAACTAGCCCTTCGGCCTATCCAGAACCAGAGGATGGTGAACTCAAGAAATCAGTTTTCTGTGCTTATGGCACTGTCAACCCCAGTCCTCAACTCCCTAATGTCAGCTCATTCTCTACCTGGAAAGACTTCAGGCAGTCAACATCACAATCCCTGCATGGGGCGGCCGACCCAAGCCCTAGTTCACCCAGTGAAGCATCTGATTACGTCAAGACAGAGAACCTCCTTCTCAAGCAGGCACAGTTTGAGTCATTCGTTAAAGCGCTCATGTCTGACAGACCTCTACCAAGCAACGGTCGTTTAGGTTCCTTATCCCCTGAGCATGACAGGGAGACAGGACTCCTCAGAGTCAGACTCATTTAGACCTCCTGAGTGGCCTTTCTGCTGTGGGTTCGACTGTCCATGCAGACACTTGGGGGCGGCTGTGTCAGAAAGCCCACAGTAGGAGGCATTAGCTTTCCTGTTCAGAGCGTCATTGTTTACAGTGCGCTGATAAGTTTCGTTTTGATGACATCATCGGAGCTGCTGAGTCGCGAGCCGGTGCAGTTGATCTTTAGTTCTACAGCCGTTGATATACATAAACGTTCACAAACGGTTATCGTTTCTCTCGTTTCCTCACGTTTTTTCCCATTAGTTTAATCATTTCTACTGCTATGTGTAAATGACAAAAGGTGAGCATGATGTTAATCAACTATAAATCGCTATTGTTAATCGTTATTGTGTTTTTTATAGTAATAGTATTTGTCAGATGTTTTTTCTCTTTATCGCCTCACGGGGGCAGTATGCTAAAGCTAATGTTAATCAGCCGTTAACACCTATTCATTCTGTATTACAGTCCTTATTTATATATCAGTATACGTTTAACTGTTTGTGTTTGTTATCTTATTACTAGTATTTATTCTCTTTTATCTGTATCTTCTTATGCAGAACACAGCAAGATTAAATCAACTAACTAACTGGGAAAGTCTGTATCCGTGTCTTTTAATGGGGACACACCTCGAACCAATTCTAAACCACCCTGCAACTGGAGACAACCCCTTCTATCTCTCCACCAAAACAGCCCCCCTATTTTTCATCACTTTTGGAGTATCAAAAAAAAAAGATCATATTTTTCCATGTGTGCATGGAAATGTTTACAAGAATGAAGAAAGCAGAGCCTTGCGTCTGAAGGGGAACTTATCACCACTCCTCAAGCCCTGCTGTGCTGACCTTTAATGCTTCCTGTGACGAGGTCAGAGCCTAAACACCACATATCAACACTGCACATGTTCTATAACTCACATAATTCATTCATGGATATATCCTCCCTGCATGATGCAAAATAACTAGCGTTTAGACAAGTTGAGATCTTTCAACTGTACATTTATTTCCAAAAGGCTGCATATACATTTGCAAATTCTACTGTACAGAAAACATCCAAAATGTCCATAATTATAGATACAATATACCACAAAGCTGCCCTGGCATTACCAAACATAGATGTTCAGCACTAGAAAAGCTCTGCAGCCTATTCAATATTATAATCTTAAATACTTTTTCAACTAATACCTTTAAATGTATGTCAGTATGATTATTTTTTTTTCATCCCCATCTGTACCTTACAACATTCACCATTTACAGTAGTTAAACAAGGCACAAGAATAGTGATATGAAGCCAAAGGCCATGCCGAACAACTCAGGTGACAGAAAATCATGGACTCAACAGTGAACTTTTAATCTCATGAAACAGGATTAGTCTTACACCAAAGCATTATACATAGTGAGAATATGTTTGTGTATGTGTGTGTGTGTGTGTGTGTGTGTGTGCGTGTATGTCTGAGCTTACTTAGAATTTCAACACATTGATGAGATACAGTAGACATAGCTGAAACACATCCATAATGAGGATGAGTGTTGAGTGTGATGGGGTGTACCGCACAGACAGGTTGCTCTTGATGCAACTTAAGCCACCGCTAAGCGTTACAAAAGCACACATTTCCATTTTTGACATTTGTCGCTTGCAGGAATGAGAAGGAGAATTCAATTAGTTACAATTAAGGATCGATCAACAATCATATTGAGGGGGAGGGGACAGAGGCTGCCGTTCACTTTCTTCCAGCTTAAATGACATAAAAGGTGAACATAATTTGATTAGAAATGCATAGAAATGACGCAGGGACGACCATTCACATAGATCATGTCAGAAATGCTCAGTGATGTATTCAATTTCACCATATCATTCCTGATAAACCACAGAGGTCCTATTCAAAATATATTTGGCTCTCTTATCTGCAAAATATTGAAGATTTGTGTTTGTAGACAAAAAATGAGAATTGTAGGTTGAGTTTATTTAGCAGACAGCAAGGCCTTCACTTCCCTTTATACAGGTTAATTGTATAAATCAATTATGTAAGTCAGTCATAGTGGTAGGTATCAATTTGAAGATGAAGAATGGTCTCATAACAGTTGATATTTGAAGTATCAGCACTGAGATGAGATAAAAACAAAGACTGACTCAACTGGGTGCTACAACTAAATGAAGTGCATACAGGAGAAAGCAGATCCGAGCCGCTGCTTTAATTTGTGCCACATTACTCATACTGTGTGCACATGGTCCCAGGTACTGTGATTATTAAGCCTATTTCCTGATGATGATGTTTAATTTCTGTACTGAACATCGAATGATATGTTTTTTTCTTATCTTTCTTAGGAGGAGTACTCGTGAATGAGATGCATCATGTCAAAGTCTTCCAGTCAGAATGAGCTTTTACCTGTTTATTCGTCTTAATAAAGATTTACAGAACCAGGTGCTATCAACACAGACGTACAGTACATGTAGTCCCCATGTGTCACCTCAGCACTCCATCGTATAGCAGGTCAAGGCAGCGGCCAAAAGTCTGTGTTATACAGGGGACTGCTCATTGTTCTGACAGCCCATTATTCTGAAACCCTAATAATCTGAAAAATGTCCTGTTGGACTAGAAGTTGATTAGCTGACAGCCTGTTATCCTGCAAACAAATGCCCACGGCTCAGAAAACCAACCAACCAAGCCAAAGCATGTAATACAAACACTGGTCCACCTAGGCAGGATGACACTGACATGGCATCCTCTGTTGTCAGGTCAAGGCAAGTTAGAGATAACAAATATGCAATGTCAAAATAAAATTTCAGGTGATGGTTGCAGTTTTGTTGGGAAAAGATCATGGTCAGAAAGATTATCAAGGATAAAACCCCAAATTCAGCATGACCATGCCAACAGTCTCTAATCTGTCTGGATTTTTGGAGCAATGTTTGTTTGATAAGAGGCTGTTGGACAAATGGGCTTCCTGTCCAGTGGGGTGCTTTTCAGACTATTGGGGTTTCAAAATAATGGGCCGTCAGACCAGCTGCATGGCACTGTTGTTTTTACCCCAGGCAAACATTTGAATATTCTGGGCAGACAGAAGGAAAATAACTTGCTGCTATGCTGTGCGACCGAACCACAGAGGAATGTAGGGAGCGTGAGGTCATACCGTCATCATTCACACCACAGACTGTGTATAAAGACAAAGGTGCAGATGTGTGATTGGTGTTTGTCAACAGGAAGGAAACCACAATTGGAATTGTATACAGTCAGCTCCACATGTGTCTGACTAGTTCTCCTCTGTCTGAGTATAAAATGAGTGCATCAGTTAGCCTACCATATCAGGACACCAGGATACATGTATACACTGAATATACTTCTTTTTAAAAATGTGTCCAGACATCTGACACTGAGATTTCTGCTTCCACTTCAGTACAATTGAGGTGAATGGAATATAATTTTGTGTTCATTTCCTCATAAGAAATTGTTTGCATGAAACCTGCTAGCAGAATGTTCTGTGGGTTTTCCAGGACTTTGGTTTGTGGAAAGATACGTTGCTGCTCATGATTTGATCTTTCACTGCGCACCAAAATTAACATTCCATTCACCCAGGGCGGAGGCAGAAATCACAGAGTCAGGTATCTCGAAACCTGGAGGACAGAAAACAACACTATTTGCATGGCTAGATACCACATGGGGTTTTACCCAGCATGCATCTCTCTTGCAGACTGTGATTTGACGTACCGCATGTAAACCTCTCTGCAGCATGGAGGCTGGATATCGTTTCTGAATACATTTCATGTAAAAAGGAATAATTCAAGGATTTGTATTTGTGTGTGATGAAACTGACACAGTAGATAACTGAATCTCTTCTAACCTTCATGACTGAGTTCACTGGCTTTCTTCATCTTGGTGGCTTTTTCCTTCATGATGAAGGTCAGACAATTTCACTACTTGGACTAGAGGTCAGACGGTTGTCGGGTGTGTCAGGGCCTGATATGAGGTCTATGTGACGGGTGTTAATGGTGGGAATTGGGTGATAAGATGCGGCGATACGCTCCCTGCTGTGCCAGGAAATGATGTTTTACAGCTTCCTCCCTCTCTATCTCTTGGTGGAGGAAACTGTAATGGACCGTAATGCCATGGTTAGAAATCTCGCTCTGCCACATTACGCTACAAGCATGTTTTTTTTTTTTTCTTCCATCAGAAGCCACCCTCCGACTGTGTTGTCCTTCAAGGTTAGACTGGGGCTGATTTCTTTTTAATTTTTTTTTAGAAATGATGATACAACACTGTCTATCAGAAGTGCCAAACATCCAACAGACTAGATTTTGGAATTTTTCAAGGGATGATAATGGGTGAATTTCAAGATACTTGGCTTTGAAAGTTCACAATCACAACATTTAAGCAATCAGCAGCTTCCTTTTAAAAATATAATATCGGACGTCAAAAAAGTAGCTTCTAAGTTCTCATTCATTCGTTGACACGGGGATACGGTGGGAAAAAAAGAGAAATTAGATCGAGTGTCTCTGAAATGACGCCAAAGGTGTATTATCTTATTTGCATATAAGAACTTCTATGCAAATATGTCCAGCTGCCACCACTGGGAACACCCACTCCCCGCACCCCCCCACCCTCTGAGCTGAAAAATGAATATACAGAGGAGCAGATTTAACTTCAAATTAATAACAAATAAATTAAACATGAACTAAAAATTGAGTGGAAAAGCAGAAAAAGATTTACAGTTCATCCTCGGGCAGATTGTTATGAGAGAGGGATTGATCCACAGCAGGTACCGGCTCACCTCGACCTGTTATGATTGGTCGGCATGGTGACCGCTCGCATCGTCTACTCATTGACAACCTGATGACCTCCCAGCGCTCTGCCACAGTGTGTTGTCCATCACCGGCTGTGCACGCACACACATATATGCCTTAGTTTGTCAGTTTTCACTCACTTTCTCTTTTTTTGGCTCAGCCTGTATATTCAGGAGCAGAGTCCTCTATCTTATTTGTTAGTGTGCCTGTTCCGCACAGACTGCCCGCTTGTATGTGACTGAAGTCAGACTCCGGCTCATCCTGGTCCTTGGGGGAGCTTTTGGAGTGGATCTTTCCAATCTCCTCGAGGGCACTGGCTAGAGAGTCAAGGTCAGCAGTGTCCTGGTGGCGAGCCTCCCACAGGCTCAGTATGACTGCTGACGGACTCTGCTGCTTTGCAAAATAACCCAGGTTTCTGTAGAGAAGCACAAAAGCTGGATTAATGAATGACACAGTAAGAGGTCAGCCTCAGAGACAGATTTGGACTGTATTCTTACTGATTATGTGTGCATTTATCTTGCATGGGTCATACTAAAACTGTAAATAATTCAAATGGTTTTAATTTCCTTTGAGAGAATGTTGAGTGAGCTTTTCATGCACAGAAAAACTGTATACCTTAAAGGATGAGGCTCATGTGATTCTATATTTTTCTTTTTGACAATAGATCAAAGTGTAAGTCCACCTTAATATTTTCATACACTCGTTCTAAAACACGTCACAAATACATCAGACAGAAGGAAACAGTACATTTGTTTAGGGCCTATCTTCAGCTGTGGATAAATCCACAACTTGACTAGAAAAATATAGAAAATCATCAGACTTACACCTTAATATCCAATCAGTGATTACATTCAATTAACATGATCATCAGTGGCTCTCGTGCACTGTACTCCCTTAGCAGACAAGAGTTCAAATTAGCTGGACCACAAAACTACAATAAACATTTTACCATGCCATGACAAATGTTGCTGTAAACATCATAAAACAGGTTTGAACTGTGAAGAGCTTTTCTGAAATATAAATATTGTGTAATTGCATAATTTTATTTATGGATCCATTTAGTGATTTAAAGGACTGTTGCTATTTTTTCATGGGAGCAATAATGGCCCGAGAAGCAGCTGTCTGATTCGGCCTGGTCCGGCCACGGCGGTGACACTAATATGATATACATATATGAGGATGAGCAATATGATAATGTCTCTCCTCAAACAATCAAAATGCGCCTGTTGATAGATATTTTGTTATGTGTTAACTTACAGGGCAGTGGTAGCTCAGTCTGTAGGGGCTTGGGAACTGGAAGGTGGCCAGTTCAAGTTCAGCATGGACCAAAGTATGGAGGGTGGACTGGTAGCTGGAGAGGTGCCAGTTCATCTCCTGAGCAAGGTACTGAACCCCTAACTGCTCCCAGGGCACCGCTATGTCTGGCTGCCGTTCACTCCACTATCTCTCCACATTTGCATGTCTACGAGTGCGTGTGTGCGTGTGTGTGTGCGTGGTTGTATTTTGGGTAAAATGCATCATGAGTGAGTTCTATTCTATTCCATTCTATACTATTCTATTTACAAATTACGATGACATGCTGTGATAGTTACTTAATTTCAATCATAATCAATATACAATAATTAGTATTTGAGACAGGCAGACATTTGTTTTTTAGGTTCTCAGGAGCTCTCAGACTTCTCGTACAAAACATTCTCTATAATTTCAGTATATGTACTTAGATAAAGACAAAGAAAGATTATCCACAGGCCCCACAACAATCAGATCAGTCCTAAATCAATACTAACAGAACCCAGCTGGGTCTGTGGTGCGCCCATTTAACTATTAGAAAATCTACTTCTTATGTCTGCCTGTTGCTGAAAATTCATTGAGCACAAACTGTCTTGGTATGGTAAAGAAAAGCGTGTACCAGTTCTACATGTAGGTAAAACAAAACGTTTGACCTTTTAAGGATATTAAAATATCATCAAGAAAAGATGAGTAATGACTGGCACACGCAGTGTGTTTGGGATTTAATTCTCAGGTGCTGCTAAAATTAAAGAAAAGTGAGCTTGTTGCCATGCCAATGTAAAGCCTTCATGTGTCATTACTTGGTAAATCCAACTGGGGGCAGTGTTTCACTGCCACTATTGGCTGCTTCTCAGGAGAAAAAAACAACATGAAGCAACATAAAAGGCTGCAGCCATTGGTCACATCAGGCTCTGTTCAGAGCCGCCTAACTTGGAGAGGAAAGCTTATCTGGAAAATTTGGAATCCCAAAAGACTCTTAGATATCAGCATCTCATGAATCATGCACTTAACAAGAGATTATCGCTGCCACAAGCTAAGACCAAGCTAAGACAACAACTGGACTAGTAAATATTAGTATAGTGTCTCATCATAAACGCATATTTTTCTTTGATATAAAAAAGGACAATGAAGTCTGACTGATCGACATGAACAGAAATGTAATAGAGATGTACATAATGCTTTCAAAAAAATAAATCGTATTATGAAGCTGGAAGAATCAGTCCTGTCTGCTGCTGCTAAGAGACTCACTGAAGAATAACACCTGGCGACAGGCCACGTTCATGAGATCAACACTACTCTCTGGATTGTTCTCATTCTCATCAGTGTGTGTTCAAAGGAGACCATTTCAGAGGAAAAGGGTGCATGCATCATGCGATCTGAGAGAGGATGCACATCATACGCTCACCGATCTAAGTGGAGTTTCTGGGCTAAGAGTTGCCAGTCCTTGCCCTTGGCGTTGGCAGTGTCGAAGGTGGCACAGATCCTCTGGCGGATGGACAAGGGGATTTTGAAGGCCTTGGGCCCCGTCTGGGACGTGACGGTGCAGTCTGTCTGCATAAAAAATGGAACTGACTCTTTTTCAGTCTGGAGGAAGAGAACAGAAATAGACAATAATCAGAAGGGGGTCAGAGAGGATTTGCAAATGTGGCTTTGTGCTGGTTTTAACCAGCCTGCTGATCCAGACGGGCGGGGTTTACTGGGGACAGTTGAGACAGGTAGGTTTAACATTTAAGACATCAGTACATAGATTGTAAATAAATAAGAAAGTGCATTCATTTGGTAGAAAACCTCTTCCATTGGTCAGAAGCAACACAAACCAGCTCACACATTGGCTAGCCAGGTGAGCGTGCCTCCAGCTCATTGGTTGGGACTGTCACACACATTTTCTTTCACTTAAAGACCATATTCAAGAAAGCAAACAGGTGGACTCACTATTGAACTACTAAAGCTTTGTGACCGGCAGTTTATTTCAGCATATTGTAAAAAACTGCACCTCATCTTGGTACTGTTTTCAGGTTTTAGAAAATCTAGCCCATGACAGGAAACTTTAGCTAATCATAGGTCAGTAAGATTGTTGATTATTGAGTCTCGATCCTAGGTTGTAAAATACCTTATATATTATATAAATATAAATATAAATATTTGGCCACCAACCCAAACCATTACTACACTTTTAAAGCCATCTTACAAGCCAACAGGTGGTGCAGTATGTGTTTAGTGCTCAGAATTTAAGGGTGGAGTATTACTATAAAACCACATCTCCCATAATTCTATTCTGTTCAAATGTAGCTGTACTGTTGTTTGTTTTTAGTTTTTTTTTACATGTGTAGTGCCATTAGTTTTTTTGTCTTTCTGATGTTTTTTTCTTTAAATGTTGAATCAAACGGGTTTAAAAAGCTGCAAATGTCACATATTTGCTTTCAAATTAAAGAGGACGTGTTTGTTCAAATAAAAACTACTTGTCATTTCTTTCTGTTTTTGAGCTCGAGCAGGAAAAATGCGCATTTGAGTGACTGGAGCAACATTTTACACCTCTGCTGGGGTTCATTTTTATTTCTTTAGCATACAGTGACTGAAGAGTATGCACTCCAACTCTGAAGGTATGGTCGAATTACACTTCTGCCAAAAGACTTGCTCCATCTAACATCCGCTTTCACTGAATCCCATAAAACACAATCAGGCATACGTGTCTGCGTACGTATGTTGTGAGAAAGTGGATGTGCATGACTGGCCAACAGAAACACTGACCAAACTGTGTTTGGACATACCGTACTGTTATTCTCCTGTGTGCCATCGCACTGTGAGACTACCAACAGCATGGCTCTCTTACACTGTTTACAGTCTGTGACGGCTGTGCTCACTATTTATTTATTAGCCTTAAAATCCTGACATCACACTCTTTGTCAGCGCTGGAGCGTTTTGTTAAATGGAAGGCTAATGTGACCGTACACCACAGCCCACTGCACACAAACTGCTCAACGTGACACACAAAGTAGGATGCAGAGGAAACATGTCGTGTAGTATTACTTTGTATGTGTACATCTGTCATCTGTCAGGCTGTTATGAGCCCATCTTACTTCAGCCACACTGAACTGATAATCCTAACATCAGACCATCTGAGAAGTAATATGAGGAAATATTTTGGATTCAACAGCAGAGATGAAAAGAACGTGGCTGCGCGTGAATCCGTTTGCTGACTGTAAAATGCAACAGCCCACTAACGTTTTTACTCAAGTGAAGCAGCTGTGGTGCTGGATGGTGTTCATTTTAGTTTCAGAGAGGTCGTGTGGGTGGTGTTAGTTCAGATTAGTCTGAATGTGATTTTTGTGAAAATGTGGCAATCAGTGAATTTTAAGGTTGATTAAAAAAAAAAAAAAAACTTTTAGAAAACTTTTTGATTTCAAAAGTTGAAATGAAAATTCTAAATTGTTGGTATCAATAATACCACATTTGTTTCTTAAATGAATACATGAAACAAAAAAGTCATATTTCCATCATGTTGATTTGTGCTCTTTTAATTACATATTCTCGTGTCCTCTTATTCAACAAATGATGAATGGCACACGACTTGGAAATTAGTGTCACTAACTGTTTATCTTGATGCCTTCATCTCGTACATCTTATACTGTGCAGGCCTCCCAGCCTTTATACAGGCATATGTTACCTCTTGTCCGTTGCGCTCCTTAAATGAATGGTGCCTGGCTCTGCCACCTGTTCATTCAAGACAATCCAAACTCTTCTCGTCTGTTGTTCCCCTTGGGGGAACACACTACCAGTTCCTACCAGATCAGGAGCGTCCCTCTCTACCTTTAAAAAACTCCTGAAGACCTCCACCTCTTCAGAGAGGACCTCCTCCACAACACTACCAACAACATGGACATGATAAATGTATCCCTTTAAGAATTGTCACAGCACTTACTGCTGCACTAACACTTTCTTATCACACTGTACCTTGATTGTTCGCTTCTCTGTAAGTAGCTTTGGATAAAAGCGTCAGCTAAATGACTAAATGTAAATGTCAATGTAAATGTAGTAACTGTCTGGAAATTTGGCTCAAATTTCTACTAAATTTGGATGAAATCATGTTGACATAAAACAGCTCTATAACTCTCTATATGTAGAGGATACTGATCACACCTGGTGACCCACAATGTAAAATGCAGTGTAGACTACAAATTGTCATGTCTGTTTACTGAATATGAAGATGATTTGAACTCACAGCTCCAGTCAGCAGTTTTAGGTAGGATTAAAACAAAGAAAAGGAATACTCTGCGTTAAAATAGTTCTGGTGGCCTTAAGGCAGGACAAGCACGTTCGTGAACGAGCAGTTGGGTGAAATCAATGAGTGGCTCTCTCTTCTGCCTTAACAACTAGTGTCAAGGTGCTCTTGAGTGAGGATTTCTAACTCCTAGCTGCTCCAGTGGAGCTGCTCGGTAGCTGACAGAAGACTGTTGTTACACCGGGCAGCTCCCAGGTGTTACTGCATGTGAATGTGATGCAGACTATTTGCTGGAACACATGTTCTTCCTGGACAAATAAAGGTTAAAAAACATGTAGAGTAAATGTGAACAGCTGGATCTCTGATGTCTGTGTTTAGCATAGATTTGGAAGAAAAGCAAGAGAAGTAAGAGTGTCCTCCTCGCTCTATTAATACACAATGCAAGCTCAGGAGAGCTGTCCCTGCTGTCAGTGGACACACTCCAGGAAGGTTACACAAAGGTTGAGCGTGAAAGTGAAAGCCACCCCCACCACACCCCACCACCACCACCTCCACCCCCCGGCAGCTGCAGAGCCTCACCTCGGCCACAGCCGTGTAGACCTGCAGAATCTGCTCGTGGCCTTTGACCTGGCGCACGCTGATTTTGCAGGAGAGCTGGGCGGTGGCAGGGCTGTATCTCTCCAGAGAGAAGGCACAGTGCAGGGGCTGCTGGTTGCTGCACCACACTTGGGGGAAAGAGAACTCCTAAAGAGACAGAAAGAAAAAGGAGGGACATCAGAAACACAACAGTACACAGCGGCGTTAACATATGCTATCTAAATGAGATGATTCAGCTCCCTGTGGCCACGCTGTCACATGCGCAGCCACTTACATGCAGCAAAATGAAAGGTAAGAGCCGGCTTTGAAGTCTCACTGATTCCATGGCTTGATATATTTAGGCACAGAAATAAGTATTTTGGAGGAGAGAAAGAAGATATCTGGATATCATTTACAAATATAGTCTGATTCCTTCGTACAGTAACTCTGATAGCAGGAGCAGCTTGAGGGCTTTGTACTGTAAGCAATATATGCAGAAATATGTGCAACAAGAAAAAGATGGCCTTTGATGTATAATTAATTTGCAGCGAACAGGCACATCTGTAGGGAAACGTCCTTGACCTCTGCTAGACTCCGCCATATCTGCACATTAAAAGTGACCTGTAAACGATTCTTAGTGAAGACCGTGGCATTAAAAGCGGTGGCAGCTTCGCCTACTGATGACTTAACCCTTGTGGCTTTGATCTGGGCAGCCCAGTGCAGCTCACAGCAGCAGATAATGGAGTCTGAGAGCAGTGGCGGAGCAGGAGGAGGGGGGGAGGGGTGATGGACGTGGAAAGCTCGGATGCTCTTTAGCACTAAAAGCTGACTTGATGTATGGCACGACGCTTGGCTATTATTCTACACCTGCTCCACCAAAGCACGTTTGCGGTGCCTGCCTTGTCGTCCCGAGGCCCTCATAAATAAGGCTGCGGAGAGAGGGTGGGTGTCTTTGAAACAGAGCTTTCACCCTGCATTCAGATCTTTAAGCAAGAGCAGCGTACAGTGGGGACACAGCAGGTACAAAACTGCATTCACTGACTGCTGCGCTGCGTTCCATCTAATACTGTTTGCATCTCAGTGCTCCTGCAAGCACAACAAAAATGCAGGCTTATTAATCTCAAGTCACATCCGTCTTTATGGTCCTCAAGAGAGAAATGGATTCACACAAACACAAACCTAAAGTCAAAACGATGAGTGTTAGGAGCTGAAGAGACATTATTTTCATCAAGCTATACATTTGACTTCTTCTTTGTAGAAGTATATGTGATAATAAAGGGTACCAAACGTCGCCGCTGATGTAGCATCTGACTAACTTAGTTGCAGTTCAGAGTTTGTTCAGCTGTATGAATAATAATAATAATAATAATAAATGAATTTTTAGATAGATATGATGTATTTCATACAAACCATTGGTTAGTTAAACATTACAATCCTCTAATAGAATGTATTTGCAGACAGTAGTACCAGATCACCTTCACATTAAAACACATACACAAAGTAAAAAGGGCCAAATGGAGAATCTCTAACTAACAAGCACAAACACATCACAGCGTTCCTTACACTGTTTGATACGTGAACCCTGGGAGGAGCAGTGCACAAAACACCACAGTAATTAGCTCTTAGCAGCAAAAACAGGATCTTGCAAATTAGTGCTTCAGTATCCGATCTCTGTTCGCATGTGATATTTTGTCAGTCATTGCCATGGTTACCTGACATGTGGTAAAGGGTTTGATGCTCCACAGGAACTGGGGAACATCCTGGATGGACACCTGGAGGCTGAAGGTGTTCGCTTGGAAAGGCAACATCTTTGGCTCCTCGAGGAGCTGACCCCCTCTGCTCTTCTCTGCTGCCACCACTCCCTGGAGGGGAAAGGAAAGGAAAGGAAAGGAAAGGTAAGGAAAGGAAGAAGGGAGGGAATTGAATAAAAAGGGTCAAAGAAAAGGGACATGACAGAGAAAGATAAAATAAAAGGGAAAAAAAAGGGGAAAAGGAGAAAATGAAGGTTACAAAAAGCCTTTCCTTTAAAGGCAAGCTATCTTTGCATATCAGCATGAACACCTGTTGTAAATCCTTTCCTCTGTCATGTCCACTAATTAACTCATCACATATATTATCACAGAAGCCAAACAGTGACGTCCAGTCTCTGCTGAACAAATCATACGACTCATGCTCACGTTAGCATCACATTTGCAGAAACATGACAGATTGAAGCTTGAATTTAATGCCGGGGAAAGGTGTGTGTCGGGGGGGGGCAAACATCCATCTCCCAAATTGAATTTGGGATGATGAAAGAGCACTTTGATTGTCGCTTGCAGGTATTCATCTGTCATCATTGTTCAGTGTCCTGGTGGGATGGTTCCACGTCTGGTCTGTCTGTCTGTCCTTAGCCATCTCAGTCACAAAGGGAAAAGATGCAGAACAGAGCTGTGACTAATGCCAGGCCACACTGAATGATTCTGACACTGTCTGTGTGTATGGCTATGCATGTATGTATGTATGGTTTAGTGTGTATTTTACACAAGCATTTGCAGAAGAGTGTGCACATGGCATATCACATTCACACATTGCATAAAGAACAATAAGCTATTGGCAAACATCAGATGGGAGACGTTCATAGAAAAGACAAATGTGGCAACAGGGAACCTGAAATATGGTGTTCCTTCTCTGCCATCTGTGTCTGTCATTCCAAACATCAAAACAACATTAGATTTCCATGCTTTTCCTATATAGCATGTTGCTAGCTTGGATCTGTGATAAGGTTCTCATTTGGACTCATCTGAAGGTGTCAAGATGCCACGATTTAGGCTTTGTGCAGACTGTGACTGTTGCTGATCTGCTGTTTCACACACACAACCGACGTGTCTTAGATAATGTTTTACAGCTAAGGGAGTGTTGCAATGTCAACCAACAATGAGAAATCCAGACAAAAGAATTGCAAAGTTGGTGGAGTTAAGGTTCCAGAAGTTCATTTCTTGCATGCACAAAGCTGATAACAGTGTTGCCACCACGCATATCATATCACAGTGCTCTGCATCCTGGCACTGAAGGTGAAGAGTATTTTCTAGTATCTGCAGTTTTGCTAATTAATAAAAACTGCTAGCAGGCGAGCGTCTGGAGAAAGCTGAATTTCTCCTCGTATAGCATAGTTTGCAGCTAGCTTGGATATGTAATGTTGACATGTTTTCTGCAGATTGTGAGCCTTCCTGATCCAAAAATGAGAATGGTGAAATAACAAAACACATTACCTTCTATTGATTATGTTTCAAGACATACACAGAAATTACACTTAATAAAGGCTAAAGATTGAGGTCAACAGTATTTCCTGACAGCATTTACATTGGACAGTAGCATTCTGCCAGCACTGATATGCTAATATTAATCTCCAGTTTGACCTGTATTCTTTGACCTTGGACATGTAGAGGCATTATTTCTGCCAAATCTGAAGCATCAACACTGTCTGCCTTCATTGTTACAGCAGTGATTTTAAGCTCTTAAATTAATGCTAATCTGTTAATTCTAAAATGAGATAAAGAGGTGATGAAATCTTTAAAAGTTCATGAATCTGGTTATAAATATTTAGAAAGAGACAGCAGTGTTGTGCAATATCAATAAAAAATATCAGACAAATTCCAATCATATCCATTCTTTCAGCTGAATAAAATGTCTCCGTCACACAAATGTTTGTGTTACATCAGGCTTCCTGTTGATCCAGAATCCAGTCTGTGATTGCGCCGGAGCTTGGAAAAACACACAGCAGAGATGTGGTGCTAACAGACAGGAGCCCAAGGGACACGCAAAAGTCTGGCATCTGCTCGGCAGGCTGGGAATTCATAAACCAAATCCAGAATGCATTTTAAAGCCAGATGCCGCTGACGGCTGCGACATGACAGAAAGGCGGTCGGGAGGCAGAGTCAGTCACGAGGCTCCTGGTGCTCTGTTCAGCTTGGCTCAGCTCTTCTGTTAGTCTATGCTCTCCAGGGAGGATGGGAAGCTTGATTTCCCTGATGTTCACTGACGAGATCTCAATGCTTAAAAACTCTATAGGTCGCTGAAGGATAATCAAATCAAACAAGATAAAAAAAGGATGATTGGTTAACATATGAATGGCAGTGATTACAGTACGGCTGCCTTTGTCTCTCAATATTAAAACCTCTGAGAGAGAGTCAGGCTGTCAGGCTGTTACAGAGTCGCCACTATTGGCTCTGCAGTATTGTTTCCCAGTGGTAATGAATCTGCAATCACTCACATGGTTTAACTGGTAGACAGCACATGCTGAGGTCCCTGCTGCCTCAGACAGCCCAGGCAAAAATCACAAACAAACAAGACGTTCCGTTTGAATCTAGGCCATGACCTACAATATGTACTTCCTAATAGAGTAAAAATTGCTAAAGTGAAAATGTGCATCCTCACGTTTTTGTGAAAGAGGTCAGAGACAGCCAAAGTTGTGTTGCAGAAAGACTGCTGAATTTGCTCCTTTGAATTCTGGGCTGTTGGCAAAATGAGTAAGAAATGCTCTCCTCTCTCTCGCAACCAAACAAACAAACAAAAAAACTACAATAGTAACATTAAAGCCACTCATCGGCCAACATCAAATCATCTATGATGACCTACTGCTGGTATCAAGCTATAGTGTTGTTTTAATTTGCTCATATTCTGAGATATTTACCTCGGAGACTTTTGCCTCCAGCCTAACACAATGGTGATGAATGAAACTTAATTTGTGCTCGCAGCTTTGAGAAATGACGTTCAAAAGCAAAGTGTCTTTCGAGAAATAATGACCCACTTACTGTGTATAATCCACAAACCTCATTAACAGTTTTCCTAGGACTAAAAAACAGTTCCTATGAGAACTTGAGAGTGTATTCTGTGGATTATCCGGAGTAACAAGGACACTGGAGCAAGACACTACAGACAAAGAGCAACATTCATTTGGCAACCTGTTTAATGTCAGTCCAATATTCAATCTCCTTTTAGGCTTTGTTTTCATCCTTTACCAACACCTGAGGGAAATATCTGTCTCTGCGGCTGCTAAATGCTCTGCTATGCTCACCAGCTAACTGTGTCTGTCCGCTGTCTTTGCAGCCAGTGTACAGTGGATTTACCACAGATACTGCTTTGTGCTGCTGGAAACAATTTTAATAAGAGTTGTGAGAGTAAACCAAAAAGGAGTGGGCTGTAGAGACCAAAACAATGAGCTGAAAGAAGCTAAAACCCTCTGTTTAGCTGAGGGTGACTGCTGATAATTCTCTGTTTAGGTGTTTTTAGACAGTGTGCACATAATTACAAAGGACACATTTCACTACAAATATTTGTCTTTAGCAAAAGGAACAATATCCATTTGACTGATTAATGTCAGTCCAATATCTGCTGCTTTGCAGGTAAATATTAGCTACCTAACTAGGCTATATACTGTCTGGTCTTGGTCTTGACACGGCCTCGTCCTGCCTTGATCTTGTCTTGTCTTGGTCTCAGTCCCTGAGCTCTTGATCTTGTCTCCGTCTCGATACACTGGTCTTGGTTCCAGTGTGGGTGGTCTTGACTGCAACTCTGCTACTAAAGCTAAAACTGTGAAACACAGCACTGCTAGAAATGAGACAATGAGTCAAACACCTAACCAGTGTCCTTCCCCCACCTGAAAGGCGTGCGGCGTGTCATCCACACAGTACACCCGTAGGCTGTAGCTCATGTAGTCGGCCTCCATGCTCCCAAACACAGCCAGCTTCAGCCTCTTGACAGCAGCCTGCGTCAGGGGCTCGCCCACCAGGGCGTATGAGCCCGGCTGGTCCAGCAGTAGGTGGCAGCTTGTGGAGTCCATCAGGCAGAAACAGGAAGTAGACTCCTCCTCCACTGACATCACTTCCTGAAATAAAGAACAGAAGTGGTACCCATGATTGAGACCTTCCGGACCTGCAGAGAAACCCTTCAGCGTGCTTTAGCCTCTGTCAGACTTACAGCAGCTCACTGAGTTTGTTGCTGTGGACTATTGTGGAACTAAATATTCATGCCCGGAGCTGGATAGATATCAAGACTAGAAAACGGCAAATGAACTTCTGTATACAGTGGAATGTATTATGTATTGAGTTCTGCTATGCTGCTGTTGAATAATGGTATGTAACATAACACAGGTTTAAATCACAAAGCAAAAACCCACACAGGCTGTAAGCAGTCTCCAGAGAATGTGGAAAAACATTTCCTACATGAGTGATGGTGTTAGTACATAGCAGAACACAAAATAGTCATTATGGACAATACAGAGTTTTATTTATGAGATGACAGCAGCAGCTGGGAAGCACTTTATTATTTCTGACTGGAATGAAAGAATCCTTTATGTACTGTCTTTTTCTTTTATTGAAATCATCAGAAATTGACCTAGCAGGAAGTGGGACTTCCATCATACCATTGGAAGTAATGACAAGCCAAAGGAAATGCCTGAAAGCACTAACTTGTATCTGTGTGTCTCTGCAATGAAAGAGTGAGCTCACTCCAACCAGTGTTCAGAGTCCTCTTGGTTAAACTCAGTGCTGTGATGGAGAACATACAGTGCTGCTCAAAAGTTTGTGAACCTCTTGAGCATTTTGGAGTTTTCTATTGTTTCACCCTGATTTCCTTATTTAATCGAAAGCAATATGTTTTATATGAAGTAACAGGTGCAGGTTTATCAATTCAATATACTCTAAATTAAAAAGAGTTTTTAGTCAACTTATGTAGGTGCAAAAGTTAGTGAACCCTGAGCTGCATTGGTTAAAACAAGCAATTAAGTAGAATCAGGCGGGAATAAATGGTGGCTAAATGAACCACTGAAATGGACCAATAACATCAGAGATGTTTCGGGACGAAATTGTGCATCACTGATTGAAACAGAGATGAAACCAGGTCACTTTAGTCTTACCCGGGTGAACCCATACAGGTCAATCATACAGAGAGGAAGCAAGATCTGAGGACCTCAGGAAGAGGGTAGTGACAGCACATTTGTCTGGGAGAAGCTATGGAGTCATCTAAAAAAAATTGAGCTTCATCGTTCCAACGTGAGGCAGATCATCTACAAATGGAGAGCACTGAAAAAGACTACAACTCTGCCTAGAAGTGGACGACCTTCTAAAGTATTAACAAGAGACACAAGAAAAATGGTAATGGCAAATATCGCCAAAAGTAGACGTGAGAGACTGATGTGTCACTACAGAAACCGTGTGGTTGAGGTTAGGAGTTGCAGTAACTGAAGGGGTTCACATACTTTTGCACCCATGAAATCTGAGTTTTTCTTAAATCAAGCCTTTTTAAAAAAATAAAGAATGACAATATAACCATTTCTTTTGTTTGAGTCCATTATTTGGAATGTCAGTATTGTGAATTGGGGTATAACTTAACATTTAATAAGGTTATAAAACTTTTGTTTTAACTTTATGTGACAGATACAGCTGAAGAGTGACAGGAACGAGTGAAGAAAGAAGAGGGGGAATGACATGCATCAAAAGGCCGTATGTCAGAATTGAACCCTGAGCTGCTGCAGCAAGGACTGAGCCTTTGTACATATCATTAGGCGATACTTGTTTCAACATACTTGGGAGACAACAGTTAAGGGCTTCCTGCATTAATCCAAATTCACTTTCAGATATCTTCTTGCCATTATCCAAACCATCTCACAATATTCTCTCACAGTGTGCTGCAGCCCCCATCCTAGCAAGCAGATGGCATCCATGAAATACGTGTGATTATACAATTTAATGAGGAGCTGCGAGACCAAACAGCGTGCTAACCCACAGCCTGAGGAGTAGTATTTATACCCTCACAAATAATCACAAGTTAACCGGCAGTATGACGATCAAACGTCACGTTATCTGCTGTCATGTCCTGCAAGACAGCAGACCTCCTCCTGATCACTCACTGCTGCGCTGATTTAGAATTGTGTTAGCATAACACATAACTACAGTTCATCATTTATTATCTTATTATGATAGCATATGTTTTGACCTATAAGAGAGCAGTGCAACAGCATGGAAATACTTATATTAATATATTAATATCTTCAATTATCTTCAGTTATTATCTTCATTGACCTTAGAAACAGTCCATTCAATCGATGTTCCGGAGCCGCAAAATGACTGTGTGGTGAGATTATTTTTCTCAATTATATTTTTCTCATTTCATCTCATTTTTAGTTTCTCAACATGAAAATACCCATGATCGTAGAAGGATTGTCTGGTCTTAAACTTATTCTGCCCACAGAAGCTACAACATCCAACTGAGCACTGAATGTGAATTTGGCTGAAAACAGTCCCCAACAAATCTGTTCCATCTGTAAAGTTCAGGGAATAAAAATACAGAAAAATATCAAGAATCCACGT
The DNA here is from genome assembly GCA_033000465.1 of Sciaenops ocellatus. NCBI lineage: Eukaryota > Metazoa > Chordata > Actinopteri > Sciaenidae > Sciaenops > Sciaenops ocellatus. The sequence goes on along the minus strand of CP136880.1, from coordinate 27,476,713 downwards.
GAATAGTTCAGACATTTTAGGAAACTAACCTGCAACCAGGAAAATGATACTTTGGCAATTAATCAAACTCAAAGATGTGATTATTCTCAGTTCTGAAGTTTGAAAGATCATCTTCTTTTAAAGGAGATGGAGGAGATGATTATATCATCTGAAAGTGCTAAGAGAGTGATCGAAGGAAGGAAGGAAGGAAGGAAGACAAATCAGCAGATGAACTACAATGACTGACGTGTAATTCCTTTGATATGCATGTATATCAGATATACTGTATGTATCATGGAAATTACTGATTTGGTCTGTTTGTTGACAGAATACTCTGTGTAGCTCAGAACAGACAAACTGAACAGTGGCTGTATAGACTGTAGTTTTCACCATCATGCTAGTACGAGAAGGGTGAGTGTGGGGGGCTGCAATCAGTACCTACACTTAGATTAGAACCACAGCTAGATGTCTCTAGATCCCGCACACTGTTCCTTTAAAGATTTGCTCATACATGTACACGTTGAAAAGTAGTGAGGGGCAGATGAACACATTATTTATTTTGTCTCTTAATGAGATTTGTCGACAATAAAAGAAACACAGAATAAACTTATTCTCTGACGTACCGCCATAATAAATTATCTTGGCATCTTAGCAGAACTGTATCACAACTTAAAACATACAGAAATGTATGAAGCCAAATACACACAATACAGTGTCTAATTCATTTTCTGTTGGCAAACACAGTTTATCAGCTCATACATTATAATCAGGAACTACTTCATGTGATGCAACATAAAGTGAAAAAAATGTTAGCACTCCGTTTAGCGACGTTCATGTCGGGCTCCTTCTGTGAATACTTTATGTTTATGCATTTTGTACTTATGCTTTCTGCATCCTCATAAGCACAGCTTAACACACTGCAATATGGCACTGAATAATAAAATACTGTGGTGGGGAGTGCTGTGGAGTCTTCTGTGGGTGCTGTGTTTTAATGACAGCTGAAATAAGGCTATTTTAATGGCCCTGTGAATTTGCAGGTATTATGCATCTTTAAAACACTCCCGTCTCTCTCTCTCTTTAGGTTAGACCTCAGTGCTAAGTCATTATGTCTAACCAAGAAGCTCTGAAGATCTGCGGCCTTTTAATATTAGAGTAAAATCTCAAAGCGACATGAATCTTGTATTTATTCATATTGCCTCTGGTCTCCTTCCATCCCTCATTTGCAATACTTGCACATCTTGAGAAATCGCCCTCTTACGCTGAAAAGAAACCTTTTTTTTGTCACAATAGTGAACCTAGAATGTTAAGTGAGGTTAGGTAAACACGAAGCTGAGCCCAACTGACAGAAAGTGGCGACACCTCTGTGAGCAAATAAATGTGAGAAGAACTCAACGAAACGTCATTAATCTCTGACTGAATGAGTCCACATGGTTTCTAATAAATATAATGAGACTTCTATATTTGGTACATGGATTTTACATGTTGTGCTGATACACACACTTAAATCTTCAAATTAAAATGATTAATTAGTTTAAAATTCAATATTTTTTCGGAGGCATTTATTTCTTTTGTTCTGACAGTGTTTTGACTGTCTGTAAGTTTCTTACTTGTGCAGCAGAAACAGCCTTACTTTAGTTCAGCTTGCACTCTTGACCTTGGATACAGCAGCTGCAGAGCAGATTAAGACTTCAGAGCGCTCAGATAAAATGTAAATTTGAACAAATGTACATTTCCATGACAACTGGGCCGCTCTGCCGAGGAAGATCCTGTGATATGATCGAAAGCTCCAGAACAGCATATCTCAAGATTTTTGTTTTTGTTCTTACTTCACTTTTTTGACTTTGAATAGGTGTTTCACTTATTCAAAATACTTTGTTAAAAACACACAAAGTAACTGACCCAGAATCAGCAGTGTTAGCATGCGTTCAGACAGGATCAGGGAAACCGGTCGCCAGCGACGTTTTTCAATTCATTTCAGTGGAGGGTCGTGCGTTTCCGCGCCGGCAGCCCGCAACGCAGGGGTTGCCGCAAAAAACGTCGCCGGCGTCCGGGAGAGAAGTTGAGCCAGATCCAACTTTTGGGAAACCGGAGCCCCACGTCACGTTCCGCAAGCCGATCAGACACTCAGATTGGTCAAACCTCCACAGACAGCCTGAAATGTCTCTGAAGCAGAGACTATCCAGGTGGATTCATGGACTAAACTCTGATAATCTACCTGTGTGTGTTCTCACTTTATTTCATGTACCAGCTTCTAAATCTGAGTCTGATTCGCAATTTACGCCGCAAAATAATGACACGAAGAAGTTTAATTTGATTTGTGTCCTATGATTAGAGAGCGAGAGAGAGAGAGAGCGCTTTGGTAGAGAGACATAGAGTAACAATAACAGAGAGCGAGCGTCGGCCTCAATAAAGCTGTTATTAATCAGAGAAATAAAAAGTTATTTCCTGATTGTTTCACAGCGGTTACATTCAGCAGGTATAGACACGCCCACGGCAACACACCTCAGCTCCCCTCACACCCCCACTACCGCACTCCCCCACCACCAGTTGCCGGTTTGCCTGTCCCTGTCTGAATATGCACTTAGGTTTGGAGAAGCTAAAGAGAGCCACAAGTTGAACATTAATTAATTAAATAATTATGATCTGTTTAGCATGGCATGAAGACTAAATGTGCACAGTGAATGTTGTTTGTTAAACTGAGATTTTATGGTGAGCTACATGTTAGCTTGATGAACTAGACGAGAAGTGCAACAAAAAAAATGTTGCTCTGAGCATCTACTGCTACTGTTCTACAAACACTACTAAAAAAAAGAACTGTGACTCGGACTGAAAGACATTTACCTCAAGCAAATGTGCACGCAGAGGCTGCTGCAGCTCTTGCAGACGGTTTAGAGCAACAATCTGATCGCTTAGAAAAGCATTATGGGGACAAAAGAAGACGATGAAGAAAGCAGGCAAATCACGCCGGTCTTCCTCTAAATAACAAGCTCTTTTAAATGCTGACCATCACCACAGCCAGGGGCAAGCCTGCAGTATTCATTATCCTGACCCATGCTCGGCTTGCCAAAACTTTACATCAGATTTACATTTACATTACCGCCTGACTGAATATTCTCTGCATTGCCCCCCCACCGTCTCTTGTCTCGTTATCATCTTGCTGGTTATCGTTCAAAAATGTGAGCAAATAATGCAGAGTGACGACAGTGATTGTGCCTGTTATGCCTTTGGGTTTGGGATTAAGCTCCCAGGACTTTATCCAGACCAGTAAAAATCTTCATTCACTGGAGGGAAAAAAAAAGAAAGAGCTGACATTGTTGGATTGAAAACACAAACACATAAAGAGCTGGAGAAATACAATGTGTCCTGTTCCAAAGCATCAGAGCGAAACTAACAAGAAATGCAAAATATTGGGTGGGAGTTGCACTGCTTGGTTGTGTTAGCTGTCAATGGTGTCTTGTGTATGTGTTTGTGTGTGTGTGTGTGTGTGTGTGTGTGTGTGTTGGGGGGTAAACAGAGAGTCGTGGTCAGCAGAGAAACAATCTCCATGACTCTCCTCCTGATTGCCTCACATCCAAATTCACCATGCCATGTCTTTCCTGATCCACTAATCAATGCTTCCCTTGTCTAACGGTCTGTTACCCCCCCCACCCCCCCATTGTAACCCCCACAAGTTACCGCCACCTCCCCACAGAGTGACAGCAGCCATGCCTCTTCCTGGCCATTACACGCTGTAATTGTTTCTTTATTTTCCTCCTGCTGGACCGGCGGTGTTACCTTCTTGTGGCCTTATGTCACCCTCTGGACCCACAGAGAGCATAAGGCCGGATCAATCAGCTCGCCCACAAAGCCCCAACAGTACAACAGAGATAATTCACCAGCCACATGTCACACTGACTAACTGGACCTTTTATCACATAGAGCACATATATAAAGGTCAGCGGACAGAGGGAGAGTCAACAGTCCATGGCATCTTATGTCAAGGAACATGACTTTAACGTCCACTCACAAAACTCACTGTCTTACATCGAGTCATCCGATATGGAACGGTAAAAAAAGAATCTTTGACCTCCATCACCAGCTAAATATCATCTAGTGTCGATACCGAGGTCTAACAGTTGACGTCACTGCCTCTAACAGCTGCTAATATAGGGATAAAATACTGTAAGCTCTGCTCTGTCCTGCTAGCATTCACATGTAGTAGGCCAATACTGACTGTTGGTAACTAGTTTATGTGAGATAATCAAATCAGACTGCAAAGTTTGGTGTTAATTATCTGTGTTTGTCATTACATGTGATCCCTGTCACATGATACAGAGTCTTTTACACACAGTTAACATAAAAACAATATAGAAGAGCCTCAGCTGGTTGAGATTCATCCAGCAGTTGCATTAGCTAATTAAGAAACAGACAAGCATGATGTGGGTTGAACCTGAACGAGGGTAACATGCAGGTATCGCTATGATGTGTCGACAAATTAACTGCTACTTGTGTGATAAGTTTGATCTGTTTTTCTTTCTTTTGTTTCTTTGACATCGTTTCTAGACATTCAAAACTATTTCAGGCACGTAAACAGCCGAGCAGTACACTGGTCACACACGTTTTATCTCATCTGAGGCAAAATACAGATTAAAGTCATGATAATTAGCCACTGTTATTTATAGATGGTGACTCATAGCAGGACCTCAGTTCTATGTATACTTTATTTATAAAGTTTTGATCTTTTCTCATGTTAACTTTGTCTACACAATCAATGCATCTGCATTCAGTGTCATTTATAGTGTAGTGCTGGGGAATAGCACAGGCTGTGAACTGCAGACACAAACAGGAGCAGCTGAAGTTCTGTGGCTTTAACCTGCTTCATTCCTGCTGACATTTAGCTGCAAACAACAAATAGAGCTATTGAGGAAAAAGACAACCGAAGGAGAGCCAAGCGCCACGTCTGAGCCAGGCTAAGATCTGGATGGGTTGTGCTGTAGTTGACAGGCGTGGGCCTGAAGCTCTCACCTCCCATTTGCTGTCCTGGGTTTTCCTCTTGAGCTGGATGTTCCAGTTCTCGGCGTCCACCTCGGCGCAATGAGCAATGGTCATGGCCACTGGGCAGAAGGGATCCAGATCTGGAGGACCATACGTCACCTCTGGGCCCAGAAGGATTTCACAGCCTTCCAGTGTTTGGACACTTGGCACATCGTGACACACACACACACACACACACACAGAGGCACAAACAGAGAGAATAAGATACATCGTAAAAGAGACACGCAAAGAAACTATGGTCCTGCTGAGAAAAGACACAGCCTGTGTGTGTGTGTGTGTGTGTGTGTGTGTGTGTGTGTGTGTGTGTGTGTGTGTGTGTGTTGACGTGTCAGAATGACTGTTAGACGTCCTGTAATTGGTGCTTTTCATAGCTGCTTCCATTCAAAGTGCTTCATAAATGTGTTATGAATAGCAGGGTATTGTGTATCCTGCACAGCGTCACTCTTAATAATTAATGTGTCCCTGTACTTTTTAATTTTTTAATCTCAATTACATGATCCATAATCTGTGAGAAACTAAACCTCTCAATCAAAAAACAAACAAACAAACAAACAGAGACAGATGGAGTCAGGGACTGTCCATGGTAGCATATTTCCTGCTGAAAGCACTGTTAATATTGTATGCTCTGATCTTCTTGACTTTCCATATTTAACAGTTTATATATCATACCACAGTGCTGCTGCTGCTGCATGAACAACACTCGTGGACTCACATGCTCCTCAAGTTCAAATTATTTCTACTCAGCCAGGCTGCTGGAATTCGTTCCAGTGCAGGTGAAAAAGTCACTGCGATTTGCCGGTGAGTTGGAGTGCGCTCATTAAAAGCGGCTTACAACAAGCAGGTCTTGCCAGTGGCTGGTGGCAGCAGCAGCAGCAGCCAGTGGTTTTTAGAAAAAAGGGCAGGCGGGATCGTGGCAGAGATCAATGCCTCAACAAAGCTCTCTAAGCTCATCAGTCATCACAGATCAGAAATGTTGGTTTGTTAAGATTTCTTCTTCTGAATGAGAAGTAATTTATAGTTGTCATGGGAGCAGCAGCTTTAACATAAGTACGCTACACAATAACTTGAAAGTGACAGGTTGATAATAAGGGCGAATGCCTAATAGTGTTGTAGTAGATTAGTGTAGGATTGAAGACAATCTGCTGTTACACAGACCCTGCATCAAAAAGAACAGTTTTACTGTAATGTTTGGGTTTTCTTTTTATATTTTTGAACATCAGTTATGATCATATTGTAACCATCAGAGAAACTGCTGAGATCTGGAAACACAATGACAACGCTACATATTAAAATACAGTATATGTGAAAACCTACTTGGTGCTGATTCTACAATGACGTCAGAAGGGGAAAGAAGCATGCACGGTAAGCATGATCATGCAAACCACTTGATTTAGATGTACAGCTTTGTCCTGAAAGACAGTAGCACTATTCAAAAATATATTGCGCCCTCATTCATTTCAGTGAGTTGGCATGGGAGGTCCTATCACAGCCTCTGAACAGAACACAGTGTAGAGACAGACAGGAAATAAGGGGAGAGACGGGTATGACATTCAACACAGTCTGTGGCTGCAACTGAACCGTGGACTTTGCAGTTATCTGATATGCACCTTAATCAGTAAGCTATCAGGACGCCTCACCGAGCAAAAGAATTCTACTTAACTATGGTGCAAAACACTTCATCTGCACTGCTGAATATATACCAGTATAGTATAGTATTGTACCATTAACTGTTTATATATTAGCCTTTGTTTACCTTAACTAATATGTATCTCTATTTTGTGTGTTTATAGTATAGTTTTTATAGTAAAGTCTTTTGTGACATCTGATCAACAAAGTTGCTATAGAAATAAATTGCTCACTCAAATTGGCCAATTTAGATTGAATTGGCTCATTGGAACCTCGAGCAACACACCTCAACCAAAGCAACTGCTTGTGTTTTCAGTTGAGCTAGCAGAGTGGTCTGTTGGTACATAGGCTAATAACTTTGGTTTGATTTTTCCTCTTCCACAACCGACATGTGAAACTTACACAGTCTACATAGTTGATGGACAGTACATGTATTCATGATCCCCAAGGCTGAAGAAAATGTGCACACACAACTACAACAAATACGGTAGGGTTAGGGCTAATGTTTCCTCTCTGTCGGCTGTCTATTCGTTGATGTTACCACATCCACAGGTCATAAATATTGTGCTTAAAATAGTGCTACTATTTACTAATATAAAGTTATAATAAGCCAAGATTATTCTTCGATGTGTAACAGGACATTTTATATTGCATGAATACCACTTTCCACATTTTCCACATGTAACACCACGTATCTCATGTTGCTAGATACAGTATGTCACCATACCATAGCAGTTAGGGAGTTTCCTACTGAGCCATGCTACAAATGTCAGCTCTGACTCTGTAGCTTTTCAGTATTACAGTAGCTTATCTGAATGAAAAGCTGCTTCATGGTAAATGCTCTTTCAGGCTGCTGACATTCAATCCAGACTTCCCAATTACTGCCTCAGCATCTGACCTGGGGAGGGAGGAGGTGACATTACCCATCTGGCTATTAGACCTTGTGATACCATCTCATTGCACACCTCATCCTCTTCACCATGTCTTTCAGCTTAAAATCAGTTTTTTTGTTATGTCAACAGCAGCCTGGCTTTGACTAGTCCGGAGAGACCTCTGGATCCCTCAGCCAACAGCACTGAACCACATCACACATGTAATGTAAAGTGTAGGCAAAGAGCAGATTACCAGCTCCTTAAGTAGCCTGCAACTCGGACCCAAGAGTCCGACAACCTTAAAGAAGTGGTGGAAGCTAGCAGACTCTTCTCAGTTCTACTTGTCATCAAAATGAAGGGCTCTATACGGCGGCTTCTTGAGCCCCGAGATGAGGTGTATTATTGAAAGTGAGCAATGACTCACTCCTCGTGGACCCAGGGAGCCGTGCAAAGTGGCAGATTGGGCCGGGAGGGGAGATGGTGGACTTAATAAATGCACACATTAGCACGCTCCATTAGCTTCACCTTTATTTGCTTGTAGTCTCCCACCTGTTTGTCCCACTGTGCTTTTCTCCATTTATACGGTGATGCAGACACGTTATGTGCCGCATGGGTACATGAATCAAACAGACACCTAGAGGTGGAGCTATCACTGTAGTTTTAGTCCTCCTGCTTTAATCATTCATAATATCTGCTAGAGTCTTCTTTTAGCTGCAGTCTGAACTGCAGAGCATTCATCAAAACAACTTCAGCAATCAAGGACCGACAAAGTTATGTGATTGAAAGAACAAATTTGTAAAACATAAACAATAACTTAGCAACTAATTACCAATCCGTCATCACAAAGCACTGTGCCTTGATTTATAATACCATCATAATGAATATTCAACTAACTGTGATACCACTTCATCTCTAGTCCCAGATCTCGGTGTACTACAACCCACTTGACTCGGAAAATGAGTGTAAGCAACGAGGCTAATCACTTGAAGTGACTCACCATGCTATTTGGTGACTTATGATTGAGAGTGTTACACAGATAACTCAAAGAAAAACACTGAAATCATTGAACAAGTTGAATACATGTTTGAAGCACTTGTCACTGGTGTACAAGCAATCGTATGTTGCCAGGTTGAGGCATTATTGTGTAACTGTTGCTTTTGTTCTGCAGACAGTGATTCTTGACTCATCCAGAACAAATATCAAATCAAATGTTAGACACTTACTGTCAGGGTCAACGTCTGGCTCATGGTGAACACTTCTGTTTATAGATTTATTGCTTTACTACTAACACTATTAATATAAATTGATATAATTATATGTAATTTTTGATTATTGTAGTATGTATGTACAATATTCAGCTTGTCATTGCAACTTATCATGGGTAATCGAATAGACAGTCAACTGTTCACTCTCTACAGTGTGTCCTTGTTTCCTTGTTTTGATAAAGTCAGTAAAGGACAATCTGTGTGTGTGTGTGTGTGTGTGTGTGTGTGTGTGTGTATTAGTTGAGTCATGAGTCTATTTCAACAGGAAATGGAAATGATGACCATACTGAAAAAAAAAAAAAAAAATCAATGTCCAGTTTAATTCCCATTCCTTTCTTTATTGCCCACAAAATAAAAGCATAAAACCTTTTAATGTATCAATACAGGTTTTATTTTGAAGATTTTGTGGTGGGCCTCAGGGATCGCAATGTCAGTTGATATGGGGCGGTCAGACAATCTGTTTCAACTTTATTTAACGCAAGATATCTCAACAGCTTAACAACTACTTCTCGATGAAATCTGCTGTTAATGTCCACGGGATGACTCATCAGCACTATTAGGCCAAAATCTGCCCCTGTACAAAACCAATCAGTTCTGGACCATTAGTACAGAGAAACATTAAAACTGAATTAGCTATGAAGAATATCTATGTGTGTTTTCTGATTCTTCTGTGGATCTGTCAGAGATATACGTGTTGTATCACAGTGTAAGGACATCTAACATCCTACTGCAGGACAGAGAGGAAAGTGCTGAGTGTCCTTGACGGTAGTTTAGCAGCAAATAGAAAAGCAACTAAATGTAACTGACTGGATGCAATTTTTAATATTTCTGAATATAATATGATGCTGTACTGATAGATTCATGATGTGGAAATGTGCATTATCTAGATTACAGGAAAATGAGGAGGAAGTCTGGAGTTTGCATAGCAACAACAGCAAAGTAAATGAGAGCAGTGCAGTAAACACATTCACAGAATCACTCTAAGCCTTTAGTTCTCTTTCACAGAGTGTTGGAATAATAAGAAGTGTGTAAGGAGGTATATACAGGCTGTAGTTATCACAGTGAAATCACGAACATGATTGCTGAGGTACTATCTGACTATTACATTTCAGTTATTCATAGAAACATGTAAAAAAATAATGAGAGGGTGTCCAATGCTACATCACAGAAAGCAGATGGTATGACAGGCAGGCGGGGGTGTCATTGTCTTCAACATACAGTAGATGGATAGATGAGTTCTTCTAACTCTGCAGCAGGCAAACATTTCAGATCAGGATGGATCTCAGTTTGAAATGTGACAGCTGTTGGTTGTAAACGTGTAATGTCACCTTGGTGGGGACATTGAGTTGTACGCTTTGGATTAAAAACCTCGGACGACGTGTCCATCCAAGAGATCTGTGCTGCGAGATCTGTGGACCATGAGAGCTGATGGCTTAAAGCAAGAGCTGCCACTTCCAGAAAAACAGATCAACAGGGTCAGTCACTGTGGGCACACTGGACTCTGACTGGAGGGCCAGGCATCCAAGCAGGAAAGCCATGTCACACCTACGCACTGGTGCATTTCTACTGACAGCCATGTTTATTAGATGATCATTTTAGCCGTCAAACTCTGTCCAACTGCAGTGCACTTTGCAAGTTCAGTTTTTCTTCCTTTGATCATTTAAATAAAACTTAACCAGGGGCATCCAGACAACAATAAATACCAAACAATACTATGTCCCAAATGTTCAACTGGGCACACATATGGAAACTAGTTTCATCATTAAAGCTCCTTTTCTTCCAGGACAAAGCTGTTTCTGCCTCACTAGGCTGAAGGAATTATCTCACAATACAAAGCGCTCACAGAACCTTGGAGGCAAAGGGAATATGTCTGACCTAAGCAAAACCATACCTTCAAAAAGATTTAGATGAGCCTTTGAAAAAAAAAATACATCATTTTAAAAAGACGCTTTAATCTCAGTTTAATGAGACTCTATCAGGGTGTGGAAAAGTAGGTTGGACAGGGATTGGGCCTGGATGCTGCAGTGGGTAAAAGAAAGGATACAATTCTCTGCATGTCCCCTGGCCTGCCAGGATGTAGACAGTGATTGACAGCTGGTGAGATGACAAGCACAACAGACCACAGGGAGAAATATGGCTGTCTACAGTAAACACCTCTCCGCTCACACACACAGTGATGGAAAAAATAAGCACTTGAAAAGCACCTCTGTGGTCCAAACCAAAATACTGCCAGGGTGGAGTCTGAAACACATTGAAGTGTTTCAAAGGTGGATAAAGCAGTGGGAGAAAAGCAGACGCTCTATGCTGGCAGGTAAGAATCTATAACAGGAGATGAAGGTAGCTCTAGACCTTCCTGTAAAGACTAATGGATTACACATGAACTATACATTTCAACAACACTGCTTAAAGGAGGATTTGATGCAAAAGCTAGAGATTCATGGGTTTCTATGCACTGTATAGTACATTGTAGTGCTGCAAGAAGCTGCTCTGCATTCTTTCAGGTCAGTAAAAAAACATTTATCATAACTAATTTAAACGAAAAACTCTGTCATGACAGGTGCTGTTTGCATCTTATACTTCCAGTGCCACATTGTGGTGTTCCGCTACCGTTTTCAGCACTAATGTGTGCATTCTGTGCGGTTTCTTGTCTTCTGTGACTTTGTTCAAGCAGAGCGGTGTCAATAAACAGCGACACTTCAGAGGAAACTGGAGACCCTTGTGGCTCTCCACAGGGAAGAGTGTGCAAACACCCCCCTCCACCACCGAGAGAAGCTCAGCCCATCCAAGGGTCATTACCTAGCTGTGATCAGAATACATAATGTGCGTACTGCCAAGATGAAAGGCCTCAGGAGACGTGTGCGCCTTCTATTCCACTGTGCATGTCCATCAGTGCACCACGCTCCATTCATCACTGCATTCATCATCGTTTAAACAAGCTTCCTGGGTCGTGACTCACTCCCAGAGCGCCACATTGTTGACACCGAGTGGAGTACATAACTACATATTGACTCTCAGCAGAGTAGCAGGGACGAAAAAGAGATTGGAGGATTGGAGGTTTGACTTTGCTTCCTATGAGTCTGTTAGCTAAATGAAGGACTCTATTGAAGGGCCCCCTGGGGTCTCGCAGCGTGAACTTTAGTTTCTCCACAGCAGCTGGGACATCAAAGCCCAGACTACCACCTGTGAGGGGCTTCTGGAAATGAACACCCATATCGTGACATCTAGAGGACTCCTATAGGGAGCGGGAGATAGGCTGCGGTGCTTGCTGGGCCCATCTGTCACACAACCTGCCAGTAAACACAGAGAGATGTGGGGATGGCCACAGGGAGGGTCACACATCTAGCCTTTGTATGAACTCCTGCCCACAAATACATGTATTATTTATCTCTTTATTTTAGGGCCAGTACTGATGACAACTGCATTAGAACTGCCCATGGTTAAAATAACCAACATTAATGACCAAATTAGCACTACCTCTGCTACTGCCACTGCCACTACTACTAACTTAGTCAGTTAGTTAGTTAACTTTTTTTAAAGCACTGAACATGCACTCATGAACCATGTGTGCATTCTTTATTTGTAAAGCACCAAATGTGGCTTCATCTGATGCACTATTTCCTTTTGTTGGAGTTGTACCCCTTTCACTTTCGTTTTTGGAGCGGTTCGCATGTTGACACTTTGCCAGCTGTAGGAGCCTAAATTGCACGAAAAAAAAAAAAAGATTGCACGAAAATGGCGTGTTCCAAGTTCTCTGCTAAAAGAAAGGTGGACAGTGAAAATCGGCAATTCAAAGAAGAATGGGCTGAAAAATTTGCATTCATTCTCTCTCCAACCAGCACAAGACCCATGTGCTTAATATGCCAGGAGACTATAGCTGTGATGAAGATTTCCAATTTGAAATGGCATTATGAGACAAAGCACAGGAATTTTGAAGAGACATTTCCTCAAAATTCAGAGGTAATAACAACAATAAATGCACTGAAATCGTCATATCAAGCTGCAAGCAGGATTCTTGTCACATCTATGACACAACAACAAAAAGCTATCAACTATTTATTTTAATTTATGTCAAAATGGAAATTCTATTTTATTTAAGTTCATATTTTTGTTGTTTTGAATAAAAAGGACATTTTCTTTTGAATATTACGGTATATCGCATGTGGCCTGACCAACCTCAATAAATGGACCTTTGAGTCATTGAAAAAAATCTTTGTGGCCCTTTAAGATTTGTATTTGAGTACCCCTGCTCTAGGGAATTACACAGCCTTTTATAAAAAATAATATTTGAAAGTTGATAGTAAATATTCACATCTTCAGTAGGAACCAGTGAAGTTAAAGCTGAGAGCCAGGGAATGTAGGAACGTCAGTAGTATTGAGAGACAGACTCGCTCATTGGTAGTTTGGATTTTTCTGGGGAGTTGTTGATGAATTTAAGAGTGTCAAACCTTTTTTAAAGAGCAGCGCATATAATGTATTTAAGGGCAAACTATTAAAATGACAGACATTTTAAAAAACAGCTCTGAGATCAAATACTGAGCACAACTTTATTTAGTGAAAGTAAACGTTCTTCTGCTCTCACACCCTTTTCTCTCAGTTCAGTTCTTTTGTAAACTTTCTGTAAACTACATAGACACAAACATACAAGTCGAAGTAGTAAGTAATAAAATATAATATATATTCTAGAGCAGCATGCTCAGATCAACCTGCCGTCTTATTACAGTTTTTAAAGACAGTGACAATAAATTCTCTAATTTACTTTTCTAAGCTTGGATATCTTTGAATGTCATACTTGGAAAAATGAATGAGTGGAGGAGGCATGATAAGAAATAACACACATCATTAAGCTGAAATCAGCACAGATTATAAATGGTAAGAAAACATATTTCTTTGACAGCAGCATGCTCGGATCTAATTCTGCTGTAATTAAGCCACCAATGATAGAGCGCATTAAACATATATATAGTATGTATATTTATACTTATATAACTTTATAATCTGCTTCAAAGTCTTGGGAAATGAAAGTCCTACTGAGTGTATACTGACTTACCACTGCAGCTGTGATGGGAGGATGGTAATTAATGAGAGAAAGAGGAAACAGGACAGTGAGGACAGAGGATGGAGAGTCAGTGGAGATGGATGATAAGATAGAGGGAGACAGACAGATAGATGCTTGAAATGATATTTGGGTAAACTCTGGCCTCACCTTGCCTCTCCCTGATTGATCACCATGTACATCTCCCAGGACACATTTTCAGTTACAGCTCCATGAGGCACCAGCAGGCTGACCCCTGGAAAACACACGCAAACATGTCAACATCAACAACTCCAACAGCTTGACAGTGTAGGGCAAAATAAGGGCTTACAGCATGTCGTACACGCAGGGGTTATGGGAATATGTATGAGAGCTTCATTTTGTGGCATCTGAAAGAATAAAGAAACCAACTAAAATATGACCTTTAACAAAAATACAAGTGATTTGAATAGAAATGCATTGAAAACAATGAACACCTATTGTGGCACATGCAAACACTGATCATCTTGAGTATATTACAGAGTGAAGGAGGATGTAGCTGTTTACAATTGGATATGAATTTAGACTACAATTTTAATATGCAAATATGAATTCCTCTCATATTAAACACTCCTTTGTTTTATGGACATGTTTGATAAATATTTAAGTGACCTTGCCTGAACCTGAGTGCTCATAATGCCTTGATAAATAAATGTTTTCCTGTCTGAGAGGATCAACGATCTGACACAGCATCCTGTTGATACATATTTGAAACAAATCAGCAGGTAACATTGGCTAAATGTTGTCTGTAAGTAACTATAAGGTTGCTAAGGGGCAGAAAATTTCCATGGGAAGTTAAGCTCAGGAATTATGGAAATATCCCATATCAGAAACTCCATGGGAATTATGGGAATTAATGGAAATTAAGTGTATATTGTGGGAAATTTAAACAAAGTGTATCATATCCAAACATAAATCTAAACATTTTGTTTTGTCATAAGCAGACATGCAAAATAAAACAATTAAAAAACATTTCAACAGATTTATTTGTCAGTTGAACATTATCAAGTTTGAATTATTTTATTGAACAATATTATGTAGTCCACCAGCTCAAATGTGTGTCTTAAATAGTCTCTGTGTGCTCTGGGCTCTAAAGTGTGGTCCAGGTACAGAAATCACCTGTGCAGGTAGGGGGCGTGGCCTCAATAGCCCTGCAGTAAGCAGTGTGCTATGTGCATGTGATAGCAGATATATAAGTGTACCTGCATGAAATCTGGTTGTTTTAGTCAGGATTATGCTAAAATACATTTTTCCTAACTATATTTAAGATCCCTGTTAAGGGCCAACCTTCAATTTTGTAAAATCCCAGTTTATTCCCATTTATTCCCATAAATTCCCGTTAGTTTCCAACTTTAAAAATTCCGCAGAGTGGAAGATGACAGATAAAGCTGTTTTTTTTGGCAGCTCTGTTGAAAGTGAATTTTGGAATACATCGGCCCTGTCTGAAATGTTAAAAAATGTTTTAACCTGTTTGTTTTCTTTAAATAAACACTGTGCACCACATGTTAGTACAGGCTGCTCTACAGTGCGGAAAAAAAAACATAATCAAGGGACACTGTTACAGAGTAGCTTAGTCAATTGCTACACTTTGCTGTTTAATTGTGCTGGACAGTCAGACAGAAAGAGAGAGGAAGGAACCACAGTTGTGCCTGTGTTTTGTAGCAACAGATAATCTGGATAGTGTCTTTGTTCTCCAACTTGTAGCACAGAGTGCTTAAAAAATTCCCATAATTTTGCAACTCTAACTAACAAACTTGACTCATGAAACTGTTTGATCTCAGCATGTCCCCCTACTCTAAATGTCCTTCAAAATAAAAGAAGTAAAATACATAGTTTGTCACTACCTCTCAACACATGTTCCAAAACAAATTAATATTATGACATGTTATGGTTATAGATTAGGCACACGGACTGTTGTTAGGTAACCTTCATAGCCATGAATAATAGAAAACAACAGTGACTGTGAAAAGTGAAAGTCACGTCGGCCTCGACCTTCTGCCTTCACCTCCAATTGCAGTCACTGATGGCTGATTTTGTTAAGTGTTTCACAATGTAAAAGTAACTCACCAGTACACTTTATTTTTCTCTGTTACATTTTGTATCATGAGTGCCAATAGTATGAATACATGGGGCAGAAGGAAAAAAAACAGTTTTCTCTATCTGATTTTTATTTTATTATTCAGTTCAGGTTTTTCAAGATATTGTACATCCTTACGTTTGGTGCTTAACACATGCTGAGGTGTCAGGCTTAAAGAGAACTGAACACACATACGAGAGTCTACGGTCTGCTGATGTTTTTCTCACTGAGCAGATCAGATAGATTTGAATTGTCACCAGTTGCATCAGTATTAGATTTTGCACTCAGGAGTTGAGGAACATTTTGTCTAAAACCGACCAGCCATGAAGACCGAGAGAACTTTTTTAAAACACATCTTGTCAAGGGAGACCGGACTGCAGATTGTCAGTAGATGAACTTTGCAAAGTAAGAAAGTGGAACAAAGAATTTAGCTCTCAAAAGAGGGTTGAGAGGTTGTTATTCTGACAGTAATCTTACAGTTTTTTTTATTGAAATGTTGGTACTTGATAAAATCTGCAGACTGATCAGCCTGGATAGAAATAAACGAGCACAGACCATAGATGGATTTTGGATATGGAGATTTTTTGTAAACACAGTTTGTTTGACACTTTGTAGAAGAATTAAACAAGTATTTTTATTTATTCTGATCTCCCACCCAGCAACATGCAACATCTTTCAAGAAGCAAGTGGAGATGTCTGCAGAGCAACACTGTCACGCCACTGTTGCCTGATATTATTCATCTGCTTAGAGAAGTGTTCACATTGAAGAGAGGAGAGAATATAAAAGGCCTGCTTTACAAATCAAAGGTTCAGAGGAGCAGAGTGGAAGATGACAGATAAAGCTGTTTTTTTTGGCAGCTCTGTTGAAAGTGAATTTTGGAATACATCGGCCCTGTCTGAAATGTTAAAAAATGTTTTAACCTGTTTGTTTTCTTTAAATAAACACTGTGCACCACATGTTAGTACAGGCTGCTCTACAGTGCGGAAAAAAAACATAATCAAGGGACACTGTTACACAGTAGCTTAGTCAATTGCTACACTTTGCTGTTTAATTGTGCTGGACAGTCAGACAGAAAGAGAGAGGAAGGAACCACAGTTGTGCCTGTGTTTTGTAGCAACAGATAATCTGGATAGTGTCTTTGTTCTCCAACTTGTAGCACAGAGTGCTTTATAAGATGTAAGCATGTGTGTGAGATGCAGAGAATGGAAAAAAATAACTCAAGTCAGAAAAGAGGACCTGGACAGATCCATTAATGGTCTATTTGAATCATGAACTACTCTTAACGAACAAATGTTTGATTTATTAAATACACAATATTATGTAATTTGGAGAATAACTGACTGCTTCTTCGTTTTCACTAAAGTCTAACTTATTCTTTAATCAAAACTGAATCATTACTTGACATGCTCTTACTCTCGCCATACTTTGTTTCGTAGCATCAGTGACAGATTTTCATGTCAATGTTTTTCAAAAAATGAAACTGAATTTGTTTAGTTGCTCTCGTGTGGCAAGAACAGAAGGTTCTTGGGTTTTACTAAAAACTGACAAACAATGCTAATAATTATTGAAAAGCTAATGCCGGCTGTATGACCAATATCCCAGGTGATACTGGAATCATGCAGTCACAATGACTAACCTAAACATACAGGTCACTTGTCAGCATCTCCGTTGAGTGGTTGACTTCGTCAGTTTATGTACCATGAGATAGCTTTCAGATGTGTTGGGATTTTCCTATTCACACCGTGTTTCTTCATGCCGCATATGTGTTGTCAGGTGAGTGTTTCATGATTTGCAGCATTTTTTGTGTGTATGTATGTGATGTGTGATCAAAGTTTCTTCATGTGCTTGCATTTTGTCTGTTTGTATGTTTGTCTGTTAAGTCTCTCAGTTACCGTAGCTCTGTTTCTTTGGTAGAAAGTAGTTACAGTGTAAAATGTTCAAAGTGTGGTCAGTGTAATCAGGACATTGCTTCTGAAAGGAGGGGTTATAAAATCAAAACCATCTACATGATTAGATACTAGATGAGGTAAATGAGGAAATATGTCTTGTAGCTTTTGTGAATTCACTCTGCTGTTAAACGCTGATTGAACTGTTAAGATGCAAAGAATGTTTCTATTTCAGTTCCATATCACTAAGATGACGAGAAAGCTTCAGTAATCTGCAGTGAAGTGTTGCATATGGTCTCTTATTCAGTCTAATGAATAGTGGTCCCTGCAGACAGGCTGTGTGAGTGCTGCACTCGACAGCAGTGACTCCTCCACATGGACAATCAGCCTGAAAGACAACTGCAGGGGGCTGATTTCTCTTCACCTCTTCACGCCAGCTGAGGGCCACCACTACTACGTACATGAGGACCACAGAAGGAGGATGTAAGTGCAGCGGTCGCATGGACTGTTGACCCGGTGACAACTGTAACGGTCCACGTAAACTCCTCCAGCCGCTCCATTTGTGATGGTGCGACATGATGACAGTGTGACCCCTGTTTGCCTGAGAGAGTTAGTGAGGATGTGGAGGAATAACCAAGAGCTACCTGCCTCTGCAACAGCACTGATGGATCTTAGCAATACCTTACAATATAAAGTGTCTAAGGAGTGTGAAGATGTACTCATAGTTGTGAAGGACAAACATTGACAAGCTTACACTATCAATGATTCTGAGATATTTGATGTGTTCATTTTATGTTCTAATGACTTTTTTCTCTTTCCTCTTATTTATTATAATTATTTTATTACTTTATTAAAACACAACTTTCTCCATTGTCTTTGTGGACTGATTTCTATGTAAAGGACTCGGGACAAACTCCCAGTGAAAATCTGAAGGATGTGACATTTATGTCCTCTGCTTCCCTACAGAGTGCAACACTAGCTACTGTTAGCTTAGAAACTAGCAAATACATCACACACAATAAAACATGATGATGAAGCATGAATTATTATAGATGCATCAAAATCTACTTTACCAAGCTCATAATAATAATAACTTATGACACTGCATAGACTGTTAGAGCACACTATGAGTTCTTACTACAGCTGATTGTTGAGGTGTGTGTATAGGTGTGTATAGGTAGTCATAATGTGTTATAAGCCCCAACAGTCAACCTCGAGTTTATAACCGGCCCAGAGCATCCATAAGACACCTGAAGTCATCATTCATTATATGTCACATCTTTAATGTGTTATGACTGTTTTATGAGTGTGGCCATAGAGCATTATGAATGTATTACAAATCAATATGGATCCCCCATAATGCACTAAAGATGTTGTCGTCATAGAGAGTGTTAGCAGAGATTTTTCTGTTTTATTGTATTCATACTCATTTTGCACTGATTTGGATCTGGGTTTAGGATCAGTTTCTCCTTCCAGAGCTGACAAAAGTTCACTGCACCACTTTTTTGTGTGCTGACAAAATGGAACAAAGGACTGTACAACAACAGATGGAAAAAAGTTGACTTGTTAGATTTTTGTTGTGGTGCGAGACACTGTACAAAGGCTGCACCACATGCTAAACAATGCTGGATTATGACGGCTAGTATAAATTACTGGTGCTTTTCGTGATGTTTTATGACTGAGGCAGTATTTTTTTCTTCTTTTTGGCCA
The DNA here is from genome assembly GCA_033000465.1 of Sciaenops ocellatus. Lineage (NCBI taxonomy): Eukaryota > Metazoa > Chordata > Actinopteri > Sciaenidae > Sciaenops > Sciaenops ocellatus. The sequence continues at coordinate 27,457,192 of CP136880.1, read as the reverse complement.
CAAACTTTTCTTTTCTCTCCTTTCTGTGAAGCTCACCTGTGTTTGGCACCACCAGACGTCCTCCAGAGTGGCCGAATATGCCGGTGGTCCTCAGCTGCTCTTTACAGGTGCTGAAGGGCCCATTGAGGGTGAGCAGGCCCTTCTTGCGTCTGTCCGCAGTACTGCTGTAGTCCCGGCTCAGGTCCCGCGGGAAGGTCTCAGCAGGGGCTTTGGCATGAAACTCTGCCCGCTCTGCCACACCAAGTGAAACCATAAAGGAGCTCTGAACTTTGACCTTGATGTCTGGCAGGGGGTCAAAGAGCTCTTTGTCTGCATTGTCCTGGAAGCAGAGGGGAGTGCTGTACGTCCGTCCCACTGTTAAGTCAGGCTGCATCGAGGAGTTGAGAAGCAGCGGGTTGCCTACGGAAATGGAGAGATAGCACAGTCACAATGTCCCCTAAAAGCCCTGCTCACATGGGACTCACATTATGTAGGGGAGTCGTTTAATTAATGAATCAAAGCCCAACCTCTGTGTTTCCTGAGCAACATTCACATTGGATAATGGAATTCACTGGTGTCCCAAATACAACAGAATAAGGTCAAGATTGTTATTTTTTTATTTCTTAATTTAGCAAAGTAAAAGTTAAAATTTTAAAAGGCTGAAAAACCTCAAAAACATGCCAAGAATTCTTCATTTTTCATGACAGAACACAGATAAAAGGAGAAAGAATATGTGCCACTGCATGGATTAAATATCATCAGTGATATTCTGTCTGCAGCACGAGATAGCACCGATAGACTACACTATTTGACAAAAAGCAGATTTGAGATTAAAATCACCTTCAATCTCCAGAATTAATAGAAATTTAAGAGGCACATGTCTGGACTTCTGACTAAAGTTTCCTGCAGCTGACCAGTGAAGCTCCAGCAGCAATTAAAACAACATGTCCGGGCAGGTGACCAGTGCATCAGAGGTAAGGGAGCACAACCTGGGCAGAAGGTCCAGGGCTCGAAGCCACGGTCAGAGCGTCAGATTTAATTACCAAGCACACACACAGCTTGATCTCCATAATCCATCTGCTGGAGTCAGCTCCACTGGACAATGAGTCGTCCTCCAGAAGGACAGGAGGGAGGGCCAGGAGGGTGTAGGTGACTGCTCTGTAAATGAGGGGAGTCCTTCAGCTCCCAGTATGGACCCAACAGCCTGTGGAGGGGGGTCTTCATCTGTGGCCATTAGTTGTGACGACGCTGCCAAACGGAGCGAGGAGTGTGCTGCATCTATCTGGCAGGCTCCGGCATGTGGTGCCCCTGGACGAGCTGTGCCAAGATAACGGCGAAGTCACTGAGTCCTTGCTGCCCAGCTGTTGCCTGCTGCAAGGCGGGAGGCTAATGTTGTTTTATTTTTAGGGAAATCGTTAATTACCAGGGGTGTGATTTGTGATGGGCATTATGGGCTGTGTTGGTTTTGATTTGTTTTTCAAAACTCAACTTTTTCTCTTTCCAACAGAATTCTTGATATGGAACATGAGCAGGAATGTATTCACACTTACTAATCAATGCTTTCAATGAATATGTTGAATATTTTCTTGATTCATAAATTAGTCAGTATGTATACCACACATTTCACCACAGAGCTGCTTCCTAATTCCTTCTGAATGCCTGAATTCTAACTGTGAAACACAAAATGTCCTGCATGATCACATGTTCAGTCCTCACAAGGTAGATGCGAGTTTCAGTGTATTACTCAGACTTGTGATCACACATTTCATTTGTATGGAAGTAGCAGAAAATCAAATGCAATTGATTTCCTTTTAATTACTGTCAACATGTTGCAGCGTGCTGTACCAGTGATCTGCTACAGTAGTGTAAATATGGTTTGATGCTTCCAGCATTACAACACTGTAAGTTTTTCTATTTTACAGGAGTTATGTTTCCTGTTATGAATGAGTCATTCATTGTCAATATTTCCAGTAAACATGCAAAATGAAAGTTATTCTAACTCCACATAATTTCAAACATTTGCTTCTTCCTTTATGAATATTCTTCAGGAACTGAACAAACAAAAGGAGTTCTGTAGTTTTTTGTCATGTGTTGTCCTTTTTGTTTGTCAACTGACTTTGATGATTAATGTGTTGATTAATTGATTACTAAAATATTTAGTGATAATTTTCAGTTGATCACCAAATCCACTAATCAGTGAGCTTGGTTTTATTTGTGTATTAATATTGCTGCTGTGATTGAACCCACACATCTGTATTATTGATCACCATGCTCCTTGACTGCACCTGCATTACAGTTGATGCAAAGCATGAGCAGATATAAAGGACAACATTTTCAGATAAACCTTTCAAGATAATGTTCCATGAAAAATGGAAAGATGGATTTTTCATTTCTAAACAGTTTTATAGTGACAGTGAACCTATAGGCGACTCTGCAGATATTCCAGCTCTCGGTCAGAGCTGCAGCCCAGTGGACATTACCTCTCTGCTGACATTCGATCACTGTTAAATTTTCTCCCCTCCGGTCGAGTGGAGAATGATCTGATTATCGCTTGAGTGTGCATCTTTAAGAATGGGGCGGCGAAAATGGAATGGCAGTGGTGAGATGAGAGAAGTTAATGAAATGTACCTCAGGTTGAATACCTTGAGGGATAGGTTTGGAATTGGGCCTCTGATTAAAAATCACTCAGAAGGAGAAGTAATGCGGAGAGACAGGGTCAGGGCCAGAGACTCATTCAGCACTCTGCCTCATAGCCGCTCTGGCAGCAGAGAGGCATCCGAAAGCGTTTAAGAACTTTAAAAATGTCCCTTTTTTTCTTGTGATTATTAGGCATGAAAAACTGTTTATTTTCCTGCCATGTTTATGGAAAGGATGGTAAAATATTAACAACATAATCACGGCAGAAGTAGGCTAATATATAAAATACAACAACGACTTCCTCCAAAACAAACTGGGGCTCAGGAAGTGTTCCACATTTCATGGGGGCCTCGGCCACTCTGAAAGAGAGGAAAATGGAAAGGAGTGATGGTGGCCGTTGGAGGGCACAGCAGGCAGGCTGCACGGAGAGATGGCCTATTTAAATAGGATTGATGACCTCCTGAATGTAGACCCCCCCCCCCCACACACACACCTTTTCTATCGCGTGATGAGGGGTGGGGCTTGACCGACTCCACATGCCTTGGGGGAAGCGAGGGGCACAGTGTAGGCTCTTCTCACAGTACTGTCACCACAGCGGCGAGGATGGATCACCCTTCGCCACGATGGCTATCACTTGCACTAACCCAGAAGTGTCAGTGACAGTAATATGAATGCCTGTAGCGAAGCTGGCCAGGACAGCCGCAGTCACATAACCAACAGAAGTTATTGCTGTGCACAACAAAAATTGAATTGATGTTCACTGTTCCATACCCCTCACATTTATCCATCAGTGGTTTAGGCCAGTGTAATCTGATGGAGGAGATTGGTTGCCTGACAGTCAAATGTGTGGTCCGTGGGGAAAGGGTGGTCTCTATCAAAGATTGATGCCTCCTGCATCCCAATAACAGAGAAGCAGGTCTGTCAAAATAGAAGGACAGGTCCTTTCACTGATTATGGAGGTATAAATCCAAGCAGATAGGGAGGCTGCACGCCATGCTGCTTGATGCAAACAAATGTCATCAATCACCAGGCGGCCCTGTAGCTGAGGTCTTTGATGATGGCGCCTTTTGGCCTTGTGGTCATTGGCGTGTGTCAGCGTGGAGCTGATGGCACTCTCTCTTACCTTGTCTGGTGGTCTTGAAATTGAAAGACTGGAAACCCCCAGCGAGGGCTGAGGAGTCGATGACGTCCACGCCGTATTCACTGTGGTTCTTCCTGTACAGCATGACAGCCACTACCAGGATTGCCACTGCGATGATTCCAGCTCCAAGGCCAGAGTACAGAGCTACATCATTGGAGCTGTCCATACCTGAAGCACATGAGACACATGAAAAAGAAAAGCAAACGTAAATTCTCATATGAAATCCAGTATTAAAATAATGGCCAAATTATACCGGGCGTGGCCTGCACGGACAAAAGGAAACTCCTCCATGTTAAACAGAAATTCATGTCTGTATCCAGGCTGCTTCAGCCTCGTGGCTGAAATCTACATTAACTATTGTTGGTGGTTGAGTTGCACTGTGGGTAATGTAGGTGCCAGGTTTTTTTCTTTCATATTAAAAGCCCACATAAGACAGGAAGGCTGTAAGACTTTTAATGTGAAAATTCTGGGGGAAGGGTCAGTTTCATTCACGATATCTTAACATCATTGGCAGAAAGGGGTTAAGTAGAATTACTGATGTAACTCTTGTTCTGCTGTGACAGAATTAGTGATGTAGAAATACACATAATGAATTTATTAGGACAGCAGGTAAACATGGAGGAAGTACTGCATTTGCATTAACTGGGGAAATTAGAAATATAGGCCTGTTTCTCCCTGCCATCAAGGTAAATAAAGGCCCCAGTCAGTATTGGAGAATTTACGGTATGTAAATGTGTTCTTCTGAGATTTCTCCAGCACCAGGGTCTATTCCTTGTTACTGTGATGAAGGCAGCATTGCCAAAAAAATGAATAGAAACAGCCTAGTTTTTGTTATATTGATAAAGACCCAGAAACAAAGAATAAAAGAAAATACTGTTATTTTGTACACATTCAAGGTCAAACACAGACAAGAGTTACAATGTGTTACACTGGCACCAGCATGGAAATGAAACAAGAAGGATGGAAAGTGGTAAGATGGAGCAGACCATCTGTCTCATCTCTCTATGCTACATTATGCACCACAGATAGGAATAAATGAACATGTCCAGCCGTTACTCTAAACTGTTACATATCACACTCAAGCTGCTAACATGGAGGGTGATTAGCCTAACTGCCTTTAGACCCACCGGTCTATATCCAATAGCTATGATGGATATCTCACAGTGCAGGCAGTCGGAGCCCGTGCGGTGTAGCTTGTGGTCACTGGTCGTTTGCGAGGACGATAAGAGGCAAATTAATTTAGAGTATTCCTTCCAGGGTGATCACTCGCCAAATACCTGCTTCGTGTACTCCCCACTCAATCATTCAGTTTTCCTTAAAGCCTGTGAAGAAGGCAGCAGGCACGACTTTTACACTGACGTAGCTAGTGAGCTAGTACCTGACAGTCACTTAGTCAGGCTAACTCCAGCAAGTGATTGAAAGCCGCCACAGGAATGTGAGGACAGCGCCGTAAATTGGTCAAATTAGCTCGTTTGCAATGATTACAACCCATTAATCCTCCACAACGTAGCACATGTTCACTTGTCACAACCAATATATCTCCTGGCTCAAAGTAAAGCACAGCTGTGATGTCACGGTTGTCATAAAAGTCGGGCACTGAATAATGACATGAATGCATAATGAGCACTTGCTGGGTTAAGTCTCTCAGATCAAAGTGAACTAAAGGTTGGTAATTCATGATGTTTCTCTTTCTAGAGTATGTACTGAGAGAATGCAAACCACTGTCACTCCTTTCTCTGGCTAACTTAGAATATATCATCACTTGTCCCCGAAATTCAGGGCAGTACATATAAGTGGCAGGTGGGGAGCGAGCGGGGGTTGAAGATGAAAGGAATCACAGAGGAAGACTCACTTTGAGGTTTAACGTCATGTATCAGCTTTCGATCTGCAAAGACAGAGAGATAGAATGAGACAAAGAGGAGAGAAAGTGGTGATTAAAGTCCAAGCCTCTGTGAAGTGACTAACAAGTTTGGACTCAGATCCAACACCCTGAGTACAGAGAAGCTCTTCTGCTGACTGTACAGTATTCTGATAATGACCAGGCAGGCATCATTACTGCCCTCATATCACCACAGATAATAGTGGTGAGGTGTAAAGTGCTCAAAGGCTCTGACATATTTCTAAGTGGGCTAATAATCCCAAATCCAAAAAACAAGTTTGATTAATTTAAGAGAAAGGAAATCACACGTTTTTCTACCCGTCTGTCTCATAATGTATGCTGTGGAAACCACAACAAACATCATAAAGAGCAGCACGTTCTAGTATGGCCGAACAGTTTGAGGCAACTTGTGATTTAAATCATGATTCTTTTCTATAAATGATTGTGTATTGGTAGTTTACATAATAAAAACCAGCATACATTTGTGCAAACCATAATAAATTTCACATTTCACACAGTGATGTAATATTTGTCGATAACAGCTGCAGCTGTCTGGCTGAGAAGCCTTAATGACACTGTTGGCAGCGCTGCACTGTAGCTGCTGAGCTAACGTTAGTTTAAAGTTCACAGATTCAGAGCTTTTCTGTTCTACGACCTGAACTGAACGATGGAATACTGTGCTTCAAAGCTGAAGTGGGAGATTTGAACACTGTTTACTGCTTACATCCTTTCTCTCATGGCTGATAAACACTGAGCTACCACTCACCACCCTGTTTCTCCACTCGCTCTCTCTCTTTCCAAACACTAAAATGATACAGTGGTACAGTGGTATTTTATTATGGACACCAGCATGCAGAGAGGTGACCACAGTCTTACATTTTGTAATTTGAACTCACAGAATTAACATTAATTAGCTGCTGGAATTGTTTGTCCTGGTAAAAGGAACTTTTATTATTATTTATAAAATAATTTTATTGTTACTTTACAGCTAATTTCAAAATTAAAGGTCCAGTGAGTCAGAGTTAATGGGCTCTATTTATAGTATATCAGAAATTAAATATAATATTTTGAACTATATGTTTTCATGAGTTTAAATAAGAATCTTTGTGTTTTTGTTATAGAATGAGCCTTTTATATCTACAGATGTAGGTCCGCATGTTGAACCACCGTGTTTCTACAGCAGACCAGAACAAACAAACTTATTAAACACAGGATCTCCTTTAGGGTGAGGTGAGGGGCTTGCAATCAACCATCAGTGCAATCATCAAGCAACTATGCCGCTAAATGCCACCAAATCCTACACACTGGACCTTTAATGTAAGCTGAGAGCAAGATGGTCCCTCACTTCTTCAAATCACAGCCTGTGTTCAGCCCTACACTGTTGTCAGTATTCACTCCAGTGATGAAAACATTGAAATGTTTAAGTCATTGCATGTGCACGACTCAAACAGTGCAGTGACATTTCATTCCAAACGTCAAGCATCATTCAAGACTGTCTGCACGTCCTCCCCTGTGACAGATTCAGTCTGACATACAATATGTCAAGTGAGCAGCACACAGGAGAAAGAGCGCTGACATTATCATGCACTGGGCATCTGTGTCAATCCACAGAGTGATTTTTTTCCAACGCACATCTCCTGTTCAAACATGTGATGCCGTGTTACAGTGAGTGTATGTATGATGATGATAATGATAGAAATATGATGACAATGACGATGATGGTGCCCTGCAGGGACAAAGGCCTTACTCTGGGTACATAATCCATCTGTGCAGTTCTCAGTGGCCTCGCTGTTTCCTTCACACATCTTGCCCCGGTGTCTGGGTGCTGGGGAGTTGCACTCCCGACTCCGCTGTCTCTCGCACTGGCTGCTGCACACGGTCCACTCACTCCACTCGTCCCAGCCTCCGTCAACTGCAACACAAGAATATACACACAAATGTGGACAGAGAGATTAAAAGACATAATGCATGTGTGCACACACACCAAAATGGCAAACAGAGAGACAAGAAGGTACGACATTACATAACAGCCTGATCAACATTCATATTGCAGATATTCAAGAGACTTAGTTCAACATTTTGATAACTGAGCAAGTTGTCTTTCTGTGAAAAAACTGATTAAATTCATCTCTGGATGCCAGGCTAGCTGATTTCCTTCTTAAGCTAAAATGCTTAGCTCTACTGTTGCAAAAGAAAATGGCTGGCTGATGGTAAATGATACTCTTAAACGGATATTGATTCTTCTTGAGGTGAGACTTTATTATCTGGCTAAAATCTGTTTTTCTGCTGGACCTGTCCACAGCGGTGTCTATGCAACACTGACTATAAAAAAGGAGCTCATACAACACCACTTCAAAATACCAGAACTACCCTTATAAACACATCCTGACTCCTGTTCTTACTCTACAGAGACATGAGGTTCATTTTAACTGCATTTCCCAAAATGTTGCTGTCCTCACGTTCCTAGGACAACCTGATGAAGATATTTACATCCAATTTCTAACAAAGAGCACACAGTATACCTGCTATATAACTGCAGACACGATCTCAACTTTGATTTGATGCTATATTGACGAACATTAAACATCCAAATGTCTCACATACACATATTCAGTATGACACACAGTACACAGGGTGATGTGGTGATACAGTTTGAGAGACATGCTCTCCTCATTAACCCTAGGGCCTGTTTAGATAATCGGATTTGATGCAAGGCTACAAAACCAAGATAGCCTGGTGCATGCTAATAGCTGGGATTCCTCCACCATGCTCTGTCATCTGATCAAGGAAGAACTCATCATGCCTAGCTTAACAAATATTTGGAGACCATATGGTGCCTGAAGATTCTTTGGCAGCAGCTGCGATGCCGATAATACAAAGTTGTGGGCGGTGAAGAAGGTAATCTTCCTTTGTGGTGTTCCATAGTCCCGACCTACACTCTGCATTTGTTTGTGGTTTCTTCTCAGCTACTTGAGATGCAAATGATGTGTTTGTATGATGCAGAGAGAATGCTGAGTGCTTCTGAGTTTGACCGCAGTCGCTGGTGAGTGTATACATATTGTTTTTCCTGACAGTTCCCCAATGACTTGTTGCTGTGATTCTGTTGAATGAGCTCATCTGCCTCCTGGTAAACAAAAGATACAGTCTGACAAACTGTAACTGCAAAACTCTGAATCACTTCTAACACCTTGTGGAAACTTTTCATGTTTCAAACCCTTTTTGTGCTGCACGATGAATTCTTTATATCCAGGTTCTTCAACTGCTTTACATGGTTCAGGTTCTGGTTGAAACTCATTCCAAACAACCTTCTGCATTCCAACAACCTTCTGCAAAGCAAATATACATTTTTAACCCGCCATGTTACATAAACTAACAACAGATAACAACCCAGTATCCAAAACTGCATGAAGGATTGTTATTCCAACTCTAAGATCTAATGATTGTACCTGTTGGTGTCTGCAGTGACAGCCTAGTCTTTTGGCCATTTCAGTCACAATGTAACAACAGCAGCACTTCACTCTGAAACCAAGCCGCAACCTTCATGGTTGTGAAGTGAAGTGCTAAAAACCACAGTTCAGTTCGTCAATCATCCACTCTAGGCTGGCTACAGAAGTGAGTCAGTCTCCATAAGTCCCCATGTTAAAATGTCCAACTTCACAGCAGAAATAAACATGTTTACAGCCTGGTACAAAAAAACTGTTTTGGTCTCTATAGCTAATTTTCCTGTTCATGCCAGCTGTACTGAGGGTGAATTTTTATACAACTCACCTGTTCAAAAGATATTAAGGTCAGGAATATTTCACTCAAATAAACTACAATGATGTTTTTCATAGTTTCTGGACAACAACCTATCCGCACTGCAGTTACAGGATAAGTGCACAAAAAACTCCCTGTTTCCTACTCATTATTTGACTGATGTGGAAATTATAGTCATATAACACTACACTTGTCAGTGCAACAGGATGATGATTCATATGTGTCAGAAATCTCAATTTACTATTAAAAATACAGTAAGTGAGTGTTTGGAATAATACATGTGGTTTCAGAGAAGAAGTGTTGAGTAGTAGAAGTGGAGAGTTTTTTCTTTACCTGAGTCAAAGGTCTAATAGCAGACGGTGTTGTACACTGTGCGGATTGTAGGCTGAGTACCCTGAGGCAAATTGTAAGTTGTGATTTTGGGCTGTATGAATAAAATGTGACTGAACAGTATTTGTGTTGCTTGCTTATCCATTTGCTTTAAACATATAATTGTTTGGCGACAGGAGTGAGAGCGAATGAGACCACAAGTAGAAAACAACAAACCTCTTGCCTCGTGAGGTTTGGCGTGTTTTCTCCAAATTGTTGAAATGTTTAAAGGTCTAGTGTGTAAGATTTAGGAGTATCTATTAGCAGGAATGGAATACAATATTCCTTAGTATGTTTTTATTAATGTATAATCACCTGAAAATAAGAATCATTATTTTCATGTTTTCGTTGTCTTAAAATGAGCCCAATAGATCTACAGCAAGAGGGTCCGCTTCCATGGAGTTTTTTTCAAATCAAACACTGATCTAGCCTTTTTCCGACATGATTGGAAGAAGAGGGTGAGGCATGGGAGAGTATTCATTTGGTTGCAATCTGCAACTTCTCTGCTAGGTGCCACTAAATCCTACACACTGGACCTTTAAGGAGTGACATGCTAAAACGTTTAACGGTAGCACAAGTAGAAAAGAATCATAGAGTCAGTGGACTAACAGCAGCATCACTTACACAGCAACATCTACTCAAAGTCTGCTACTATTAACTAACATTAGCCACATTGAGCTATTGGTCATACTGACCAAAACAAAGCATGTACATACTGTACGTTTGAGCAAAGATGCATTTTATTGCTTGTGACTCTGTCTTTTTATTTGTAAGAGGAAGAATGTGTTACTCTGTCTTCTTTTGCTTTGAATTGTAATATGCACATTCCAAGTTGCAGATAAAAATAGGAAATAAATTCAAAATAGCGGGGCAGTACAGTGTACAATCAGTATTTACTTACTCTGAATCACTGCACTCTCCTAGCACCACAATAATATGAAGTTTTGTGTCTATCAGTATTCTCTTCTCTCTTTACTGTTTCTTGTTAACTGGCTATCTGCCTCGTCATAGTACAGCCTCTGACCTCATCCATCCTCCGTGCACTGCCTGCACTCAGACCATCATTAAGACAATGCTCTGGGCTGGCTTGTCAGAACCGGACGGGCTTGTCAATCAGCAGCTCAGACAGCTGGGTTCATCGCAGCCTACGCTTCGCTCCTGTCTGCATCTCCTTCCTCCCACAAAGACATGGATCAACCCTGATAAGAGGCCGACACCCGCTTCCCTCTCTGCTGCATGTTACTTCAGTCATTCCTTGAGGCCTCTAGGCCACGGTGTTGCCACATATCTGCTAAGCAGGCAATTCTTATTCCTCTTCTTTTGCACTTAATTATTTTTTATGTGAACTCCACACTGCACACATGACCCACCCTCCTCCTCTTGGCTACATTTAACGTTGACAGCTTGAATTGGCAGCGAGAGGCAGCTAGTTGAAAACTTCGATACCCACACATCAGTCAGTGTCTAGAAATTCTATTTTTTAGACTACGAGCCAGAAAGTGAGTTTTGAAAGCCCGACATCACAGCACCTTAAAAAGCAAAAGCTGAGTCATTGTTATTGATCACCCACCTCATCAAAGTTTTTCCTGCACAGAAATCCTAGGCGGCTGACAGTGTCATTTTCTGTGCCACCTTCATAAAAAGATGCATGTTGACGGTGATTTTAACTCGAAATTGTAGCACGAAATGAGAAAATGACACCCACTCCCCCTTTAGCTAAGAGCTAGACTAGAATATGTGTCTTTATAAAACTGAATTATTTATGTGATGTTATGTGGCTTGTACAAATATTCTGAAGCTGACAGACTTTATTGCAAGAGGGAAGAGCATTTTTATAATAGATGAGAAGTGAACCAAGACCTGGACCAAGATACTGGTCTTGGATTACTGAGTACAAAATGAGGGTAGCTATGGGAAAAAACAGATCATTTTGATCTGTAGAGTTTTCTTGTCCACAAAGTCATTGTGAGGATGCATCATTGCCTCTATCTTATATAATATCAAACTATAGCTGTATCTGGGGGTGTCGATCAGCTCAGTTGGTAGAGCATCCGCCCCATGTACAAAGGCTCTCGCCGTACCGGTCCAGGGTTCAAATCCTGTGGCGCTTTGCTGCATGTCATTCCCCATCTCTCTCTTCCCACATTCCTGTCACTCTTCAGTTGTCTCTATACAATAAACTTGAAAAAGGCCCAAAAAATATCTTAAAAAAAAAAAAAAAAACTGTAGCTGTGCCCCCCCCCCCCCCCCCCCCCCCCCCTTTCTTTCTGCCCCTCTCTATCTTTAACTCATCCGGTCATGGTGGATGACCGTCCACCAATGAGCTTGGGTCTGCTCGAGGTTTCTGCCTGTTAAAAGAAAGTTTTTCCTCGCCACCGTCACCAAGTGCTTGCTCATGGTGGAACTGTTGGTCTCTGTAAAAAATATTATAAAGAGTACGGTCTAGACCTGCTCTGTATGAAAAGTGTCATGAGATAACTTTTGTTATGATATGGCGCTATATAAATAAAACTGAATTGAATTAAATTGAATGGGTGAATGTGACAAGTGTTGTAAAAGAGCTGTGAGTGGTCAGTTTAATTAGTCGTGATATTCTACATTCAACAGTATGTTGATTTTGTTATATGATAACTGCAAAACCAGTATACCAAAAAGATGTGTATAGAGTGCATACTGTATATAATTAGTATTAGTCAATGCCTGCATATATACAGAGCATTCAATGTTGAAATGTTATAGTGTGTTACTTTGGAAACTGAAAAACATATCTGTCCACAGTGTCTGTATGTTTTGTTTCTGTTGTCTTGTTGACTGGAAAACAATGTAAGACTGTTTAGTATGGTAGATGATGAGCAAAGACTATTCACATGCAAAACATTAAAGTTAGCCAGCATGTATGTGTTTATGACATAAAAAAAATACTAATAACTACACTGCAACACCATATACTGGCCCACTGTGTGGGGCTACATATCATCTAAAATATTAGAACTAGTACAAGTATCCTTAAAGTCAGACCAACATCAATGGATTACTTTGATATCTTATTTTTTGTGTGTATCAAATACACACTCGGGGTGCCTGATGGCTCACCATGTAGAGAGTGTGCCCCTTTTACCAGGAGTGAGTCCAATTAAGTTGCAGTTAGCAACAATAAGAAATAATAATTCATATACACAATATATATAAAAATGGTGGTGTGTCTTCCTCGAGCTGGGGTCCTCTACCAGAGGCCTGGGAGCTTGAGGGTTCTGCGCAGTATCTTAGCTGTTCCTAGGACTGCACACTTCTGGCCACAGTTTGTGGGTCACAGCTCCCAGTGCTCCGATTACCACTGGCACCACTGTTGCCTTTACTCCCCACATCTTCTCCTCTTTCAGCCCTTGGTATTTCTCGATCTTCTTGTGTTCCTTTTGCAATGTCACAATGCTAGTGGTCCCTCACCTTCTGCTACATAGCCAAAATGGCGACCAGTGACGTTGAGAAGTGTCAGAACTTATGTCCTCAAAGTAGCAAGTGTTAAGTATGCAAATTAAGACACAGTCTAAGTGTTGGCATACTTTCTAATTCCCTCCATCTGACTTCTGTACCTTTCTCCTAGTTCAACATCTCTTTCTCATGCTGGTGTCACTCTTGTCATGAAAAGCTCGACCTGACTGTTTGTCCCCATCTGCGTCTTGGCAGTCTGAGGCCTCACAAACTGAACAAATTGGACCAGGCATGTATGTTGGATGACCTCGCCAATTTCTCAGCCCCAGCTTCCAGGCTTCTGAGCTCTTTGGGAAAACAAGACAATATGTGGAAGCTTACAGTGTGTATACAAGATGTACAACAATGTATGCATGGGCCCAACATCTGCACAGAGGTGACAAGGCATGAAGACAAATTCTCTACCTTCAACATATGCTCACTTCACACATGTTGATAATGCGTATAGACATGCAGACTTGAGTACACTTAAGCTAAGAACCATGCTAACACAATGTGACGATGTGAAAGACAGCTGCTAAATATACGGTTTATCACTTTAAAGTTCAACTCTTTAATAAAACCTTAACATCTTCCTACATCTTCTTCTACCAAAGTTTGTCACATACTAGTCTGGGACCTTCCAGAACCCGTCACTTGTATTCTCATATACTGGTTAGATTAGGTGATTAGGTAACAACAATTAAGCTTATTTATAAAGGCTTTGCTTTCAACACATGACAATGGATGTCACAGGCAGATCTAATGTTCACATTAAATGACTAGGCAAGCCACATATTTAATTTTGTAAGTGAGCCATATCTTACAAATTTTCATGTGACGTCAAAAACGCTGACTGACCCTGTCTCATCTCACTGCCTCATTTCCCGACTGGAGGTTTTTGCATTCAACTTTTAAGTCTGTCATAGCTCTGCAGAGAAGTGGTTAAATGCTCACAAACATTTACAGTAACTGGTGCAATCTCTCTTTTTTTAATTATTTATGAGCAAAACAAGGAAGCCTTTTATTTGTTCCTTTTATTGGTTCCAATAATTTGTCTATTCCCTTTCCTCTTACAAAGTTATGTAGATTTCACAACTGAGTGCAGACAGCAGAGAAAATGTGCAGATAGAACACAGTTAATAAATAAGTCAGGTCATACATACCAACCATATCTGATTTTGTCCTACTAGTGAGGGTGTACATCCATAGAACCAAGACTAACTGCTTTCTCAAACAAATCTTTCTCATATAAATACTTTCATAGAATTTACATTAGCAAATACATTTTATAAGAAACATGAACAAGAAATATTCCTATTGAATGCATCTGCATCCTGTTCAATGCTAATGAAAAATGTTGATACAGAGTATAGGTAAGATGTGGTTGAGCATAATCCAGTTATAAATGATGGTGGATTTCCATGATAATGATCACAGCCAAAGCTCTAATAAAGAATAAACGGCTGATCGGTGCTTTCTTTATTTCACGAGGCAAGTCAAAATACAAAAGTGCCACACTGAAATAAAATGGTGGCCGTGGTAAGCATTATCTGCTTAACATCTGCACATTAGCATTAAGTTCAAACATCTGTTGTGCTTAACCTAATAGAACTGCAGTCTTGTTTTATTGCCTCTGACTATCGTGGTCCAATGGTGCATTCATATTATATATTATGTGCAGTATATTCATACACTGATAGCAGAGGCTGCCAACTGCTCATCAGGAGCGATACAGCATCTACAAAGCGCTCACACTGATACTGAACTCACCCATACACACACACCGATGTCACAGCCAGTAGAAGATTGAGGTTCAGTATGTTGCTCGAAGGCACTTCAATTCAACTGGGGATCATAAATCCTCTGTTCTTTTTTTACTCTTTTTATTTTCTTCCATGCAGCACTTCTCTCTTTTTCACGATCAGACCAGAGGTATAGAGACATTGTCAGGTCACACATGCATCTGTCCCATACTTTTAATATAACAATCTTAATAATATTTGATATTCCTAAAACTATAACGTTTGACCTCTAGAGAAAAGTAACTTTTGTATCTAAACAACTCCATAAAGTTGTACTCTAGTGTTATACTGTATTTGTATGCAGAAAAGTGGAACTGACTTGGACAGAGTGTGTTGCAGGTGATCTTCTGTACGGACATGCCCTCGCAGAAAGCCCCGCCGTTGAGTGGTGCCGGGTTAGTACAGGTTCGAGATCGCTTCTGGACACCCCGCCCACATGGCACATTGCAGGCTGACCACTCTGTCCACAGGGACCAGCCGCCGTTCACTGGAGAGAATTCAACAAAGTTAGAGAATAAGAAGAGGTAGAGCAAGTGAACAACACACATTACTTTTCCAGAACTCTGGCATAGTTAAACACTCTAACAAGAGCTGTGGTTATTAATGATTATGCAGGCTCCAAGGCACTGCAAGGTAACAATGCATAACCGCTGGAGCAGATTGAGCACAGCACATTCATTGTGGTGGATATACAGCTCCCTCTTTCCTAATTGCCAGTTCAATGTTCCTTGCTCTTGGATTAAGATAAAGACGTGAAAACGTGCAGAAGCAAGAAAACAGCCATTAAACGAAATTGCCATTTCTAAAGGCGACACTGACTCATACTGGTGGACAGGTTGGAGTCGACCACTTAACACTCTGACTGAAGCGGTTTACTCAATGATCACTCTGTCTAGCGTGCGCAGAAGCTAAATGTTTGGCAGTGCAATCAAAGCTGGTGAACCCGCATCGCTGGAAGGCCTCTGGCAAATAAATACTTAATAAGCAACACTCCTTTTAAATGAGATTAAGACACAGTGGCTTATTTTCTTTCATAAAGTACACATTGATTTTAAATGAGAGGCAGTAAATTGAGTCTTTGAATAATACATTCATTGAAATAAAGAGGAAACATCGCTCTTCAGAGGAAACATGGAGATAGGTCTCTTAATCACTTGTGTAGTGGTGCAGGAAAGCAAACAAACTGATGTGAAGTGCCATGTAAACAGTGTGTCAGTACACTGCAATGTGTTGTAACAACATCTGGGAGGACGGCGTACCAAAGACTATCACAGTGGCTGTGGCACTGCGTCTCTTAGCCACAATGTTGCTGGCCAGACAAGTGTAGTTGCCCGAGTCCGACAGTCGCGCCTCGTTGATGATGAGGTTGTGGTCTGCTCGGGTGTCGATGTTGTCGTCAGTCAGAGAGCTCAGCAGCTCTTCATTTTTTAACCATTCCACCTGTACAAGAGAGGTGATAAAGGACAGATATGATACGATGCACATCATATAACTATTCTTAAACATTAAGCAACTATTAATGGATTATTTTGGTTCATTACAAGTTGTATCTCATGTTTGTAGAAGGATGACAGGACAAGAAGAACGAGTGGTAGATGATGAGACGGGTTGTTTAGATCATCTCAACCACTTTTTTTGGGAAATGAATTTATTATTGAGATTTTTTTTAAAAATTTATTTATAAGTTTTGCTAACCACTCGTCTGACTGCTTTGTCTCATGGGAAACATTACAGCTTGGAGCTTTCTAACAGAATTCATTACATACATGGACATGGAGTTTGAGGTGTGTGGCAGTTTTCCAGGTGGAGACGGCCTAATGAACGGCGTTACAAGTTACATCATCAGAAATGTATGATCCATTTTTGAAGCTTGGGGCAGTCAGGATAAGCTGATTTTGAACTTTTCTTTGTGATATGTCTCCTGTGAGTTTCTCAGATGTGAAGGTCTGAATCGCTTTAGTGTCTGTTAGTCAACTACGCAATCATTTTTTAACTGTTCCACTAACACAGTGGTGGAAACCCAAACTTGCTTGATATGCCCAAATAACATTTAGTGGTATTAACCTTCTCTGTCTTCTTTCCCCCAAATCTTTCATTTAAATTTTCATTGGTTACAAATTATCCACTTTTTCACATTTGCATCAGTTTCGAAGGCATCAGCTTTAACATGTGCAACATCCGTGTCAGTGCTGCTAATTTGATGGCTGGAGACCAAGGATTTGGCAGCAACAGTGACTGTGACAGGTCACAGATGAAACCATTCACTCAGTCAGGTCACAGACCTGTGAAATGGATCCACAACAATACAACTATATAAACTCAAGGTAAAAAGCTAAAGCACCATTCAGACTGCACGTGACAACCCAGAGTTGAGACCAGGAAGCAGAGATGCAGTCTTACACGCTTCTCTGCGCCTCCATTAGAGCAGCTGCCCACCCAATCCTCTAGTATAGAGACTGTGTCTGTCCCCCGTCCACCTACATTATTTAAAACAAACAGAGGAGGAGTTCATAAAAAGATAAAAAAAACGTGTTAAAATATAAACAATATAAATATATATACAGTATCTTCTAAAAACAAGGGAACTGTAGTGCGAGCTGATGTGCAAGTATATGACAGTATATGACAGTATAGTTCACACTATATTCACAGAATGCTATAAATACTATAAATGTGCAGATATACAACAGGATGAAGTGGTCCCGAATAAATAGAGACTGTGCGTTAATGTAACGCAGAAGGTCTGAAGATGCTACGTTAGTGTAGCATGTAGGTCTGGATGGGGGGAGGGAGAGAGTCAGTGTCAGGGGGGGCTCCGAGCCTTGTTGATACGGCTAGTAGCGGATGGGAAGAAACTGTTCTTGTGGCATGAGGTTCTGGTCCTGATGGACCGCAACCTCCTGCCAAAGGAGAGTGACTCAAAGAGTCCAGGGTGGGAGGGATCAGCCACAATCTTTCCTGCACGCCTCAGAGTCCTGGAGGCATACAGGTCCTGGAGAGATGGAAGATTGCAGCCAATCACCTTCTCTGCAGACCAAATGACACGCTGCAGTCTGCCCTTGTCCTTGGCGGTGGCAGCAGCGTACCAGATGGTGATGGAGGAGGTGAGGATGGACTCAGTGATGGAGGAGTAGAAGTGCACCATCATTGTCCTTGGCAGGTTGAATTTCTTCAGCTGCCACCAGTAGTACATCCTCTGCTGGGCTTTCCTAATAAGGGAGCTGATGTTCAGCTCCCACTTGAGGTCCTGGGAGATGATAGTTCCCAGGAAGAGGAACGACTCCACGGTGTCAATTGTGGAGTCACAGAGGGTGATGGGGGCAGGTGAGGCTGAGTTCTTCCTGAAGTCCACAACCATCTCCACTGTCTTTAGAGCGTTGAGCTCTAGGTTGTTTAACTATTAGAGACAAAATGCATCACCTCTTGCCCTCAACAGGCACTGATCTGCATTCTTACACAGCAAGTTTGGAAACAGCTGTAAAACCTGATATATATTTAGACTCTTTTTCTCCCATCGACCTTCATCAAATTACTTCAATAATTTCTTCATCTAAGCCATCAACCTGTCTTAGACCCCATTCCAACCAGGCTGCTCAAGGATGTCTAGTTAGCCCTTCTTTATTGGATATGATTAATCTGTCTCTATTATCAGGATATGTACCACAGTCTTTTAAAGTAGCTGCAATTAAACCTCTTCTTAAAAAGCCCACTCTAGATCCAGAGGTTTTAGCCAATTACAGACCGATATCAAACCTTCCCTTTCTCTCTAAGATACTTGAGAAAGTTGTAGCCAATCAGCTGTGTGACTTTCTCCATGAGAACAGTTTATTTGAGGATTTTCAGTCAGGATTTAGAGTGCATCATAGCACAGGGACTGCACTAGTCAAAGTTACAAATTACCTCCTAATGGCATCAGATAAAGGACTCATCTCTGTACTTGTCCTGTTAGATCTTAGTGCCGCATTTGACACCATTGACCATCAAATTCTTTTACAGAGACTGGAACATCAAATTGGCATCAAAGGAACCGCCCTAAGCTGGTTTAAATCGTATTTTTTAGATCGATCTCAGTTTGTTCATGTCAATGATGAATCCTCCATGCATACCAAAGTTTGTCATGGAGTTCCACAAGGTTCTGTGCTAGGACCACTTCTATTCAGTTTATATATGCTTCCTCTAGGGAACATTATTAGGAATCACTCCATTAATTTTCATTGTTATGCCGACGACACCCAATTATATTTATCGATCAAGCCTGATGAAATCAGTTAACTAAACTCCAAGCATGCCTTAAGGATATAAAAAGTTGGAGGACCTTCAACTTTCTGATGTTAAATTCAGACAAAACTGAAGTTCTTGTAATTGGACCCAAGAACCTCAGAAATTCTCTTTCTAGAGACTTAGTTACTTTAGATGGGATCACCTTGGCCTCCAGCTCCACCGTAAAGAATCTTGGAGTTGTTTTTGATCTGGATTTGTCGTTTAACGTCCACATAAAACAAATTTCAAGGACTGCTTTCTTCCACTTACGTAACATCGCAAAAATCAGACACATCCTGTCTCAAGCGGATGCAGAAAAACTAGTCCACGCATTTGTTACTTCTAGGCTGGACTGTTGTAACTCTTTGTTATCAGGCTGCTCCAATAAGTCTCTTAGGACTTTGCAGCTAATTCAAAATGCTGCTGCACGTGTTCTGACAGGAACCAAGATCAGAGATCACATCTCTCCCATTTTGGCTTCTTTGCATTGGCTACCTGTTAAATCTAGAATAGAATTTAAAATTCTTCTCCTTACATACAAAGCTCTTCATGGTCAGGCACCATCATATCTAAAAGAGCTCATAGTACTGAAAACTCTACTCAAACCTTCTCTCTCTCTCTCTCTCTCTCTCTCTCTCTCTCTCTGTAGACATATTGTACATGTGTCATTAATGCATCTTAATGCGTGTTACTAACTACATTTCTTCCCCGGAGTTTCTGTGCTCTCTCGTCCAGCAGGTTCTCATGGATCGTGGCTGCTGCTGTGGTCCTGCACGACGACCACTACATATATTATTACTGTCATTATTGTTATCATATCTCCATTACAGTTTATAGTTAGTTAATGATTGCTGCTGCTGTGCATCTGTGTCTCTCTATCTCTCTCTATTTATCTGTCCACCCCCCCCCCCCTATCTATCTGCCCCTCTCTATCTTTAACTCAACCGGTCATGGTGGATGACTGTCCACCAATGAGCTTGGGTCTGCTCGAGGGTTCTGCCTGTTAAAGGAAGGTTTTCCTCACCACCGTCGCCAAGTGCTTGCTCATGGTGGAACTGTTGGTCTCTGTAAATAATATTATAAAGAGTACGGTCTAGACCTGCTCTGTATGAAAAGTGTCATGAGGTAACTTTTGTTATGATATGGTGCTATATAAATAACATTGAATTGAATTGAATTGAACTTCCGTCCCCATGGGGAGGTGGGGTGATTCACAAGAGGCCCTGGACTGAATTCCATGTGTTCTACACAGGTCCAAGAGCATTTTTAGTAGCTTTTAACAGACAAAAATCCTGCTTTATCTGTATATTTGTTCATAGAAAAAATTCCCTTAGTTTGATCCATTCATACCTTTTATCATTTATCAGAGAAATGTTTGTTGAAAGTAGAGCATGGATCGAACACATAGAACTGATAATGCTTTAAACATCTGCAGTTAAAAAGTAACTAATATTCTCCGTTATTTTTCAGAAGAATACTTTTACTTTTAGTATACGTACTTTTAGTATTTTTAACACCTGTCGTTGAGTAATATTGCAGTAATGTAACAGTACAGATCTTTAGTACTCTTTCCACCACTGGTGAATTTTGTATTCCTCACCCCCCCTACAGCATTAACAGGCAGGATTATTAAACCAATCAAGCTCAATTTTCAGTCTCGACACAACTACTTCTGTCAATTTTCGCGTGTTACATCGACATCAGCACCATGAATACCTTCAGTGGTAGAATGTTTAAAAGTGTTCCTTGTTATCCCAGTTTGCATCAAGTAGATGGGTGTTCTTGGAGAGAGAGAGAGAGAGAGAGAGAGAGAGAGAGAGAGAGAGAGAGAGAGAGAGAGAGAGAGATCAGGGAGATGCAGTCAAGAGTGATAGCAGGCCCTTTCCCCCACCTCTGAGCCTTTCCATTGGGAACACATTTTCCTTTAGACATGGCCTGACAACACGTCATACCAGCTAGTTTATTACAAGCACACTCAACCTTCAAGTCTGCCCTTCTGAGAAAATGCAGATCTCATATTTGGATTTACTCCCCTATAACCACAGCTATGCAGCACAACCCCCACGACTGAAGCCATTAGGCAGTCAAAAGAAGTACTATAACCAATTACCAGCAAGAGAGAGGAAAACTAATTATGAATTACAAACTTAGTGACGCTTTAGTGCTTCTACCCTGGTAAAGGAGCTGCATCACAGCATTTGCAAATTATATTCATGGTGTGGCAGAATGGGCTGGGCTGATAGATTTATAGGATGAACACAGGCACCCTTTATAATAAACAACACTCAGGCAGGATGCAAATAGGAAGTGCCTGTGGGCATGCAAGCATTGGGTAAATAGAAATGACACACAGAACCCGGGGATGATGGATTGCAGGTATATATTGACACAAATAAAAATGATAATGAACATCATAACACAGTAATCATTTCTTCTATTCTGTAAATTTCACACCTGTTTGAGTCAATTGTACTGCTGTTAGCAGGAGTGGGAATTTTTCTGTTACAGAGGAGAGGAGTACAGTACAATTACAGTGGCTGGAGCTTCTTTTCCTCGTCTACCTTGAAGAAAACTTGGAGAGATGATCTTCAAAGGTTTCCAGATTCTTCTCTACAATTAAAAGAAAGCCTTCAGTGCGGGTTTCATCAGAGGTAAAGCGCTTAGCATTGCTGATAGATAAAATAGAGAGACAGAAGACTGGGGGACAGAGTTTAATTTCTCATGATTAAAGTCGTCTGTCATTGAATGGGTGACACAAGTGGTGGCACCCCCATCCTCTGACTCTTTATGTATTTATTTCAATTTTATCCTGGGAAATTTGTGACTTAAAGGAGGCAATTAACTTGTGGCACGAGCCGGTCCTCACAGTGTTTGGGGCCACGCCGCACATTAGTTGTCTGTCTGCCGCTAACAGCCCTTGGGTAATGATGAAAAGATTCAGAGAGCAGAAGGGAAGAGAGAGAGAGGCAGAGAGAGGGGGGGGGGGGGGGGGGGGGTGAAGGGACAAATACAAATTAGCCTGGCAAGTGTGTGGCAGAGGATGTGAGAAATGAATTGCCTAATTGGCACATTTGTTTCAATTAGGATGCGGTCATCAGTGTCAGCCTGACGGAGGGGTTTCCAGGCGGGGCCCCACATCAGGGCTTCCTCTCTGTGATTTCAATACACAGACCACCCCTGAAGGTCACCTCATCCAGCCCTGCACAGCAGCCAGGTCCTCTCATCTACTTAAGTACACACACACACACACACACACACACACACACACTCATTCAGATGACATTTGCTGATGATTAGATGCTGAGAAATGTGGCGGCTCAGGGGCAATTAGAGGACAGAAGAGCAATGTAACGGGTGACACTGCAGCCATCATCAAGACTTATGAGGAGAGCCGGATCAAGACCTTGCCAGCTGATGCTTTTCCATGTGCCTGTGTGCCTCATCGCCTCACTCCTGGGTCTAATGGTCATTTGGTGTCAAGGTGACGCAGTACAAACGGTACACTTCAGTGCAGGAGTAAAATACGCCTGCTGAGTCATGCTTAGGTGTCACGATTTAGCATGATCTCATCCCCTTATGGCTACTGTAGCGAAGGTGGAGTAAGGAGCAGAAGATTTTAATTACTGGGTATCACAATCAATGCAATTACATGATATAAGCATCTCCATCAGACATCCCCTGGTCCCCAGTGGGACCTGGTGAACTGTATTTCTGAGCATGGAGCTAATCCACCCAGAGATACCCCCACCTGCAACCATTCAGTAGCACATGGAAAGAAATACGTGCTTATGCCTCGCCCCAGAGACCTGCAGACACTTTGAACTCATCATGGCTCAGTGTGTTCTTATGAACGGCAACTGTGACTGCAGCACGAAGAGATGGATGGAGCTATCTGTGGCATAGCTGTGCTCTCCCGATCCGGAGGTTCAGAAAAGATACAGGGAGAACACAAAGTGGGCCTGCGTCGCCCAGCCACCTCCCCTGCTGCTTCCCAAATGCCAGTGCTCCTCCCCTCTGAGCTATGTGGCACAGCATTACTATTCCACCCCGATCCGTCTTATCTTAACGAAATAAACAGAGGGAGCTCCTGGCTTGGCTGGGGGTGGGGGTGTAATTGCTTAGCTTAATAATGAAGCTCATCATCTGCACTCTAGGAGACTTTCTCTGACCTATGAGAAAATAACAGAGGCGCTCGGCAGCGGGATCAGAAAGTAGAAATAAGTGCAGGGGAGGCAGGAGGTGGGACTGAGTTAAATGCTAACTTGTTTTGGAGTAGCATCGGAAATGTCTTTGTGAAGCTCAACAGAGAACAGCTTGTATCGCAGTGCAGAAGCACTTAGTTGATTCCCCTTTGTGCCGTAGCCCGGGCTGTCTACCTGAGCTACTGTAGATCAAGGGGATTCATCTTGGATTAAAGGCTTTCATTCAGGGAAGTTGAAATTGGCTTCCAGTTTGGCTGTTCATTTCACACTTTCTCTCAGAGTAACCTCTCAAAAGAAACTCATTATACAGGGTTCTCATGGACTCCTTTCTCCCCCAGTTAAAAGATCTGCTCTGCATTCACACCCCCTGATATCTGTGAAGTAAAAACGGGGAACTGGTTTTTGATCAGAAGCACAGCAATGAAATTACAAATAAGCTTCTCCAACGTTCTATTAACCATTGGGAAATTATGGTCTCTGCTCTTTGAATATGATGTATGAAGGAATTTTTGTAGCAAAACACTCGAGAATTTGCATATTCACACACACCTCTTCTGTTTCCTAAATCTGAATGAACAACACCTACAAGTATTTCTCTGTCAGTTAACAGCTGAATGGATGTATGGGCATTAAAGCCTGTTTTGAAAGTGCAGGAAGACAATAACTATTGATTTATAATAATTTCAATTTAAGAATAACAGACAATGAAATTCAACAATTTATGACAGCACCATTTAATTAAGACTGCATCACACTGTACAGGTGTACCCATTAAAGTGGCCACTGAGTCTATTATCAGCTGCCTGTTTGGAAATTCAGCACACACTTAGATTAGCATTCATTCATTAGCACTCTTCTGTCTCCCCTGCTGTGGTCTCTAAAGTACCAACTCCTGTAAATGATCTAGTGTGTTACCTGCTACATGTTTAACTTTCTTCTCCAGCTAGTTGCTAACTTTGCATATTTGATGCTAGGATGCACATGTACATTGGGCTTAGCAGAGCATTAGGCTCAAAACTTGATGACAGTGGAGTTTGCTGGCTTGAAAACAAGAACATTGAGTTCTAAGAGAGATATTTAGGGCAGCTTTTATATTGTTTTAGTGGTTTATAAATATGAAAAACTTGAGTTCACAGCATGGGCTAAAAGTGATTTATTCTTAGCTGAAAAGATATTGGATAGCATGGTGTCTATACTGAGTGGCTCACTATGTTGACACCAGTTCTAGTCCCCATGTATTTTTATAACCTCAGCAAAGCTTGAAACATGTTTCTTTTTTAATCTATTTTTTTTTCTTGAATGTGTTTTTGAGTGTAATTTCGCCTTGTGCTTCCCAACAGGCTGATTCTACATGCTCTCACTTTTGCTCCCATTGTTGTGGCATGTGCTGTGCAAAAATGATTTGGGGACCTGCTGGAAGATACTACAGAGACAGCTAAAGAGGCCGTGGTGTGGGGATGACATTCTTCCAGCTCCAGAAGAGTAGGGAAATGAAGCTTTTCTTGTCTTTTTCTTCGTAATATAAAACAACATACAAACCTGTCAGTCAGGCTGAGATGTCCTCCAGTTAGGTATATTTCTATCACTTGGATATAGAGTGGGTTTTAACAGTTGTGGTTTTCTGTGCTATGTGTATGTGTATCTATATTTGTTGATGAGTATTTAAATTTAAATACAAGACCTTTGACAGGAGTCAGCAAGGAGTTCTCACGAATAGAGTGGGATGGGTTTGTTCTGGAGTGGAGTTTGTGATGAATTACTGAGTTCTATGATGTTCACATGTAACTCTACCAAATGAATATCTTTCATTGCACAAATGCAATACACATTTTGCTTTTCAGTGCAACATTTTTCATGAGATAACACTGTCTAAAAATATTTGATAATCAACTGCTTTACAATTAGAGTTGCAGCCCCAATTGCAGAGGCTTAAATCTACTGATAACTTTGCAAGGTGCTGATGTTACATTTGAATGAATAGTGATAGACTGAACTGTCAAGTACCACAGCAAGCGTGTAGTTTGGTGTCAGCATGTAATGACGTTTGGAGGTTTGAAAAAGGAGTTTTGGAAAAAACATATTGTAATAAAATTATTCTTCATGCCATCTAGACGTTAACTGATAATGTAATGTAAGATAATGGAGGATTATACAACAAATAGGTCAGACTGAGCAATCTGATTGGTCAACTAGACATTTAGGATGTGCTCAAATCATCATGACAGCACACCTGACTCATCACTAAAAATATTACTCCACCATCTCCACATTCACTCAAAAAAATATTTCGGCACTTATGCATTTCAATTACATAGAAAATTTCCATCCATTTGAATTACATTGTTTTCATATAAATTAACAATACTAACAAACTTAATGTGAAGCAGGTAATAAGATTGATGTAATAGTACTAATAAAGTCAAAATGACTGCATTCATTTTCTCTGTTGGGTTTGGACAAACAAATTGTCTTTATTAATACTGAATGAATAAACCTGGTTACTACTACACTATTGTGTAGTGGAAGTGGGAGCACATTGAGTTTATTAGTACTATTACATAAATCTTATTACTTGCGTCATATTAAGTTTATTATTTAATTTATATTAAAACTATGTAATTGAAATGGATGGAAATTTTCTATGTAATTGAAATGCATTTTGGCCAATTTTTTTTTTTTTTTTTTTTTTTTTGAGTGTTGTCACATCCTGAACATGTAAACAAATATGAAGTCCACTGGAAGTCAACTTTAATAAAGTAACACATCCGAATTTACAATTTCAGCTTTCATTAATGAATATTCTGTGTGTTATTTAGCTGTTAAACTGCCTCGTTAATACAGGTGTGTACCTCGTTTAATACAGGTGTGTACCTCGTTAATACAGGTGTGTATCTTGTTAATACAGGTGTGTACCTCATTAATACAGGTGTGTACCTCGTTAATACAGGTGTGTACCTTGTTAATACAGGTGTGTACCTCATTAATACAGGTGTGTATCTTGTTAATACAGGTGTGTACCTCATTAATACAGGTGTGTACCTCGTTAATACAGGTGTGTACCTCGTTAATACAGGTGTGTACTGTAGCGAGAGCAGATGTGTACCTGTTGGGTAGGGAACATATAAGGGGACGGACTTACAGGAAATGTAGGTGTGTGTGTGATGCAGAGTTGTAAATAAAGTAAACTGCAGACCAACATATGTCTCCCGTCTGGAACTATATACAGACTGCCTGAACACGGCATGTTACATGGTGTCAGAAGAGTGCTGAATCCCGTCTCGGACGGTCGCTCGGAAGAAATTGTCCGGCGAGTTGCGGTAAATAAATAAATAAACACGACCCGCGAGTCTAAGCTAAGCTACGCTAACGCTAGCCTGCAGTTAGAAACTGAGTGCGGTGAATGAATAGCTAGTTAGACAGATGGCGAGGGAGCGTGTTGGAACGGAACGTTAAGAGACAACGCATTGGAGCCTGCTCAACAATAAAGAGACAGAACAATGGATTCCCTTTTCTCCATAAGCCCGCCAGAAAACTTTGACTTTTCGGACTTTGCTAACTGGCCCAACTGGATTCGGCGGTTTGAAAGGTTCCGGGTGGCAGCCGGACTGGACAGTAAGAATGAAGAATATCAAGTGAATTCATTAGTTTATGCTATGGGCGATAAAGCCGATGATATTTTGGGCACACTAGGCTTAAGTGCTGCAAATTAGTACAAGCCAGTAAAGGAAGCCTTTGATAAATACTTCATATGCAAATATAATGTAATTTATGAAAGGGCTCGATTCAATAAGAGAAGCCAAGAGCCAGGTGAATCGGCTGAAGCTTTCATCTCTGCAGTTTATAAACTAGCGGAACACTGTCAATATGGCCCTCTGCAGGAGGAAATAATCAGAGACAGGTTAGTGGTAGGGATAAGGCATCACGGCCTGTCTGAAAAACTGCAAATGGACAGTGAATTAACACTTGAAAAAGCAGTTACCACAATAAGACAACAAGAAGAAATAAAAAAAACAGCAAACTATAGTGAGAGAAACAGAAACTACAGAACAAAGAGAGGCGAACGTGGACTTAGTGAAATTCAAGAAAAAGTCACACAGAGAGTACCAGACAGGGAAGACAACCTACGGACGGGAACGTAAGGATTTCCAGAAAGGACAGAAAAACTGTGGACGATGTGGAAAAGGACCAGCACACTCCCTGAACAACTGTGCTGCACGGGACGCAGAATGCAGAAAATGTCGGAAGAGAGGACATTTTGCAAAATTTTGTAAATCAGGTAGAGTAGGTGCAGTTCTCGAGGCAGAAGAAGAGGACACTCTTTTCCTTGGAGCATTGTCCACAGGAAAAAAACCTGAAACATGGAAAAAGACATTGAAAGCGAATGGCCAAGACATTACCTTCAAGTTGGATACAGGGGCGGATGCGACAGTCATCCCGGGTACCGCCTACTCAAAAGAATGTCACGGCCCACTCACCAAAGCAACGATACCGTTGTGTGGGCCCAGCAATGAACCTCTAAAGGTGAGAGGTCAGTTCAGCGGAGTCATGGAATATAAAGACAGAACAACAACACAACCGGTGTATGTGGTACAAAAGCTTGCTACTCCTCTGCTGGGTTTGCCAGCAATCTCAGACCTGAAGCTACTGCATCTAGTCGATAGTGTAAGAGAGCTGGAGGCAGACATGAAAAAACAATACCCCAAGGTCTTCACAGGACTGGGCTGCCTAAAAGGGGAGTACAGAATTAAGTTGAAGGAAGACGCCAAGCCCTACGCATTGTCACTTCCACGACGTGTACCCCTACCATTAAGCGACAAGGTCAAAGAGAAGCTCCAGAGAATGGAGAAAATGGGGGTGATCATGCCCATCGAAGAGGCTACAGATTGGTGTGCAGGTATGGTTGTGGCACCAAAGCCCAAAGGAAAGATCAGGATCTGCTCTGATATGAACGAGTATATCT
Source organism: Sciaenops ocellatus (assembly GCA_033000465.1). Taxonomy (NCBI): domain Eukaryota; kingdom Metazoa; phylum Chordata; class Actinopteri; family Sciaenidae; genus Sciaenops; species Sciaenops ocellatus. The sequence goes on along the minus strand of CP136880.1, from coordinate 27,428,736 downwards.
GCAGAGAGAGACATATATTGCCGGCCGTCAATGAAACCCTGGCCAAGCTTGCAGGGGCAACCGTCTTTACAAAGCTGGATGCCACGGCCGGATTCTGGCAGATACCCCTACATCCAAAATCAGTCCCGCTAAACACATTTATCACCCCTTTCGGGCGATACTGTTACAAGAGACTGCCATTCGGGATTTCGTCAGCACCTGAACACTTTCAAAAGCGGCTAACACAGATGCTGACAGGGCTAGAAGGGACTGTATGTCATGCTGACGATATTCTTGTTTTTGGATCAACGCGTGAACAACATGACCACAGACTGCACAGAGTGTTGGGGCGGCTCCAGGAAGAAGGCCTGACGCTCAATAACGGCAAGTGTCAGTTTGCAGTCAACAAGGTCATGTTCCTGGGCCACACTGTCAGTGCAAGGGGCACTGAGGCAGACCCGGGCAAAATTAAGGCAATCACGGAGATGCCTACACCCAAGGATGCTGCTGATGTGAAAAGGTTTGTGGGCATGGTCATCTATGTGGGAAAGTTCTCTCCACGCATAGCAGAGCTCACACAACCGCTACGAGACCTGCTCAAGACAGAAACTGACTGGGTTTGGGGGAGTGCGCAACAGAGAGCGTTCGACGAGCTGCGTAAAGAACTGAGCTCACCAACAGTGCTGGCACAGTACTGCCTGCACAGAGAGACGACAGTTGCAGCAGATGCTTCCTCCTTTGGGCTGGGAGGAGTTTTGTCTCAGAAGCAGCTGTCTGGAGAATGGAGGCCAGTCGCCTTTATATCAAGCAGCATGACGGACACTGAGCGCAGGTACGCCCAGATAGAAAAGGAAGCGCTCGTGCTTACTTGGGCGTGTGAGCGTTTTCAATCTTACCTGATAGGGATGGATTTTTTAATACAGACTGACCACAAGCCTCTCATCTCCCTGCTAGGTAGCAGAGCACTAGATGACTTGCTACCTCGCATTCTGAGATTCAGGCTACGACTGCTTCGCTTCACGTACAAGATTGAACACGTGCCTGGAAAGAAATTGTACACAGCGGATGCACTGTCCAGGGCACCAATTCAAGCCCCGCCTACACCAGAGGACAAGCAGCTGGAACAGGATGTGTGTATGTCCCTCAACTTAATAATGGAGCACTTGCCAGCGTCAGAGCAGAGGCTGGTGCAGATCAGGACAGCACAGGACACAGATGATGTCTGCAAGAGACTGAAAAACATGGTGCAAACAGGTTGGCCACTGAGCAGAAAAGCTCTTCCTCCTCAACTGCAGCTGTACTGGCAGTATCACCAGGACCTGCTGGTTGTAGATGGACTACTGATGAAAGGCGAAAGACTCGTAATCCCTGTCACAATGCAAGAGGAAATGCTCAACAAAATACATGAAGGTCACCAAGGTATAACAAAGAGTGTTGCCAGAGCGCAGCAGTCCATGTGGTGGCTAGGTCTGACCAAACAGATCAAACAGAGAGTGGAAAACTGTGCAACCTGTGCACGTGAGACTCACAGTGCACCAGAGCTGCTGCGGACGACTCCGTTGCCTGAAAGGCCATGGCAGCGTGTAGCAGCAGATCTTTTCCAGTGGGACAATGCCATGTACCTTGTGGTTGTTGACTATTATTCGCGCTATATTGAAGTGGCTAACCTTACCTCCACCACCACAGTTCACGTGACAGGAAAGATGAAATCTATTTTTGCCCGTCATGGGGTCCCAGAGACCGTTATCACGGACAACGGCCCCCAGTTCTCTGCGGCGGAGTTTGCAGCCTTCGCCAGAGACTATGACTTCACGCACGTGACCAGCAGCCCCCGCTACCCTCAAAGTAACGGAGAGGCTGAGAGGGCCGTGAGGACGGTGAAATCTCTCCTGTAAAAGGGGGAGGATCCACACAAGGCTCTCATGGCTTACAGAGCCACTCCCTTGTCACATGGCTCATCCCCTGCACAGCTGCTGATGGGCCGCAACATCAGGACGCCTCTGCCTGTCAGCCAAGAGAAGCTACAGCCAGGATGGCCTGACCTCCAGGCTTTCAGACAGAAGGATCAGGACTTGAAAGAAAAACAGTCCTCGTGGTTCAACAAACGACACAGCACAAAGACAAGACAAGATCTCAGACCAGGACAAAGGGTCTGGGTGAAGGACACAAAGGAAACAGGGACTGTCAGTGGTCCAGCTCAGACACCCAGGTCTTACAACATAGACCTGCCTTCAGGAAGTCTCAGGAGAAACCGATCTCACATCAGGGTTATTCCAGAGACTGCCAGAGAGACTAGATTGGGCCGGACCATAAGACCACCAAACAGAATGGATTTGTAGACTAGATAGAAAGCTGTGGTTTGTTCACAGGGCAGAATAAACCCTGCACAGCTTGGGGACCCGGGTAGTCGACCCCGACCCCTAGAGAAGAAAGATATATATGTTTGATGTTTGTTCAGTGAAAAAAAACCCAAAACAAAACAAGAGAATGTCATATTGGAAAAAAAAAAAAAAAACGGTTATTTGTTGTTATACCAGATGTTAACAAGGATATGTTTACAGGTGATGTTATGCACTACTGAAAAAAAAAAAAAACAGGGAGGAAAGGAAAAGTAATTCTGGTTACTTGAATATTTGGTGCTCAGGTTTACTATGTTTACTGTTCAAGTTTATTAACAAATACGGTAAAACAAAAGAAGTTCTTTTGAGAGTCTGACAGTTAACTAAAGGGGGGAGATGTAGCGAGAGCAGATGTGTACCTGCTGGGTAGGGAACATATAAGGGGACGGACTTACAGGAAATGTAGGTGAATGGGTGCGGTCGAATAGTCAGATTTAGTCAGAATAGCCTAACTGAGTAAAATGACCTGGAAGTATTTACGTAGCCGTCATGATAAGAGCTGTTCGAATTCTCAAACTGTTAAGGAAAGGAGCTTCAATGCTTTCTTTAGTATCTCCTTTAGCATAGGATACACCGGACCATCCTTTACCAAAGGAAAGGAGGTAATGCCGTCCCACAATTCCTTGCGGCAGCAACAAAAAAATCGACGCACTGTTCAGTCATTCACAACCAGAAAACATTAATGTATTTAAACAGTGTGATACAGACTGCAGCAGAGAGAGCGTGTGAATATGAACATACGTGTTTGATCATGAAGTGTGTTCTGTTGTTGACTGTGGAGCTGCGTTCACACACAGAGTAAAAACTGTTTGTAACTGTGACATCCAGCGTCCTGCAGATCATCATGAAGTTACCGTTGCTGATAATCATATATCTTTATCTTTATATGTTTCTATATGAGTGGACAGGAGGGTGAGCGACCATACCAGCGTAACAAACACTTCATTTGACTTCTGTGACAGGTGGACAATATTCATTTATTATTTGAATTCTGACGTTTATAATGAAGTCACATTTTTCACCGGGTTATCCACATTTATATTACCTGCATTAAAAACACAGTAAGAACATACGGGGAGTATCTAGTAAGTATCTCAGATGCGCGTTTTGTAGTCCATCTTCTGGACTTTGTAGTTTTACCACAGATCACGTCAATAACATTCGCCGTCGCATGATGACGTAGTCTAAGTGTAAGTGCAGTCGGATTCTCTGAACACTGCAGTCGTCTTCTCCTAGCTCCTTATGACCTCTCCTTCACATCTTTCCTTGACCTCGTGACGTTTTCTATCGAGGTCAAGGAAAAGTGGTTAGGAAAGGACTTAGGAGCTAATTTTTTTGACAATTCGACCGTACCCTGTGTGTGATGCAGAATTGTAAATAAAGTAAACTGCAGACCAACATATGTCTCTCGTCTGGAACTATATACAGACTGCCTGAACACGGCATGTTACATGGTGTCAGAAGAGTGCTGAATCCCGTCTTGGACGGTCGCTCGGAAGAAATTGTCCGGCGAGTTGCGGTAAATAAATAAAAAAACACGACCCGCGAGTCGCGGTCGGTGTCGGCATGTTACATGTACCTCGTTTGTGTGCAGCACGTCAGAGATCAAACAGTTCAGTGAGCGCAGAGAAAATGTTTTTAAAGACTAAAGGTGGACTAATATGGACTGAAGAGGAATATTCCGTCAGATAAAAACATGTTCATTTTGATTACATCGATCTTTGTTCAATACATTTTGACTTTTGGACTTTACAACGCTGTGGAGTTACTGGAAATGTTTGGATCATCCTCCATCAGCTGTGCAGGTGAGTCGCTGATACGGCGCTAGCTTCAAAATAAATGTGAAGTTAGGAAGCCAATCTGTCCATGGAAAAATCTATTTGTCAGCAGATATCTTAGTCACTACAAGACTGAACTAGCAAAGCAGTTTAGTGTTTATATGTGCACTATTTATTCATTTTGGGAAACTCCACGATCTCCACGATCTCTGTTGCTAGGTCGTTACTAAGGCTCGGGCTACTTGCTGGAGTAGTAAACAGGGTTCCATTATATATAGGAGTCTACTGCTGTGACTGATTGTTTTCCAGGTATTAGTCAGACCCCCAATTGTTGTATAACCACAATATTACACTCGAGGGTGAGCTTTAAGTTATTATTGGCACTTCAGTGACGCTAACGGACCGTATCACTGTCATGCCAATAATGACGTTAAAGCACACCCTCTCCTGTGATATTGCTTAATTTACATCTTGAACCACAAACCACACAAACAAAATCAATTCAAATCTCTCATTTTGTGACATCAAAAACAATTGAGACACCACTCATATCCATAAGCAACAGAAATGTACACTGTTTTCTGATATTTTGAGAGAAATTAGATGATCTTTAGCTGCAGGCCTAAATGTTGGAATATTATAATGATATTTGAGGAATACAGAAATGTCTTCCCAGTCTTTGCCAAGCGGCAACCGCTGTGGCTGGGAAATGAAGCCAATGGCTAAGTCCTAAAAACTGTAACTCCTCAAACGGCCACTTGAGGCAGGCTGCAGAAGTAAGTCAATCTCCATAAGTGCACATAATAAAATGCCCAACTTCACAGCAGAAATAAACATGTTTACTGGTCTTTGTAGCTGATTTCCCCTTCATGACAACTGTACTGAGGGTGAATTTTGTTCAAATGATGTTAAGGCTTAAAGTTGCACATAATTAACAGTGTGGCCGCTTTGACTGACAGGTAGGTGCCGTTAAAGATGGCTTATTAAAACACCCAGGCATCATTTGACCCGCCTCAGATCTGCTGATGATCCAGGTCTTTGCTGATTTTTAGATTTGCAGTGTGTAGAATTTAATTGCATCTAGTGGACTAATCACTGCATTGCAATCTCCTCACATCACCCTCACCTTCCTAGTGTAAAGGAGAAACAACACTTTAAGGACCCTGTTTAGAGACATTTTTTGGTTTGTCTGTTCTGGACTACTGTAGAAACACGGTGTTACAATATGGCGGCCTCCATGAAAGAGGACCCGCTCCCACTGTAACTGTCAGTACCCACTGTCAACGTTAATTTTGAAGCAACATGAATATACAGATTCTTCTTCTTTAAGGTGATTATACATGCATGAAAACATAGTTGTGAATATTATATTCCATGTTTGCCTTATTCTGAAAATAAAGGCCCCAAATCTTACACACTGGACCTTTAACTTGGAGGCGGAAGAAGCAGTACAGCCAACATGGTGACACTCATGCTCTGTCCATTCTTTATACTGTCATTGTTATTCACCCAGTGTAGAAAAACAAATGCTAAACAAGTGCATAAACTGGATATCAGCAAGATTATCAGCATTTGATAATCTTGCTGATATCTAGTTTATGCCATTACTGACTAAACTGAAAGTGAACTAAGTACTAGAGAAACATCACAGTCTAATGGGACAAGTTTGATAGAATGGTAGTGAATTACAGTATTGTCAGAAATAGGTACTGGGGCTCTTCTCTCATGTAAATGAAGACCTCTAGAGTCAAGGAGACATTCGTGCTAAGTGTCAGACTCTTGTTTAAATAAACTGTTGGAACTACACGCTCCAAAATGATTCCACTGTGAGTGACTAGAGACTCATTAGCTCACTCTGACATGCTTGCTGACGAGGGTGATTTCCAAACACACCCTTCAGAAGCACAGTGTTTACGCTGCATTCCCAACCGCAGGCTCACATTTTGTTGCTAAAGTAGCATCCGTCCTGCAGCTGCACTCTGAAACCTCACACTACCACAGTCATGGATGCCATCTCAATATTTCATGGACGAGGTGCGCTGATATCGACTGGGCTGAGGGTATCTGCCATGCACTCTCTACATTATTCACTCAAATCTCTTGTGGCCAGGCTCATTTGTGTTGACAAAGGACTAGATGGGAGGATGTGATTCAGTCTGTACTGCTCAGATTCTACTATTTTTATCCCCATTGTGGACTTTGCGGCGCTGGAATGACATCACTCCGCCATTTCCATGCTGAATCATTTATACAGCGCAGGGTTGGAGGTTGACCTCCACTTAAATCTGTTCCCTGCACACGTCAATTACACATCCATGCTGATTACCACAGGACCTCATACTGTATGACAGGAGACGGTCCACATTTGGAGAGGACCGTGGACTTTTGTGACATTTTTTCACAGAGGAATTTAAAAGCTATGTTTGACCCTCAAGTCAGCCCCGCAGGTTGATCACACTGAGAAACATCTGTTCTTCGTCTCACTGGAAGCGCAGTTTCAGTTGCCATCAGGTATAATTTAAATGTGGAATGCAATCAGAACAACAATCCACAATCCACTGCTCTTTAGCAGGAAAACAATGTTAAATCCTGGAGAGCTGACTGCTGTGGTCCTCTGCACAGCTCAGCTCTTTACTTTTAGCTTTTACTCTAATGCTTTAGAGTTTAGTTTGGATATGCAAACTGCATAGTTGTTTTATTGTGAAGACGTTAGTAGAGCTTTGTTAGTGGTGCTATTCTTCAAGGCTACAGGCTAGCATACCTCCGACACGTCATCAGGGTAAACTACTTTCATTTACTCGCCCTGTATCAGCATGGTACAACTGCTCGCTAAGGCTGGGTCAGTTGATTCTGGTCCAGTGTCTGAGCTTAAACTGGTTTGATTTAGTGCAAACCAGCTGACACGGCATTTGTCATTATGAACCGTTAAATTAAAAATGAAAAAGAGACAAGAAGCAGCGATGTTAACCCTTTAGTGGGCGGTCACTTCAATCCTCTCAGCTCTGTCTGCAGCACATGTAGCATTATTAGAATAACATCTGTATCTGAGTTACAAAACAAAACATGAGGATTAAAATGTAATGCTAAGCTACAATCTGAAATGGATGGCAATGCACAAGATTAGAAGTTGGCAATATGGATAAAGATTCTTTCACAGTATATCATATCATTTTACACACATAAGTAATATTGTGGCTCTTATCTTCTGTTACAAATGATTAGATGTACAATTTTGATCCAGCAGAGAAGCAAATAAAGTAAATGAATAACAATCACAATTCACAAATATACAGTTTGGTTTGTGGCTGCTGAGGTACTGTAACCCAAAGTGACATGTTTGAGGCATGATGTCAAAGACATACCTGCACTGACGCAGATGATCACACAGTCATCCATTCAGGGATGTGATTAATACAGTGTCTCATTCCATAAATGATCCACAAGAGGAAAAACATTGGGGGGAAAAAATGTGACTCTAGTGTGTAAGTAAATACACTAAATAAGCAACCAACACCTCAGTATCTTTCATGGATGATGTCTTAGATGTGATGCAAAGCACCCTCAAAGGAGATTCCCTTTCATGACTTTTATCTCTTAACCAACACACAGTAGCAGCTGATGATGGATCAATCTACAGAAGAGCAACAACCCCCCTATACCCACCCCTTAAATCATCCTCCAAAACTGTAATTGGACCGTTTACTTGTGGCCCGACCCACTAGAAGCCAGATGTTTCTCACAGTGTGAACCTGCGAGGCTAACGGTGTGTATATATTTTGCTGATACATTATACATTTGTTTGGCGAAGATTTGATTCAAATGTATGCAGCGAACACTCTTCATCTCAGTTTCATTTTATACCAACACCTTCATTTCTAAATGTTCATGTGCACTTATCACTGGTGTCCAATGCAACTGTATCAGACTGTTAAAGGTCAGAGAAAGCAGAGCTGAAGGGAGAATCTGAGCAGAAAGTTTCTCTCGTAGAATGAGGGAGGCCGCTCTGATGCGATCTCCTCCGCTCAGTGGGGGTATAAGCTTCTCCTCTTTCAGGAGAGGAGGAACAAGGAACAATGGCCTTACCTCCGCCACAGGCACTCCCTCTGGGGGGCGACAGTGCAGAACGATCATCCCGTTGATTGGCACCTCCTTCCCCTGGGGGTCCTGCTCAAAGTTTTTCCTCAGGTCTGTGTGGGGAGATAAGAGGCAGCTGTCAGGTGTCAAGTGTTACGGTCAGCCTGGCCTCAATCCTCTTCAGCAGTTAACACGCCAGCCTGCTTCCGGCTCTGCGTGCCACGACCTTCAAAACGCACTACAGCCACTACAGGATAGAGAGGATCCCATGGCCCTGTGCTAGGTAATCTGTTGACAAGGTGGTTTGGAGGATACACTGGATAGAGAAAGTGCGTGAGGATTGCTCTGATCATCCTGGGCATTCATGTGCATAGTGACAGAGCCCATTCTAGCCATTTTCAAAACTGCCTTTGACAGGTGATTGCATTGTGCTGCTGCTTTCCACTGAAAACCTTTAAAATGTCAGCCTTTTTGGAAAGCCCCAATGTGCCTTTGAAATTTCAAAGTATACATCGGTTCCATGTACCCTGCGATCATGTGAGATTACCTGCATATAGGAGGTCTAAATACAAGGAGGACATGCTATAACAGTGCCTCAGAATCTCATGTCAGCTGGCAGGTGCTAAGTGCTAAGTAAGTGCAAACACAATGATATTGAAATGATGAAGATTATGATATCATAAGTCAAATTTAAGTCAAAGAAAAGACTTCTTTGCTTTGGCTTTCTTTCAGCTTTCTCTTCAGGGCCATATAAAATCCAGTTGAAACACTAAATTCCACACAGAAGAGGGTTCTTAGATAACCTCTAACACCCTCTGGCAGCAGTATTGGATTTGGACAACACCAGCTGTGAATAGCTGATTGTGTCTAAACTTGATCAGACAGCATTTGTTTCTGGGAATAGATTATTTCACCACTGATAAATCCGATTCATTTTCTGTTAAGATGCTGTGTTCACAGAGTTCACTCCAAACCAAAGAAAAAAATGGAAAATGCCTTTTAGCCTTTTTTCTGGGTTAAAACCACATGCACAGACATTATGAATCAGTTTTGGTCATTCTGCATGGTCATAATACTTCAGCAGAGGCTTTTTCCCAGTGACTGACAGCTAGCCACACTTAACTTCACTGCACTTATCTGCTTTTATCTTTTCATTTATTCTTCCATTTCTTTTCTGATCTGGTGCCAACAAAACAACCGGATACAAACAATAGTCATAGGTCCATTTGTTGTTTGCACCATATATGAAAAGCATGAGTTTGATTGGAAGTGGGTCAAGATCTTGGTTCAGTTCTTCCATTATTAACTACAAAGAGATGGAAGAACACACCAGAAATCATTTAATGTCCAACTGAAATTACAATTACTAAAGTGCTGACATTCTCAGGAACGCTACAACGCCGTGCACAGGTAACTCAAAGTGACTTTCATAAAGACAGTATGATGGATACAATAGTAAACGATAGACCAGATGATAAACAAAGCAGTTTGCTATTTTGATAGTTTGCAATCACAAACTTGTTTGTTGTTTTTAATAATGAATGATCCTGATCTTTTGCCTTGATTTTATTCCAATACATTCTTATTTATCACAATCGTGGTTGGACAAACACACATTTGATCTAATAAATATTACTTTGTACTTTAAATTTGTACAATCTCATAATTCTTATAATTTGTGACCAGGAGTAATCCTAAAAGTCCTCAGAAATAGTGGACTAGCTCCAGGGGAGAATAACCCTGAACCCCTCAGCAAGGTCTGTCTTTTTCTCTGCTCACGTATTCCCAACTTTTTTCACCCCTAACCGGTTTGCATGCTGTGGTCCAGGTCTGGCAGGTAACTTGATTTGTAAGCTAAGGTGCTGGACAAGACAAGTGTTCTTAGTAAGTTAGAGAAAAAAAAGACATCAACTAGAAAGCTAATGTGAATTACTGCTTCAACATATTAGCTGTTGTGTGTTTCAGGCTGCTGTCTGGTTGTTAGTCATTGTTATCGTTAGCATTTGATAGTGATATGTTTGTCTGTACTCACAGGCAATGCGGACAGTAGCCTTGCGACTCTTGGACGTGCCCAGGTGGCTCCAGGCTACACAGAGGCACCAGTAGTCCTCTGGGCCATGGAAGTCCTCAACCTGCTGACGGGACACGTTGATCATCACTTCACGTACCTTCAACCCTGAGACGACAGAGAAGATAAGATCATTAGAAACAATGTGCACAAAGTATGTTAGATGGACTGGAAATGGAGCCAGATTCAAAAGTATCAGGTTGTGTGTCAGGTTTCAGCCATTTTGTTATTTAAAGCTTTGGATGAAGTTTGAATTTGGTTAGTTTGGTTAGTTATAAAGCAACTCCAACAACTCCAGATGATAAATACAATCATCACAATTCAAACACTTATTTTGGCTCATTACAACATGAAACAGAGGTGTATGCATTTTAATGATCCATAACATCACCATCACAGACCCAGAAGAATGTTTTATTTTCATAAACATATTAATTAACAACAGCTCAGTAACAGTATGTACATTTTTATTTAATTTCAAACATCTTCAGCTGCCCACTCATAAAAGGAGGAGACTTTACCACAGTTATTGATGCATCACTGGACAGAACAAACACTTTGTGAAAGAGAAACAATAAAACAGTTCATGAGTGATTTGGATAGTTAGCGACTGCAGCAAGCGCTGCTAGAGAATATTCATTTTTCTCACCGTTTCACCACTTATATACTTTTATTCACGGACTGACTTCTTCCTCACCAGCAATTGAGCTATATCTAATATTTCAGACTCAAAAATCCATCCCATCATCATTAGCAACTACGCACACCGTAACATTAACAAGGAATGAAAACAGCCTGCATAACTCCATCACCAGATGGCGCTTTAACACACTGCTTTGACAACGAGTTTGACAGATATATTAAAAAAGCGTCTGCGTCCTTCCTATGAATAAATTACTCCCCAAAGTCATCACTCAGAGTTCGATGTGAAACAAGAACTACGTGGTAAAATGATTTAATTCTCTGTTTATAAAAAAAAAAGAAAGAAAAGGAACAAAAAGTAGAAATGGAACAAAAAAACAAAACAAATAACTCGAAAATATCAATGCAAATATTCCAACAGCCCAGAATGAATTAAGGTACAATTCCAATCAAATTAAATTATAAATAAGAAGACTCAATTCCTGATGCAGGCTTCAACAAGAAAATGTCCCTATGTTCCATATCTATCTATCTATCTATCTATCTATCTATCTATCTATCTATCTATCTATCTATCTATCTTCACCAGTTTTATCAAAGTTTTAAGAGCAGCCATTTGTCAGAACACCTGCATTAGCCACTGTTAACATGACAATCCTTCCTAAAATAAACCACCTAGTCTCAGTGATTCCAAACCAACCCACCCACATCTGGTTCAAGTCTCTATCTTCAATCATCACCCACCACGTGGACAGAAAAAGGCATCTTAAACACATCATTTACAATAAGACCCAAGTTAAATCTCACTTGGCCCCAAAGTATCAGATCGGGAGCAAACATATGGAATATCTGCAATTTAAATTGGTATCTAAATTAACATCATGCTCACCAATCTAGATCCTCCTCACTTAACCTCAGACTTAATCTCTTTCCCCAAGACACAAAAATGTATCTAATAAAATCACAGTCTCAGAAAGCAGTAGCCATACCAGCAATACAATGGGAACAGGACGTATCCATCACTCCTGATGCCTAGCCTGCAAATGCATGTACTTCATAACTAAAAATCCCAAACTACAACTCACACAGAACTCATCTAATTATGCAAAAGATGTTTGAAATGTAATTCTCATCAGAATTATGTTCACATTGCACACAAAACAGCCCAGATGCACATGTTTACACCACCTGGCACTGAACACTTATGTTAGGAGTCATATCAACATTTAACTTGAATAAAATAAACAGTAGGTTACTCACTCATAGCTCTTAACTATTGCCAAGAAAACTATCCTTATGACCTGGAAATGAAAGAAACCCACATATTTTACACACTTGAGTCACATCTATAAGAAATGCTGTGACAGAACAAACGTTTTGTACTCATTCACATTGATATCAGTATCTGCACCCACACAACCCTTGAGTATAAATTGTTATGATTACTTAGTATTAATATTATGGCTATTTGTATTATATTTTTGTTATTGCTGTTACTGTTTTGACAATATTAACAGTGTTATTATTGAAATTATTGCTGTTACTATAAAACTAACCAATGTTTTATCAATAAAGAAAATTATTTGATTATTAGAATTCATATTTATTTTTATTTATTTAGTTATTTTATCTATCTTGATAAACACCTCCGCCGCCATTACATAAGTGAACCACATGGGAACTGTTAAGTCTGTGCCCTGTCCCTGGTGACAGTGAGTTTCATGGAGTTTCAGTGGAGCAGGAACTACCACCAATACTACCCCTGACTTGGTTGTATACTGTACAGTACATAGTAGTCTACATTGCAAAATGTAGTGTGTCTGACAGACAAACATGGTAGCTCCATGTCGCTAACATGGCTAACATAGCTTTGGGTTCAGGTCAGGGTCAGGTTCATGAAGGTCAGGTCATACAGAGGCATTTACAGACTGGGTTCAGGCCTTTGTTTTTAGGCATGTGCAGTACAGTTACTTACAGCCCTGCATTCTAAATAAGGGTCCTTATGGAACCTTTTATCAATACTTCGATACGTCTACAGGCTTGCAACAGTGATCAATGGGTTTTACAGGATTAGTTATGCATAAGTAAGGCTGACACACTCCCTAAATCAGTGCATTCTCCCCCTCTCTGCTGAGCTCTGAGAGCATTGCTAAGGAAATTGGCAGAAACACAGTCCCTCGGGGGGCCTCTACTGTATGTTTTGAGCGTTCAATGCTGCTAACAAGAGGAAAGCTAAATCAGCTGTAGCAGAATTAGCATTAATAATTTGGAGTACACTTAACCACTTCAAAGAGCATATGTAGGCTCGCCGTGCAAGCGACACGAGGACAATATACCATATTATGTAACACAAAAGGCATGTGAACACAGCACACTGCACAATGCACTCATTCTATTGAATGCATTAAAGAAGAAGAAGAAGAAGAAAAAAAAGACACCGTCTATTTGAAAATCCTCTTAGGCAACACGCTGCAAGCCTCGAGTTGGAAATGTTAGTCACCCTGTCATACAGCTTCATATGGGTATAGAGCCCCCATTTTTAATCTGAGTCATCGGCTTAGGGCCTGTCACATGTGTTTTCTCACTGCTCCAAAGAGCTTTTTGCAGCCTGCAGGCCTCATACCCACAGCTGGATTAAAGGCAAGAGATGTGCAATGTGCTGGGGACTGGAAAAGACCAATACCCAAACCCCTCCACCCCTGACTCTTCTGACTCTCTTATAAATAACACTTTAATCTGACATGCTTTTACTAAAGTCAAACAGTCTCATACTGCGTCTTCACAGCTTGTGAAGCGCTGAGCGGGCTTCCGAGTGAATACCAATTAAACCTGAGTGAATGGCAGCGGGGCTACGCCGATGCATCCATGCTGGTGTTCGTGGTAAAATTAAGAAATGGAGAACATTTAGTGGCAGGCGGTCTCTACTGTGCCGGTATAAATGACAACAACAGAAAAGTTGGCGTCTTACATTTTGTCACACCAAATGCAGTTGACAAGTTGTGAAATGCTGATACAAATTAGGTGCTTTGTCACATTGTGGTGCACTGCAGTGTATTTGGTAGCCGTGGTAGTTTAAATTGTGATTGACAGGCCCGGAGGAAAAAAAAAAAAATCCATGTTTAAGAAAAGGAATAAACAAAGCAGCAGCTCTATGGCTGATGCCTCCTAGTTGCAGCCCCTGCAGAGAGTGAGACACAAGCATAATTCATAATTTCTTGAGCAGCAGCAGAGAGCTGGCAAGTGACAGTGTATGAGTGGGAAGAGAGAGAGAGAGAGCGGAGAAAATAATGACTAATGACTTTCCATGATGCCCTAAAAAGTGTGAGTCTGTGTTTTAGAGAAGAAGAAGAGGAAAAGGATGACAGACAGACTGATAGAGAGAGAGAGAGAGAGAGAGAGAGAGAGAGAGAGAGAGAGAAGGTGGCGGTAAGCTTCCTCGACAGAGAGACACATTTCCTGGAGTCCAAACCAGCATCGACAGGTGGTTTGCCGGAGAGATGGAGATGAGTGCTACCACTGTGTCATCTGTCAACCCTCTTTGTTTATAGGCAGAACACTGTTGACAGGGCTCATTAGAGTAAACCACTTGATCTGTTCTCCTCCCCGATCCTCTCCTCACTGCTCACAGTTTACTGAGTCACTTGATAAATCCATCCAAAGTGCTGAATCACTCACGGAAAGACTGGCAAGATGACTGAAATAAGAACTGAGTTTTGGCTGTTCTGAGATCCAGAGAAGAGAGTGCTGCTGCTGCTCTAAGCGTCGCCATAGTCTGTCTTAACTTTCGATGTGGATGACAAGAACTTCATTAAAATGTTGACTTTGGTTCATTTCTGCTTAAAAACTTTCAATATAACAGGTTTAAGTTCAGAATCTTGATCTTTGACCACTGTCTTTCTCTCCACATATTACACCCACATATATCCACATATCCTGTAAACAAGGGAGTAGGTTTGATTTTGACATTGGTGGGGACACAAACGTGCTCCAAGGCAGCACTCCTGAAAGTTGATGTTTTTTTGCATTTGCAATAATAATAATAATAATAATTTCACATCATGCAGAGCTGATCAAACAAGCATATTTATAATGCATATCTGAATATCTAAAGAGAATACAAGAATTTAATGCATTCTCCAATGTTATAGGTTAAAGCAACTAATGAAAGACAAGGAGACAACTTCGAAGAGTTCTCATCTTTACTCTGTAGTGCAGGGCTGTAGTGCAACTGTGCATCATACTGTCAATTAACAACTGTCCATCAACAACATTGGAAATACATAAATACAATACAACATTGTAAATAAACATAAATGAAACGTAATATGTGACCCAGGCAGAACAAATGCAAAACATGTTGACAACTTACACTCGCGGTTGCAGATACATGTACTGCCTCCTGTGCTGCCCAACTAGCTGCTTGCAGCTTTTACAAGCAGATGGAGTGACAGCAGGGACGGCCAATCACATGTACGTTAGCGAGAAACGGGCAGAGCCAATCGGAGAGCGATATTTAGGTTAGAGGCGGGACTTCTAGCAGAGACAGACTGTTAACCCTTTGTGTGCCATAATCATTGACTAAAGACTACGGGCAGTGGTTGTATTGAGAGTGACTACACAGTAGCGGCTGGATATTGGTAGGGATGTGTCCCTAGCATCCCTACTCAATTCTACACCCCTGCCTGTAAACCATCCAATAAAGGAAAGATGGGGAAGGGGTGCTATCCAATAGATCAATATTAGACTTTCTAGGAAATGGCAATATCTACCGAAAGGTAATGGCAAATCCAAAATAATGGTCCACTGGCTCTGAAGAAGAAGGAATTAGATTTGTGACTCTCACTTGAAAGGTCATGCCCTCATTGTTTAGGTGATATATGGCAAATCCTTTTATTATTTTTAACCTGCAGCACTAAAAATGATGCTAATACAATTGCACTTGCTCGACAGCCTCCATCAGCCATTTATTCCTTCCTAGTAACAATGTTCATTACAGTTCTCACATTCCAAACATCATTAATAGAATTCTAGATTCAGTCATTCACACTTGTAGGACACTTTTCATGAAAAAAGAAAACTTTCAGGCAATTTGAGTTTGCTTTTTCGATTGATGGGACATTATTTGCCTTACTTTAAGTAAAATCACAGATGTTCACCCAATTCTTCCTGTACACTTGACCAGTAGGGAAAGTGTTGAGACTTTCCCTACTGGCACAAAGGGCCCTGTCTTTTACCACATTATGTTTGACTGATGATCAGTCGGACAGAAAACAAAAATGTTGTCTACTAGAGAATAAAACTGTCCCCTCCATCCCTGGTGGAATTTACACCCTTGTGTGTAATACATCTAAAACACAGAGAGGAGATAATGTCACTGGTTTGCACTGTTACATTAATTAATACAATACGCATTATATTTGCAATGACACATAATTCAAATGTTACCACTGTTCACTGGCTTCAAAAGCTTCAGCAGAGGTATGTGTAGGATCCTTCATCAGCACACTCAGATTAGGTAACACAGTTGGTTTAGATGTTCGATGCCACCTTCAGCTGTTAGCTCCTATGTCTTAGAAGCCTGGTGTAAAATTCCTGCTAACCTCCAAGTAAATTACGACAGTGACTGTTGAGTTAGTGCATTTGACAGGTGTGACCCATCTATCAGAGCCTCTTTTCCACTCAGTAAACCTCTCCCACACACACACACAGCAAATCACATTGTGTGTGTGTGTGTGTGTATGTTAAGGCATTCTTATCAGCATGTTTTTTTTTCTGTGTCATCTCCTTTTCAGGGGCCGTGCAGATCCCATTACTGATGCAAACAACACTCAATGCAAACATGTGTTTGTATCTCCACCGGCTGTAATGGTCTGCTGCACTGTGTGCTAACATGCTAATGAAGCTAATCAAACTGAAATAAAAAAAAGCTGCATTTATCAAGAGCTTAACATGTTGTCACAGACTGTGTTTCTTGAGATGTTTGAGATAATTCATTGTGAATAACCTGAACATGTTCACTCACTATTACATCTACACAATTCCACATACTGAGGTCAAAATCCAGTCCAATCCAAGCATTTATTAATTATAAATGAATTGAATTTCAATGCCTTTATGTCAAAATGGTTTGTATGCTTTCTTTTGAAAAGAGATGGTTAGCAGTCATAGCTCATTGTAATGTGTCAAGTGGTGGCAACAGTACTGCACAACACTACGATTTTTCCACTGGGTTTTACCTCAATTGTACACCACTGAACCTTGATTTAGTATAGCTTTTTATGGATGCACGGGACTCCATACCAACTGTGAAATTATAACTGTTAGGATTTGTTAGTTTTGTCTATTTCCCTGTGTTTTCCTGGTGTTTCCCTGCCCTTCCTGTTCTGTGTCTGTTCTTTCTAGTCTCTCCTGTCTGTGCAGGTTGGGCATGGCTGACCTATTTCTCCGACCACGCCCCCGATGATCCTCACCTGCATCTCATCATCTCATCAGCTCCTGCAGTATTTAACTCCGGTTCACCCTCCCAGATGCTACCAGTTTGTTTTTGTACCTTTTGTGGTAATTTCATACGTACCAGCTCTGAGTAACTTATTTGTGGAAGATCTTTTGTCGTTTATTTTTATGTTTTTGATGCCACACTCAGCCTACCTTTGTCTGCTCACCTGTCTTCATCATCTTGCCCTGAAGATTCCCCCTGTGTCTTTTTGTGCTGCATCCTGTAAATAAAACCTTCAAAGCGGTTCCTGTTTGTGGTCTGCATCGTGGGTTCAATGTTCTGCCGAACATTACCTAAGGAGAGTGAATCACTGTCAAAATGTGTAATTTTTAAAATCTAAACTGAAGATGATCCTGTTTACAGTGTATTAAACAATAATATTTTACAGTTGCAGAAAAGGCAGAAAAAGCTTCGGGGTGACGCCAACGTGGAAATGTGTGAAACCTGCATTTTCTCTGATGACCAGCAGGGCGGCACATTTGGCTGCAACAAAAAAGTCCAATTGTATGTAACCTCATGAGAAAAAGAGTCTACTTCTCACTCTAGTTAATGACCTCAGTTAACAGTTTCCTCATGAATTCATAATTATTTAAGTTTGCGCTATTTTATTGTAGACTGTTAGATAGTTCTAGCCTTGGTGCCAGACATTTTGGACGCAGTGCCTCCATAAATTAGCTTTTATCAAAAGCCAAAGTGGCCTTGCACTAAAAATGTATGAATTATCAGTTAATTATTTCATCACATGCATAATAAAGGGAAGTTTTTGCTGGGATATAACAATGTTTATTATGTGAATTCTATCAATAATGGAGGTGATGGCTCCATGCATGCTCAAACAGCAGAGGAGAAGGAAATATTTTATTTCAGCATCAGTCCCAGAGAGGCCCCGCTGTGCCGCCTTTTCAAAATCAATAGACTCAATATAATGGTAACATTCCGATCATGCTAAAAACCAACAGGACAGTTTTTCAAAACAGCTTTTTATCTCACCTCACCGAGTACGGCTGGTTTCCAGACCAGGACTTACTGCTGACAGAAGAGTCTTGCAGGTAGAGTTGTGAAAACTCTCCCTGCTGTTCAGTAACCGGAGCACTTCAAGTACTGAGGCTTTGTTCCCCAAATTAGCAGCCATTTCACTCTGCCCACATTCATATTGCATACAGCAAAACTGTCTCGCACAGACAGCCTGGGCACTCAGACACACTGTACTGTATGCATCCATGTACATGGAGCAATTAGAATCTGTTTCACCAATATTTTTGGGGAAAGATATTTGATAGCGCATAATTTTTTATTCTCCTCACAGAAAAGAGAAACTTTAATCTCTCGACTCCATTAGGCCCTGTGCCCACTTCTTAGCTGTGTAACCAGAGACAGTCTCAACCCACAGCCATGTCTCCTTGAAATGATACCCAGATTCAAGCCTGCAAAAACGTGAAATCTAGCCTGACAAACTCAAAACATACCACTACCAGCTGACACATCTTGTAGTGTTATGAGACAGTGAGAACAGAAGTGACACTTTGCAGTGATGGTGGGAAACAGAGGTAATTACAACACATAAACAACCAACAAGGAAAAAAGTAGTTTGGTGTTCTCTAGCTGTGTCTAAGTGAGGAGCTAAATGCAGACTGATACATCAAGTAGCCCACTCAAGTGAAAAGTCGTCATTAACTTCAGTATTTTCTGTGTAGCTGGATTCAGCAGTGATGTTTTAAGGTGTAGTGAAGGAGGCGGTGCTTTGTGTTTCCACGTTCATCCCTCTCCTTTTCTCTTTCTGCTTCAGGTAGCATCTCCAGGACGTGTTTGAAACTACACCATAGTGAGCGTATTAATTCTAATCCATGGGACTAACACCCCTTTGTGTTTTAGAGCTAAATTTGTCTAAATTACACCTGCATTATCTTAATTTTCCCCGCAAGTGCAAGTCATTTTGTTCGCTCTGCCGTGGTGCAACACTGCCAAATGAGCAGAGAGGAAAACAGTAAGCTCATGGTTTGATTCCAGAAACTTTTGTCGTACATGCCCCCCTCTACAGTTCGACCCCTCCCTCTTTCTCCACATATCAGCTATCAAATATGAAAATAAAAGTGAACTTTTCTGTCCTGAATTTCATCCTGCTGACATCATGCAACACTGAGTGGCTCCTGGAGGCGTTCTGCATCTTCACTTTCTCGGGTAAGTGTCGCCGAGCACCTTCCCAAGGGTCAGAATTGGATATAAAAACACTAGTGCATGCATCGATACTCCTGTGACGGCTCAGGTATTAAAGCTGAACTCGCTGACTCATCAGCAGCAACTCCTTCCTCTCTCGTAAAAAAAAGAAAAGAAAAATCAAACCTTTACAGCCCAGTCCTCAGCTCTGGCAGCAAACATGCGCTAAGGCTAAATAAAATCATCTCTGGGAAAAAGAGAAATTATAACCCCCCTGCTTTCCCTCCAAGAGTATATAGTGGCGGTAAGAAGGTGTGTGTGTGTGTGTGTGTGTGTGTGTGTGTGTGAGGTGAAGTGAAGTGTCTGGGCCACATTCGGTTAACAACCCCATTAACTGGCTCACAAAGCAACCCTGTGGCAACGATAACATCAATCCCGGCTTTAGAGGCCATTATGTTTCAGCCTGAGATACACGCCGCGCTGGAGAAGGGAGGTGAGGCTGCGGCAGCTGAGTGGCTAGAAGGGCGGTAAGGTGTCATCACCTGTTTGCCAAGCTCAGCCCTCCGTTCACCGTGTAACCCCATCCTGACCACAAGCATGCACACACACACACACACACCAACAAAGCTACAATAAGCAAGCCCCCACCATCCCCTCACTCCAGGTTGCTTGGCAGGTTAGGACCGAGGCTGTTTATCTGCCTTAGTCAGGGCTTCACACTACACATACACACACACACACACAACAATGCATATGCACTCTAAACTATGCAGGGATACACAAACACACACAATATAAACATTCATGTGTGCACCAACTCACATACATTAATACATAGTCAAAGTGCTTAATAGCCAGATTCCTCCAAGGGAGGCTTAACTGCCTCAATTAAAATCACATAAAGGAGAATGTGTGCGTCCTAACAGCATAAGCATGTCTCCTCTTTTAGAACAAACAAGGATAAAGAGTTTCCCCTGATAGAGTCAGGTGGATGCTGATTTTCTCTCCCTCTCCCAGGTTGGAGGCAGTAATCACTATTAGGGAAGTGCCAAGAGAGGCGGCGCAGCTGAGTGACGGCTCCCCCTGCTGTCCCGGACATATGGGTGGGAGGGGACTGGTTCACACCTAGCACCCAGGGGACCAGTCAGCTCTCCCACCGGGCACCCCACTGAGTGTCTACAAGATTTGGTAAGACAGGAAGGTTTTCATAGCAACTGTGTAAGGAAGTGCTGAAGGTTTCTTTGCAATGGGAATATAGAAAATAGGACGGAGTTTACTCAAATCCACGTAAAAATCCATGTACACTCAGTTTATCCCTGGAGGCTGACATAAATCTTAATCATGTGAGCATCAAAGTGAAGTTTGTGATGATTGTATGTTTTAAGGATTCATTTTATTTTATTCTAATTTTGATGGTCAAAATGATACAACCTCTTACAACTCCTTTTTCATAAAGTAGCTTGTTTTCTCTGCATTGCCTGATATATCACAATTCCTTGAGGATAAATGGGCGCACAGTTCTCCTTGTGTCTGGCACAGAAAGTGAACATTTGCTTAATGTTTAATTTAAATGCTCCTTTGTTCACGTTCACTACATGTGACCAGACGAAACCAGTAACTTTAGATTGCATCTGCCAATATTCTGTATATTGTCCTGCACATTTTTATTCCGGTGATCATCACACTTGAACTCCCCACTGTTTGACAGACTAATGAAATTCTTTGGCTGCAGCTCCTTATGGCAGGGTGAGGCAGATTCTATTACAGGCTTTACAGACTGACACCCCAAACACTGTTGAGTCAAATCCTAATCCCATATTGGTCTCAGCCTTGGTAATATTCTTCTCATATAACTCCCCTCATATTTCTCTCACTCTCATGTCTCAGATAGATATCAGCAGAATTACTAGAAAAGCAGAAGCCTTTAAAGATGACTGTAAAAATTCCACAGCTGTACCGACTTTTCCAAGCTCACAATATACAGATTTACTTGACTAATAATGTGTCCAAAAAGTCCTCTGATGAAGTGACTGGTCATCACAAGAACTCTCAATATGATTTAATAAAAGCACCTGTCACTGTTCCTTTATTTTATTTAACTAGGAAGCCAATGATTAAAACTCCCCAAACGACAAAGCAATGTCAACTAGGAAGTGTTTTAAGAAAAGGTTCTGCTCTTCCTCAGAAAGTGCTCATTTTTGCCACATTTTTTGCAGTCTGAAAACATAAAAGAAGATGTGAATTCAATATTCCAATTCAGCACCAGTTTACATGTGAACACATATACTGGAGTTTAGCAGCTGAAACATGTCTAGGACCATAGCTGAATGAATATGTTCAGGGCAGAACGGCAAAATGTGTTGCTGTTCCAGCATTGACCTCAACTACACATGGAAGGACACTCATTACTATGTGTGGCAGCCCAACTCAGAAGATCACAAAATCATGACATTATGTGAGAATCTATCTTCCCAGGCTCCAAACTATGCGCTGTGGAAGGACTAATCAGTGTGGTGAAACTGCTGGTAGCTATATGGCATGAGCTACAGGCATGGTTTGACAGTGTGTGTGTGTGTGTGTGTTTGATTGGTTCAAATTTGCCCATGATAGATGCTGATAGACAGATGATTCATCCAATCACCTGCCAAATATTTTTGAACAGTTTCCAATGACAACTTCCAAGATGGTTCTGTGTAAAAAAACATCTGGCAAATTGAGGTTACAAAAACCAACCAGTTTTTTTAAACATAACTTTATTTATTTCTCACCATCATAGATTTTTATACTTCATAAGAACAGGGCCACAAAACTAGAAAAGAACGAAGGTTTTAATTACAATGTTCCTAAATAAATCTTCAATTAATCAAATACAACCAACTGATAAATAGAAGCCAGATTGATGAACTGGCCATCACAATATATGGGCTTAACTTATTATAGGTATTATATTGATACCAACATAAAGTACAGAAATGCACACATGTCAGAGGTCGGTTGTGACCAGTATCTTAATTACATCATTTGTTCACCAAAGAGTGATGACAAGATTTTTACTTTAGCCACATGACTCTAGCAATGGTAATATTGGTTAATATTTGTATATCTGTTGCATGCAGACAGTGCAGGTTTTATGATTTATTTCTAATAATTTATATAAGGTCTTTACAGATAGAAAACCTTTGCCTAAGTTTGCATAACCTGCATAAAGTCCAAAATTGGAGACTGTATCTAATTTTTACATTGCCAAACAGCTTTTGTTTTTCAATATTGCCTTAGCATGAAAATAGGTGGATGAAGCCTTTTTAATAAAAAGAAGGCATTTACCAGAGACTTCATCAGGATACATATTCTCATAATTGCATTGAGCTGCATTAAGTATTGCTGTGCGTGTAGGCTCTGAGAATAAAGAAAATGATCTTGCATATCTTATCATCTCTCTGCATTGTTAAAGGTCCAGTGTGTAGAATTTAGTTGCATTTAGTGGTCCAATCACTGCATTGTAATCTCCTCACATCACCCTCACCTTCCTAATGTAAAGGAGAAACAACACTTTAAGGACCCTGTTTAGAGTCAGTATTTAGTTTGTCTGTTCTGGACTACTGTATAAATAAGGTGTTTCAACATGGCGGCCTCCTTGAAATATTTTTTAAGTAACAAACATATAAAGATTCATATTTTCAGGTGATTATACATGCATCGAAACATAGTTATGAATATAATATTCCATGTTTGCCTTATTCTGAAAATAGAGGCCCCAAATCTTACACACTGGACCTTTAAGCTGTTATAATATGTCTAAATGACCTGATGAGAACTTCATCATAGAGAAGGAGAGACAAACTAAACCTTGATTCACCCAACTCTGGAGTCTCCAGTCAAATGTTGTGCAATGTGCAATGATTGACAAGAACATCACTCCTGTCCACTCTCCTCCATCCTTTTATACGTTTGTGAAGTGAATTCCAGAGGTAGTATCTTTGCCCCCCCCCCCCCCCCCCATCTCTCCTCACACTGCCTCTTCTACATTTCCCACAATGCCTTTCAACAAGGGGTGTCAGCCTTGCCTTTCATCTCAGAGGGATTTGTGAGCAAATAAATATATTGCTGCCCACGGCCCAACCACTGTGAACATCAGGGTGTGTCTGCAACCTGGCCCTTGCTCAAAATGTCAGTTGCCTTGTAGCTGCATTGCATTCTGGTCCAGTGGGGTTACTGTGGGTGGAAGAAAAGGTATCTCTTTTTCTCTATGATGGATTTCTCCCTGTATGATTGTTGAGTGTCCAAAATGGTGAAATATAGCAGACAGATATAGATTCACTTTAAAACTTGAAGTTTACAATCACAAGCAAAAATTTACAAGGTCGGTATGTCCTTTAATTTCTGATTCCATTCAAGTAACATTCAAATGATCTTGCTAAAATTTAATCTGCAAACAGCTGCTGACAATGTTTTTTTTTATAGATGGGACTGGAATAATCTATAAAAAAAAATGCAATCAATATCCATGCACACACTTTGCAGGATTGCCTGTCCTCAGCCATTGTACAGCACACAGTGCAGATATACACAGTCCTCCGTTAGCCTCTACTGCTGGGGAAGTCAAGGGCATTGTCAGCTTTATCAGTGCCTAGTGATTCATCAGGCTAGTTGGTAAATAAGAGATGCTATCAGGTGCTCCTGGTGGCATTGAGGGCCCATGTCCTAATCAATAACATTCCAATTCTTCACTGATCTCCTTCTCTGATTAGCCGTACTAATCCAATACACAATGTTGCTGTCTATTACTGAGGCAGGACAAAGCCTTCCCGTTAAGACCGCCCTTATCTGTGGTTGCGTTTACTACTGATATAAGGCAGGCCTATGCCAGGAGCTATGGCGAGGACATCCTCAGGCTCTTCTAATTGTTAATCCACTTGGGCCAGCAGATAGTTAGGAGATTTCACTTGGCGTGGCAGAGCCACAGGCAGTTAAATGTGGTGATTGTAGTGAGATGTAACCAGTCGGTGCACAGAGACAGAGCAGGTTGAGGTAAAATGGCTTGTAATTTTTCAACTCCCTTAAATGGGAATGGGAGACAGTGGAGTGGCAAGGATAATGAAGCAGGTTAAGAAAAGGAGGGCGGGCGGGCTGTCAGTCAGCAAAGAGTGGCGATGGCAGCAGGCACTTACTGATGTGGGAATGCTGATGAACAAGCCGAGCCTAATTTAAGTTAATGAATATGAAATATGCATCAAATTTCCCTTTTAAAATAAATGATCTGCGATGAGCATAACGGAAGGAAGAGGAAATTAATCTGCATTAACTAGTCAGAGTTTAGCTTCTAGAGAATGATTACACAATGAATGTGAACCTCAAATGGTCATGTTACACACATTAGTCCATATCTGAATTATACAGCCCACGCTTGGATATAACTACTAGCTATTTTCAGTTGCTTTTTTAAAGCAGTGTCTAATTTGGATAATTCCAGTGAATTAAACTTGAATTACTGGGGCTGTAACAGTACACACAGTTCATAGCCCAGTTTAGGAGTTACATTAGGATGTTTCTTTTCATATATTTTGAATAGACAGTGGTGTCAAAAACAGACACAATTCTCTTTGCTGGAGATTGAGGTAGCATTTTGCCCAACTTCAGTACATAATTGTTATTCGAAAAACATTTCTGTATTGCACTGAACAAGCACTTAAAGGTCACAATAGGCAAGAGACTCAAACATTCAAAGCACCCAAACGTGTATGTATGTATTGCACTTTATGAAGCAGCAAAATTAGCAGCATCCACATTTCCACTCACATACACTACAACTGTGGAGCACACTCTGTCTGTTGTTTTTGTAGCTGACCTGACTTATTCCCACACAACTAATTTAATGGATGCAGGTCGGTCTTCAAGCTCCTCTGTTTCATTTGCAACAGTGTGACTGCTAACTTTAAGAGTCACTCAGATTATTGTGCTAACTTTAGCACATGTTGCTAACAGTGTACAACTAAAGCTTTTGGGCAGAACTAGCACTTGTGAAGCTTGTGTACATGCCGTGCAGTCTGTGTGTGACTGCATGCACTGGACCGTGAATCCCGTATTCTATTCAATGCAGTGCAAATACACAAACAAGCCAAAGGTTATATGAAGAAAGACAAGTAGTAAACAACAAGCAAGCAACCTTACGGGTCCTCTAATGTTATTCCAACGAATTACACTCAAAGGATGTTTTAGGGAAATAAAACGAATTTATTATTGTAACTGCCTAGTCAGCTGCTGCACTTTGTGGTTGAATCATGAGGACGGTCAGAAACAAAAAGAGCCAGTTGTGTGTCGGGCTGTGATGGTACAGGTCAGTGCATAATGTGTGTGTGTAGTGAGTGTGTGGGTGACAGAGCGAGCAGCAGACACTGAAAGAGAGCAGAGCAGAGGAAAAGTTTAGCAGTAACTTGTCTATCTGGCAGTAAATGTTCTGTGTAGGTTACATTTTGTCCGTTAATAAATGCTGAAGCTTATCAAGATCATGTTTTTGTGTTTTTTTTTCCATTTCATAATGTATAGAATTTTAATTTGACTGCTTGTTTGTCTTGACCAAAACACAATTTCTAATCATTATTTGACATATTTTTACTCTCTCCATACTTTGTTCTGTGGCATCAATGACAATGTTTTGTATAAAATGAAACAAGTGAAACTTGTAACCACACCCAATAGTGGTGTCAGAGTGTACTGCACTTGTGTATCCCTTGTGAAATAGACATATACAATGTGTTTTCCAGCTTGAGATTACATTTTGCAATTGAAAACAAAATACTAAACTCATTGTTGCTCAAGACGCAAAGAAGTGTCAGCACTCAGACAGTGCAGTGTTGGTCATTTTTTTGCAAGTCCAAGTGAAGTCTAAAGTCTTTTATGGTTGTAATAGGCGCTCTGTCTGTTGCTGCATGCCATCCAGCCAGCTTAGAACACGCAAAACTATATATAAGGAAACCCTGTCCTGAATTATCATCACAAATTTATCCATTAACACACAGTTTCATCATTGATTAGTTGTTTGGGAACTGGAGTTGGGCTGTTTGAGTCCAGCATGGACCACAGCGTGGTGTATGTTAGCTGGGGAGTTTCCAGCTCACCTCATGGGCACCGATTCTGAACAAGGCACTGAACCCCTAACTGCTTCAAGAACGCTGCTATGTAAGAGCCCATCACTCCACCATCTTTCAAACATATACAGCAATCACCAGTCCAATCAAGTTAACCTCTGTTAGCTACAAGCTAGTAACAAGCTACCATTAGATAGTTGATGCCGAGGTAAACATGTTTGTTAACTGTCCAGGTAGATTTCGGGTGCCTGATGAAGTTTAATAGCTTATTGCACATTGTGTTATCATTATCAAGTGCATTATTACACTATTTGGGCTTTGTGTAAAGTTATTATAGCTAAAGGTCCAAAGTCCAAGTCAAGTCTCAAATCACTTCATGTATGACTTAAATGCAACTTGAGTCCCTATCTCTGCTGTATATTACTCTGCCTCCATACTCAGTACTGTCCGTCCCCCTCAGCTGGTCAGGTTGCCTCAGGAGCTGGGGCTAATTTTGAGGTCTATCTGTTGTTAATTAGATAGCTTACATTTTCAACTCTGGCTTTATATTAAAGCATTTATGGCATATTTGTCTTCTCTTTGTGTACTAACACTTTTAAGGCTCCTTTTTTGCAGTACTATGGTGTCCATTTACTAACCGGTGCCTTGTCTGCATATATTGAAAAAGAATGACTCAAAGCACATTTTAATTACAGCATGTGCACAAAAGGTAGCCAGAGGGGGATCACAGGAACATCTCGACAAAAAGCTCAGGTTTGAAGGTGAATACTGGAGGGAAACTGGTGATGTGGAGGAGGCATCTCAGCCATTAATCACACATATCTTCTGTAGCATGGAAACAGGATTATTAATAGAACCCACCTCATGTAAACAACTCAGAGTAATGCCTTAGTGGACCTATTATTGGACATGGTTGAATTATGAAGCACACATGCTTTTTTGTTTGTTTTTTGCTATTGACAGCCTGTATGAAATCTGCATACATATCATTGAATAAATGACAATACAAGTGTGTCATTTTAAGTTGCTCAAAACAATATTTTTATATTGACAATGGATTAACTATGGATTTAGTTATTATACATGGGGCTGCTCATAGTATTAAACCCACAGAGAATTATCACCAGTTATACAACAAGTAGGTCCAACCAAGCAATCGGATTGGTCAACGAGACATTTAGAATGTGCTCAAATCATCATGACAGCACACCTGACTCCACCATCTCCACATTATCACATCCTGAAAACATATGTAAAATAAAAAACATGTAAACAAATATAAATAAGTCCACTGGAAGTCAACTTTAATAAAGTAATACACCTGAATTTACAATTTCAGCTTTCTTTAATGAATATTCTGTGTGTTATGGAGCTGTTAGACCGCCTCGTTAATACAGGTGTGTACCTCGTTAATACAGGTGTGTACCTCGTTAATACAGGTGTGTACCTCATTAATACAGGTGTGTACCTTGTTAATACAGGTGTGTACCTCATTAATACAGGTGTGTACCTTGTTAATACAGGTGTGTACCTCATTAATAAAGGTGTGTACCTTGTTAATACAGGTGTGTACCTCATTAATACAGGTGTGTACCTTGTTAATACAGGTGTGTACCTCATTAATAAAGGTGTGTACCTTGTTAATACAGGTGTGTACCTCATTAATACAGGTGTGTACCTTGTTAATACAGGTGTGTACCTCATTAATACAGGTGTGTACCTTGTTAATACAGGTGTGTACCTCATTAATAAAGGTGTGTACCTTGTTAATACAGGTGTGTACCTCATTAATACAGGTGTGTACCTTGTTAATACAGGTGTGTACCTCATTAATAAAGGTGTGTACCTCGTTAATACAGGTGTGTACCTCGTTTGTGTGCAGCACGTCAGAGATCAAACAGTTCAGTGAGCGCAGAGAAAATATTTTTTTTAAGACTAAAGGTGGACTAATATGGACTGAAGAGGAATATTCCATCAGATAAAAACATGTTCATTTTGATTACATCGATCTTTGTTCAATACATTTTGACTTTTGGACTTTACAAAGCTGTGGAGTTACTGGAAATGTTTGGATCATCCTCCATCAGCTGTGCTGGTGAGTCGCTGATACGGCGCTAGCTTCAAAATAAATGTGAAGTTAGGAGGCCAATCTGTCCATAGAAAAATCTATTTGTCAGCAGATATCTTAGTCACTACAAGACTGAACTAGCAAAGCAGTTTAATGTTTATATGTGCACTATTTATTCAGTTTGAGAAACTCCATGATCTCCATAAGCTTTGACGGGACTAGAAAGTGTCTCCGTTGCTAGGTCGTTACTAAGGCTCGGGCTACCAGCTGGAGTAGTAAACTGGGTTCCATTACATATAGGAGTCTACTGCTGTGACAGATTGTTTTCCAGGTATTAGTCAGACCCCGTGTATCTCCATAGATACGGAGATCAGAATAGAAACGGCAAACAAAGAAATGTTTATTTTGAGAGCAAATTTACCCCAAAACATGAATATCTTTTGATGATATATTTTATTTAAGTTAGTAATTGTTGTATAATCATAATATTACACTTCAGTGACGCTAACAACTGCATCGCTGTCCTGCCAATAATGACGGTAAAGCACACCCTCTCGTGTAATATTGCTTAATTATGCAGTTCCTATCAGGTCAGTTTTTTTGTGTAGTTTTGTGTATTTCAGCTCATTATTTTGGTTTTTACTGTTGTGGTTCAGTCTCACCACATTCATCAGTTACGTTATCAGTTGACTGGTGCCAAACTTTGTAAGCACACCAACTGGCTGGTGAGAGAAATAGAGCTAATAAGGACATGACATACTGACATGTTACATTTGTCAGGTGGCCTAAAACACAACTCCAAATGAATGCTAATGTTGTTGATTATATGTGGACATTAAACAGAAATGAAATTCAACTAAATACTGTATTCATTTAGAATTTAGAACATTAGCTCACATTAGCCACCATAAGCTAGTGGTCATACTTGAGTATGTAAGAGAGGAAAGATGTGTTATTTGTTCTTTTCAAGAAGTTCCGTAGTCTTGCTTTAATTCTGGAACCAGAAATTTCAGATTTTACTTTGGCGGTTTGTTAACAGCTGCACGTTGTAGCCTTAGGGTGAGGCAGGCTATTGGTATAGTTTCTCACTCTTATCTGTCAAATCCACTGATTAGCTTCCCCCCTGCCGGATGCTGGATGCTGATGTGGCATAAGAAGTGAGCTGGCAAATACCACCGAGTGAACTTGTACTTTTCCTCTGCACACAGAACAGCAAACAATTGCAGTTCCAAATTTCATTTTGTCATTATCAAGCTTACAACAATTTCACAGCACAGCAATCACACTATAATGAACTTCCAGAAGCAATTAAAGCCTCTTTCCTGTGGAGGGACCTTCATGAATACAAGAAAGACGGCTTTCTCACAGCCTCTAATCACAGAGCATTCCAGCCGAGGTGTCACATTGGCTTTGTTGTTTGCCAGAAATCCCTTCAGGAGGCCTCAGTCAGGTCCTCTAATCAACACGGTTAGACCTGACAAAAACTAATGGGACTTAATTGGTACGGCATGCAACAGCTTCCTATACACTCCAAATCATAACCTCCACTTTAATCTCAAATTAGAATTAGCTGAACACATGTTGGATGTAGACCTACATGAAACAGTGTTCACACATTATTTTAAGGTTCCCAGCAGAGGCTCCACATATCTCCTCAGTGATTATCCTGAGTCATGGTCCAAACATAGAATTACTTAACAAAAACAAAAATAAACAGAGTGCATCTAGGGCTTAAACCCAATGAACACTAAGTGCAAATTAGGCTTTAAAACCATGAACTGAATCAGGTTTATTGTGGCTTCTAAAAAAACCCTTTAATTTTTAGAGCATCACATTAATTATTGCCTAATAAGAGGAACCATGGGCCAATAAAGCAGGTGTTCTTCTGAGACGGATAAAGAGAGAGAAAGTCATGTTCAAGCCAACTTGGCTTGTTATGGTAGGTCTCTACTAATAACTCCAGTGATTCAGTATTACACTTCCATAAAGTTGAGAAACATTAAATTTAAAAAAGAGACATCCTGATTTTTAGAGACTGAAAAAAAAACAAAAAAAAAAAAACGCAAAAAAACAAACAAAAAAAAAACCCAAACAAACATTAGATCTTCCATTTCCCACAATGCAATTTGGTAGCATCTCATTAGAATCCCCCTGGCTTTTAAACGAGTTTGCTAATGTCTATAAACAGTTATCTGCATATGAATGCAGAATCTGAAGCCAAGGGATCAATTTTCTGGCACCGGAAATGTTCTGGTTTCTGTTTGTAGTCTGAGTTGTATTGACCAATCACGTTTAAGCGAGCTTTAGGTGCACCATTCCATGTGGAGAGCAAAGAGGCTTCAGGGGAAGAAGGTTCAGATATTGCATTGGCCAAAATCATGCAATCTCTGAAGTAATGATGATTTAGCTTTTCATTCGCTCTTTAAAAATGTATCTTCTTTTTCTTTAGCATATGCAGATATCTGTTTATACATTATGTGTCCTTCTTGCATATCAAGTTGCTAATCAGTGTGCAGAGGAAGTCTAGCCACCATCTGTTGTCCAGATATGCACTGGCTACAAAATATTGGCCATTGCTCCCAGAAGATAAATTGTCATCAGACTGCTGTCGGGTTTGCAGATTGCTGGTTCTGTTAAGAATTTGTTGTCTCCAAGCCCTGATCTTTTTCAAACATATATGGGCTCCTACCAGAGGCACAGAAAACATTACACACCTTCTTTCACAGGCTGACTAACCACGACGAGTAAACTGCTGTACATTTGATGTGTAAAATCAGTGGAATGCCCCTTTCATATGTTTTGTAATACAGAGAGAGCTTTCTCTCCATGTCTCCAACATAAAACAGTACTTCAAAGTGAAAGCACTGTACCTAAAATTTATTTTGCTTGTGAAATATCATGGTCATGGTTGAAAGAAACCAACGCTGAATGTTGGCAGGAAAGCAGAAACAAATAGCAATCTCATATGTCATAAGTCAAATGCTTTGTTTACCCATCCGTTCATCCAAACATACTCCTTAAAAGTTCTTTTGCTGCTGGAGAACATTACCCTACTTCCAACTTTGCTCCTGACAAGAGGTCCAAGATAAAAGTAAAACTGGTTGTTTAATCTTTCTGAACAAAAATGACTGATGCCGTTGTTTCTCTCGGCAGGGCATTCTTGACTTCCTTGTAATCCACTCAGTTCAGATTGAAAGATCTTTTTCTTAAAACTCCTAAAATTATTATTTTTTCAACTTCTTGAATGAAGAATGAAGTCCCAGACACATTATTTCTGTTAGAAATTAGAAAAGTTTTGGGGTGTGTGAAGTGGACAGGACTCATTTAGAGAAACATGATATCACAAATCCCCAAGCACCAATCAGGAAAAAGTAACATCTGGATGAAAATGTAAAAGTGATGACGGTTGTGCATTGACTTGTTATGCTGCTGGAGTTCAGGTGATACAATCCTAATAAATACTGTAACTGTGAATGTTTATTTTTTCCCCATGAAGTTTAACTTTAATTAAGACTTATTTAGTCATGGTTATTTAACATTATCAAGTAACATGTGACATTAGAAGAAGTTTAAATCAGATGGGGCACTGACAAATAACCATTAGTACTGACTTTGATTTGTCAAACTAGGGCCAGTATGCAGTTACATGTGTCATATCATTAAGTTTTTCTATTTTCATGCCGCATTAAACGGTGTATTCAGTGTTGCCTCTCAGAATTTAATAAAACTCTCCACTCTCCACCCACACTAATGAAATTCTTTCAGGGTATGCAGGGTCACCCATAACATCTACTCACTGGTAATAAACTCTAAGGTAGCTGCCCTTAAATTAAATATTAAATTACAAACGTTATTTAAGAGCTGAAATATTCAAATGTGAAATAAACTCAGAGTGGTGTAACGCTATTTTGGAGTATATGATCGTAACAGAAAAGCATTTGAAAATCAGTCGTATACATTTCTCTGAGTGACGACTCGTGAAACTAGCTGAAATTGTGCTGATGTGGTACAGAGTACCTCAAGCACTGCAAGAAGCTTTAAAAAGCACATACTGCACATATTGCTCAACACTGCTATGATTACTGAAGCTGCTCTGCCTTTGTTGGCTGTTAGCCACCTGAGGCCACACCGATATTCTTACTGAAGGCCAGTCTAAGTAGCTGTGAACCTGAAACCATCTACATGTGGAGTGAAATGCTACATGAATGCATGATGTAATATCTTTCCTCTATTCTGAGTGAGTAAACAGAATCAGAATGAAAGCCTGAGATCTTCATATACATTTCAAGAATACTAAATGACAAATAATAATTAAAACCTCTCTTCGTCTTGTTGATAAAATTCAGTGTTCTGCACCCTAATAATAACTTGTCACTAGAGAAGAAAAAGAAAGTGTTTCCTCAGTGCTAAATTTAGATTAGCATATTAGAATAGCTAGATTTTAATTTAGTTTTTGTTCAATTCAATATTATTATATTTTTTTTATTATTGCTTTCCAGGAATATATACACACTATATACATTCATTAAACTTGACTTTATAGAATATAGAAGAATTCAAATAATAAATGATAAAATAAAAATAATAATAATAACATGGATAATAAGACCATACTTAACCAAATATATTTCTGTAGAACAAAATACTGATCAAATGGTTTTCACAACATAACATTCATAACCTCTAACCCTCTCCTAACCCTGACCAGTTACTTGCATGTATCAGTTGTAGTGTGTTGTTTCTGTGCAGCATTGTTGCAGTTGGATAGTGGTAATGTGGAGAGCTATAGATTTTACACTCCATAATATAGTAAGTAAAGAAACCACTGCAGCTGAGTAGTTGATTCAGTTCCATGACCATAACCATGTCATACCAAACAAGCATATGATAAAAATGGTTGCTTGATGCTTCGTTGCTGCAATAGGGAGTCCATTTTTCTGAGAAATAAATAATTGCTATCTGAGTCCCTGGTGTCCAACACTAGCTGTGACCCCAAATTCTGAATCACACCAAATCAACAGCTTACTGTTTTGTTACACCCTTTATGACTGCACAACCTTTCCCACATATTACATGTTAGCACAGACTGGAAAAGGTCACCAAGCTCCATCTTACCGGTGTTGAGGTCCTTATACTCCTGGGAAGAGTGCTCATTCTGGTGCACCCACTCCCCGTTGCATTTGAAGAAGATCTGTAAGGCGGGTGCTGCTCGGCAGCGCAGCTTAATGGGGTTGCTCTTGACGATGTAGGCATCCTCTGGCTCCTGGATGAAGTGGGGCAAGGTTCCCTGCACTGACGGTAGGGTGTCATGCTGAGCATCCCCCGTGGCACCTGCAAACCAACACCTCAGTTCATCATCCCACATCTCTTTTATGAGAACAATATAGAAATATCCAACAGCATAGGCTTACAAAAATAAAGGCAAGTCAAATTCTTTTCAGCTGGAAATGTATCAATATTGCTTAGGAATTTAAAATGATTGCTCAGTGGACAATGTTTTGAATTCCCTATTCATCAAAAGCTAACATGCTATAGAAAGGCAAAGCATACACAGTACTATTCGTCCTCCATTCTAGCAAAACTGTTCTCCACAGAGCAATTTGCAGATGAATGAAATCAGAGCAGACCAAGTGGAGGGGAATTAGGAGGGGACTGATCACCCAAATTGTGGCTGTGGAACGCGAATACATCTTATCTCAGCAACAAGGCCTGGATTTTGGTCCATGCACAAGCAGCCTGTGTGCTGCCGCCAACGTGCCACCATCTTTAATGACAATTCACAGCAGGTTACCTTCTCTCCTATCAGTTTGGAGAGCACCTGGCCTACTTCACAACTATTGTTCATCATGGCAGCTCATCGATCTAAGTGCAGTTTTGGAAACACCGATCAGAGAGATTGTGAGAGCGTGACTTTCCATACACAATGTTTTTTTTTAGTTTGACGGCAGGTCTCGGCCTCACATGGCGTCCTGTGCTGGCCTCCTCTGCGTAAAGCACAGAGAGCTCTGTGAGCTGGGACAATAAGGAACAGGATGTTTGTGCTCCTGCCATCCCTGGGATCCTTCTCAGAATTACACCTCAGTCCCATCAAGGCAGCTCCAGCTAAGCTATTCAGTGCTGTAAAAGCCCATGACAGCTATTATGCCCCACCATCAAATCCAATTCTGTCCCCTGAAATTGAATCGGCCCTCTCACCACCTCTCTCAATCAATGTTGTCCTTGTTAAATGGGTAAATGAATGGATGCAGGTGTAAAGAGAGACCACACATAAAACAAACAGTCAGGGAGGTGAATGAAATAATATACTGACGTTACCTTCTGTAGGACAGGTAGATGTCTTTATCATATTGTTACATGTTCTTCCTTTAGCTATTCATATCACCATTATAGCCTGTTTTTCTTTGTGTTCAGAAAATGACTGAAAAGTAAGGCATTGACAGGGCTGTTACAGATGTAACCTAAAAAAAATCCTCCATTAGGCGACATGGTCAGTTACATTGTACCAATGTTGTCAAACCTCCATCCTTTATGATGTAAAGGTAAATGACATTGAATTATGGGTGACCATGAAAAGTAGCAGTAGACCAAGGGTGGAAGAAACCAATAATGTTTACTTGTTATTGTAAGAAAATCATATTTCTGTGTGCAATAAAAGCATGACTAACATGTTATCAGGTACTAGATTTAGGGGGCTGTACTTACAGATTATTATATATTAATTACTCTGTTTTCATTAGTGTATAATCACCTTAAAATAAGGATCACCTTATATCAACAGACGCCATACTGAACCACCATTTATCTACAGAAGCCCAGAATGGACAAAGTAAAAACTGGCTCTAAATTGGACCTTTAACGTTTTTCACGTGTTTCACCACCACCATAGTTTCCATACTAGGAAGGAGAGGTTGAGCAGAGGGGGCTGCAACTACAGAGCTTGATGCCATTAAATCCTACACACTGGACCTTCAAATGCTAAAACGCTCACAGTGGACTGACGTCTGTGTTGACTTAGTTACTTTTACTTTCAGTGAGGTGTGTAAGGGCTTGTTGGTTTTTGATGTTTTTGATAACCCCTGTCACAGCTGTGACTGCAGAGCGCTCATTCAGCTCAAAACTTGAGTTAGAGGAGTGCGGTGGCACAGAGTGAACAGGTTCTAATAGGACGGAGAGGCTGGGAGGTATTCTTTAAGAACAGAGACACTGAACCAAGAGCAGACTGAGGAGGACACACATCACAGAATCACGTTCAGACAGGTGAGTACAACAACAAAGTCAATATGGAGGGTGTCAACAACTACTGTTTACTACTGTTATTTTAAGCTATCATATTCAAGTCAAGCTATTCTGATAAAGTCCTCCATTCGGTGGCACAAGTTACATGTTATGTTCAAGTATAAACATTAATTGCATGCAGACAGATGGTGTAAAAGCAAGTAAATGTGGGAAGTGGAGGAAATTGGAAAACACTGCACATAGAGGTGTCATGAGGAACATGACAGACGGCTCAACAGCCGCAAATCGTCCATAATCAAATAAAAGTGTTTGAAAGGTTGATAGTCCTACAAGCAGATGGAGATTAGATTATTTCTTGCTAATATATGATGAGAGATGAGAGGGACAAAACAGAATGATATGTTCGGGGACAGTATATGAAATCAATTCATTATATCTATCTGTGAGTAGGAACTCGGGCCAGTGCACACATCTGATGCAAAACTGACTTCTGTCAGATTTTAAATATCTTCCCAGCCCTGCTTCAAACCTTATTGCCTTTAAGAAATTTACAGGCAATTACATATTCATGTCATACTTGACATTTAAACAACAAACAACATAAGACAAAAGAATATGCTGTGAAGAAAACAGTGTGGCGATGATTTTCTAATTTTTGAAAATTGCAGGCAGACCTGGGGTTTGAGCCGGACTCTCAGAGGGATGTCAGTATTTCTTTGCCCATACATTACACCACATGTGGAGGCAAGCCATTACATGAGCTACCACAAGCTGTGTTCACACACACTGAGCTTGTCTCGGCTCTTTAAATTATGCATCCTCTGCATCAGATAGTCAGTTTATTTTTTATCCTTTCTTATTTTACATGGAAAATTTATTATGACAGCATGCAGGTAATTATCATTCTCATCTTTAGCCAAACGGCTGGATTTTCAAAGAATGTAAGGACTTTGTCTAACCTGGTGCAACCTGTGCCTTGTCAACACATGTCTGTGGGAGAGCTATTTTCAAAAGAACATCGTTGGGGCCGTGCACACTGTGCTGCGTCTCTGACAAACTTTGGAGACATTTTTCTTTCAAAAATACAACATTTTTCTTGTTGTGCGCAAATGAATGAGAAAACCAGACAACTCTTACATGAGCCGCTTATCATGTATCATCATCTTTTAACAGGAGATATTACTGTATCACCAGTAAAAAATATTACATTTTGCTATATAAATAATGGCTACTATCATCTGTGATGCAATTTCAACAAAACAATTTAAAACTACTTTGGAATAACCATGGAAGGAGGATAATCTGCGTCTTGATTACAGCAGCAGACAAGCAAATAACATTCACACAGTGGTCCCTGTCTTTATGTAATCATTTTACCGCATGTTATGACTTACTTGAGGGATTTACATACTCTTCACTGGATTAGGAGGTTTATGAACATTCATAACACAAATTTAAAAAACACACATACATCGCGGTCAAGTTAAGAACAAAGCAACTTCATTAGCTTTTTAGAAGGTCACAGATAAATCAAGCCAAAGACTAAATCAACATAATTCCAGTGGAAGTGACAAGATGGCACTTAATAAGTCTGAATCAGCTAATAGACATTAAGACAAAATTCCCCGTGTGTTTCCAGGGACTGGATTTTCTTGGTAGACTGCAGTAATCAATCTAAATATGGGTATGTGACTATTGGTTTATGATAGACCTGAAAAAGTGTGAATAGCTTTCCTCTAATATTTAATATTTACTTCGGTTCTATTTATCTGTTGTAATCATAAAAGAAAAGTTACAGTGCCCCCCTCAGGACCCGTTGATATTAAGGGGGGTCTAAGTCTTTTACTGCTTCGCTGCTGGTGTCATCTTGACACAGGTCAGATTCTCTCCTTTCTTCAGACAGACTTCTTCAGTTCAGTTCTGTCTTCAGTGATCAGACCCACCAACAGACTTAATGATAGTGTTGAAGTCAAAAGTGGCTACACAGTCATGTGTGTAGAGGGAGTACAGCAGGGACTCTAAACACAGCCCTGAGGTCCTCTGATGTTAAGGATGAGGATGGATGAGGTGTGTCTGCCCGCCCTCACTGTCCTTGAGCTTTGTGACCAGCTTGGCTGGAACAACGTAAAATGTTGAACTATAGTTGATGAACAACAAACTCACATCGCTCCCTTTCTTTGGTGATTGAGCTGTAGTGGGTTCACTGTGCTGGGTAGTGAGGAGCAGAAATAATCCTTGACCAGCTGCTTAAAACACTTACAGAATGTTCATTACAGAGGTGAGTGGCACTAACAGTCATTCAGCCAAGCTGGTCTTGTTTTCTTGAACACAGGAATGATGATGGACTCTTTGAAGCACGTTGGTGCAACAGACTGAGCCAGGGACAGGTTGAATATCATTGTGAACACTGCCACTAGTTAGTCGGCACAAAGTCGCCCACATGCTTCTTGTATTGCCCTCCTGGAATTGTTGTTGTAATTGTTTTTTTCCTGTAGTTTCTTTGTCTCTCTTTTACTGCTCTTTCATAATCATCCATAGCCCTTATTTATAGGCTGCTTAGTGTAAGTTCATAGCATCCCAGATGGTTCTGGTAATCCACAGTTTTCTGGTTGTGGAAGGATTTCACTGTTTTGGGTACAGTTACTTCTGTTGTTTTACAAATGAATTCTAACACAGGCTCAAAAAAAGCTTTAGATTCATATGTTAATTTTCATTATTCTTAAGACCTTTAAACCTTAGAGGATTACCATACAGTATATTTAGTAACAACTCTGAGAGACAATTTTATTTTATAAAAAAAAATAACACTTCTTTAGTTTTGTCTTTAGTCTGTTAATTACTGATAATGAGTGTCAGAAAACAGAAGCATGAATGCCAGTGCTGACTACAGATCAAGGAAACAGCTTTTATTGCTTTAACAAATTCATATGGAAGCCTGCTAATAAAACTGGAATTGTTCAACCAGAGAGAAACACTGCTTCAACATAATTTAAAGTACTAACACATTTAATGGTCGGGGCATGTAATCCTCCTCCATCCAGCACCTTCCTCGGCACTATTCTAATCAGCTAATTGCTGCTGAATGATGACTAAAAATAGTCAGACACTGCAGAGCCCAGATGAGCCTCCCCTTTCACTTTTTTTTTCCACATTGCACAACAACTAATGATGCGCCATGTTCTTTTCTCTTAATGTTCAAACATTCAGCACATTCAAAGGTAGCAGATAATTGGAACAAGGTGACAATCCACGCTCCATAAACCTGGAGCCATAGAGTTGACTGCTCCCCTCATGATGGATGCTCATAAATATCAGCCTTAATGAAGGAAATGACTGCGCACCAATAAGTCACTTATTTCCTCATTACGCTGGTTAATTTTAACACTGTCTCTAAAATGCTCTCTCACCCTATCTGCTGCCAGTCACAGGTTTCCACCTGAGTTAACATGAGGCTCAGTGCAGTGGACCTGCAGCTGATAAATGCCCTGGGTATCAATCTGCATACGGGGACACAGACGACATGGCGGTAGTACTGTCGGCTCAGGCTTTCTGACAGTGCTCGGGAGCCAAGGGAGCATGTTGAACAAAAACAGATTGAAATCAACAATCTCTTTGAGACGTGCCAGGGCAATAAGCACCACAAGGCCTGTTTGGATATGCAAGGAAGGATTGAGACAATACAGGTTTTAATGACAGTCATGGAGATTTAAAAGAGCAGCTTTGGACTTTTGAATATTGACTGCTAAGCCAACAACAAGATCTGCTAGAAGACCTTCGAGACTGCCAGGTTCATCACATCCCACTGTACAAAGCTGTTAGAGCACAAACAACATATTGACGATTTTGTAAAGTTGGTTATGGAGGTCATGAGGTTTGCTGACAGCATGGATTTACTCAGCCAATGCAAACATGCCTTTTAAAGCTGAGTGCATATGACAAGACTTTTAAAAGCTCAGAATCATTGTTTTTGATCCCAGATAGCTGTTGTGGTGATGTCCCTAACTGATCTCAGACAAGAGACTGTGTTGATAAGACAAGAATCTGTGAGTGGTGTGAATGAGTGCAGGAGTCAACAACAAATGACAAGTTTGAAAAGTCTGAAAAATGTAATACTGGGTATGTAAATGTAATGTAGGTAAATGTAATCTGAGTTTTTGCCTCAGATCCAAAATTAGTTTGGGACAGGCTAATTGTTGCTGAAATAGTTATGTTTGCAGTATTTAGGTGCAAAGTTAACATTTTGGTTTAAGGGTGGTGAAAGTTCTTATAGTCTTGGAAAGAGTTCACCCTCAAGGCACCATGAATGCAGGCCAAGGAGGTCATCAAAATCATTAGGATTCATCATCCATTCATTTCATGAATATACCTTGACCAGACAATGACACTAGATTACAAAGCGCATTAGAAATCCTCTTTGGATCATATTAAAATTCATGGTAATCTGACCAGCAATTTTTGAGGTATCTCACTGAAATGTGTGCGGTTCCACCAGAATAATGGGTACTGTGTAATGTTCAAAAACTCTAAGGTAAACTACACAGAAAGCTGCACCCGAAAAACACTGACTCTGAAAAATGGGACTTGGCAAGAGCTCAACTGAATGTGATTCTGAAACAGTTCCTGTTTAAAAGGTAGATGATGTCGAACATGGCCGGTGATGTATTAACTGGCACTGGTTCGTCTCCAAACCACAATCCATTCTTGCCACTATTTTGACAGCTTGCCTCAGCATCAATCCCTTGCAAACCCTACTAAAATGGACACTGGAAGAGAAAGATCAAGCTGACAGCCCTATACGCTTTTCTTTGCCAGGCCTCCTGACTGAGTTGGACATTACTATTTCACACAGCTCCTCCACAGCCAAAGTCCTTGAAAACCACACATTCTTACTCTCACATCTGCGAGATCACTGGGGACTTCTCATGGATTTTTTACAGGAGCTGAGATAGGCGGAGGGCAAGGATGAGGAGCGTCAGCAGTGTGAGTATCGGCTTTACATGGTGAGCACCCTCTCAGCCTTTCAGCAGGAGTCCTCCTCATTTGAAAGGCAGAGTCAGGAGATGTCAGACTAATCCTCAACACTAAAGGAGAAAAAGTGGCTGAACAAAAATGCAGCAAAAGGCTCCGCACATGGCAGGATAGGGAGACCGCTGAGTGAACTCCAGAATAGGCACTGGAGACACAGAGGACAGAAGCTCTAGTGAACACACACTCAAAAACACACTCCCATTTGTGATACTTGTGGGTAAATTCACTGACATTCACTCTCACACTAACCTTAATATGAACTCCAAGAGAAATCTGATTTGAAACTTGAGGGACCAATAGTTTTGGATGCTTAGCTCTGTAGTTTATATTGGTGCCAACCATTTCCATGCCATCTATTTTAGGATACATTTCCTCTTTTGCAGGCTTCCTCTGGGTTCGGTTGATACTAGTACAGCATGAAAGTCAACAGACTTGCTTGAGATAGGTACAGTAATCTATCAAAGTGTGTTTAGTTCTGCGTAACTATGTGAGGAAGAGCGTTTTATAAAACTCTCACAAATTGCTGAGTTCTAGTTCTGATGCGAAACTGCAGAATTTAAGAGATGAACTGGCTGAGTAGCTGCATAGATACAGTCTGT
The DNA here is from genome assembly GCA_033000465.1 of Sciaenops ocellatus. Classification (NCBI taxonomy): domain Eukaryota; kingdom Metazoa; phylum Chordata; class Actinopteri; family Sciaenidae; genus Sciaenops; species Sciaenops ocellatus. The sequence continues at coordinate 27,387,130 of CP136880.1, read as the reverse complement.
AAGTATGTTCAGACAGGTGGGCTCAAGAACATCCCCTGGTTCCCATCTACAAGCAGACTCTCAACTCAAACTCAGTCTTCTGCTTGTAGAAAGGGAAGTAAATAAAGTCTTCATAAAGGCCCTCTTTATAACATTAGGGAATCACATGGGAGCACATTAATTAATTTTGTATTTTATTGTTTTCAGATTTGTTCATAATAAAATGACCAAAACAAACAAAAAGTCAAAGGATGGTGAAATAATAAATGGACTGTACAGAGCGCATTTCTAGTCACCCAGTCAATCCAAGTGCTTACACTACATGTCATATTCACACAGTGATGGCAAAGCAGAGGCTGCCAACTGTTCATCAGAAAGTAACTAATCACATTCACACACACACACATCCTTTAGGAGCAGTTTGGGGTTCAGAACCTTTGGACACGTTCACATGCAGACTGAGTGGAACTGGGCATCAAACCGCTGATCTTCTGGTTAGTTTAATTTAACTATCAGCGTATTCATCCAGGTTACAGACTTGGAAACATTATTCCTATCAGACAGCACTACAGAAAAAAACACTCCATGAACAAACATCATATTATTACAGTATTTAGGCAGGCATGGGCACGGCTGCATCCAGGACAGCTCATCTTACTTGGTTAATTAATAGCACTGGTATAAATTAAAGAAATAAATTTCACTTCAGTGTCAGCCATGAAAATCTTTAATCATGAGAAGATCAGCAATGTGTCCATTATTGTGTTCTGCTTCTTGGTCTATTATTAAATAGACTCACAAGAGCCATGTCATTGTCCTACAACTGCAAACACATGCGTGCAAAAGAGCACACGAACCGACCACACTCAGCTTAGAACGCACACACAAGCAAGTACAGGTATCCATACACACTATATATTTTTATGTACACCACCATGCCCACTTGCACAAAGAGATCAGAGCATAGCAGCTGCGTCTGCTAAGTAATTGAGGAGAAAATAACTCTAAGAGCTGCGAGAGATTTTCAATTTTTTTCATTTGCTAGGTGGTCTGTGAAACACAAGCCTGGGGGGATTAGCCCCTTTGTGGGTGATGAGTCAATGTGTGCAGCCTCGCAGCATGAAAGAGGAGCCGGCAACATTGTTTACAGATACACATTTTGTAGCATGACATTGTCAAGCAATATTCTGCCCCTCACCCCGACTGTACGCTTCTCAGTAAAGCCTCTTACATGGCCTGTAATCAATTTTAAAAGGTTGAATGGTATGAAAAGCAATTACACAGCACATGTGTCCACCGTCAGGCAGCTGGCGAGGCTGCAGTTTGAGAGGTGGGCTCCCCAGTGATTACAGAGCATAGATCTGGAGCTGTGTCAGTTATAGGTTGTTTCTGTTAGATCCTCCTGTTACACCCGAGGCCCAAGCAGCCTTATAGGCCTGATTGACTGAGACAGCCTCTGACAGTTATTGACAGGCTGCTGCACTTCCCAGAAAGGGCAACAGAGAGAGAGAGGGGGAGAGTGATTGGGAAGCAAATCCTGGTGTTAGGGCTGTTCACATATCCTGTTTCTGCTTCGCTTCAAAATGGCATGCTTTCCTTTGTCTTATTTGAAGGTTTTTCTTCTGAACTGATGGCTTGATATTGGCTATTTATTAATTATCAAATATCTACCACTCACAAGATCCTTGCTTCAATGACCCAACAAAAGAAAAACAATAAAATGTTAAGTAAGCTTACCAGTTTACAGCAACTTGTTCAAGTTATTAATGTTTCTTTGGCTGCTCTTTATGACCTACTGCTGACAGATACCACACAATATGTCTACAGCATAGAAAGCCTAAGAAAGCCTCTTTCTTCAGAAGAAATCCTCTGCCCTGCTGCCTTTATTTTGATAGTATGTTGGAAAAATCCTGCTCTGAGTTCAAACAAGCCTCAATAGTGACTGCATATTACCAAACTCAAGGTCACGAAAACTGGCAAAGGCCAAACCTGAGAGTCTATGTGACACAAGTTTTGGAAAATTCATTTATATTCATTATTATTCATCAACATACAGCTGAAATGATTAGTCAGTTATTGGCTGGGGTCATTTTTCAAGTTAAATTTCCACATATCATCCAGTTGAAGCTTCTAAACTGTGAAGATTTGCTCCTTTTCTTCATCTTATGTGACAGTAAACTGAACATCTTTGTGGCTTTTTGAAGATTTCCGTTTGGGCTTAAGAAAATTATGACTGAGAAACGGACTGATCTCCAAAGAAAAAGGAGAGCATTAGTCGTTCTAGAAAATTTCCCAAAAACGACAAAAATAAAGACTCAGCATGGAATGTTTGAGAACAGACAGCACTGTCAAATACACACTGGCTGTGCTCTGAAAAGACGGACACATCTGAGAGCAGATTACTGCTGCTGATTTTGCAAATTTTTTTACAGTGCAAGTAAATGAACCTATGCGATTTCCCTGAAAGCTAGTGGGCCACACCATTAACCATGCCCTTAACAGTCAACTGTCACTTGCTGTAAATGTCAACACTTAACCAGCCACACCATTAACAATCAGCATTGTTAGAATAAATGGAGAAAATACAAGACAATTAGTCCAATGGAAGGGCTTGGACATGAGCCAGCCATATTCAAACCTGAAAACTACATATATTAAGTATATTGTTCCAGAATCTGCACATATTCAACCCCTCAACACCTCCTGTCAGGTATTCAAGCTCAGCATATTTTCCCTGTCAAGACGTTGATAGGTGAAATCCTGTGAAATTCTGGATCACACTACGAGTGTGTGAGACCGGGAGATGTTTTTTCATCAACAATCATTCTACTGTTGTCTTCAGTCTATTCTTCACATTACATCTTTAACACGTTAGGAAAGACATCACAAGATTCTGTGATGCAACATTGACTTGCCTGACTAGTCTGGTCCCACACGTGAGCTTTTCCGTCTGTTAAACCGGCACAAGTTCTCCTCCATTTTCTCGGTTACCAGGGTGATGAGAGCACTCCATCTAATATATGAATGGTTGTCTGAAAAGGAGCGACAGTGACCGCACCAGCGGCTTCCTGAAAAGTTTTTCAACTCAAAGCACTCGAAGTGGCCACATAAAGAAGATGGAGCACGCTGAAAAAAGACGCCAGTGGAGTTCATTTTCTGCAGGAGGCCAGATATACTCTGCTAAAAACACTGTGACCACAACTCCTATGTGTTCAATATAAGACATTATGAATATGTATACACTGTGAAATAATTATTAACAATCGAGTAATACTCAAATGTATTTTGTAGTTTTTTGCATGTGATGTATTTTATTTATTTAACCCTAAACATATTTAATATTGAACACTTTGGGGGTTCCAAAGCAAAAACGTCGTAAACCGCTGCAGCAAGTCACTAATACTCCTTCCAAAGACAAACACTACTGCTTCAAAAGGTGATTACAGCTGTAAAAACAACACACTTTGTCATGTTCATTCATTTCCCCAGGCGCTTGGCCCCGAAACAGAGAAAAAAGTTCCTGTATTAGCATTACAGTTCACTGAGAAATGGCTTATTAGTATTGTTAGCAGTCATAATGGATACCGATGGTTCAACCAGTAAGCCGCAGGCTCATCAGCATTACATTTGGGTCTCATGTATAAACATGAGGTGTCTGCTGTCCTAATCCTCACAATTCTGCTGAATCAATCCATCCTTTATTAGACTTCAAGCCACTGTAGAAATGTTGTTGCCAGAAATACTGATGACACTGATTTACATATTACTACAAGATCTATCCCCGCCATGGATTGTCTGCTAGGCAAGCTAACCTTGCTTTTATGATCACAGGCTCATGAGATTAAAAAAATAATCCCAAGGCACCAAACGAGAATAGACAGGCGCAGATAGATGTGTTGTCAGGTTGATTCATAGACACTGACACAAGCCTTGTGCAATAAAGAACTTGTTTAAGACAAATTGAATTCATTTTACGCTCTAATGTCCTCTGTTTGATGATCTGAGGTGTTTGAAGAGCATTTTGTAGCAAAATTAATTTGCTTCTTCGTGAAATGATAATCAGAGACTTCAAATACATTTCAGAGGGGGGAGCTTTCATGCTTTATCTGCACAGGCTGGGAAAACAGGGACAGTGACACATTTTTACAGTGTGTTGACTTTGCACATACACTGGATTTGAAATGAAACAATGACAGTGAGTTTAAAGTGCTGACTGACTCTCTGCTGCTTTAATTTGAGTGCTGTAACTTCCACATGAGATAAACAGCATCAACTATTGCTCTTTTTATTCATTCCCCCAAATTTAAGGGGCGGTAATGGCAAATGGTAAAAAATGTATGTGACAAGTTACCATAAAGTAAAGTAAAAGATGGAATCCTTTGGAGTCAGTGACTTTTTCAAATACATGGGCAGACACTTCATATCTTCCCTGGAAAAACTCTGCCATGCCTTCATGTCTGGCCTTCATGACAGGCACAGCTTGGCACAGAAACTTTCTTCAGATTGATACTTTGAGGCTGTTTGCATTGAAATAATTATTCTGAAATTATTTTTGACTGTAATTTATCAAGGTAAAAATATTTCGAGGAAAATACATGTATTTATTTATTTTGTCACTAAGAGTTTGATGAAAATATCAATACGTTTGGGAAACATTCAGAAAGTGAACTAACATAAAACAGAACACTTGACAGATATCATGTTACGTCAAAGATGTCTATGAATTGTGTTGCAGAGACATCTACTGAAATTAGCATGCTAAGTAATTAGCTTCGGCCCATACTGTTCTCAGTCCAAAATGATGATGGAGCCAGGTGGAGCAGAGGGACAGAGCTGCTGAAGCTGGGATGAACAGATAGCAGGGACAGAGCCAGAGCTTCTTGAGGAATGAACAACTGGAGTTAACGTCAGTGTTCCACCTGCCTTACAATGTCACAGTGACAACAGGACTCTTATTACATTTCAGTTTTTTTTTTTTTTGTTTTGTTTTGTTTTTTAAATAAGACAATAAAGAAACAACTTGTTAAGTAGTGAGCTTTTTCTGTTAAGTGAAAAAGGGATTTTTGTATTGGTATCAAAATTCAGGTATTGTATCTATACCTGTATGGAAAACAATGCATGAACCCTGAACGTTCCACACTTCTGAACTGTTGTCTGTATTTCCAATTTGATCAGCTTTCCAGTGTGCAAATTAGTGTGCTCTGTGGAAAGGATTAACAATGGGTACATCATCAGACACAACAGAAGAATGTAAAAGGGGATAGACCTCAATTGGTACCAAGCAAATGAATAGGTTATTGGAATTCATCAAAAGAAAGAATTCCTACATTGATTCATACACTTTGACAGCGTGTTGACTGAAAACGACGTGAAACCAAAATTCTGTTGAATTATTTAGCTATAAAAAGTATAACACTGTCACACACTGCAGATGCAAACACCTTCAAACACTAGGCTGCGTGGAGTTCCATTTAGAGAGTGTGACATTTGAATAAAAACAGACATAAATCAAATATCACTTTGACGATATCTCCCTAAACTGAGACAGTTGTACTTTGTTTGAAAAAGGGAAAAGGTCTGCAGCCCCTTTGGAATGAAATGTGTCTGCTTGACTGAATGGCTTTGATCACTCTTTCAGTGATGGCAAATGCCTTAAGCGTTACCTGTACCGTCTCCTGGCACATTTAAATTGAAAGGCCAGAAACTAATTACCAACTGAGACTGCCTGACAAAGCTCCAATTCCAACTCATTTTCTCTGTCAAACAGAGAGAGGGGGCGGAAGCTGGAGCTTGTCAAACTCAAGACTCACTCTGCATAAGCCTGGCTCCCCGCCCTAACCCCCCCCCCCCCCTTTAACATAACTGTCCAGCTTGCTGCTGTCTCCTGATGTGAGAAAAGTGCACAGCGGCTCAGCGGTCGTGAGGTAAATTGAATCTCAAAAGACGAGAGCCATACGGTTGGGGCTGATTTATTTACAAGCTGGCTGATGAGGGCCACAGAGGGCCCACACTGGGATTCAGGGGAAATGGCCTCTAAACCCGAGCTGAGGCGGCTCTGATAAATCTTATTTAACACTCTGCTTTATACTGGAAAACTCAAGGTGCTTCCACCACGGCTGTACTCACACAATCACAGATACAGACAGAACAGATTATGCATTAACACAACTGTCTGGCTCTGCTGAATTTCTATTTCTTGTTCCTCTGTGGCACAACAGTAATTGGAGCATGCTGTTTTGTAGTCTCCATAACATTTAGTTTTGTGAGTCATTGGGTTTGAACCTATGCAAACATTCACAGGGTGGAGAATCCTGACAGGTCTATCATAGACATCTCCATTGCACATTTCACTTGGTTCAAGACTTTTGTCTTTGGATTTTAAAACAAAACTCCACAGTCTCGTGCAGATGTGACGGGATCAAACCCATGATCTTTTGGCGCTTTACTGACAGTACTACATAATTCTAAATACTAAACTACATACATACATAGCTTATGTTACTATGAGCGGCAGCCACTGTAGCTTTTGCAATTACAGCATAACTCTAAATGGCAAAACATTATTTGGTTCATCAGCTATGAAGCTTGGCCTTTATTCTAGAACCACCAGAAAGACTTATTCTGTAAAATGCTTCAACATCTACAAGATGTATGTACATTAATGTTCCTCAGAGGATGAATCCGACATATTATGCTCACCTCTTTTTTTTAGCACTTCCATGAGGTCAACATTTGTGCTTTTGAATGTAATATCTCAACACATTGGTTGGATTGCCGTGAAATTTGGCTCAACACAAATGTTTTTAACCCCACCGGCTCCACTGCAGTCCAGTTCAGAAGCGTCCCAGAAGCTAGCCTCCGCTCGGCTGTACTGTTTTTGACGGACGCCATGAGCAGCCCATGTCAATTTACACAGAGCAGCTCAAGCTGGATGGAAGTCAGACACAGAATCAGCATAGAGAATTGGTTGATTTTAAAAATAAAATACCCCGTGTGCAAACTGCCGGTCGCAAAAACAGACAAAAGCGAAACAAATTAACTATTTAGCATATTTATACATGTAGAAGCGTGTTTAGAAGAACATACCAAACTAGTGATATTCTCATAACATTAATCTGTAGTTCGTATTTTGCATTAATTAGCAAATGTTAGCAAGATGTATTAACTTTTATCCCAAAGCAACCTCATGTGCAGCGGCTTGTCCAATGGCGATAGACTCTTGAGTCTTATTTAATGAAAAATGTCGAAATACATGGAGCATGAGACAATGCGTTTAAACCCTCTTCACCTCCTGCACTTGAACTTATGCACATACACTCCTGATCAAAATCTTAAGACCGGGTGAAAAATGACTAATATTTGCGCTAATTTGGTCTAATTTTGCGCTGGTGGAACTTAACCAGGTTGTAAGTAGAGCTTCAGAATGCAAAAAGAAATAACAGGAGCGAGAGACAGCAAAATAGAATCAGCAGTTTATTGAAAACTGCATTTAAACTTAAACATGCTGTTTATCAGCTGATCAAAAGTGATCAAGAAGTGTGTATAGCGACCGAATGATCTTACATATTATGTACATAGATCACTTAAGAGGTCTTATTCGCTTGGCAGTTCCAATTATCAGCACATGGCAAATGTATTAGTAATTTCCTTTTGAATTTGAATGTATTTACTAATCACATATCTAGTATCAGTCAGTCCTGTGGTCTGTCCAGTTTTTAACCGGAATCACATAAAGACCAATCTTTTCAAGAGACGTGTGTAGTTGTTTGGTCCATGCTAAAGTTTCAGACCTAAAAAGTCATAAAGTTAGCATGATCACTCAGTAATGCCAGTTTCACAGCATCTAAAGTTTGCCAAAATTAGGTACCACTTGCCAATATAAACTACAGGTCATACCATGCTGTAGCAGAGTGTACTGAATTTGAACAGAGAATTTTGCATGGGTATATTTCATAGCTTATGAATTCAACTTCCCTAAGCTTTTTCTTTGAGCCTCTCACTTTATGCACAGTTAATTGTATCTATAAACTAAAGGCATACATACTGCTTCTCCTTCAAGTCAAATGTAGCAGGACTGTATCTTTGGACTCACCGCAGTGACACATCTGGACTCAAATCAGAGGAAACTGATAATTTTGCCCTGAACATAAAGAACTAGCCAAGATGAAGGAAAATCTTAATTTGCTCCAGAAGCCAATATGCCAATCTCCCTGCAATGAAGCATTTTGTCTTTCAGCTGTCAGCTCCATCCCATTGATTTATGAATATATCATTTAGTAATTGATTGAGTGGTTTGCTGGAGGCCCTTGTTAATATTTCACTTGACCTCTCACCAAATTGGAGTTTATCATCTCTGACAGATGACTTTGCTATACGAAGGAATGTGAGATGTGAAATGAAAGCTGTTGCTCCCTGTTCCATTTCATTAAAAATGCAACACAGTTCCTGCCGGAGGTGCGGCATAATGAGCGGAAGCAGGCACCTGGGTCCTCAGTGCGTCCTATTCAGATGGGCTACCACACGGCTTTGTCTGGGGAACCTCATATTTTCCATGCTTCATCACCAGGGGTTAGTGCATAGCTTTCCTGTAGGATATAATTAAAATCCGATTGGCAGAAAGCTTTACATGTGTAATGTACTGTATATGTAGTATTTAGCATGTATGTGCATGTATGTTGTATTATGTATAAAGGGTGAATATATAATAGGTAGTACATCCAGATACATGTAAATGATGTTATCATGTAATATGTAAGAGGAATTATCATGTAATATAAAGGCTATGTGCTTCCATATCCATTAAAATGTGGATAATTCAATCTTCATTACCATCCATTATGAACAGCATCACATTATAATTATGTGAAATGAGATCATATCATGAGGAGGCAGAGGAGGAAGGCGAACTGATAGGCCTGTTTTGAAGTGTTCTCCCCAGCAGGGATGGGACGGTTACAAGCGGGTAGATATTATCTCCTCTGACACCCATTGTGTAGCTGACTCCCTCTGCAGAGGCACAGGCCTGGAAGCATTGTTGGAATTGATTTAGTGAACGGGGCCCAATCTTTGGACACTTTGCTGCTATTGACTGCTGCTTCAAATCAGAAATTTGAACAGAACTCAGTTGGGGATTTAATTAAAACTCAAAAGAGGGAATGACTGACATTGCGGACAGGGTAGTTGCGAGAAATCAATTGTGCAATGCAAATGAGTTTCAAATCCCGACGTCCCCCCTCCCCTCCTCCCCTGGATTATTTATTTATCTTTTTTTCCCCCTCCACAGCTCTGTGCTGCATTCTTAACTGGGGCACAGCTCTATCTTTACTCAGCAGTTAAGAAGATAAGCAAATGTTTTTAAGCTCATTACTAACATGTTTGCATTACTGTACAATTGAATTGACAGTTCATTTTCATTTCAAAGATCCAATTAATGCCAAAATGAAAGGAAAGATACACCCTGAAACACTTTGGGAATGTATGTCTGTCTCGGTCCATTTTGTTGTGTGCTGGTGTATTTATTATTATTTTAATATTATTTTTTATTTTCTGGATAAGCAGTCAAATGTAAGTAATGTGAGATGTCAGGATATTTCCAGCGCAGTGACAGCACAGTCTGACAGCAGAACATAATTCAGCTATCAAAAATATCAACAGGAAACGTCAAGTTTTGATCTCAGAATGAAAGCAGCAGGTATTCTAGAGTTGCCATTTTGCATCAATGTTAAAAAAAAAGAAATCATAGAGGGAGAAATCTATCCTCCATCGGTGTATATTGAGGAACAGGGTTATTCCTACTGCTAACTATTCCTATTACTTCCTCCACACTGGAAACCGCAGACTGAAGACGAAGCAGACCAGGCAGACTGAGGAAAAGTGAGAAGACCAAAAAGGCAAAAATTACTGTCGCCTGGCAACGCCAGCCCGCAATTTTCGCTTTGCTTATTGTTGTCTGGCAAGACTGAATAGGCATATTGCTCGGGACAGAAGTAATTTCAACTCCGGCTGTACAGACAAAGAATAGATGATTGGCAGTTCTCTTCCTTACTTAGACATCAGCAGATACATCTTATTGGATGAAGGCATGTTTCTCTGAGCTGCCATTGGTTTATGCTTTTGACTGTCAAACTGTGAGGAACATGGCAGCTGTCAAGATAAGTTCATTTGTAACACCAATTATTAGATATTAATTTGCAAGGTCCAGCCCTACAGCTGCACTACTGCAATATTTCTTCCATATAAACCATGGATCGGTGTAATGTTAGTAGAGATCCAATCAGAGATAAAAGGAGACTGAATACTGGATTTACATTCAACAGAAACATTTAAACTTTAAATGGATGCTAATGTTGCTTTGTGTTTATTAGCAAGCACATTCAGTGTTCAGAGTGCCTGTTTGTGCGGAGTGGCCAAAAACTATGAACACAGCTTTAAATACAGCTATTCTTAATTAGTTTGATAAAGTGTATGCAGTATTTTAAATTTTATTAATTATTTCACTGCTAAACTTTTTTAGGAGGTCTGATTGGCACCATGCAACACAACAACTGCCCAATCAGAGCTCCTGCTGCACCTCTGTGAGCTGGATCTCATTTCATCTTTAGATAGCACATCTCAGCACTAAAGAAAATTACATGAACAATCACTTTATTATCGAGTCCCAGTCTTGTGTTCATTACATTATGTTATTTTATTATGTGCTTTTCCTAGAGAATCTTCAGTAATTCTGTGGGGTCATGCATCGAATGATAAAAATTACAATAAAAATAAGTGCTGTATGAATCAAAGATCAGATGTCATATCTATCTGAATACGGATAAAAATGTCATTAGCGTCATGAGGAGAGATGGAGGACCACTTGAACAGCCAGCTGACAGAGCGTGATGGGGCACCAGCCGTCACTTTTTCGTGTCAAATACTAACTGAAGATGAATCGATGAAATTACAATAAAATATTTACACTACAAAAAGGAAGAGGAAAGTAAATGATTTTTTTGTTGAAAAAATGGTCTTAATGTTTTATTAACATGCAAATGTATAATTGAAAGTCACTCAATGAGCAAGACATTAAGCATCACTTTGAACATGATTCATGAGTCTTTCAGGGAAAATGCAAACAATGACAGAAATTCATCCATGTTGCTGTTGTGAATATGACGACAATCCAGTGAGGTTACTGCTGGTGGCACATTTTTAAGCTAAATGGTCATTATGATAAATATGTGTCGAACGTTCTTTTGGTTGGTATTACCATCAAGCTTTCTACTACATAATGTCCAGTGAAAAGGGCCAGCCTTGACCCTCCTCACCTTCCCAGCAGCTAACAGTGCATAATCATTGATAATTGGCAGCCAACAGCATTTACAAAAGGGCCAGTGATTAATGCTAATTAAGAATGGAATATGTGTGCATGTGTGTGTGTGTGTGTGTGTGTGTGTGTGTGTGTGTGTGTGTGTGTGTGTGTGTGTGTGTGTGTTGTCATGTCTGAGTGAATACTTGTGCAGCTGACCTTGCCTGTTCTCGGTGCCTGCTCCCAGCAGCTGAGTTCAGCCCTAACAACCAGCCTGATGCAATTAAATATGCTGTTCCAAAGGTGGCTGGGCTGCAGCCTGCCTGCTCAAACACTCCGCCTGTGTCGCACATGAAGTAAGAAAGAAAAGCTGACAGAGAGAGAGAGAGAGAAAGGAGCGGTCTCTGAACGCCCTGATCTCTCCCGTGGATCTGTTGACGTCTCCACTCTCTCTGAGGAGAAGTGCTGAGTCAGCAGAGAATTGAATGACAGACAGAGACAGAGTGAAATCTGGTAAGTGTCTTGGAGTGCATCTCGAAGAAGAGAGAACAGGCTGGCTTTTTGTTATGTCACAACTGTCAAAGAGAAGGTGAGGAGTGCAACTTTATTTGCAGTTTGCCTTTTTCATTGATACTGACCCTCATAATCAGACAGTGTAAGATTCAAGTGCATTCAAAAATACCAACGCAGGTATAGAACACATCATTAATAATTCGTGATCTCTGCGCAGACAGTCATTCTATCAAACAGTGAAACGAGGTACAAAAGTGTACTGAAGTAACTGCGCAGCTGCTCTTTTAGTCAACATTTATCATCTTTGTTTGTAAGATTAATAAGTAATTAACAAAAATCCACACTTCTTGCTGCGTAATCGTTGTATTCACAGTATTTATGAAGTAAATTAGTCACAGCATATGCAACTACTTCATTTGTATGTGAATGACATGCATCATTTTGCCAGGAAAATCCTTCTCCAGGTGAGCTGCAGGCTCTCAGGTGAGCTCTGACGTCACCCATCCATCCATCCATCCATCCATCCATCTATCCATCATCTGTAACCGCTTATCCTGATCAGGGTCACGGGGGGCTGAAGCCTATCCCAGCTGACTTTGGGTGAGAGGCTGGGGTTAAATATAGTCATATATTTCATTATCTAGTCATAAACTCATGAGCTGATTTAAAAGGAAAATACAAGCAGGAGTTTTTGAGATGTGTGTAGCAGTAGTGAGCTGTGTCTCTGTCATGGTGCATCATTTTAGAGGACTGTAGCCCAAATCACAACAGTGTTAAAAATGGTTCTATTTTAGCTTCCTTGGAGCATCATTTATGCGCCTAAAGGAACCATTTTTTGATACACCTTTATAATAGATGTTAATGATTTTATCTCATCTGTATTTCTCTGGTTGATGATGTTTTTTTTCTCTTGCCATGTCATGTCTCACATGTGTCTTCCTGTTAATCACTTGTCTTGCACTATTAATGCAAAAAACAAAATGCTAAACAGATTTTTGTGCAGCTAACTTGTTTAACATGCAAAGGAAGTCATTAATCTGAGAACTTCTTCGCTTCAGTAAATCTCCAACATCTGTTCATTTGAAAATATAAAATTGCAGCGAACAGGTTTTTGCATCATGCCACCACAGTCCACACTCAACCAGAGCAAACTACCACAGTCACTGTTGCTATTGGCAATGCAGTTTCTTTTACTGTGCTACACATTAGTGTTAAATATTACTGTGATCTTGGATTTGAATCCTGTGTTGCCAGATCTTCTTTGTTTTGTTCAAAGCTTCTGCTGCCTCCCAGGAAACACTGAACATATTCTGCAAAATTTCCATCTTGAAGTTGTCATCTTTGACCTTCATGCCAGGTCGGCTTACTACTTAAAGTCATGAAGAGTGGCAGCCGTGCTGCGATGAACAATCTGAAACTGTCTTTTAAAGTCGTCTAAGAGCTACCATGACAGACAAAGATGTATTGAAGACAGGGCTTTAAAAGGCCTTAATAAAAATATGCTCGCCTTATGTTGGTGTGGACAGCTTTGCCAAAAGGTTTTACTCCATTTCACTGACATTTAACAAGAGCCAGGAGAGGATCCCACTTATTCAACATTACTTCTCCACTGGCGGCCTCATTATCTTCTACAGAGAATCTGCTCAAAGGCTCCGGAGACAAATACGAGGGGAAGACAGGTTTCAGCTTTGACAGAGTTAAGGCTGTCAAACCAGAGATGCAGTATATATAATGGAGTGGATCTATACATCCTAAACATGCACAAGTAGCCAGACGTAGGTGCAACTAGAACAGGAGCATCCACAATGGAAAGTTCAGATTTAAGAATTTGGACCAATAGCAACAATTTAACAATTCTGCGAGTGTCCAAAAACACGTCTTTGGTGGACGGAACTGAAGAAACAAGAGAGTCTACACCAGCGTTTGGCAGAGCGAGTCTTGTCTCAGCCCTGTGGAGCCTGTTTGAAGTAGCTACTGATGTGCTGTTATTTATGCAGAGCAAGACCACAAGCGGAGTGCTGTGTGACCCACATTCGACAGACTTGAAAGTGCTGCTCATTGCCAGGTTTAACAGAGGGCAAAAGTACACAGAGGGCACGACTGTTTCATCAAGGCCGCTCGTACTGTGCAGCCAGCTTGTAAAAACACAGAGCACCTAAATGTTTTACAATGGACAGGGAATGAACAATGATCTTTACAGATCCGTCAGTCTGCTTTAAAGATGAAAAATTGAGGGTTCTTTGATTTTGGTCATATCTTTGGTGCAAAAGGTTCATTGCTTTGAGATGTAGCTATAAAGGACACTGGAGTCTATATTAGGTATCAGTTCTGCACCAGTATTAACACTTAAATCACCCAAACATGATCAATATTAAACCAAACACTGCAGTGGGTCAATGAGTCTTGTTTGAGATTTACTTACTCCAATTGGTGATGTTGAACTATTCATCTAATTGATTCATTTGACATCTTTATCACTCTGTCAGTCACAGTTGCTGCAAGTTGCAGAGCTGGGTCAAGTGACCAATATCATGCTGCTAACAGGCTTAAGACAGGCTTACATGCCAGTTAAAGATTCACTGCAAAGACAACTCACCATAGCCGTAAAGAACTTTGTTTATAATATGCTATCCAGCTCAACATCAAACACACAGCCCGGCTTAAAGTCATTCATGAGAAGTTTGTTCTCTCAGAGGCGACCTGGGATGATCTGTCTCTGCAAGGACATGAGTACTGACTCAGACACCTTGGATGTGATATTTAGCTGCAGTTGATGCAACTGCAAATAGTGACTTTAGAACATAAAGTTTAGTCTGGTGAAGTACAGCAATGATATATTAAACATGAGCCTGGCGAAACTGTTACGGAGCCAACAGTTCAAGTTTAATCTAAAAATCTATTTTTGTGTGGCTTCTTGACAAACCACAACAACCATAGTGCCATTTAATAATTATGAATATGTAGATGTTCATCTGGACTTCAGAGAGAGGCTCATGTGTATAAAGAAAAGAATAAACCTGGTCATACTGTTACATCAGGCAGTGATGGAGAAAAGCAAATCTTATTTCCTTGTGTGTAAATGATGCATACTGTAGCTGTAAAGTTGAAAAGTACATTCCATCGGGTCTTTTTCCAAACGGGTCAGGAAGTCACTTAAACAACTGCTGTGTTCCGCGCTGTGTCGACAGAGCAAACTGGACCTGATTTTCCTCCCTGTGCATCAGAGGCCGATGCTGGCTGGCAGTCAGAAGGGAATTAATTACCCACTCACAGATTCACAGTTCTGACTGCAAACACAATGAGTTCAACACAAACAAACACTGGTCAGCATTCATTCCCGCAGATGAATAAAACAACACCAGTGATTATCTACGCCTCTCATCTCTCCTTTGTCTCAGCTGCTCCACTTTGCCCAGAATTTGCTGACAGCCTTTATTGTGCGGTTCAATATCAGAGACAAAAATGCATCCGATTTCTTTCTCCCAACGATCGTACTGCCACAAGACGCTCAACTATCATTTAACTCCCTCGCTAATGAATAAATACATAATGCATCATTGTAATGTGAGGCATTTTCTCTCTGAATAGCCCAGATTGAAATAAATTGGTTATGATTAAACCTATAAAATCCTTCTCTGTCTCTGCAATAAACTTAAATGCTTGTTGATGATCAAACAAAATGCTATTGTGTGATTGTGGACCATTGTTGCACAATCAGAAAATGGATATGATTATGGCCTTGCATTAATTTGGCGGTCTCATAGGCTAAAACACACAAAGCTTCATTACAGGAAGTCTGAATGAATATCACTACTTATGTATTCAGCTGAATTAACAATAGAGTATGACTTGCCAGTCATTTCATAGTTACCTTCATATCAAACACAGTTCCACAGAATTCCACAGTGTGTGCCTCGTTTAATTTATCAAGTATACTTACTCATGAAGAGCACATCGACCTAATTATTAAATAACATACCAAAATTATAATTTAACTGTGTTTTGTGTGGCGTTTTTGGTGGGGGAAAAAATGTAAAATTGCCCTAATCCTTGTCTTTATATTAACACATGAAATAAACCACACGCACACACACACACACACACAGCTCTGCCCTGCAGGCAGCTCATTTGATTTTGCCTTTAATTTGTGTTTTTAGATTTTTTCAAATAACAGCATCTTCACAGTCAACATGTCTCATAGCCTATGTTGTTGCAGCTTCACTCTCTGATATATTAAACAACAATTATGTATTGTAACAGGTAATATGCAATACCCCGGATCACAACATAAAACATGGAAAAACTCACAGCCTCCAAGTTTGAATTTGTGTCACAGACAGCTGATAACATTATCGATCCATCACTGAGCTTAAACTGTGAGCAGTCCAGAGGAATACACTGTCCTCTGAGACTGGGAGGTGATGTAGCCATTCGTGCTGGTTGTTTGACATTATGTCAACTATTTTAGAGCTGAGTAAATTTTCAGGAACTGTTAAGTAAGAACTAGCAAACTCCATTAGATCAGGTGAGTACAAAGTTGTGAAAACACTTCCTGACTTTTAGCTCTCATCCATCAAACCATAAAATTATTTAAACAGAAGCACATTTATTGAGTCTGACCAACAATAATTTGGTCAGACAAAGAGCATATCGACCAAACAACCAATCCTAATGTTATTTCATTTTATTTTATTCTCAACAACCATTTGGTAACCTGCAGAAATGACCTCACAGCCCTCTTGGGGTCTGGACCACCAGGTTGAAAATCACTGTTTTGGCTACTTGTTTTGATTTAATGGTCTACAACATTAGTGTTTTCGATTACTATCACTGCCCTAATCAACCTAATTTTACAGATACACTAGGCAGCTGAAAAAGCTCTGATAAAGCCGCTGTGCTACGTGCCCAGCACCAAGAAGCAGATAGACAAGTTAGCACTTACTGTACCTGAAGAACATGCAGTGGAGCTTCCCAAGAGTTTGTAGAGACATGAAGCCACATGGATCATGAATATTTGTCTGGTGGCCAGTTATACAATTCCCAGATGGAAGCTAATGTTGCACTATATCTGCTGTTTGTGTGAATATAAGCAATTATTTGCTAACATGTTCAGCAAAACAGTTTTCTAAGCTTGATATTAAAGTCACATACATACATAGACATGCTTATATGTTTAGCATTGTTAGCTCTTATTTTGTTTGTCACTGTATTGAACAATCTAAAGATCAATATCTTTATCAGATATTACTTTGTACTCTTTTTGTATTTTTAAGTTGTCTTTGTGGTTTTCACTTAATAGAAGGCATGACAGGCTGGAACCCTGGAAGAGTATCATGGTGTCTCCCAAGCGACTAAAGACTCAATATTCTCACTAGCTCATGATGTGGAGAAGTAGAGAAGGTTCAACTTCATGCAAATTTCCTCTGAAACAAGGGAGTGACAACTATGTTAAGGTATTTCAAACAAAAGCGGGAAAAAAATGATCCTGAAAAAAATAGAAAAGGCTTTCCCATTAAATATGATATAACTTTAATGACTTTAACACAGCACTACAGTGGAAAAGGAAGAAAATTACTGAGTATGTAAACACCCACGAGCTGCAGACTGGTGAGAAGCCAGAGAGCCTGCTGCCCTCAGAGTGAACGTGTGAATAGAGGTTTAGTCAGAAGCTTATCTTTAGCCAGTAGCTTATCTTAACAACAATGGTAGGCCACCTGTGATGGATGCTAGCTGTACTAGCATTTTAAGCACTTGTAATTTACTGCTCAAGCAGAGCGAATGTCTGCAACATGCATAGTCACATCACACACACACACATTCAAACACCTGTTCAGGAAGTCCCTCCCTTCTGCCATAGTGACTGCTCATAGTGACTGATATTAAGCTGACAATGGATCACTGTCTGGTCAGACTTAGCAGACATAGTCTAGAACTTCAGCCCATGCAGCTGCAGGGCAGCCTCACGCTGCCTTTAGACATACGGATACAAAGAGGCAGGCTGTCTCCAGCCTCTCTGAATCTGGAGCTTTCTGCCATGCTTAGTTCTCATCACATCATTTGCATATTTCACATAGGCAGTTTTTTACATGAGCCCATTGAGGAAAGGAGAGTTTGCTTATCACGTCATTCAGTGTTTATTGACTAGAGAATCTATTTGAATCCAAATACTGGTAAAATATTAAAGTGGCTGATGGATTAATCACGATTTATTCTGCTTCAGAGTGACAGTAGCTGGTAGATGTTCAACATTTTAAACAGTTAAAATGATTTGAAGTTTCTTTAATTGTGCACATTTATACTTTGAATACAATGAAACACATTTCATTCATTCAATTCATTTTATGTATTTATTCAAAATTCTTTTATAAATCAGACACAACAGATAAGCTGCATCTTTCCAACACTAGTATCTGCATAACCCACCTCAGTACACAAACATCTCCGTCATTTCTTGGCTGATCATCTGGGCTGACTGTAGGGTGAAGACAGTTAACATGGGTCCACTAATTCACTGTATCATCATCTAGTCTGCTTTGTGCTTTCCATTAACATTAATATAATAATAAATGTGCAGAGATGTTCATTTTTAAAATGCTGATCTCTGTCTCCCTCCACCAAATCTCACAACATATAAAAGTAACATTGATTAGGAAAGGATGCTTTGTTAGTCTAAATTCACCCACAGATCGATGCATGAGAGCAGTGTTACATGTAATGACATACATTTAAAAACTTTATTGTAAAGCCAAAACTGGAAAATCAACAATCAACATGCATCTGCTATAATTTGTTGTAGGCTGCAACTCCTGATTATGTTCTGCCACTGCATCCATGCATAATCTTCCATGTCAGTTAGAATCAAGAATTTTCTGTATACAGCTACTATTGACAAATGTTCATTTGTTCGTTTTTCTGCATTTTATAGGGAACACCTTCACAGTACATTACTTGCTATATATTTAACATTGCTAAAATAGTATAATACAAAAAAGCACCAAGCCAACAAGATTGATGGCATCATGGTCTTTCACAGCTCTAACATTGCTCAGCATCATATTTTTCAGGCTTAACCAGGGCTATAGTAGTGAGTGTACCAATGATGATATTGACAATTCATATTTAACTGTGTTAAACATACCTTTAAGGTTTATATTTTGTAGGAAGCGACATACACAGCAGGTCAGTAAAAAAAAGTGTGTGACACTATTAGTACTCTATACCCTCTGCATGCCCTACCAGGAAAGTGTGGAAGGGGCAGAATCTGAGACGGTTGTGTTTTTTTTCCAGTTGAGCAGGGCCTTGGATCCTTCAGCTGAAGGAGCTTTGCTCTCCCCAGATACGCTTCCTGCACATGCAGCAATACTGGGGAACTCAAGCCTGATTGGAGAGGACAGACTGGTCAACTATTGCCAGCAGAGTATGTGACGATGTCCTGGCAGGGACATCGGTCCACTGGGCTCTGATTGGCAGCAAGAGCCACCATGGCTCACTAGCAGCACACCTGATGACAGTGAGGTTCAGCCAGATAAGGCTGTCTTGATGCTGCCCGCATGACAGCCAGCCATAATCATACATTCTTCTGAAAGTGCTGCCCGTACCCTGGGTATATCTACATCAGGCTAGAGGAAATCCCTCTTCAGCCGAACATGGCTCTCTCCAGCTCAGTGGAGTGATGGACGGCCAAGCGAATGGGGCAGCCTGGTGGACAAATAGCTTGTGCTCACATGGTCTTCCACTGCAGAGGACTTGTGTCAAAAGCAATGCTTGACACCCCAGCTTTGAAGCCTAATGGCATTAGGGTTGTGAGCAGACAGCTGGTTAGAGAGGGGCGCATGGAGCCTAGAGTGCATTATTAAGTGTAATGAATGTCAGTGTACCGACACATCAGGTGCCAATTATAGAAGTGAGCCCTGATTTGGTTCTAAACTTAATGCACAGAGGAAGAGCTCCTTTGGCCTAACTGACATCTGCCTCATTAACTCGGAGGAACAGGAGGAGAAGGCTAGCGACCATCCTCGCCTCCAGGCCTCTGTGGGCCCTCACAGGGGCAGAGGGACACACATTTTCCCTGCTGTGCTTCCACTGAGCTCACTCCTTACCTATTATTGATGAGGTGGAGGGTGAATGGAATATGAATGGGAGACAGTCACAGTGACATTTGGAGGTGATTAGATACTCTTGTGCACCATAGCTGGAGTGTTTGGCAGGGCAGTTCATTCATTAGTCAACACTGAGCAGTGTTTCAAATCTTCACGCATAAAGAGGTAAATAAAGCATTCATGGATGTCATTGCCTTGGGCAGACGGAGCAAACACTATTGATTTTCTGGAGTGTTCTAAAATAATGGTCACAGATGTGTCAAGACATTCATCAAACCGTCTCTATGAGCCAAATCCTCAATGCAGTAAAAAGCCAATATGCTGCTGTGTTTTCTCAGAGTAATCGGAAATCTGTGCCAGTGTTAGTGGTGACAGTTCAGCTATTTGGTACAATATACTCTCAACCAATCACACGCACACACGCACACACACACACCAATATTTTTCACAAAAGAACAACATAAGCAGCTTTCCTAAACTGTATGTTTCATGCTCCAGTTTTCAGATAGCCTGGACACCGGGTGGATAACACACTATAGTTTCAGATTATGATACATTATATTCTTTCTCTTCAAACTGAGGAATATAGCACCTACAGATTTATATATCCTCCCAAGTCTGTCTCAAACCAACAATCCTCAAGGTGCATGTTGTCTACTCTTTCAATAAGATGTAATGTACTCACCACTATAAAGCAGATTCTCCCAAGGCACCACCAATTGTCTCACAATATATTCTAGGTCAGCTTGGTGGCACTCATTATTAGGCTGATACATCACAGCCAACAACAAAAACAACAGAGGGAGGAGGGTGACCGTGGGGAGCTTTTATAACTGTCTGCACTGAGCATTATTGGAGGAAGTATAACAGGTCATCTGAGAGGTGACCAGATGATTTGACCTCAGCTGACCACAAGGGAATGCACACAGGAAAGAGACAGCGACTGGCGTAATGCAGTGATCTATGCATTGCTTCTGATGTACACACCCATGATCAAATAACCACACGTCAACAACGAAATGGAAGGAGGGATGTTGCACCTTTAGGCTGAGGCACCAGAGATGGTGGTGGAGCAATTTTTACTTAGCTGTTTTGTACTGACAAGTCAGAGGTTTCCACTGTGGAATATTGCCCACAGTTTGCCCCTTTGGCAATCGAAGCAACCTCATGAGGCAAATAAGTTGTTCCTATAAAGGGTAATTCCAGCAACTTCCAGCAACGGTTTATTCTGATTGTTTGGAGACCTCTTTATGCATCTCACTCTGTGCAATCTTCATTTAAAAACTAACTAAATTACAAAAAAAAATACATACATTTAAAAAAAAAAAAAAGTATATAATTTGTATATCTATCTGAGGGAGAGAGAGAGCATGACGTGCAGCATTGGGCTGGAACTCCAAAGTCTTGATAGAGGATCTATTTGAGGAACAGGCCAAACATTAACTGTAATGAAATTTAACACAAACAGCAACGTCTTGGAAGGCTTACTCACCTAGTTGAGGAGTCGGTGGATGGCGACAATGTCCAGCACATAGCAGAAAGAGAAGAGAAAAAATGACATTAGCAAAGTATCAGTGACCTATCAGGGTTGCTGCTGTAACTAGCGATCCTTTGAAAAGCCTTGTTGTTCCATCCTGCCCTGTCCGTTGTCACACTTGTACCATCAGCACTCATCCATGTTGTGACAAGGCCTCTGGAGGTCTACGAGTGCTGTCTCTCTGCTGCAGTCCCAATTAGAAGGCTTCACCTGCCCAGCAGGGGATCGTATCAGAAGTCTTCCATCCGTCAGACCTGTGCACTTCCACATTCATATCATTCTTCAGACCACAGAGGCCAACAGCCACTGCCTAAAAAGCCTTATGTTTCTATGGCTGTCACGGCTTGGTTGAAATGTTTGCCGCACTTTGGCAGGCTGCTGCTCTCACTCCTTCAAGGAAGACACATACACAGTAAATACAGCATGTCAGATAACTCCTGAGTACTCTCTACTCAAGCAACCTAAGGAATAGTGAGTGGGGGGTGGAAATCTCCAGGCAACTCAAGAACAGGGAAGATTGGAAATACTCAGCAAAGGTTTGTGGGGCAAGGTTGTGGAAATATTTTTTAAGAACCCTAATATATCAAAACTACGCTGGCATCCTGGGCTTTTTTTTCCCCCCTTTCCTTTTTTTTTAATTCCATATTTTGAGTAAAAGGCTGCTTAACCCAGGAACAGTTCACCAACCTTCAAATTCCTAGAAGTTTACCTTGGCATTGCAGCCAGCCCAGCCTGGAAGTGGGATTTTGGGTGGGTCTCCGGTCACGACCTAGCGGCGGGAGCTTGCTCCCAAGAGCCTGGTGGACAGTCCTGGCCAGTGACACATTGATGTATGAGCTCCAGTTTTTGCCTCCCTCTCTCCCTCTTAGCACAGAGAAGCAGGTGTGCTGATCAGTGCCACTTGATCTGTCAGTCGGATGGATAAAAATAGCCTTGGAGATTGAGCTGGGAGCAGGACTCGCCGGAATCTTTGGTGGAAACTCAATTGACTTTGAAAGGCTCTTAGAATGTTCTTGACCACGTTAAATGAGGCAAAGTCTTCTCAAGGTCGAATGTCTTAAATATGGCTTTTCAGTTATGTGTCGAGGAGAATAGAGAAGGCTTGTCTTACCATTAAGTGCCTGTTATTGATATAACATCACCACTAAATTGCCACCTTATTTTCTGAGAATAAGTACTAAAACTAGCATTTGTTCAATTTGTTTGATGCCGTAAACATCTAAGTATATAAAGCCAAGCTACGATCCATCAATGCAAAAGTTCTTTGCTGTTTCCTGTTTTTTTTTCTTCCTTGCTGGCCATTTGCTGTCAGATTTACTTGGCATATCCTGGGCTACCCTCTCTGGCTCAGAAAAAAATGCATAACTTTGCAAGTTTTCTCTGAAGTTCCTGATCAAGAGAGATTGAGGGCAGAGACTATACGATGGGAGTGAAGCTGCAGCATCAGCAGCTTTCATTGTAGGGAGGCAGAAGAGGCTCTGCTAGTTGTTTGAACAGCAGGCAGCTATTACACCACATGGGTGCTCAGAGTAATTAAATGTTCTCTGTTCCCCTTCATGTTCCTTTCTCTCTTCTCTACCGTGCCTTAAATCTGCACAGATAGGTTCAAAGAAGTGTTAATGTCAATGTTGTTTGTTGAAAGCTTTTTTCTGCCAAATGTAGCAGAAGAGTTTTATTCACTTGTCTCACAGCACAGTTACAGTGGGGCTGATGAAAATGCACCAAAGTGAACATGCATGTTGGTAAGGCTGTATGATTAAGTCATCCATTAAGTCCTCCAGTGAATTGGTTATGTTGTCGTTGCGTTCCCTTTGACTGGGTTCACTTTTAATGAGCAATTCTCTATTTCATTTCCACTTGACACACTCCTATCTAACTTTGTCAAAGGTACAAAATGAGGCACTAATTAGCTAGCCACTTGTGGTGGTCCCAACGGCAACTGCCATTTCAAATACTGAAGCTATTATTATGATCACTCTCACCATTAACATAAAAGCAAAGCAATGGGCCATTTAACATGACATCCTAAGTAAACACATTGCAAGGCATATTCAAATCACAGGGAGGTACAGGCTCAGCAGGTGGATAAATCACATGTTAGGCTAATAATGCAGTAATCTAGATATTTGCCTGTATTATGCATATATTAAGACGATAAATTAAGGCATTAAGTGTCTTCAATTTAAAGTGTTGACTGACTTAGTCCACAGAATATTTCATTCATAACTAGAAAGGCCATGCCGATCCGTATTATCTTAAAGAAACAACAAATACATATTCCATCTAAGAGGGAGATTAATAGTATTAACAATAGACACTAAAACAGTTTGGAGACAATCGTCTGTTTCCTGTTTGAGAAGAATATGGAATCGAAAAAGGCCATCATGGGTGTCAAGAGCAAAACGTCCGCGTGTGCCAGCATTAAAAATCATCCCGTTACCTCAGGTAAGAGGTCCTAGTATTGATCAAGAAGGATTAATTATGTTCATATGTAAAACAGAGACATGAATTGTCTGATGAAAGTACCTTCCACCCTGCATGTGATTGGGCATTTCCATTTGGTATGATGTCTTCATCACTGTAATGTGCTTGTATGAGGAAAGAAATAAGGAGAGATGGAAAATGTCTTTGTATCCAATAGATTGTTTCATCACTCTGTTTTGTTCATGGCCAGGGAATATTCAGGAAGCATATACTGGGAAAACGCTGGCTTGGAAACATTTTCACAGACATAAGAATTAAGTGTGAGTAAATAATTCCACAATGGAACAGCTTGGAATACAACAAAGCAAGCCAAAAGCTATACTACACGGAGGGCATGAGAGCCCTCCCTCTGTTCAACAGTACATGGCGCGTGGGAATGAAGATGGCACCAAAATGGAGAGCACTTAATCTCTGAAGTGTTCTGAATGAAGTCAGGGCTTTTGTCATTGGCTTCTTGGCAATAAGTTATGTAAATCATGTCCAACAGCTATGTCCAATGGCTTTGCAATCGTGACTGGTGCTGTTTTAAGGATGGTTGGGGAAAAAAGGGGTTATGGGGAATATTTTACACGCATCATCTAAATTATTGTCAGGGGAGTCAGTGTGGAGGACAGAAAAATCTGAAGGACGCCTACTGTAATCTCTGCAGAAAATAAATAAACCAAGCATGGCCGTTTAATTGCTGCCTCTGACTTGGCCTCTCTAGGTCTTTGGGGAGCTGAGCTGCTGCAGAGCTAGATGGATGAAGAAGAAAAGGCAGGAGGCAAAGAGAGGGGGGATGTGGCGATGGTGATTCAAAGACTTCAAATTTAACCTAGCTGGTCCAGAGCCCTGTTTCCAGTTCATATTCATAGCCATGATTTTGCCTTTATATGTCACCAAGGGCATTTCTGCCAGCTCAGGATTCAGTGGATAGAGATCTAGGGAGCCCAACGCTTTGATAAAAGACTGATATTGCAGTGGGGACAAACCCTCTGTGGAGAGGGCGTTGAATGAAACGATAACAGATGAGATATTGATTCAGCGCTGATTACAGCCACACAGATGAATGTCAAAATATTGTCACGGTCTCATTCTTCATTATATTATCACTGCAGGGACAAAAGGACGGCCAGAAGCAGAATAATTCCACTGGGAGATATCCCAAGCAACGGTTTTCATGTCAAGGTTGGCTAAAGTGACTTTACTGTACATGATGATAGACTTACCAGATGCACCACAGTCAATTAAGTGGAACATCTTATCACATTGGTGCAACCCTGCAATGAAACGGCTGCAGTGTGGTTTGAACATGTCCGGGATTAGGGGTTCAGTTTCCTCTAGGAACCATTCAGTAAAAATGTAGATGCACTCAGCATGTACTGTAGAAATCTATAAAACCGTCAACTAAACACTAGATGTCACCATATCAATCTTCTATTCAAGTCCAGCAGTGCTACAAATATCTGCAGATATTATATATCCGTAGCTCTCATTTCAATATATAATATGTAATGTTTCTTTAGTTATGGTTATTTTACTATAAGGGCTGCTATTGTACTGCCGCGGTGCTACTTTCTGTTAACAAACCAAAGGTCTGGGATTGCAAACAATAAGTCCGGATCCCTCAGGAGATATATGCAACGCAGCTCACAGTCCATACTTAATACAGAAGCACAAAAACAGGCCATTTATTGAGAGACAATAGAAGCAGCTCTGACCAATTATCAGGAAGAGGCCTCAAAATATGAGACAATATAGGGTCTACAAAACAACCTGCATAAAAATAGACATGCGAAATATGAGCATTGTGAAAGCACACCAATAAAAATACATTTTAACAGAAGTTGTGAAATGATGGGTCTAGTCAGTTTGGTCAAAGTATACTGGTAATTATATCAAAAGTGACAAAAATTCTTAATTTCTATGAACACATAGTTCACCTTTGCCTATTTACACATCTGGCTAAATAGTAACAGTAATTTGAGACTTGTTTCGGATCAATGTACGTCAACAATTTATTTTCTTTTACCTCTGGTTTTGGAGGGAACTATCAGTCTCTTTAGCTGGTAGATGCTCCACTATGTTCACCAGCTAGTCAGAAAGCTAGTACCGTGTTATTATAAAATATGAATCATTGCTACGTTAATGTAAATATAAAGATATAAATAAAGATTGAAAAAGAATGGGTAGCATATGATCAGTGGTCAGTAAAAAGGCAAGGTCTATTGCAGGTCTGACAAACTTTCGTCTCTCGTATAAAAGTCATGTAGTCTACATGAGTGGCACACTACTTCCTGCAGTGGCACTGAACGTTGGCATTGAGTGGAGCCAACTTATGGACTTCTATGGATATGAATTTCTATAGATACAGAGCAAGATACAACATACAAAAGGCTACACATATACAGTATATTGTGTATTGTATTGTTAAATCAACATTCAATGTGTAAGCTCTACAGTACACAACGTGCAATATTATGTGTTCTTAAATGGCCATTTATCATATCAGATTACCTCAAAGCAAGACAAAATCTTACTAATACTAATACTTTCAAACGTTAGTAGCAATAATATGACTGTTCTTTTATATGTTTATATCATAATAAGTTGAACTGCCAATATCCAAAAGGCAACTAGCTAGAAATATTTCATTCATCACAGTCTTGCAACTGTAATAACATGATCATGGAGAAAACTAATTTTCTCCACTGTAAAATGAGGTGATTCCTAGCCTCATTAGTTATTCATAGACTCTAATGTCCGCCCATCTGGTCAGTGACCACCAGTGATCCTTGCATAACTGTCACTGCATGTAACACCCTGACCACCAAAAAAAAATCCATTCAGGCTGAAGTCCAGGAGCCTGCAGGGTTTCTCCTCCAGCAGCTCTGCATCCTTTAGCTGATCAGCAGCTATTCAAGGTAGTCAGACCTCCTGCCTCCAGCTTATGTACTGGAAATCAGAGGAATCACACACCCGAAATCACTTCAATCTGTATGATAATTTGAGACTCTCGTCTGGGATTTGGTGTGTCGGTCCAGTTCAGTGGTAGAAAGTGTCAGATTTGTCAGTGAATTAATCTACATGCAGTCAAAGTAATGTTTATATGGTGCAGCAACCCTCTGTGAAGAGCACTCTGTAGAATAAATGATACTTTTAATTCAATTCAATTTTATTTATATCGCGCCATATCATAGCAAAAGTTATCTCATGGCACTTTTAAAAGAATCAAATCTGGCACTCTATCTTAGAAGTCAGGGAGTTTTAGGAAGCCTTAAAGTTCTGTGGTATAATACATGGATCACATCTCAGGTGAGCAGTGATACCAATGCAAAGAATCCAAAATAGAGACACAAAGCCAACTGAGTGCTACAGCAGCTGGCAAGAAACTGCCCAAAGGATCCAAATTCTATAAATGCCTTGAAGCAAAAAGTCACAAAGAGAAGTGCAAAGAAGCGAGGGGTGTACATTCCAATGCATCTGCACAAATCTCTTGTAAGCCAAAGCACCTGAGAGCAGGAGGATTTTAGCAAACAAGAAAAGCCCATTTGGACTATCACAGTGAAGCTCTTTTCTCAGAAGAGCTTTCAAAGGCTGCTCGGGAGCAGCTTGCATGTTGGCTGGGAATTAAACTTTAATTATCTTGATTCTTCCTTCACATTCCTTGGTCTCACCAGCGATCAGCTGACCCCATCCATCGGGAGCCACAGGAAGGCAGGTTAACAGGGTGCATGATGGACTGCCAAGTAAATCAGGTGTGGTTCTGTGGGGTAGGAAATCCCCCCCCCAAAAAAAAAAATAAAAAATAAAAAAAATTTGCTGAAGAAAAAAAGAAATGTACAAAATATTTTAGGAACCTCAAATGGTAAATGGACTGTACTTATATAACACCTTTCTAGTCTTCTGACCACTCAAAGCTCTTTTACTCTACATATCTCATTCACCCATTCACACACATTCATACACTGATGGCATTAGCTGCCATGCAAGGTGCCAACTGCTCATCAGTTTTAGGAGCTAACCATTCATACACATGCACTGAATCTGGGGTTCAGTATCTTGCCCAAGGACACTTCGACATGCAGACAGAAGGAGCTGGGGATCAAACCGCCGATCATCTGATTAGTGGACGACCTGCTCTACCTCCTGAGCCACAGCCACAAAACATTAAAACCATAGACTGTTTAAATGCTGCCATCTTGGCAGTCCTATTTCTGCTGCCTCCTGGCTAATCCGAAAATGGCCAAATACATGGAGCGTGGGTGGAGCTCAGGCAGGCTGATTTAAGCCTGGTTACTCAAACAAAGCACCTGTGACAGCACCCAGCAATCAAAGCAGCCACACTCTTAATTATGTGTAACTTTAAGCCTTAATATAAGGTGAGTTATAGAGCTATAGAGACAGAACTGTTTGTTGTACCCGGCTGTAAACATGTTTATTTCTACTGTGAAATCTGTCTTGGCTTCACTTCACAGCCACGAAGGTTACCACTTGATTAAACTCTATTTGAAATGATTTCTAGGTTAGTCTGAGATTTAGGGCCAGCAGTGTACATTTATCCTAACAATCCAATTGCGTCTTATTTTCATAGTTTTGTGCTCACTGAAGTAACGAAGGCTAAGATTTGGGAATGCAAAGCCTTAAAGTAACATGGTTAGATTTGTCTGTAAACATACTAGCTGTTTAAATTAAATGCTTTATGGGCATAGATATCAGCTCTCTTGGGACACCCGTGTGTGTGTGTGTGTCTATATATATATATATATATATATATATATATATATATATATATATAGTCTTTTGTATTTTCAGCCTTACATCCCACACAGTGAGTGTTTGGATTTTATTCATGACTTTCATTATGTGCAGCTCTGGAAACCACTTTTACTCCATGTGCAGCACTTGCTGTTATGAATGGCTGTGTTGCACTTTCAGTCACTGTTGCCTTTAGCTTGAGTTCCCAAATACCCTCCTCTGTATTCCCCACACTTTATCATGTTTGGCCCGGCTGCACAAAGCATATCCAATGGTAATTAAGGTCAGACAATTAGATTCAGCCAGCCGCTGTCCTGGTGACTTAATAAGTATAGACAATTATCTGAAATTAATATGATAGATGCCATTGTCTTCTGCTGCTCTGCTCAGTCAGATCTTGGCAGGGCTTCAGGTTATTATTACCGAGCATGCATCCACTGTATTAGTTTGAATAATGACACTCTCCATGCGGCTGCTGCTGTTTCATCACAGAATGTGATTATTAGTTAGAGGTGCTATGTTCCCAGCTAAACACACTCAGCACTCACCAGAGGGGCCAAGGTTGATGCCTGGATGCAGCGACTGCTATGTGCTCCGTAAAGAATATTCATGAATACGCCTCAACCAGGTTCCAAACTACCTTTATGACTTAAATGGCACAGTTGAAATAAAATGATGTAAAGGAATTTGGGAACTGTACAGTTTTACATGAAGCATCTCTCTTTGAAGAGGATTTTTCAGAACACCGCTTCTTCGAGTGGCTTAAAATCTCAGAGGAAATTACCTTCACAAGTGCATTCACATTCGCATTTTGTAGAGCAATTTGCACTACAGGGTTCACTGTTTTCTAGCATCTTTAGCTTCTGACACCTGTTGTCACACTGTGGTTTTAGCATCTGGTACCCAATAACACTTGAAGAGCTATTCCTTGAGGACAGTAACAAAGGTACTGAGGGACATATTGCTGCAGCTGGCTCTGTCTTATAATGAGTACTGTCAAGGATTTGCAGCACTGAACCTTTCCGCCCTGATCTGTGGCAGGTCACCGCCGAGTTCATATCAATAATTCATCTCGCAGCTCAACTCCCTTCCCTGTTATGAAACAAATCTTGTTAGGAAGTCCTGCCAACACTGTCTCCATCTCACTAACTGACTTTATTTGTAACTCTCCCTGCTCAGACTGGAAAGGCGGTGGAGGAGGGGAGGGGGGGAATTAGCTGAGTTCATCTACATGAAGCATTTGTTTGGCAGCAGGGACAGGAAGGAAGCTTGAATCTGGTGTGTGATCAGAGGAATGGAGTCTCCCCACAATGGCTTACTTCTCCTCTCAGGGCTAGAATAGATGAGTTCATGGAAAGCAGATAGAGTGTGGCCCTTGCTCTTTATCCTCGCAGTATGGCTCCTATACACCGTTCCTCTGGTTTATTGTGAAACAACCTGGAGCTGTCAGAGCCTCAGTGGAGACCCAGTGAGAAGAGGGCAGGGAAGTGGAACGCCTTGCTGGATGGGTTGCTCTGATAAGATCCAGGGAGACTCCTCTCCCTCCCCCTCTGCATCCCCCTCAGCTGGCAGCAAGCAACAGTAACCTTTCCCGTCAATGACAGTTGCTAAAAGCAGCAGGGGGATTTGAAGGCATTATGTTTGACTTCTTCCAAATTAGCACCATTTTTTTTCTGTTGTTGTCTTCTCCTGGCTCTGCTTATCAAGGTGGCCGCAATCAGTCAATGCACCGTGAATAATTGCACGCCTGGGGATATTGAACACATGAAGAACAGTCTGTAAACACTTCATAATGCTCAGGTATTCATAAAACCTAACAACAAGGTAAGACACGAACAAATCAAATGCACCACTTGACACTCCTTACAGGAGACTTCAGATGTACCAGGCCTTGATCACACTGCAGTTTAAACTAGATCCATCCACCAGAGTACAGGTCTAACAGTTCCTCTTATATTAGTGTGCTAATGAGGTCCCAGTGTGATACTTTTTAATGAAACCATCCAGGAGACCAATTGTCCATAACTAATTATCATATGCTAATTGGCACACCAAAGTGCAGAAAGAGGGCTGATTTTGTTTGTCTGCACTTCTCATTTCTTATTCCTCTCTGCATATTGCATTGTATCAAAATTCCTTATAGCTAAAAGATGGTGCAACTCAAATGTTTTTTTTCTTAACATGATTACCACTGCAGTGACTCTAAACACCACAGATCTTGCTGCATGTTGGTGTGTAATTTGGAAATGTACAAAATGTTAACATGCAGCTAATAATAACCTTGGGAGTGTACCTCAGGAAAAACAATAGCTTTGACTGTTCTCTAGTCAAACTGAAGTGTGATTATTATTTCGATCACAGCGTTTCGCTCTGTGTGCGCTGGTCTTGATAAGCCAGGTGTAACCAATTCTTCTTGCAATATTGCACATTATCCTCATTTGCCACCCCCGGCGCTCCGAAGTATGAAATAAGGTGAAGAAGAAATCTATGATAGATCCCACTGATCTGAAAAAGAATGAACCCTGATGAATAGCACCATATCGAATTACGCTCAAGTAAAAGAAAACATTGGGTGGCACCTGGCAATGGACCATATTGGTTCAGTTCTGGTTCAGCGTGCCAGAAAATGGGACAGGGACCACAAACAAATACAAATAACTGCTTTAGAGATTGTGGCTGACCAGCTCTGCAAACTGAAAATAGCAACAGGTTCTGGTTCAGAGCGCAACAAAAAGGCGATGGTCCTGCTGGGGACGTGCGAGGAAAGCTGCTATAGTGAGAAACACATCAACGTTGCTCTCATCATGTCACCGGGATAAAAAATAATCAAAGTGGAATTCATGTTGTGTCACAGGGTGTTTGACAGCCTAACCAGACAACACAAACCAACTGGAAGTCCAAACGACACAAGATTATTTTTATTATTATTAATTTTGAGCTTTTGAAGCTTTGAGTGACAGAAGGGTACAGAGAGGAGATGACATGCAGCACAGAACTACAGATCGCAATCGAACCCAAGCGCTGTTCGAGGACTGGCATGACTGACGGGCACACACAGTCTATCAGGGCACCTGTTATTTGTTAACATCCATACTACATCCAGTGTGTGTGAGCATATACACATGTCCAGATTCTATTTTGCTAATTTCCGTGGTCATTAGGTTTGTGAAGATTAGCTATGGATGATGAAGCTGGGAGGTAGGACAGAGGTATGGCGCTGGAACCCTATTAGCTCATTTGTGTAGGGTCATTAGACAGCGTGAGACGAGAGCCACAGCAGTTGTTCGCTGCACAGCAATACACATCGCGGGAGGCCCAGGGACATTCAGTGATTGCTGTATTTCAATATTGACTAGAATATTTGCATTTCCTAAAGGAAATTCTTGTGATTGATGCATCTGCTGCTGCTGCTAGCTGGTCCAATTTCTCAAAGTCCCATTAAGAAGTGTTGGTGAGTCAAATCTGAAGATATTAGAAGATAATACCCAATATATGTGGTAACTGAATCATGCATTTAATTCAAATTGGCAAAAAATCTTTATAGGGGAAATATATGTGGTCTGTATCAGTAATATCAGCTTCATCCAAGGAACCCAGTGTACAAAAACATGACTTCTACTGTTCCAAAGGTTCATGAGTGTCTGTTTAAACTTAGAGTCAAAATGTTGGTTATAAATTCTGAAAATAACCACACATTATTCTCCATAGATGGCCATTCCAAAAAAATATTACAGCAAAATATTTATCATGATAACTGCAACAGATAACAAAAAGAGCACCCTAGAGACTCATGTGAAAACTGCAAGCTGCAAAAAAGATTTTTATGAGCAAACATGTGTGAGGAGAAGCAATCCTTGCAGCAATCACACAATGAGTAGAAAAAAATACAGATTAAAAGAACGATGTGTGATTACTCGCAGCAATCACCCAATGATTATGGTGCACAGTAATTCTTGTGAAAAGCCATTAGAACAGTCAGACAATGTGTGCTAAATTCTTGGTAGTCTCCAGTGACCGTTTCCCTGCAGTTACTCCGGACCATGATTTTCAAAAGGTTTCTTCTTAGATTGTTGAACAATGTGAAGTCATCGGATAATGTCAGAGGTTGAACTAATGGCCGTGCCTGTATGGAGAAGCAAGAAAGATTCTCAGCATACGTTTTATGGAGTGTAATAGCTCATTAAATCAGAGTCAACATGCAGTACATCACTGCTCAATTACATTAACAGAGACGTATGTGAATTACCCTAAACTGCGGCAAAATGCATTAAGCTAAAAATAGAATGGGAAACTTGCAAAAGTGTCTTGGATATTTGGGAAAAGTAATGACCCGTGCTGCCTCCAATGAGCATGCTCATTTAAACCCTGAGAAATATTGTCTGTGTACTTGTTCCCCACAGCAATACAGGCTTGTATGAGCTTGATGGATGGCAGCTTTTCATTGGCAATCTATCATGGCAGGTCAATACAGAGGAAGAAAATGTTTATGTTAAGATTTCTATGTGGAATAGAGTCATTCAATGAGGTGACAGTGTTTTGTCTATTGAGGAACACAGTGGTGGATGTCTCCTGAACCTCAGGAAACCTGCTTCCAATGGTTCCCATTTTTTTTCTCCCGGTAGTACTGTACTCACGCCTCCACCTAGACCCACTGATGTGGAGCTGTGGGTTCAGAGAACATATTGACTGGCCAATCTGAGAAAAAGGCAGAATTTCAAACAGGTTCCTGAAAACCGGAGGCTAAAATCATCCATCACCCTCAGCTGCTTCAAATGCAGACATCAAAAAAGCTACCTTATGGATTGATCTTGGTGATCATATAATGGATTTCGCCAGTGCTGGACTGACGGCTGTAATGGGTTTCTATGCCGGTTGGCTATCGGAAGTCTGTCAGTTGCACTGGCTCTCCATGGAGCGCTCCATACATTTGCCTGAGGCTCCTTATACTGGCTCTTGGGGGACCATATACTAAATTGACTTCAGAAGCTCTCAAAGAAACAAGAGAAAGAGACATCAGCAACTCCTGTAGGCAGAAAAATACTACACCTCGACATGTTTTTGTAATTTATATCTACCTTGCACAGATGCTGTTATGTAGATGTTCTGTTTTGCTCAATAAGCCAATACTCTTTGTTCTCTGAACTCTCCACAGAAAATGACCACATTTAATAATTTACTCCCAATCTGAATGTTCACTGAGTCAACCACAAATAACTGCAGGCAGTTCTGCATTATAATGAATTAGTTACATGTGAATCAAATTAAGCAAATGGAGCACATGACAGAATTATGTGAACAGCGTTCTTGAGATGGAACAATTTCCTTTGCAACTCTGAAGACTGATTTTCCAGTTAAGTGAGCGCCTGGTGCATTTGTCCTGTTCATTGACAGTAACCTGTCATTTGCGGCACTTAATCTTGCCGAGGACAGAGCACAGCTTTCAATTAACTCATCAAATAAGCCAAGTGACACATCCATCATGTGCTTGGCTCTGGTACACTGAAAAAAACAAAAAACCTGCAAACCACAATGCTGAGGCACACTGCATTTCTCTTAGAAAAGGTTAATAATAATATTAATTGATTTTTTCATATGTTTTTCCATATAATATGATCATGTTTTGTGTATTTTAATTTTCCTTTGCAGCTGTAGAACATGGAACATGAAGTTACTTGCTGTTTTTGAGTTTGAGTACTCATTATTTTGTCCTAAAATTGAAGAAAGCACAGCGATAATTACACTAGATATTTCCTCTCTATGAGTAATTGCATCAGTTGTGTTCATCATCATGCGTCAATCATGCACCTAGAGAAGACAGCGCCTTGGATTCCCAGTGCAGCTGATTACTGCATACAGAGACTCAGCAGAAAGCTCTGCTCAGTCTAGCTGGACTGTGAAGCTCACTGGCAGGATAGAACAAGAAGCATCGCCTCCTTTTGTAACAGCTTACATCCTTCCCCATCAACCAATCAGGTTGACCTTGACTTGGCAGAAGAGGGGTACATCTCTCACCTTGAAATGGATAACATCCCCTGAAATCTTAGTCTGGGTCCTCACTACCCAGATGAAATCTGCCTTATCAACAGCACAGGCATCAATAAAGTGCAATAAGGTCTCGGCCTGAAGAATAAATAAGAGATGAGCTAAATAAAGTGGAGGTGCTGGGATATTAATATTGTCAGGAGTCAGTGGTAAAGGCTGGCTTACTGACATAGAGCAGAGCCACAATTAGATCCACTCATGTGCTTTGCCTTGGCTCTGCATGGGCACAGAGCAATCAGTAGCACCTGCTGAGACGAAATGGGAAGCTAACAAAGTTTCACCTAATGCCTCAGACTTTATTCGAAAAACTGCTTGAGTCAACTATCTGCTGGAGGATGGATCCAAGTTGTCTCACATTAAAATAAGATGGCTACTGCTGCAAACCAGCCTCCTATACACTCACAGAAAATAAATTTCCACCTAGATTCCATTGAACTGAAACATTAACGCTGTGCCCAAACATCAACAGAGCATTCAACTGCTGACGTTGGTGTAACAGGATTCTTTTCATTTAGAAATAAAAGGTGCTGCCAAAAAGTAACCCCTCTTGGCAGGCTGCCTGGGATTTAAACTAATGTAACTACATGTAACACCACAGTCCCACATGACTGAACTCAAATCAGCTTAAAAGTTATGTTTCATGTCAACGCATCTCTGGATGAATGGCTAAATGGGACAGATTAGAACAACGCACCCTTTGGGCAGTTATTATCAGAATCAAATCATACAGGGTGGAGTGATTTGAAGAGGAGATTTTTAAAGTTGGAATCTTATGACTGGGGAAGGAACGCTGCAGTGGAGGAGGCACAGAGGTAATGACATTGCGTACGATGAAAAGGGACAGGTGCATGCAGGTGTTCTAAAAATAAAGGCCAGTTAATTATTGTGGTTTAGCTGCAGATTTGACTCACAGTTGTCTCAATTTTGTCTGAGGGTGGGGGGTAACCAGCATTGATTAACCCCCAATGCTGGAACCTCATTCTGAGGACTTTAGTGAATTTCCTCCCTAAAACTGACAAGTCTGTGTCAGACACACTGTGAGACAGACTCGTCTTTCCCAAATAATGCTGGTTGTTGAGTTAAACTGATATATGTGTGTTTATCCTCCTACCAACGGTTCATGTACACACAAACAAACACTATACATTGTGTTAATTAGTGACCTTATGTATTTCTTAACTCTGAAGAATGCCATGCTACTTGTTTCGTTGTGTTGTTTTGTTTTCATGCAAAGCTTATGCCTCCATATTTAACTCATCTAACTCTTGGCATAGCAAGCACCTGCCCTTGCACCTGAGTTCACTGTGCGGCATTTAATTTGTGGTAATGTGTTTAACTTTGTTTAGGATATGGGAGTCTGCACTACTAATTCTGCGTGTTCACCTGATCATGAACAGATGCCCTGCCAAAATCTAGTCTATTTCAGCTGTATGTTACATAATCCTATTTAATCTGTTTGCAATCAAATGACCAAACCTGGTTGTGTCATATCCCAGCATATGAATACTGCACACAGGGTACGCAGAGTTATTAGTGTCCCGGCAGCTCATTTTTGCCATGGGCCTCCTCAAGCAGGTTAATCATGCACACTTGCATGTGATCAATTCTGGAAATACACATACACAACCTGAGTAGTATTGATGAATCAAGCCAACTGCATCATATTCATCATATGACCAGGTGCTGGTGTCAGCCTGACATATTGGCAAATACATCAGTCTAGGTGCAGTAGGCGGAGCAATATTTACAGTTAGAAAAACAGCATTTCATCTACATATGTATTTAGTGTCCGTATGAATATCACTGATAGCATTGTAATGGGCTCTGTGACAGCAGAGTCACTGTACATCCAAAATTCAACAGCCTCCTGTAGGGGAGCAGGCCGCCTGCTGTCTTCTGAAGTGAAAACGATGAGGTCTATAACACAAACTCTCTTTGGTCCGAAAAATGACTGAAGGATGAATCTTCAGTGGGCAGCACAAGCTGTTGAAGCGGTGCCATTAGAGTAATAATCTCCCAATGCAGGACCTTCTGGAGCTTTTGACATGTCCTCTTCCTCATTATCCCAGCACTGCTTTTCTCTGGTGGTGGTCCGCGGGGTCCGCATCCTTCTCGCTAAATTGGGAGACTTGGGATGTCTGCGAGCCAATTCAGCTTTGATGTTTCATTTAAAAAAGAGCCAAAGCGGAAATGACATCCCAGTGGATAATATTATGCTAATCTAGGAAATGTTAATTAGGCCCAAAGGGTTAATTTCTTCTACTTTATCAACTCTATACTTTAATCTGTTCTCAGTTTAAATGTGTATACTAGAGAATGCTTAGAAATAATCAGCGTTACAAATTTTCGAAAAAATTACTTTTCCTCCCTTTTAGCTAAAAGTTTCCTTAATCCTCCGTCTTTGAAATCTAATTGGTACAATCCCACAGACATGGAGCTGTCTCATCAAGACACAAAATAAGATAATCTTCTTTAACTTGTCATATCAAATCAACAACATATTGCAGAATATCTTCCTGTACATCGCACAGTGGATTCTTGTGGTACAAATCACTAGAAAATTAAGAAGATCAGGAAAAGACAAGGTCAAGTATTATAGCTACAAGAAATAAAGAATTAAATCCTCAAATCTGATATCTATTGAAAGCAAAACAGATTCAGCCACCAACAACTTAATTACATTTCATTCATTGGATTCTCCGCTGAGACTCAACAAACAATACCTAAATGGATGATAATTACTTTAATACCAAGGGTGCTATTCTTATCTTGCAAATTTTCTCTGTACACAGAGAAAGACAGAGAGAAACTCTCCTCAGTACAATGTCAGCACCAAACAAGCATCTAGCTGCAAAGTCTACGGGGGCCATGTTGCACGTGAAACTCTAATATACAGCATTGTGTGTACTTAAGGGCAATTTTTGCCTCACAGCTCGTTTGAAGTGAGTGCCCTCAGACAAAACGGATCATCCCCTACAGGCTTGTTCATGCACCTTTACCACAAAAGCAGTGTCTCCCTTTCTGCCATTTCATTAGCGTTAATTCCCCCTCTGGGATATGGAAGGAACGTCAAAGCACAGGGAACCTTTTTGAGATGTGGAAAAGAATGAACAGCTCTCACTACTCACCCTGAGTGATGAACAATGTCCCGACATGGCAGGTAACGGTTATGTATCGCCCTTCTTCTTGTGTGTGACACATTGAAATGATAGGTGTTACGATGGGGGGGGTGATGGATTCTGCACTGCGGCAGGAGCTTACGTGCAAAGTTTGAATTGTAGAGTAGGAATTCATCTCAAGGTTGGTCTAAAAGTAAAAGGGATGTGGAGCTTGACTGTTTCAAGGTTATGTTCACATTAATTCATTTCCCAAGGTCTTGTTTTTAATCTGTGTTAAATGGCTACAAAGGCAGAAGAGAAGGGCTAAATAATTATTTGGAATAAATAGTCTTCAAGAGCTAAAATGACATTATGTGTTTCTGTATCTTTACTGCAAATCTAAGAACTGTATTCCTATTGTTAGTCATGGGATACATACTCCTGTATGCTCTAAAAAGAGAGATATACTTTTTAGAACTGAAAGAATGGTGTCGGTTTGCTCAGTTGGTAGAGCATCCGCCCCATGTACAAAGGCTCAGTCCTTGCTGCAGCGGCCCAGGGTTCAAATCCGACCTGCAGCCCTTTGCTGCATGTCATTCCCCATCTCTCCCCACATTCCTGTCACTCTTCAGCTGTCTCTGTACAATAAAGCTTCCAAAAAGGCCCAAAAAAAAAAATCTTAAAAAAAAAAGAACTGAAAGAATATTACAAACCTCAAGTCAGATATTACAAAGAGCAGCACACATGCCCACACCAGCAGCCAATAACACTGATTTTGCTAATATCTTTTCATATTCGAAAGACTCAAGGGGATAGAAGAAGTAGAAGGGAATTCAATGGACAGATTTGTGCAGCAATAAAAGAGAAGGTCAACTACGTTATAATACCAAATTATTTCACTGCCAATGAAAACAAAATTCCCACTTTTATTGGATCAAACTGATTCACACCACCTATACAGCACACACAGAAAATGGTTATACATTACAGTCTATTAAAGGAGCTGATATGAAAAGAAGCAAAAGGAAGGTGAGGCCAGAGCAAACACAGAGTGGAAAGGTTTGAGCTGCCTCAGTCTTCCATACTGGTCATCACTACACCTACTGGAGCTATGAGTACATCCAGACGACCAAACACACCTCTCCCGCTTCTAAATCCAGACATGGAGTGTGCTTTCATCCATTAAAAATGATGACTGAGGGAACCAAACAGCCCCTTTTTTCACCACTGCTGCCCAACACTATAATATGGTTAAGCGGACATAATTTGCACCTGTCTCTTCCTGTCAATTTCTAAAGAGGGATGGAGTTGCACTCAGGCAGAGATGGTAGCATCACACGGCTTGGAGTTCGGACCCCCCTCTCCTCTCTCTTTGCGCTACTCAGGTGTAACTCACACTGTAATTCTCCAGGGGAAATGTAGAAGTTGAAGAATTTATTCACATCCAATTGCAGCAGAGGGGAAAACCAGCTCTACAAACGCAGTTTCTTTAATGTCACTTCACTTGGCAGTTTTGCTTGACTTGGCCCTTTTTTTTGCAGACATGTCTGGAGATCCAAGAAAAAAACATCTATTTAGGCATCATCAGTGAAGAAGACCTGCAGGCACAGGACATTTAACCCAACTGTATACAAAGAAGCTGCATCATTACTGCCAACGCCAGCCTTCAGGATTGGACCCAAGTCTTTGTGCTTTTTAGGTATACAGATCCCTATCCTCCTAATTGATTTTCCCTGAATCTTTAGATGCAGAGCCAGGAACAGTGTACCATGGAAAGGCATCTGATAGAGATGATTAGGAGTAACTGTTCCTGGATTAATGATAAAAGCTAAGGAACCATTTAGGCAAAATGCCTAAGCCAATTCACACAGTACAATCTATTAACTAAGTAGTATAACATAATGGAGTATTTTCTCATGTTAGCTTGACAATTAAACTCCTTCCATTGTCTTAAGAACTGGAATCCCAGAACAGCTATATCATAACAAGTTGTCTGCCCACAGTATAACATCCCCTGTTAATTATGTTTATCAATTTCCACAGTGAAACAATATATTACTTTCTATGCCAACACTTTGTAATTATCAACTTAATTAATGCTAGAATCATACAATGCTACAACGTTTGTTCACACAACACTTACACTGAAGATTGGAGTTTTATCTATCCAAATATTTCCTGCTCTGGAGGCACGATTAATATCTTTGTTTTAGTTAAACCTCAACGGGCACAGCAGAAGCAGTTTTTAAGAGCAAGTTAGCAAGCTGGTATAGCTCAATGGCACCATTTATTTTATAGGCACAACAAAGCTACGTGTAAATATGAATATGACTAGGACCATGAACCAAGAACATGAAAGGTCTTCAAGGTCCATACAGGAACCAAGACTGCCTAAAAGTACATAAAGAGTATTTTATTAATGTGAACTGTAAACTGAGGAAATATAGAGTGTCAAAGTCCTGACGTCTGACGTCCTAGCTAGGTGCTGTTTCACTAGCTTCAGTCACTCAAAGCAGTCTCTGAAGGTTTCTGAAAGTGTTCCTGGAGTATCTCTGAGTATCTACTACATAAAATCCTCTTGGACATTTAACTCTTTGTGGTTTCAATAACACAACAATTTCCTTTATTATTAAAAAAATGAACTTCAGCTCCCATTGAGTTTTAATAACAAGGCAATGATGTTCATTAAAGGGCACTAAATATATCTATATATCTATATATCTATATATATATATATTAGATTATTTTATTTATTAGTGAACAACACAATAGTGTTATGTTATATGTGGGTTTGTGGTATATGGATTTTTGTTATTTCAATTATTATACTAATATATATATATATATATATATATATATAATTTTGAATTAGGCTTTTCAAACAAGTGACCACCTCGATGACTGTGAAGTGACGCCAACAAAGAAGTACATCCACTTTGGGCTGGCTTCAGAACAAGGCTGGCTACAGAATGAGCCATAAGTCCCCATGTTAAAATGTCCAACTTCACAGCAGAAATAAACATGTTTACAGCCTAGTATAAAAAATGTTTCAAATGATATTAAGGCTTAAAGTTATGCATATTTAAGAAGGTGGCCACTTTGATTGACAGGTGGCCATCACAGATGGCTTCATTCAGCCTCACCTCCAGAGCTACCACACTGAGCTTCAAAACAGCTCTTCAGAAACCTGTGGGTGACATCATGGACACTACGTCCATGTTTTATACTGCCTATGATTGTCAGAGGTCTCCTAGCATTTCTTTCCATACTGGACAATTCTGCATTAAACAGGTTTTACCCAACGTCAACATTTGGTGCCAATCATCCAATGATGTTCATGTTGCACAGCAACAGTTAGGAGAATGCATAAATGTCCTATCTCAGACCAGCAGTTAGTTGGCTCTTCATTAATATTTAACCATGGTCACAATCCATCTATAACCTTGAAGTGTAATGGCCAGACCAATTTTGAGGTATATTAATAGCTGTGTTTTCTAATTTCCCGAATTTTCTATTGGGCTTTACTGGGCTGAACCATAAAAACATTCAGTTTTAAACTCATTTTGATGCCCACTGAGGCTTAACCTGACCATTGTACATCAAAACAATTCTGCTCTGCTTCAGTCTGCCAAAACCATTCAGATATTTCTCAAATGGTGAAAGGCTGTCACTAACACTGACTGATGTAACACCAGAGGTTTCATTCATTCAATTGGGGCTCAGATGCTAAAAATGTATGTACTAGTATTCTAATGGGGTAAAAGTCTGTACCTCATGGCATATGTAAGCTAATGACAATAATGGCGATCTAAATTTGCACTGCTGGAAAAAAATCCGGCTCATTTTTCTTCACTGTCATAGCGTAGTCTGCAGAGAGCACTGGGAGCTTTGAGCCACCACAGCCCACTTTACTCACCACAGATACCATTAGAAAAATGTTGCTTTCATCATTCAAATCCCACTCCATGGTCTACACGATGACAGGCATTACACCACAGTAACACAACCAGGGGGATTAAAGTCAACTGGACGCCGACAAATGCACTGCTTCTTTCGTCTTCAACAAATCATATCAAAGTGGTACTTAACAACAGTGGGTTAGACCAAACTTCTAGAATAGCTGTTCTAAAACATTTTGTCGAGTTCTCCTTGGCTTGTGGACAACAAATGACAGGGATATAGAGACCACAGTGATACATCTTTGTCATTTATCACAGCACCTAGGGAAAATTTCAAATAATTTAAATCTAAGGTCAAAAGGTTGTGCTACAACTCCTCATCACTGCCTCTATCTGTCTCTCTGGTAAAAGAAACGGGAACATAATAAAGTGGCCAATGCACAAGAGGAATATTAGACTAATGAAAAGCCCTTTCCTGCCTTGGCTGCCAGCCCATCTTGTGTACCGCCTTGCGTCTACCATTTCACAGCATGGAGTTGTGAAATGGAATTCCGTTGGCAAAACAATAAAGCAGCCCCCTATGATTGTGGATCATGCACTTTAGCACACACACACACACACACACACGCAAAACAGTGGCAAACAATGATAACTCAAAGGTAAGTGCAAAGTGTAATACTGTGTGTGCATATAGAACCACTCAATTGTAAGTAGCTCATTTCTAAGTGGCACAGTGCAGTGCTCTGTCTGCCTGACAAAGGACGGGAATATTTATGTTCTGGCATGGTGTTCCAGCAGCATTTTGGTTTTTACCATGACATAAAGGCCACAGGGAAGGGTGGCAGGTCCAGGAACATCATGACATTGTGGATGATGGGAAAGGTGCTAAGTAAGGAAACCCTTGCTGGTCATGAACCAAAGTGCTGAGTGCTGAGGTGGAGCCAAAGCAGAGTAACACACACAGTTGGCTTAAGGTTAAGGTAGGCTTACACTGACTACAATTCTTTACTCCATGAATGGCATCATTACATCCCAAGCAACAGGACACATAGGATTCTTAACAGAAACTGTAACGGACAGAACATTTACAAAAACAGTTTATAAAGGACAATTGACATTAGCCAGACAATGGTTAGATAGGTTGTTCCACATTACAGGAACTTACTGGACAATACTTGGCCTTGTGTGGCTCGGTAGAACAGACAAGAGTTGCCTCAGTGTATCATCTAGCTCTGAAATATTATTGACGCCCCTTTTAGAGAGCTAAAGACCCTCAGGAATTAAATCAAGAGCTGGATCAGTGTATTAACCCGTTTGTGTTTCCATCTTATCTGAAAAACAGGCTACTAGGACAAAAAGAATGACAGCTTTGTTTAAGGCACATATGGGTGAAGCCATGTGAAGCCATGCAAATTTAAAATGAACATTACACTGGGCACTAAATAATGCCATGCCTTTGAAAATCGCTTACTTAAAAGGCATAAAAAACAATCTGTTGCAAAAACTATTACTGGCATGCCCTCTACAACTACAGCAGCTGTGAGATAAGTGAATGCACCCTACAATCTGACCATCTATGAAAAGTCATGTCACACTGATGTACAATGCAGCTGTCCAATCTTCAAGCTGAGATGTGCAACTTCAGAAGCAAAAACCACCAGGCTTGCAGTCCTTAAGTTAATAATAGTTTCTTGTCAGGGGAAAGCATTGGCATGGTAATGCATCATGTCTTACACAATGTATGCCATTCCTGATCTCAGTGGTGCAGCCTTGGCACTTCTGCTGTTTTATTAGGAATTATCTGCAGTCGATTAATAAATGTCGCACCAGCTGAGTCCCACGGGACGAGGGGCAGAGAAGCACACCCTAATAATGGAGGGGTATCCATCATGTCTGCCAGTCAGGACACTGCAACTGCCACCCAGGCTCATGATGTGCAACAGCAAGTTGCATTACGTTACATTATGAATCATCATTGTTTGCACCTAAAATCAGTTAATGACTTTCAGTAAAATTAACGCAAGCAGTACTTTTTATGATTTTACCTCAAATTAACAGTAATATCGCAGAAATGATAGAAAGCAAATATTTTAAGAGGTCTGACTGTTCATTTAGGCTTCCTAGTTTTCACACATGTGCATCCATTTAAGCATCCAGTTTCAGGACGTGAATAGGAAGAGCTAACAGATGACAGCTATCCATCCTACTGGCACACCTGATAACAGGAAAAGGAGGTGACTCCCAGTAAAAGTTTAAACATCCATTTTTTTACAGGGGTACATGATGATATTTAAAACATAGAATTAAAATTTCTGAGCCTAAAAATGCTTTTTCACACAAATGAATTCAGTCCAAATCATCCAAGAAGTCTCAAAGGACGATGGTAAAGCGAGCTGTTTTTCTGACATGTCATGAATAAAAAAGGCCTGTGGGCTCTTAACGGCCTGTGGCCTACTGCAAAAACAGAAAGCTCAGCGCTCGTTTTCCCCCAGTGCTCCAGTAATAGGCCAGTGGAAATAAATGTAATCACTGCACTTTGTTCTCCCCAGTGATATCATTTCTTCTTATTACTTTTCACCCCCTTCGCCTCTCAGGCCACCATCAGAATCTCATTTGATCGTATTTACATTCGCTCTGGCTTCAAACCCCGGTGATGCTAAAAAGCAATTACTACTTCAAGTTGCCGTCTGCCAAAGAGAGCCACACAAGATGTCCTTGCCAAACTGCAGAGGATTCCTACCCGGTCTGTGGCTGACA
Source organism: Sciaenops ocellatus (assembly GCA_033000465.1). NCBI lineage: Eukaryota > Metazoa > Chordata > Actinopteri > Sciaenidae > Sciaenops > Sciaenops ocellatus. The sequence goes on along the minus strand of CP136880.1, from coordinate 27,342,698 downwards.
TTTAAGGCCTTGTCTTCTTCTGTAAGCATGGTTCACTACATTTAGAAGCAAGGAAGTGATTATGACAAACATGGCCTTTAGAAGAGGCCTTTGACCAGGGACAATCCCAACAAAGTAACATTTATCAGAGTTCAATACCACAGCAGCTCAAAACCAAACAAGAGGAAGATAAGCCATTAAAAAAAAAAAAATGATCATCGTCTGAAATCTCACTGAGTGTCTAGACAGGAACCTTCATCAACAGCATTAAATATCACTCAAAGTCAAAACTGAAAATTTTGATTAAAGTACAGACCTGCACCACCTTAGATACAAACTAAAAGGTGCTCCACCAATTTTACACATTCATTTCAGTTAGCTAATTCTGGAGATTACTAGTCAGCCTGAGAAAAACATTTTATAAAGTCTCAAAGACTTTGTGCCTGTTGTTTTCTACAGTACTATCATTTCATCATTGCATTAAGTTACATTTCAATTAGCATGACCCTGCAGAAAATCATAAAAACTAGTGATGATGCAAATGGAGCTGCAATGAAGGTACCGCCATAAAATTGAAAAACCTTAATTTTATTTCCCTTATTGCGATGTCCATACCATTAAATGTAAACTCTTAAGCAACCCCGTTTCCATTGATTGTGTTGCATTGCAAATGGAGATTCAATTACGCTGTTCTTCCAAGTGAGCGCAGAGCAAACGATATAGAACTATCAATAGTAGGCCGCTCGGGGGACAGATGCAGCGGAGGATAAGCGAGATAGACCTCCAGACCTCCTTTGCTGTGCACTCTTTGTTAAATTACCCAAGGTTAGTGCAGCGTACTAAAGGCGGCTAAAGCAATTAGTTTTTCACCAGTTGGTCAATTGTCAGAGTCTGCAGGCAGAAAAACCATTGTGTATACCGTGCTGTTTTAGACCAGATGGCAGCAAACAAGAATCATATCTGAGTATGAGCTGTCATGTTCAAGACAGTTTATGGAGTTACCATTAATGGATTGTGTGAACTCATATTTCTCATCCATCCCTCGAGATTTGGTAGGCAATACACACACACAGAAACACACACATAAACACACATACCTAAGGCTTCTTGAAGAGAAGCTATATGCACTTACAGTATAAGTTTGAATAGAGAGCAGAGTCTTTATCATCACTAGAGGAGCAATAAAAAACAAGACTCTTCCAATCAATGCTGCTTTTACAGTCAGTGCAGTAATACTTGATGTTTCTAAAGCTGAAGCGGCTCATAGGGATTATAAGAAATGACACGGATTTAAGATTTAATACTTTATATTTTATGTAATCCATTATGCCTCTTAATTCTTGTTGGGATATTAGTTTTATTTTTTGCTTGGGCCTTTTTCACTTTCCTTGAATGAGAGACATGCAATTCTTTATTCCTGTCCTCCCCTCTGGCGGATAGAGGCAGAACTAAATGTGGAATATTCTGGATGCCACTGAAGTGCAACAAAATGTCTGGAAATGGTTTGAAATCTTTTTGTCTGCAATTACCATTCTGCTTTCCATACAGCCCTGAGGGCTACTCATTACTCAAGGACTTAAGGTAGTGATGGACTACTTCAATTTATTCCACACAGTCTGCATATATAGCATGCATCTATCCAGTTACAGTACCTCACCATGGATGTGCTGACACTTTTCTAGAGAAAATCAGTAGTGACATGACATGGTTATATTTCCTGATATTTCTCCACCACCTATTCAGATTCTATTTAACTCCTGAATATCCACCTGGTGTACTCCTGACTGAATACAAATCTCACTTTTTGTCAAATAGCTCTATTTGTTTGATGGATTTGTCATCTACAATGACTTTGAATTAATTAGGTTTTATTCAAAATTCATATTACTGTAAAACATTATTGATGTAGTTAATAGGTAAGTGCCACTGTCTGTATATCATGCTGAAATGTTCCTCTCCCAAACTCCTCACTTCATCTTAATACTAAGACTAAAGGCAGAATATATCCTTGACCTGCTAGCGGGTGACGTTAAAAGCTTTTTAGTGTTGGGAGGTGATTTCTGTTACTTTGCAGGAGATCTGGCTTGCAGAGTGGATATGAATTTCACATGCCCTGAGCACAGACCGGCTGACGAAGAGACGACTCAACTCAGTGTGTGCCTCTGCTACGAACATGACATTAAAATTCAGCATTCTCAGAGGTCCAGGGAAGGTCTTGTTACTTATAGTAGGCATGCAACTGCAATTACTCTTACATCAGTGGTTGGATATTTACTACAGGTATCTAGATACAAATCTGAATCAGATATTTACTTTTTGAGAATTCTCTAAGCTTATAAAAGCCATCATGTTCTCACTCCCAACTCAATCACTGCTGTTTGCTCAGTGGGCCTAAACTACGCTGTAGTTAACTCTCTTGCGTCATGTCTGGAGGCACCTGTGTAGCTTTACATGGCGTCACACTCGGCAGAGCATGAAGGCACATAACGCATACACATATGGAGTCATCAGTTGGAGACCACTGTTTGTGTCCCTTGGTAGGATAACCATGCAGCAACAGGCATGAAGCATTGGTTAGGTGCATCCCAACGAGATGTTTATTTCACCCACACTGATGACATGTCTGCAATACGGACATTTTCCAAATAAACTACTATGGGCCACAGGCAAAAAGTGGTCCTGACAGCAGCTGCTCTCACCGGAAACTGGCAGCCTTATATAGCCTGTAACTGGCAATGACCTGGACCCTTCCAAAATACAGGGGAACCTGCCCCTCACATCACATCAAAAACACACACGACACAACAAAATGACTTAAAACACATCTATACTACTCTGCTATCAGTTACTCTGGATAATCTTACTGTGTGTTACACATTACAAAGGAATCATGCAAACCCTAATGAGCAGATTAAATCACACCCCTTACACTAATCAGCACATAGGGTTCTCCTGGAACCTTTAAATGAGTGCTCAGGTATCATGGGGACTCTTTTAGCCTGAACACCCTAAAGAAGAGACAAAAGAGAGGTGAGTGACCCGCTGACACAAACATTTCTCTTAGAATATTGTACATTTATGCCACTTTTATTTAACACTATCCTTTAGATTAAACACATGGAGCACATTGTGAGAGGCAAACTGAATGCATGTTTCTCTTACTGGCCAGCCTCCAAACACTCCCAGCTGAGAAGCAGCTCAAGACCCACAAAACACATTGCAGACAACAATGTCGATGAGCCATTCATTCCTCTGGTTTGTGTCTCATTTCTCATTTCAGTGTAATCTACTCATTAAGCTAACAAATATTAGCACTACTAATAAAGAAGTCCCACATTACAGTTGCGTTAGGTATGTAGTGTAACTTTGTGTACTGCACAGGAGCACCTTCAGCAGCAGGCAGTTACCACCATGTTGCACCACAGGACACCAGCACTATCAAACTTTACAACTCGACTACCTGAGGCAGAGAGCTGGAGAGCAGAGGCAGGGGGAGCTGAGGAGGATCCAGCCTCCATTTCAGCTTTTTCCTAAAATGTTCGCTGAAATCATCCTCTGACTGTCACTGACTGACTGCATGATGATCATTACAACTCTCTGACTTATGGGATGCATGGGTCTAATTTGCAGTGAGGGACATGAGCATGATCTATCATGGACATGATGATCTTTTTGAATCAACCATATAAACTTACCTGTACTTCAGATTTGATATTGTGCGTGCGTAAATAGTTATGTGTCATTTATATATATATATATATTGATTTGCTCTGATGGCAGCTCTTATTGACAATATTTAACAACTAAAGCTTTTTCCATGCCTGTGAAACACATGCAGTACATTCCATTGTCATAGTATAGTATGTGTCAAAGGTATTGGCTAAAGGGGTTCTCGTTATAAAACAGTTGTACTTGTGGAAAGACAGGGAAGCGTGACTGCCATCATGACTGAACACTGGTCACTGCTAATCATCCAACTGAGAAAAGAATCTCTTCAGACAGCATTAATCTGGTCGGCTTTCCATGTCAAACTGTTGGAAAAGGTCTGCTGGATCATACAGACACCAGCGGCATATGACATCTTCCCAAGCAAGCAGCAGTTTAAGGACAGCGGTGCAGAGCACACCACATTGTTTCATAAATGCAATTAATTCAAATTAACACTAATGCAACTTAAAAGAAACCACGACAGCAACAAAAGAACCATTCTCCTGCAACCCTGTGTGGGCACAAACCACAGCAAATCAGCAAAGATGCAAACATGACCCACAAGGTTGAGATGAATACATGTTGGTTTACATGGGAGGGTTGAGTAATCCACAGTGGTGCTGACCCTGAAGAACTCTGAGATTGTATCAAAAGCCAAAATGGGTTTCAAAAGAGAACATTTCAAGCCTGAAAAGAAGGCAGTAGGAGGATGCCGTAGGCACAAGAGGAACTGAAGAGTTACACAGCCACTACCAGCCAAGACAAAGCACAGCAGAGTACAATGTAATATTCATATTCTAAATGCTTTACCAGGTCCCAAATCAAGCTGTCCGTACCTCTTTAGTCAACAGAACACCAGCGATATTGTCCACTGTCCCTCCATCAAACTCCATATTCATTAAAACAATAGGCTTTATACAGTATACACACAGACTGATACATTAGTCGCCAACAAATAAAGCAAAATTTAAAAAAACAGCCAGTGAGAGGTTGAAGGGTTTCATCAGCTTCCAGCTAAGAAACTCAGAGGAAATAGCAGCAGCTGTCTGCTATCATGAAAACATGGCTACCTCATTTTCCTGTCCAGAAGTCTATCTTGAAATATGCCCAAACCCATCACCGCACGCTGTAAACTAATGCCTGATGTCTCTGCCACGGTGACAGGCTTTAAATGTATTTTCATATTACCCTCCGTTTCACAGTGGCCACGACTGTCGAGAGGCTGGTTCTGATCATTTGTCAATCCAGGTTGATACTTGCAGTGAGTAATGCTGTATGAGAAATGTGGCTCATGTGGCTGGTGAGTGGACAGACTGTCAAAAACAGATAGACCATAAAACTGTGAGGCAGTCAAGAAGGTGCCTTTGAGAAAGAAAGCAAAGCTGGAAGCTTTCTGAAATAAAAAAAAAAAAAAAAATGCATGTGTAGCATTTTTAAACTGTCTTATTTATGTAATGTTTTTGTGTCGTGACCATTAAGCAATGAAACCACGGTGAGGCGACTGGTGGCTTGTTATCTCACACCAGAGATGTTTCTTCTCAAAATTAAGACTACTGTTCAATGTACAATGATGATAGAACCCTGAACTAAAAATGTGCAGGCTGGTGTGGTGGAGTGTTGCCAGCATCATTGGTGTAACATGGATCAGTGAGTAGGCAGCCATATTTAAATGTTAAAAATGTCATAAGAAAGTCTGTGCTTGGTGTGTGTGACTGATTGGATATGATGATTCAGCTTCTCTGAAAGCTTTAAGAGCTAGCCTAGCTCATTTATAATGTGTTTTTGGCTAGTATTAGATCTTTTCTAAAATGGGCTAAATGCTACCGACTGGGAGACCTTTGACGCACATTTCCTGTCTGTATCTTTAAAAAACACACACACACCTATGGTTTGTGATGCATTTCCTATTGAGACAGGATAAGCTAAGCTATGTAAAGATTTATCAGAAATGTGATGGTTTTATTAGTACAAGATTTTATTCACACCTACTTCAGCAAGTAACCTTAGTGTTTAAAAGCCAGGGGAGAATGACAGTTTTCAAAATGACGATCTCATTTCTTTTGATTAAATATACAATAAAAATGAATATATAATAAATATATACATTTTATTATATTATATGTAATATTTTTTTATAATAATAATGATGGATAGAAATGCTACATCATCTTTTACATTATACAGGTGTGGTACAGATTCCTAATACATGATCAACTCAGGCTCATGACCAAAAATCAAAATACATAATTTTTTTTTTAATGTTTGGGGTCATTTTACAATCAATCAAAACCTAAAATTCAAATTAATCAAATGACTACAACACATCAATCAGCACTATTAGCAACACTGTCATATACTATACTTTAGAACAGTACTAAAATACAGGTCCAGTACCGACAACTAATCACGCTGCTCATCACATCACCTTTCATCTGGTACATCTGGACAAGTTGCCAGCTCATCGCAGGGCACACAAATAACAATTCACACTCATATTCACATCTACGGACAATATAGAGTCACCAATTAACCTGTTAAGGTTCATGTGTTTGGATTGTGGGAGGAAGCCGGAGTACCCGGAGAGAACCCACACAGACACAGGGAGAACATGCAAACTCCACACAGAAAGCCACCAGCTGAGGTTCACACCAGAAACCTTCTTGCTGTGAGGCGACAGTGCTAACCACTGCACCACCGTGCTGCCCACCAACTAAGCAGAAATATCAAAATGATGTTAGGCTCAACTACCAATTTACCAGAAAACATTACTTCCATTAGCCATCCATCCAGCTCAGAGATCACCACACTGTCAGGGCGGGTCACTCTTCACCATCTTGTTAAAATCATGTGATCCTCTATTTATAATAAATAGGATTTTAAATTTCATATTGACTTACAATTTCTCCTCACAGTCCCAAATCACATAGCAACAACGACTTGATGACCTGTTGCTGGTGCTCTGATGGACCTCATTCTAAACTGACTTGTTTGGTCTAAAACTGTCTCCGACCCCTGACACAAGAAATGATGTAAAACTGCCACGGTGCAAACTGAAAACATTAAGCTGAAAGAAAAGTTTACTAATGAGCAAAGTTACTGTACAAGATGTTGATCCGGAGCCAGGCGCTCTGCACACTGAGGCTTTACTATGGGCTAAGCCATGTATGACAAAATACTGTTTTGTTAGCAATCTTTTAGCTACAATTAGACTGAGTTATTCAAGTCTTTATCTGCACATCAGATTGGAGTTCCCAAAGCTGATCCCAAGACGCTACGTTCACTCAAATACTACATGTGTTGTGTTTAAGCTGCAGTTGATAATCTCTGAGACAAAATATGTTTGAGGGTGAATGTTTGAATAAATTGCGATCTTAGAGGCAGCTCATTTATGTTCTCAACTGTCTGCGTTGGTAAGAAAAAACAGTTTCTGAAACGTTTACATGATTCAGTTTTCACTTTTGGATATCAACTGTATGGCGCCACGGACAGAAGAACTGAGGTTTGAGTCCAAGGTTCAAGGTCAAAATGTGACGCTGAATTAATTTTTTTGAAATACAGTCAGAGAAATATTCAAGTTTTGCATTTCAAAAGTAAATCATTTCCTAAAAGTTTGTAAAATGTGAAACCACATACACACTGCATCATGTTATGGTTCGAAACAAGCAGAGAAGAATATCCCCACCTAACATCATGAACTCGTCCTCAAGTGATCCTACTCACTATTACGTATGAGTAGTCTGTGTTAGTGGCTGTGCAGGGAGTCTGCTCCTCTAAGATGCTGTTCTGGTCATCTGATGTTAAAGGATGTGTGGGCCTGTAGTGCTGAAAGAAAGGATGCAAGTACAGCAAGGTGGAACACTGTGCACACAAGGTGAGCCAGAGCTGGGATGTTTTCTCTTCAACATGATGGTCTGTAGTCTGGTAACGATGTTCAGGGTACAAGCAGCATACAGTAGTGCTGCTCAGTAGGCCTCATTTAACAAGTGTTTATTTATTATGAGTATTATCATCATTATTAAATGTACCATTTATTTTACCAGGCTAGATTTTAAGAACGGAAGTGCCAGAAGACTCAAAAACATAAAATAAAAGTGACCAAATAGGCAGATCAGACAGACATTAAATAATTACAAGCATCGTTAAAAACATTTACAGAAACTTCATAAGTGCACCCTTTAAAGCAGTGATTGAGATGAATTAGTTTTTGTTTTTTTGCAATAAATTTGAATCGTTAGGAGCAGACTAGAAGACAAATTTCATCAAATGAATTAATATGTTTACAAATGTTTGATATTCTCACCGTTTAGTTCGATGTTTTTTTCAAATGTAATCATTCCTAAAATTAAAGAAATCTTCTGATTGTTAGACTCCTGCAATGATTCTATCGATCAATCATCGCTGGACTGCTTTCATGTTACAGAGATGCCATCTGTTTAAGGTCAAAGTTGTACTTTAATGACCACGGTGGTTAAAAAGAGTCTAATCAGCAGTAGCTATAGTTATAGTACTGTAGTCTCTGTCACTGTTCATGGTAAATAGCAGCAGTTCTGTACAGTGCTAGTGTTCAGTGGCTGATGGTTAAATTGCCTGTAATTTTCTTTTGTCACATAAGTCGTCATTTACAAGTTAAAAATATTTGAATGTAATCATATTATGTAACATTAATATCCAAAACATAACTGATGACTTGCCTATGTAAATAAGTATTTTGTTAATTATTCATTATTTCATCATAAATCTTGAGGTTCCACTTAAAAAGACAGAACATTGTGGGCCGAGGTGACTGAACAGTCCAGAGATATCAAATATACAGTCCGTGCTCTAAAACCGAGGAGCAGCAGATGCTGACATTTAGAAGCTGGAATGAGAACAAATTGTGACAGATTCATTTTCTCCAACCGACCAATCAATTAACCGACTAACCAGTTTAGCACTACAGTAGATCTGTTCTGCTTTACAAATAATTGGATGATTGTTGGTTACTGGTTATTTTTCCAGGACTGCAGCACAGTGCGGTTGAGGCTCCTCCTTTGTGTCTTATCTCAGTCCTACACATTTTTAAAGACTAAACATGCAGACAGCAGCTCATACAATCAATCGTCACTATGACAGCCTAATTTTCTACAAGTTAACCCTCAACATACAGGGGCTTTAAAATAACAATATTTAAGAAGGAACTACTAAAGTCACTAATTTCACAGTCGTGCCCATGAGGGTAAACTGTGCTTATTACACTATTAAAGCCTTTCTGTGTCCTTTTCTGCAACACCTGTGTGTCAACCGCTGGTCACAAACAGCATGGTCCAATGACTAACGTGTGCCCACCAGCGAGACTGAGAGGTCCTCCAGGCAGGACAGGACACAGCGAGCTGAGACCGGTGCTCGCAGTCCATTCATCACAACTTGTCCTTCAGCAGTGTTCTGTCCCGGTAGGCCCGCTGCTGCACTATGGATCAACAGAGGACATGTTTGAACAGCTGACCCAAGGCCATGAAAGAGAGTAAAGCAACAGCAGAGAACCATCAGGGTAGTTCTATCAAAGGCCATACATCAGGTGTCCAGGAAAATACCTGTGATCTACTTGGAGAGGCTTTTCTACAACTACTTGCCTTTCAGTGGAGGCAGCTCATGTTGCTGGGTTACTATCCTGGCTGCTTTAGCAGCTAAATGAAATCGTGCCCTTCACTCCCTGTCTCTATGCTTTCTGATTTTCTACACTCCATACTGGCTTTAAAGGTCCAGCCAGGCTCTATTTACAGAATATGGCAGAAATTGAATATAATATTCATAATTTTGTTTTATTAGAGTGTAATCCCTGAAAATAAATAAATATGACCAAATCTGTGCAAGTAAACAAAGTCTGGAGGGCAAGAAGCTCTGCTTCTCAAATGCTCCTGGTGTGGTGTGAAGCCGTGTGGGGAAGGGACCAAAACGATAATGCAGCAGCGACATTACAAACCGTGCCCAAATTTCCACCCTACATTATATTATTACTATGTTGAGCATGTTTACCACCATAACTCAAAGTATAGGACAAAATGTCATTTTGTAAAATGATAATTCAGGGGATCACCAATTCATCCCAAAGGGAACATGTCTGTACCAGATTTCATGGCAACCCATCAAATTAGTTGCTGAGATATTTCATTTGAAACAACAAATGTCAACCTCACATGACACAGGAGGTAAAGTCAGGGCATCACCAGAGTCATCTCAGGGCCTTTTATTGTGCCAACACATCTAGTGGATGTTGAAATATTTCACAGGATAAGTGATAATTGTTATCTGATGGAGGCTGATGGAGGCTTGTCATTTGACGAAGTCACCAACGTCAGCAGGATTCATCCTCTCATAACTAGCAATGTACAAAGTTGCATTACATTCTATGGTGGACAGACAGATGGACATATCCATCCATATAGCCACTAGCATGGCTAATAAAAAGAAAAGGTGGTCAGCACCATGCAATCTAAAAAATAATGACACTCTGATACATTGGTTTGGACTATGAGAGATTCACTTGAAGTCGTTCAAAAGGTCATTTACTTGAGATCAGCTGACAAAGATTTCTGCAATGACCCATACATCAACGGGACATGTTTTTCGATACCAATACTGAATTCTCCCCGACTTGATAAGAGATGAGGTCTCGCCTTTCACTCAGCTCACACAGTCAGATGCTATCCAGCAACGTAGTATAAATAAAATTTACACAGAGCCGTGTGTGGGTTTCTTAATTACTATGCATGTCTGTGTGCGTGCATTGCCCTTTCTCAAACGCACACACACATGCACGGTAGGCCTTATGGCTGCTCGGAGGATGCTATCATAAAGCGGCCTTGTAAAAAGCTCATCTGGTGCACACAATCTGTAAACACAGATACGAAGAAGATCACGGAGCCTGCGCAACCTGACACCTCTAAATTTGGAGTATATTACTGCACCAACACAGTGCCAGCAATTGCTCTACAGCAAAGGCCAAATTAATGTGAAACACACACACAGACACACACACACACATTAGCGCTGCTTGTTCATAAAGACTGTTCTACTTGTGCTGAAGCTTGAGAGTAATTGCTCCACAGCACAAGTGTGATTAATTACAGTTTGCAGCAATAAATATGTGTTTATTTAGGGCACATGTAAGAATCTTCAAAGATTAGAAAAATGAAAATGATATTCAATTAATAGCTATGAATATTTCAACACAGTTTTGTATATCACTTTATTACAGTTATGTGTGTGTGTGTTTAGGTTAGGCTGTACAAAACAAGTCACCCATACAGGGATAGAAAAACTACTTTTTCTATCTAGGTGTTATTTCTATCCATAGTTCTTATCTATTATTTATGATGTATGAATATTCCATGGATATTTACAATATATTTTGCTGATGCTGTCTACCTGTTGTTTTGACCCCTGCACTAAACAATGCAGACTAAATTAAGACTGGGTCATTGCTGCTTTGTGTTAAAACATCAGCTGAATGCCTAAAATGAATAAATATTGAATTAAATATCAATACAGATGTCTATGACCCTCATTGCAACAATAAACAATACAACTGGTCTTCAGCTCTTCTTTCAAAGGCAGTTTACCTGCCTAAGTCATTTTTTCCTCATCATTACACCATACAGTGAATCCTCCGCCCACCACATTCAATTCCCAAGTGTTTTTCACCCTCGGGGTCTTCTTTTGCAGGTGCTGAAAATAACAAAAAAACAGAGAAAAAAAAAATGTTTCCACATGTATCATACAAAGACTGCTATATCTAAAGAGAAACCTACCCTGCCACAATCTAGACAGGACCGTGGAATGAAGACGTGTGGCTGTAAGAGCACAACTGATTGAATCTCCTGACTGAGATGAATGAAGGGTATCTGCAGCTTTGTTACATGATTTAGCACCATGACTGAGCGGGGCTTCTCACCCTGTCCTGATTACTGTCCCCTCACATTAAGTAAGACAGAAACTACAGCATTCATCCAGGACAGATCGGGCCATCGTGACTCAAGCATTTTCAGAGGAATTCTGAATATCAGCCCGCACCCCAGTATCAATAACTAAAGTGTTACCTTTGTCAGACTTGACTCAGAGTCAGGCTGCTACTGTAGACATCACCTCACCATTTTGCATCCCATCATCATTTCTGGCTTCTCAACTGGAATTACTGACTTCAACATTCGATGTTCAGTTATTCAGTTTATAATTAAGTCAAATATTGGCAGGTGGCAGGGAAAGGGACGGTAATCGTATTTTTCCTGTTCCGACATATCAATATTATATCACCCTTTAAAAACCCAATATCAGTCAACCTCTAACATATAGTTGTTTAACTGTAGCTATATTGGTTGGCTCCTGAGGGAAAATTTCTGGCTCTTTAGCTCCTAAATGCTGTTCCCCAGCTAACTTTGTAGTTTGGTGTTGGGCAGGTAGTTTACAGTGAGTTCAAAGCTTTTCCTGAGTTACCTGCTGCTGCTAGAACACAGGTTGTTTAAATCATTTACATTTACATTTAGTCATTTGGCAGACGTTTTTATCCAAAGCAAAAACCAGTGAGACTGAACCATAAAACCAAAACAACGACTAAGAGAGGCTAAAACAATAATTAGAACTGAGGGGAACGGCAAAGTCAGGTGATATTTCTCTGTGCATTTGTCACTTTCAGCAACACATATCACTTTACAGTCATTTTTTGTGCAGCTTCAATGTTTTTCTTGTATATCAAATACATGTGCTGCTTTTTATCCTTGTAAGTTGACCCACAACAGCCTACAGCTGCGTCAACCTTATCCACTCTCACTGCCATTTTGATTCTCTATCACAGTTCTTCTGACTCAGGTGCAGGAAGATGCCGTCTCTAGATGATCTGGAAACTGGCAGTTTGCACCCTGAATGTGTCAGGGCTTTTTGCCACATAAACCTACAGCTACAGATGACATGCAATAGCTGGAAAGAGCTGAATGTTTAAGTATCATTCAGCCACATAGCAGACAGGAGAACCCAATGAGCTGCCGGGCTGATTGCTGACTACATTAGGTCTCTTAGGCAGCATGCTGATGAATCCACTCGTTGAAATGTGAAGGTAATAGTCTTGACATAGCAAAGACATAACTCACTGACTGTACCTGCAAAGGCCCCAAATGACAGCAATCCCAAGTAGAAGCCAGTCCAATATGAAGGAGGACTTTGCTTTTATTACCATCATCATTACTGTATATCATTTCTGAATGTACAGCCATTTGGTTTCATTTAAATGTAAATCTGGGCACTGAACTGCACACGTTGTCACCCACGGCAGCCTGACTATGATGATTCATTCTAGGATCAGCAGGGAAAATATAAGAGCCCCTTTACTTTCTCTGAGGGAAAATAACAGATTTGACCTTTGTCTGTTTTCATGAAAGCCCTGTACACAGAAAAAAAAAAACCTTGAGATTTCCATTTTCTTCTAGAAAACAAAAGTAGCCACAGTTTTGTGCATCCTTTGTCCTCCCTCTCTTTTCTTTTTTTTTCTTTGTCCCACCTGAAGAGCAAGAACGCAGAGGTGCAATCTGCAGCGTGAGGTCAATGATGAACTAAAGCCTGGAGAGAACTGACGAGTCCTCGTGTTGAATGAGGTTGCAGTGAACAGAAAACGGAGAGTCACAACATCACATGCCATGTGGCGACTGTTACTTCAGCCAGACTCGACTCAATTGTGAATGTGTGAAGCTACAAGAAGCTGTTTGTGTTAATATTTATCTAATGAGTTGACCACCAGGGGCCCGTGCATGTGTGCAATCTTTCCAGCAGGGTAAACATTAGCAGCTGTGAACCCTGATCTCATAAGATATTCTTCTAATCATATAGAGCATTAGGAAAACTTACAGCAGAGCGTGATGAATTATTGGCAAATAAACTGGGTGACATCAACAACCCTCATCAAATAAGACAATCCCCCCGCTCATTATTTGTCTTTACTCTATACACACACCTGCTCTCATGTTAAATCACACGTCACAAAAATTAATCAAGTCCCAAATAAAGACGACGTCTATGTGTCAAATGAAATCAACAATATCTTCATCATGAGTATAGGGGATATTACATAACCAAAGTAGGGCTTCATTAAGAGATGTTAAGAGAGATAAATACATGGTTTTAGCTGAAACCTCATCTATAAGGAAGTGACCAGTCATCTGATATTACTGCTCAGGAAGCTGGAAATCTCTCTTGTGTGTTTCATGACCAGTGCTGTGCAACATGGTTGAAAAGCCTTTTAAAGTTTCCCTCTGGGCCACACCATGCTTACTCACAGCCGTGTTCCACAGGAAGAGCCCTCCTTTGTGACCCCTTGCGTGAGTCTCGCCTCAGCTAACATGGCCTGTGAACATCACTGCTGATCCATGAGAGTTTAAATCTCTCGGAGTGCGAGCTACGAGTCCTGCTGCAGACTGCTGCTGTTTGCTGCTGTTTGCTTCATAGAGTGGACCTTGTGAGGGCACCTGTTGTTACGTTTATGGCCTTTGACTGATGTAATGTGCAAAGAAATGGCAACACGCAAGGTGTACATGACAGCATAAAATGTCACTTTGGTTCCTGCAGACATGATGGAGGCATTCAGGGCGCATGAAGTGAGTTTTTATGTTGCTGCATCTAGAGCTAAAATGATTTATTGATCAGTCAATGGACAGAAAATGTCATTTTTATCATTTCAATCATTCTTAAAGAAAAAATACCAAACATTCTCTGACTTTAACTCCTCAAATGTAAGTTTTAAATGTTTTTTGTTTTTTTTTATCTTTGAGCGTTGGATTGATGCTCAGACAAAACAAAGCAGAAGGAGATTCTCTGGGCTCTGGGAAAGATGTGTCAACAGGTAAAGTCCCAGAGTTTCAGTGACAAACAGCAGATTTGGCCTGTTTGCCCAACATCACACTCTGATATGACTTCCTCTTAATATACTGAAAGGGACAAACATAAACTTCTAAATCTAAATTCAAATGATCAAAACTGTAACATTTAATGAGAATTTTTGCAATAAGACATTTGCTTGTCTAAATGATGAAGGGGCAGTCTTCATTTCTTTGTTTGTCTTCAGATAACCCTAATGGTGTCATCAGACAACCTTGATGATGTCATCAGGCTTTACGCTTATGCCGTCTGTCATGCAGGGGGGATATAATGAAAGACGCCATCAAGACACATTACAGGAATTATAGGATCCCGAGTTTCTGGAGCTTGACCCATAACAGGGACTAAAAGTCTGTATACCTCGGCCATTGCTTCTCCTTTTTATTCTTCTCCTTTTTTTTTTTAATCTGTCTCTTGTGAGTCCCCACACTTTATAGAGGTACAATAATAAATAGCTGGAGTACCCCTTAAACTTCTCCTGGCTCAAAAATATACTGTACCAACCTGTGACGATGGAGGATGCCAGGAGGCACTGTTTTATTTTAAAGGATCACAAGGCATGGTTTAAATATATAGCTGCACTGTAGTTATACATTTAGTTCTCTTTCCACTACGTACCTTTATTGTTTTTCTGTTTATTTTCAACAAGTGTTTTTTTTTTTTTTTGGCAGGTTTTCATATTTGTACAGGACATGACACTGGTTTCCCTTTTTATGAAAATAAGCTCAAAACAATACTGCCCCGTAATAACACTTCTATTTGAGTCATATGCATGCTGCATACAAAACTCTCAAAAGCCCAGTAACTTTAGTGTTTAGCACTCAATCTTCTCACAATACACCAATAAAGTGTAATATAGAAACCACCCAACAGATTCCAGAGACTCAGAGAGAAGATGAAAAAGCTGGAGGGCTCCTGAGCTCAGTCTAACACTGGACATTGCACACCTATGTTCAGTGGAGCAATGGAGTCATGATGCTCTGACCTCAATCTATTACTGCACTTAGTCCAGCTGGGCTGCCATGCAGTGAGTTTAGAACATAAACTCTTTAAAGTGTTATGAAGGGGAAAATAAAATCATATCAGATTCAAAAGCATCACGGTGCACACTCGACCTATGTGAACGCCAATTTCTTGAAGAGTTCAGATGAACACAATCAGATGGCCGGAAGGCAAATATGTTCTTGTAGAGTTGTGTGCTTGCATTGTAACATTTGATTAAAATGAGTTTCAGTGAAGCGACTAACCCCCCCGAAACCTCAGCTCTGAAAAGTCTCTGCATCAAATGTCACATCTCCTTTTTTATTTTGTTATATGGGTTCTAAATCTAAATATATATATATATATATATATATATATATATATATATATATATATATGTGTGTGTGTGTGTGTGTGTGTGTGTATATATATAATATATAATATAATATATATATATATTATTTTATATACATTTTTTTGTTGATGTTTTCTCGTCATTTAAAAAAAAAAAATTAACATCAAACTGAAACAGATGCTCAGTCCTCATCAGGCCCCCCGCCTGACACAACCAGCCCACATTCAGGTGTGTTTTTGAATAAGAGTAAAACATGTTCATGATCTTTTTATAAACCACACACGCCTCTCAACGAATTATCAAAATGTTCCATAGAAATGCATGTCACCCTGCTGATGTCCAGCCCTCCTGCCCTTTCAGAAATCGTTTTAGGTGCGTCGGTGGCACGATGCTTTTCTAATTTTGTGCTTGAATACAACAGAAATGCCTTTCCCTGCGCTCTGCACAAACAACCCTCCACAGCCCCTAATTCTCCCTGACTCTGTCTCTAGTTCATGATATAAGCAGTGGATCGTTTTATAATGAAGACAGACGTCCACGGAATCAGTACAGTAACTCACGGAGAAAACGACATGCCTGTTGCACAAGCGTGTCTGTATTAAAAGCTCCTGGATGCAGCGCGGTCATGATGATGGATTCATTAGAGTGGAATTGGGACAATTCACATCGATTTGAGGTTGATATGAAAAAAAAGATAAACAGTTCGGGAACTTGACAGTGTGAGCTGTGGCTTGATGAATCAATATCAGAAGCTCTGCTGCGCATTGGGGGAAGAGAAAGCTCCAACAGTCACAATAAGTCCGAGCATGATTCAAAACCTCACGATGAAAATTGAAGGTGCACAGCTGTACATTTGCAAAGCTTCAGAAAAATCCAAAATAAGTGCAAACACGACAGAAACGTGACAAGCGGTGCGTAACCACGCGGATGGCACATGAAGGATGTTTGTTGATTTGTTGTTTTGTTGTTTTTTTAGCACCCCGGGTAAACCAAGTAGCCATGCATGCACGCGGACACAGCTCTTACCTTTGGAGATCACAGATACTGTGCAATAAACAAGCAGCAGGAGGCCCGTCATGGAGAGGTAACGTCCTTTTGTCAGCGCACCCATACCGACGCGTAGCTCTCCACGGATACGCTACCAGGGCGACGGGGCTCCGGATCTCTGGTGCTTTCTCGCGCCTCCTCCGAGCTGGACGAGCCCCGTAAACCAGGGAAGGGGACAGTTTGGCGCTCTGGTAGGAGGAGAAGAAGCAGAAGAAGTGACTGGTTTACGGGCTGTATTGTTGAACGAAAGGTAAGAAGCATCTTCACTTCACTTTTGCTGTGCGTGTGTGCGCAGCGGGGGAGACGTGCGCTCCGAGTTTACCCCCCTTTCCAGGCATCATCATCCCGGAGCCTGCCTCGTGCTAACCAATGGCAGAGCGGAGAGGAGGAGACCGTAGGGTAGGCTACATGTAGGCCTACTCATCAAATATTTCTTCTCACTGTAATGCAGCAGTCATAAGTTCGGCACTGTTAGTTATGTTCTGGCCACATTTGGTTACATTTCCAAACCTGGTGATACATTTGAAGAGACCGTCTGGCAGTGACTGACAGTCAGAACATACTGTATGTGGTCAGTGTGATAAATGATTATTCTGTCTTCAGTCACAGCAGAGCCACACAGGCTCTCAATGCTTCTGACTGCCAAATACAAGAAGTGTTTCTTGGCATTCTTGTTCTGTTAAACTGTCATAATTAAGATTATTTGGGGCACATAATTATATTAGAATTATGTCACTTTAAAAATTCTTTAAAACAAGATCTGTGAATAATTCCAAAGTCAGCAATAAGGTTGTGGAATTTTTTTAAATTGCATCATTATTACGCCATTTGCATAATGTTACAACGGTAACCCCAAGGCCTGCAAAACCTGGTGTGCATTAGAAAAGAAGGAGAGATGAAGAGTTTAAAGAATCTGATACAAATCTGATTTCTACTGATCTACAGATACCTGTGACAAAGAATGAAAACATAGAGGTAGATTATATAACCCAAAACATAATCAACCCATACAGAAGCAAAGTTCAGTGTTATATTAAGATGTGATGACTCACATTCAACTACATTTATAAAAGGAAAATAGTAAAGACAGCTTGATATTGAGATTTCAGATAACAAATGGCAAAACACGACACACCAGTTCAGAAAAATTCTCACAGGTGATGGTACTGGGAGCCCAAAGTTACATGCAGGTAACCTGTAGGTATGTGAGCAGACCACTGCTCGTGTATCACCACATCGCCTGAAGAAAGAATGTAAGGACAGTTATTGTGATGAGATCTTTTCGAATGTAGTGCAACATGTAATCACATTTCATGAAAATCTGCAAATTTTCTCTATGATAGTCATGCAAATATAAGGAGGTGAGCACATCAGGATAAACAGCTGGTGGCACCAATTCTCCAGTCTGTGACATGAAATCATCACAGAGGGTGCAAAGAGATGCCGTGATGAAAAGAGCTCCAGTCAAGACTCAAATGGTGGAAAATCATGTCGAAAATATGATTGAGATATGAAATGAATATTAGTTTCATGTATCAAGTTGAGGAAGGTTACACTGTCATTACTGCTGCACACAAATGAGATGTTTTCAATTTTTCATCTTTGGAGTGGGTTAAAGGCTTGAGTGACAAATAAGTCACATGATTCACGTATGTCATGATATCATCACCATTAAGAGGTCCTTTCCTCTTTGTTGTGGATGTGGATGATACTTTATCTCTGTGATTTCTGTGGAGGAAGTGTAACTGCAAGTACCATATTTGGTTAAAATACTGCAAATACCATGTCAAAAAGTCAGTCATTGAAAAATAGAAACACAAACCAATGGCTAGTCATTGTTGAAAAGAAATGAAAAAAATGCTCAACTGGAAATTTGTTTGCCTCACATCTGAGAACTCAGTGTCACAATAATGGACGCCTCAGTTGGAGGACAAAGGGCTTCAGTCAAGGTCATGTTGCTGAAGGACAGTCTGTGTAACAGTCAGTGCATCTTCTATTTGCTGTACGCAAAGTAGGCCTGTAGTCAGACATGACCAGAACCATTTGACTTTTGGTAAATGGGTTTATATCCCATCTTTCTAATCATACTTTACATGATATGTCACATTCACTGATTCACACAGCCATACACTGAGTGCAGAGGCTGCAATGAGGAGTGCCGACGGCTCACCAGAAAGTAAAATAATCATTCACACACACCGATGGCACAGCTTTTGAGCAATTTGGGGTTCAGTATGTTGCCCAAAGACACTTTGACACGCAGAATGGAGGGAGCCAGGGAGCCAACCAACGTGGATTAGTGAAGAACCCTTTTTAACTCTGAGCCACAACTGCCCTTTTTTTTTTCATGATTTGTGTTTCTTGTTATTTGTTTTTTTTCATCTGTAATTTCAAATTTGTCCAAATTAATCACCAAGAAAAGCCAAGTCTGAAAGCCACTCTTTTCATTTTGTCACCACATTTACCATCAAGCCAAAACAAAGCTAAACTAATCGAAACAAAATGTTTTGTCCAACATTATGCATGTCTTCAATTTATTTTCCATTTCTTCCTTTTTACTGGAGTTTGACGTTCCTTAAAAACAACCTGCAAATAAACACTTTCAAAAAGCCCTTTATAAGCATAAGCATCTTTATATAAGCTTTATTTGACAGATGGGAAATGACATGTGGGAAAGAGCCACAGGTCCAATTCGAACCCTGGACCACCGCGGCAAGGACTGAGCCTTAGTACATGGGGCAGATGCTCTGCCAACTGTGCTAAACGACACCCCAATCTTTGCTATTCTATCAAATATTTCTGCTGCCGATGTATGGAAAATCTCTAGCAAGTTTCACTAACCCTTCCATCAGGCAAAGCTCAGGATGTTTCATCAATAAGTTATTGAGTTCATTAAGTGTTGCACATATTCTGCATTTCTCTGCATGTTCTGTAATTAGTGTGACCAACAGGAAGCTGCATGGAAAAAACTTTACACCAGAATTTATGGATATGAATAAAATTGGACACCGAGGCAAGCAAGCTTCATAGCTCATAGAGTGTGTAGTTGTTTCTATGACAATATATATCTTTATTTTTATTTATCAGAGGCAGGTGTTATTGCAGCTTAATGAGCTAGTTGTTGATTGGGAGTTGGCAGAAAGCCAGACATTAATTGTTGAATCATATTACATGTTTCCTGTTGCTGAAGTGCATAAAAATATCTTTTGTTTTTCTGATCTCATCAATTAAATTTTGCATTTGTACCGAAAACAAGTTACATCCTTGAATGAAGTGTCAGCCAAAGGAAAGAAAACAAATAAATCACACGTTCAGAGGGGGCGGCCGTGGTTCAGTGGTAGAGTCGTCCAATAACCTGAAGGTTGGCGGTTCGATCCCCGCTCTCGCTGCTCGAAAATTGGAAGGTGAACTGACAGCTGGTGAGGTGGCAGTCCATCTCCTTGCCACGGCTGAGGTGCCCTTGAGCAAGGCACTGTACCCCCCCGACATCTGATCCCCGGACGCTGTGAATTGATGCCCACCACTCCAGTATATATATGTATATGGCAATAGTCACTATATGTGTGTTCCTGTGCATGTGTGTTCCGACAGGTGCCAGCTGGATGGGATAAATGCAGAGAGATAATTTCGTGTGTACAACATGATTAATAAAGTTTCAACTTAACTTAATGAAGTTATTGAGGTTAAAGGCCTGTATATAGCCTTGGATACATCTTAGGACTGAATATCTCTGCCATGTATTGGATCTGTCCACATTGTTCTCAGTCAAAAGTATTCCAATGTAACACAGAAATTCTTATTGACGGAAGTTTCAGTCTGCTGTTCATCTTTGAGTACATCAATAGACACTTTGCATGGGGCTCTAAAAAACAGTGACACTTGAAGGCATTTGAAGAGTTTGTAAGGGTGGAGTATTTGTTTAGCTTTCTTAACCTATAGGCATAAGTGTGTTTATTATCTGTCTGTTTATTAAGTGTCTGCTTACTAGCTTAAAACCATAGATGGTATAAAACATGGACATAGTATCCCACAGGTTTCTGAAGAGCCATCGTGACACTCAGAGTGTGGTGCCTCGTACCATTGCCGTCCTGGCAGTCCTGGATCTGTTGGCTCCCAGCTAATCCAAAAATGGGCAAAGATGTGGAGTGTAGCTGGACCTGACAATGGACAGTACTGGCCTTTTACATGACATCAGAATAATACCAGTTTAGAACTTAACATGCATCCTATGAAAGGCAGGACGTTATCAGGTTAGAGTAATAAAAGCCCTGTCTCTGCAGCAATAAACTGCATAGCATTTTGTTTGACAAATTCATTGGTTACTCATCCTCAAGTCATTTTAGGTAAGAGTGACGCATACTGTAAAGATACAAACCTGTATGTTTTTTTATAGTTACCATCTGAGGGAAGAGTAACTTTCAACAAACTCATAGATTGTTCGCTTACGATAGCTACAGCTGATACAATCTGAAAGAGTCTGTCGTCATTTCACTTGACAAAAACCTACCTAGAGAAACTTTTTGTTCACTTCTGTATGTCAAAAAGTCACAAAAGTACAGTTCTGTTAAAAACAGTCTCAAACCCTGTGAACATCTGTCCCAGTGTTCAGAAGCTTGTCAATATTAAACGCAGCATTCAAGCACAACACATTATGATAAATCAGATTTGATTAAAGATGTTCCTATGAGGTAAGACACATATTTATAAAACACAAAGGAGCTGAGAACTTACCACCTCTGCCTTTGCTGACCACTTTTATAACATCCTGTTGTGGACTAGGCACTTATGATGGGGCAACAATGGATGTGAAAGGTGCACTTCAGGACAACACTTGAAATGATTCACCTCTTGTACCTTTTATTTAAAATGATTGGGAGAGCAATCGGTACAAGTGCCTCCAGCCATACAGATAAAACAAAGTGGGCAGTCTTTTGTTTTCATGGATGGTGAGAGCTGAAAGAACAGTACACAACTAGTTCAACTATACTTGACTGGAGTGCAACAGTGGGATTACTGTGCATTAGTCTGAGTTCATGTCTCCTAAAAATGACGACCATGTATAACTAATTTGTACTGGCTAATATATTTTGTGGAAATATGTTAAAATAATGTTATTGAACATATCAGTTAAATGTTTACTCAAACATTTTACATTACGTTTACATTTAGTCATTTAGCTGACGCTTTTATCCAAAGCTACTTACAGAGAAGCGAACAATCAAGGTACAGTGTGATAAGAAAGTGTTTGTGCAGCAGTAAGTGCTATGACAATTCTTAAAGGGATACATTTATCATGTCCAGTTGTAGGTAGTGATAGGAGAGGAGGTCCTCTCTGAAGAGCTGGTGGTCTTCAGGAGTTTTTTAAAGGGAGAGAGGGACGCTCCTGATCTGAACTGGTAGGACGTTCCACCAATGGCGAACAACAGACTAGACAACAACAAGAGTCTGGATTGCTCTGCCAGGCGTCGTTCATTAGAGGAGCGCAATGGTCGTGAGGTAACATATGCCTGTATAAAGGCGTTCAAGTAAGTAGGTGCAGTACCGGAGACAACTTTGTAGGCGAGCATTAGAGATTTGAATTTAATGCGGGCTGCTACAGGTAGCCAGTGGAGCTCGATGAGCAGCGGGGTGACATGTGACCTTTTCGGTTGGTTGTAGACCAGGCGCGCCGCCGCGTTCTGGATCATCTGAAGGGGTTTCACTGTGTCAGGAGGGCATTACAGTAGTCAGGAGTTGAGTAGCATGTTGAGTTAGGTAAGGCCTGATAAGCTCACTGACTGGGCAACTGAGGTGACATGATTGGAAAAGGTTAGCTGGTCATCAATCATAACCCCTAAGTTTCTCACCACCCTGGTGGGGGCGAGACATAGGGAATCAGTTTTGATGTTGATGTCGTGGTGTATAGTAGGTTTGGCTGGGAGGACCAGCAGTTCAGTTTTAGAGAGGTTCAGCTGGAGGTGATGTGCCTTCATCCATGTGGCGATGTCTGAGAGGCAATCAGAGACCCGTGCAGAGATCGAGGGGTCATCAGGAGGAAATGACAGATAGAGCTGAGTGTCAGCATTTTAATGCTTTATCGCCACAATATTGCTCCTGGAGATTATTTGATCAATGATTGTAAGACTAAGTTTAATCAAAGCATTTGGTGAAGTTTAGATTGGGATTTTGGTCATGTCAATGCAGGATTTTGTTGATATTTTTGTATTTAGGCCTCTTTGAGGTGAACATTTCTCTGATCATTTTTCTTTATTGAAAAATGAGACTGTTGAAATTGGTGGAGTTTGTTTGTTCATTATGTGTCCCTAAAATTGCGAGAACGCAAAATCACACGAGAATCCATCTTACCAGGTTTCAAGCTTTGTGTCCAAACAGAGTTGTTCAGACCAGTCAGCATCCTATGAGGAACCACTGACAGCTACAGCATGAGCTACAGGCATAGTTTAAAGTTGGGAGTGTGAGGATGTGTGTGTGAAGTGACTGTTTGCTGAAAAACAATAATGGTGGCTGCTAATGAGGTTAGCGTAGATCCAGCTAGCTTCAGCACTGAGGAACTTTCAACCACAGCGTCACCATTGTGGATGAGGAGGTGTCACCCCCCCCGTCCTGAAGTCCACAATCATCTCTTTAGGTTTGCTGACGTTGAGACAGAGGTTGTTGTTCTGAAAAAAGCTGGTTAGTGTCTTCACCTCCTCTCTGTAGGCTGTCTTATCGTTGTCCATGATGAAGTCCAGGATGGTTGTCTTGTCAGCATATTTAGCATGAGAACACCAAAATGAACACAAAAGCTTTCTGAGCATTGACCACCACCACGGTCATATAAACTGGAGCTCTGGAGTGCAGTGCAACTGTACAGGTTAAAGAATAAAACAGATTTTGTGATATATTGTACTGCAATCAAGAACTGGAATTACTGTAAAACTCCATTTCTAATGATCTAAAACCAGGAAGCTGTTGTTTAGTCAGGTGACTGAATGATGATGTCGTGACTTTCCATGGCTGCTGTAGTCGGTCTGTGGATGCTTGAAGAGAAAAGAGCCGCAGCTCGTCTTGACTTGAATAATTAGGACTTTATTCAAAGAAACAAGTGAGTTTGAGATGCATCTCCTGATCCAAAAAAAACTTCAAATCTTCAGGCCGAATTCTCTGAATTGTTGTAACCCCACCGAGAATACTTTTTTTAGTGTGATTATTGTATTAATAACGTTCTTTACCACCTCTGTTTCATTACTAAGAGAGAGATAACAAAAGGTCATGACAAAGAACCCATCACTTAGAGAGAGAAAGGTGAAAAGTTCAGCAGAACCTCTCACCGTTCTCCCAAGAGAGATCGTAAATACTATAGAATGCTTGTTCTTCACTAAGAGAGAGGTCATTACAAGTTCTTACAAACATGCGCTTCATATTCAATTGTAATCTTAGGAGAGATCAATGAAATATTATGGAAGGCTTATAGGAAAATAAACCACATTGATCAAAAAGGAGACTCACCTAACCAGCCAGGTGTGTGTCAGTCGTTTTGAGAAACACCACAGACTTTAACTTGTTCAAGGCTTCACCTTCAGATGCTGTGACAGCAGTGGAAGGAACAAAACAGACGACAACGACAATACTCATTATCCATAAATGGAGCAAAAGGGAGACAGCATGATCAATTCACCTGTTGAACAAGCGGAACACAAACACAAGGTGCAGAAATATGATGTATACTTGGCTGCTCTGCAAGCCAATCAGCTGTTATGCCCCTCCCCCACTGATTTTCACCACTGACAATGTGTTAATGATTCTGACACAGACTTGTTCATATATTCAATATTCAGTGCTCTGATAGTGCAACTGCTCAACAGCTCTTCAGAAGAAGTCAGAGCTGTAGTAGTTGGAATCCATTCCACATGAGACGTTAAAGGGTTAATTCAGGTATTTTGAAGTGTTATGTGTTTATGGATAAGAATAAAATGTGTGTATTAGGTACTTCTCCAGCACACCCCCAGTTTGGAGAAGGAGACAGGGATTTTGGCACAGAAGCAGAGCTTTGCCGTGGACAGAGGCAACAACAAAATGTATTTTAGCCATGTAAAAAAAGGCCTCCTAAAAAAATCAATATCAGTTTAAGTGTACGCTATATTAATAATATTTTCACTGCTTTAACGTACTGTCAGACAGACCTTTTCTTTTGAACTGACTGAAGAACTGGCATATAATAAATATAATGTTGAGTAAAGGAAAAATCTAGACTGTAATACTAAAAATATTCAATATACATAAATTTGGCTTATTGCCATGTTATACATATGCTGTTCGTGAATAAAAGCAGTGCATTAGTGAGCAGGTAGAGCTGCACTGGCCAGTCAAATAGGCTTATTTTGTTGTTAAAAAAAAAAAAAAAAAGACAGGCCTGGTTGCCTGGATGGACGGCAGACAGACAGTTAGTACTTTGGGTTAGTAAGTTATTTTTGGTTTGTGATGTCTACGCTACTAGATGCCCCTAGGCATATGTGATGTCTTTTCGGCAGTTGGGCCATGTGAAGAAATCTCACATGCTCAGGTGTTTTTCAGTGAATTTGGCTGCTGTATTGTAAAGCCGAGCTCCCATCAGAAGTTTTTTTTTTACATTTAGGAACTAAAGTGGCCTTTTTGTGTCTCCATCTTTTACTGTCTCTACTGTTGTAGCTATTGAACTAAACCAAGTCAACCAACCCTGTCACATCACACTACATAGTACTGCTTCTATTTTCCCTTTTACCTTTACCTTTCCTTTTTGTTTATTATATAATTGTTGATTAACTAATTAGAGAAGAAGTCCATCCATCCATTATCTGTAACCGTTTATCCTCATCAGGTGGGACTGCAGCCTATCCCAGCTGACTCTGGGCGAGAGGCCAGAGGGCCTACGGCCAATTTAGAGTCTAAAGAAGAGGTCTGGTAAATCAGATTAACTTTAATGTCCATTTTCAGATACATCCACATAGGAGGTGGGTGAGGCTAGGATTTTCCAACAAGTTTGCTTATTAAATCATTTATTGGCCCATGATTAAAATAATTCTAATGCACTACAACAATACAGTCCCAAACAAAAGGTTAACAATATATTTACAGCTAATTTCTGTTATTAATATTGAATCCTCTGTTCGTGGAACAAGCTGCTGTGTCGCCTGCAGAGGCTGGGGAACCAACCCCAAATGAGAAATAATGAAAAAATATTAGGCTACAATAAAATATAATCATACAAGCAATATCAGGATTCCCACCTGGTGAACTTCTGCTGGCATTATTAAAAAAAAAAACATTCACATAATCTGCAATATGAAACAGACGATATGACTAAATTTAATTTATCGGATAATTGATACACTCTTGGTAAAGTGCAAGATGATTTCCAGTGTGAACACAGAGCCTTCGGTTTGTTTCTGGAGCAAGCTGTGAAGGATGGGGACGTGGCACAATATTAATGTATAATCCAGGAAGTGGCTTCAATATTTGACCTTCAGTCATCTCATCTCTCACCTGTCTGATCAAATATATATGAATCTGTGATGTCGAAACACTTGGATCAGGTTACCATCATACTCGAACACACCTTTAACACATATGAAACACCAGTGTGAAAATTCCATCATATTGCAGCAAGAAACCTGTTTCAGTTGGCAGAAAACACAAATCCATGACAAACACATAGTAATGTAATATTGTGATCAGGTTATCTTTACCTTTTTGTGTCCCACAAGGTGATCCATGGTCCACCTGCACTGTGTTTGTAATGACTTTGTGTGATTACATGTTTTCTCTGGACTGTCTACAGACAGACAACTTACACTTCTAGCATTGTTCCTGGTGGTGTCATGTTGTATTCACGTCACATGGGCAAAGGGAAAGATTTCCATTTGTACGACTTGCACGTATGTCATCACTGGATGGATGTATCACCATCACCACCACCATCTGTAAACATACATGTCTCTTTAATGCATGTTAATGCATGTTACTAACTAAACTTCTTTCCCGGAGTTTCTGTGCTCTCTCGTCCAGCAGGTTCTCATGGATCGTGGCTGCTGCTGTGGTCCTGCACGACGTCCACTACATATATTATTACTGTCATAATAATACAGTTTATAGTTAGTTAATGATTGCTGCTGCTGTGCATCTGTGCATCTGTGTCTCTCTATCTCTATCACAGGTTCCACTACTACTGTAATCATTCTATCATTCCTTGTAATTGTACAATATGTCTCTGTTGATTTGTTCTGTACACGTGACATCTATTGCAGGTCTGTCCGTCCTGGGAGAGGGATCCCTCCTCTGTGGCTCTTCCTGAGGTTTCTTCCACCTTTTTTCCCTGTTAAAAGGGTTTTTGTGGGCAAGTTTTTCCTCACTCGAACCGAGGGTCTAAGGACAGAGGGTGTCACTCCCTGTACAGATTGTAAAGCCCTCTGAGGCAAAATGTGTTTTGTGAATCTGGGTTATACAAATAAAATTTGATTTGATTTGATTTGATTTGATGTATGATTGCAGAGTTGGCCATGTTAGGGTTAAAAAGAACACATTTACAATAAAGCATTATATTACCCAAATTTGGGGTCAAGTACCTTCAAATACTTTAACTAACTACTTACTGACAAACAGTGTCTAGACCTGGCATGCAAGACTGTATAATAATGATAAATATCGTCTATCATCTATGTGTCTAATAAAATGAGAGTAAAAAGCAGAATGATGGACAAACATTTCAAGAAAGAATGTGCTATGTGGCAATTTATTTGAGTAGGAGTGAAAAAAAACACTTTTTTGAGCAACGGCAGTTTTGCAAGCTTATAAGATCAACAGCAGGTGTGGCAACAATATGCCAGGAGTAGTTATCATAATGTTTAAATCATGTACGAGCTTTGCACATGGACAACCTTTATTTTGTTTTTCATATTTAAATTATTTTCTTTCCCACTTAGATGCTGTAACAAAAAGGCCGGGCCATGGAATGAGAAATGGAAGCTTCAATACAAATGTGGCTCCACAGTACCAAAGACAGCGATGGTGACTGACACAGTCTGTCTCTACTAAGCTGCCATCAGCTCCTGATTCCCAGTCAGCAGCCCAGACGATATCTGCCATGTTTGTAGTGAGGCCAAGACCAATCCCTGGTTCTCCATGGATGGCCTGAGACACTTGTCCTTGGTTTCCGGTCTCCAGCGCCTTTGCTGTGGCAGTCTCGAGTCCCAGACTGTATGCCTGAGGTCCCCTGCACTGCCCCTGCCCAGCTCCCAGTCTGTCTGCCTGAGGACCCCAGTTCTGTTCTTCAGCTCCCAGGCCACTTGGCCCTAGTTACCTGTTACCTGTCTACCTGCCTGCCTGCCTGTCAGCTTATTTACTTATTACTCTGCTGAACATTAAATCATTGAACTGTCCCACCTGCCCTGACTTTCTGCATTTGAGTCCTCCTGCTGCTTAATTCACACCACCTGTGACACAGAAGGAGCAAACAACCACCGAGAATACTTTTTTTAGTGTGATTATTGTATTAATAACATATGTGGTCCTTTTTATGTTTCATATCAAGAAATGTGTTCTCATTTTATTCAGTATTTAACCATATTCTCAGATTTTAAATATCCTGAACATCTTTGATTCGAACCTGGCTGTAAATAGGTGTTTCTTGTATGGAATAAATGTAGTAGGAATATATGATTGTTAGTTTATTACTGCTACTTTCAACAAGTGCAATGACGTGTCACAGCGAGTAAAACACAGGTGGGCTTAATAACAATAATGACGGCTACGTAAGGCTGGTGATATTCAATACCATTCTCATATTTAATAAATTCCAACAGCACACAGTGTGTTTTTTTTTCCTGTTCTTGTTCTGTCTTCTGTCATGGCTGCATTGTCTAACCATTATTTTAAGTCATACATGAACACAATAATAGTTGACTTCAGTTAGTTTGTCCTGCACTGACAGGTTCTAACTTCTAAGCATGATGAGCTTCTCCATGGTAACACAGCAACTGTCTGTGAGTGTTTGTGTGTGTCCATACATGAGTGTGTGCAGACACATACGCTCGTGTGTGGAACTGCAGGCACAAAAGGAAATATTTGCACCAGGGCCAATCACTCTGCTGTGATATGACATTTCTGTCATGAGAAAGGTCTAGTCATAAAGGAGCAACACCTCGCACTGGTTGATAGGTCGTTACTGTAATGAACAGCGATGCTGAACAGTTTTGGAGAAGCTAAACTCATATTACACATTACATACATACAAAACACTAGCTAAAAGTGGCTTACAAAATTGAAGCTATTTCACATTAAAAAGCATTTGCTGCTACTTATTATAATAATGCATGTGTCATTTATACTAACCCAAAGGAGCAGATCGAGAGGTGCTAGTGTAGGTTCTCTTGTGGAACAGCAAGATGCCATGCAATAATTTGTGAATGATGTCACTTTTGGACGAGTTAACCTTTCTTAGTGCAAAATTTAGCTCTGGGAATGAACAGCCAAACTCTACTGGCAAATGTAGCTGAGATACTAGGATTGAACTCCATTGAAAATGTAGGTTTGCTACTCCCAAACACTGCTCCAATGTCAATATGTGCCTGCAAATGATTCCCAACAAATTCATATTGTACACGTTTGAGTAATGTCAATAATGTGTGTGCGTGTGTGTGTGTGTATCTGTGTGTGATTTGTTTTTAAAGATTTACAACTGCAGTAGGGACAAATTTTATTGGAAGTGAGTGCTGCCGACAGGGGGAATGTGACGTCAGCTTGGTGTTCGGCTGCGGTGTGTCCCGAGGTACATCATAGATTTTTCATTTTTTTTTTTTGGAGGGGGGTCTAGTGGTCATAAATAGACAGAATGCACAGATACATAGTGGATTTTGTAACTTTTTCTTTGAGTACAATTATTGCTGTATTTCCACCTTATCTGTCAGCATTCCTATCTGCAAGTAGTCACAGAATGTTACCTTTATCACTCTATTCATATGAACTGCAATGTTAAATTGATAATAGTAAGGATGTTATAGCATGCCTCAGAATTATATTTTAACTATTTTTTTTATAAGAGATTGGATTTAAAGCAGTATTTCTGCTGCTCTTGCACATTTTTACTACGCACAGCACTGAACCTACAGACTTTTGCATATAAAGTCGCTCTAGTTTACTATGGCCTGAATGCATGACTCATTCTCTATGTTGTCCCATCCAACATAAATCTACATCACTTTAGTAGTATTAATATAATTTGATGCACAATTTCCATCACACTTAACACTACCAGATGCATAAATGAACTAAACACAGAAATGCAACAATAGAGCTATATGGTGCAGTGTCCTGAGTGTTGGTATTGCTGCTGTCTCCACCTCCAGCTCTCCTTCCTGTATTGATCGAAAAGGAAAAAGTTATCTTTAAAAGTACATATCACTTGTTTCCCTCTCTACTAACATTTCCACGGTCATATACTGGTACATGTCATGACACAGAAAGGTCATCCAAAAATATCATCCATTGAAATTCATTACAGATAGGCATGGATGAACTGATTCTGCAGTCCAAGAGAGGTTTTGACATACATAACAAAAGCTTTGAAAAGAAAATCAAGGACACTGTTCATGATCTAATCCCCCTCATTTAAGGCTTATCCTCCATTAGACTCCATCAGACTGAGTGCTACATGTAGATGATTGTACATGATTGCAGTCAGGTTTATTATTTAATAATATATCATTAGATATATATGCACTCACTGCAGTCACTATAGCATAGTTAGCCTAAAACATTAGATTCATCGTCATTGTCATGGTACAGAGTGGAACCAGAGTACTGGTGAAATGAACGACAGTCCATCTGTCCACCTGACCAGAAAGTGATGAATGCATGACATCACTCTTTTGACTCTTCCTGTCTATGATGATATATAATCTTACAACTAAAATTCAAGACATGAAGCTGAAAAGAAATTGTAGAACATGTTTTGATCATTTCATCAAATTGCTTGATTAAATGCTAATATTAAACTCCCTAAATATCTAAATAACATGGCCCCAGAGGTGTTCAGTGACATGGTGGTATTTCACATGGGTTTTTGG
This sequence comes from Sciaenops ocellatus, assembly GCA_033000465.1. Classification (NCBI taxonomy): domain Eukaryota; kingdom Metazoa; phylum Chordata; class Actinopteri; family Sciaenidae; genus Sciaenops; species Sciaenops ocellatus. The sequence continues at coordinate 27,311,654 of CP136880.1, read as the reverse complement.
CTCAGTAACTCCATGGAAAACTGGTGCCTGGTGCCGCTTTGTAAATCTGACTGCCTGACGGCTTTTCTGTTTTGGAGGGTCAACATGTGGAATGTGGAATGTGGAATGTGGACATGTGGAATTCTTTCACCACAAAATCAAAGTGGATAATTTTAAACTCAAAATGAAACAGAGACTAAAGTTCAAAAGAAGGATCATGTGAATGAGCTTGTGCTCGTCATTTAGTTTCATGACAGTTTTCATTTTATTGTTCGTGTTTCATGTACTGTCATGTCTCTGTTAACAGTGTGGTGTCCATCTTATCTGTTACAAGACACAGAATCAGAACCATGAATAAAGTATTAAGATGTGATAAAACTCTCAGGCGATAGCACCTTCAGGAAAAATCGTTTACAAAGATAATTAAAAGTGATGAAGTGAAATGTAAAGAACATAAGAAGTTTTAAAAACTTTAATGAATGAATGAATTAAATTTAATTAATAAAAGTAAGGCTAAGGCTCAAAACAGTGAGCACTTTTGCTTTTCAGCTAAATGATGAACAAACTATTCTGAGAATGTGCTGCACATAGAAAGCATCTATATATCGGTTGGTCCTTATTACTTGTCACATTATTGTAAACCCTACCATAAACGAAATAAAACATGGATGTTGCCTCCGTGACATCAACCACAGGTTTCTGAAGAGTCTTTGTGAAGCTCAGAGTGTGGTGACTCTGGATATCTCCACCCTCAGTACAGTTGTCATGAACGGGGAAATTAGCTATAGAGACCAAAACTGTTTTTTGTACCAGGCTGTAAACATTAAATCTTTGCTTACATGGTCTGTATGGATGGTGAATTTTGGAGGGCCAGTGAGTCCGTAGTCCTTTGCCACATGACAGACTATGAAATTGTGGCCTCTGAGACCATTAATGCCTATGACAGAGGACTGTTTAACAGCAGCCTAAACACTGGAAATTCAAATAGTGTTTTGTATGCATTAAACTTGAGGTTCATGCTGTAAAATGTGAAACACAAGCTACATCAAACCATCAAACTACAGAGACATTGCTAATGAACCAAGAGACTGATATTGAAAATTCTGCTTATAAATAGGAAAGAACAAAATCACATTGTTGAACCACCACCAAGATTATTCTCTGTATTTGGGCCAGGGGCCAGCACATCAACAAGCCCCAAGGGTCTGAAGAGAGCAGCTTTATCAAAAACCTATCGTTTATATTCATTAAGGGTCTTACCAGGCATGTACAAGTAAGTGAGCTGTAACAGAGGGAGCACAGAGAATTTAGAAAGACAACAATGAAACTCCACCATTTTAATTAGAAGGCATAATGGACTACAAATATATACACTAAACCAACACCTGGTTTAGTTTCATCACCTAAAGGACCATTCCAGTGGTTTTGCATGGTTTCATTTACAACGATTCACTGATGTTTTCCAACACACCAAATATTTTGAAAACCATGCTGCTGCATTCCATCCACCACCTACCATTGGTTTCCATTCACTTGACTTCTGTATGATACACAGACTAGAAACTGTGTGACTGAATACATAGCACAGCATTAGCCATTTTTAAGAGTGCAAGATGACTGCAGATGAATTACAATACATTAAGAAATCTAAAAGTTTACAACCTGCATTTGAAAATAAGAATTTGTACATAGGAATTATCCATAAAGGAGTTCACATCTGTCACAAAACTACAGTTGACAGCCCTAGCATGTTTTAACCATACGGTTAGTTAGATACCCTAACTCAGGGGTTTTCAAAGTCTGACACAACAGTCAAGGATAGTCAGACAAACTATGTATTTTGTTGCTGCAACAGTACAGACGCAAGGAAAGTAAGACTCATCATCTAAAAATGTGAGCCTAGAAATATCGATTGCAGTGAACTGTCTATTCCACAGAGTCATAGCAAGTGTTATGAAACCAAATACAGCAGCCTTGTTGTTGAGTTTGAATTACAGCTGGATGAACATGAATTGTTAGTGACCTCTGTTGAGTGCTTCATGCGAGGACTACCGTCATGCTACTATAAATGAAAAATATATAAAACATACATATATAAACTTAGAAACATACCTAAACTCATGAAGAAAGCACAAATTGGAATACCATTTCTCGTTTTATTTATTTAATTTTTTTGATTTTACCAATGCAAGAACGTCTAAAAATACAATTCTATTACCTTGTATGGAGGGACCTTTCAATTATTTCTGGACGGTGCACTCTATTTGCAGAACAGTGCTACTCTTGGCATGTAGTGCTTGTAGTGTGCTCTTCCAAGCACAGGATGAATGACACTACTTACTGTATTCTTATTACCGCTCGCTGTCTCTTTGGCGGAGGGGGTATGAAGTGGTGCCATTTATCATGCTAGACATGAGGCTGGGTTTTTATCAAACACATTTTTTCCTACAGGGAGTTCACAGTACACATCTTTGATGCATTTTCAAATTTATTGGACATCTTTATTTATATATTTTGCTTTTGGTGAACAGCCTGGAAACTCCCTGTGTAGGAGTCATCGTCCTCGTCACTTATGTGTCAAAAAGTATTGAGTGGCTCGTAATGTTGAAAACCCGTGGGGATAAACCTGAACTTCTTCAAGGAAACATGCTGAAAATCCATAAACAAACCTGCAGTGAGAGTGTTTGATAGCTGGACTGCCTGAAGGCTTTGTCTATTGGAAGATTACTGCAGGTAGCCCCGGGAGATTTTGTAACAGATGAGGTGACTCTTGCATGCATGCAGATGTGACACGTTATGCTTATGGATTTTCAATGAGACGCAAATCCTGGGCTTAGGAGCCACAGAACCTAACTGGGAAATTTGTCACTTCAGTGTGTCTGTCTCAAAATCAGACTGTTCTTTTAAATGTACTCTATCACATTTAAACTAAAAGATTTTCAGGGATTTTTACCACGGAGTTCTTAATTAAAATCTGTAAATCAAAGAGGATTTAGTCTGTAAAGACATTCTTATTTTGTCAAGCAAGAACCTGCAGGTTATTACCATCCATTCAGCATCAACTGCTTGGTTAGAGATGTAAAGTGCTGGAAAATTGGGTTTATGGGAGTTTTGATGTAGTTTAGTTTTAGATGGATCAAGCACCAGAAGTTCATAATGAACTCGACAACTATCACTTAGATTACTATGAAGGATTGTAAAAACAACCATGATGGACAGAGGATGAATCCTCTGACTTCCCATCTGTGATTTTGAAACGTTTTAACAACTATAGGATTCCCTTGAAACTTAGTTTAGCTGGAAAGAAAGAAAGAAAGAAAGAAAGAAAGAAAGAAAGAAAGAAAGAAAGACACCTGCATATTACAACATTTTTTAAATTTATTTTCATGACAATTTGTTAGTTTACAATTTCATTGATTTCACATTAAAAATGATTTCTATTAAGTTTGTTTCCAACAGAAGATATCTAATTTGTCACCAAATAACTCAAATTCCTACTTAACTGAGTTTCATTTTGAGACATACAGCAAAGATAAACAATATACACAAAGATCGGCAGGCAGACACTGAGAAAAATGATGTTGAGCTCCACTGAGAGTTGTCGAACACATCCAAGGACTGGAGCTGGAGACTCATACAGCAGATTCCTGTCTGTTTGGCCTCACTCTGTCTCTAAAACAATTCGGCCTTGTTCACTCTCTGTGGCCTTTGAACTACAGGTGCTCATCCTTAAGGTCTGCTGGATGCACCGGCACATTTTTCTTCCTTAAAGATATGACAACCCACTGTGGATCGAAAAAAAAATGAGAGGAAAGGGGAATGTCATTTATCATGATCAGGACTGCAGCTTTGACTAGCTCCATGTGGAGGCATATGCGTTATATGGAGGGCATTTTTCAGCAGGGAGGTGGTACACAATGTTCAGAGGAGGTGTGCTGAAGGTGAATGATCCCGGATGTGTTTGGACTGTTCAGATGGGGGGTGATCACGTCGATGAAAAGGCAGCTTTTATTTCATACACATCACCAGTTTTAGGTGATGATATTCTGAAGCTGATCTGAAAGCACAACAAGCACTGACTAAAATGTTAAAGGTGCAAATCAGAGTTTTATTGCCCTTGAAATGAAAAGTCAATAAAAATGTGACTTTACTGTTTGTGTCAACTGCAGGCCACTGAAATATAAAGGCCTGTGAGTTGTATTGGTTTGTCCTAATGACACTCATGGATATTGGTAGAAGTGACAGAACAGTTTTAATTCAATTCAGTTTTATTTATATAGCACCAAATCATAACCGAAGTAATCTTATTACACTTTCCTTATAGAGCAAGTCTAGACCGTACTCTTTATAACACTGGTTCTCAAACTGTACTACAAGTACGGTACACACTACATTTAGAGTACATTTAGAGACATTTTATACTATAGATAGATATAGACACCTTGACTCTTTGGCTAATGTCAGCCCAGGCTAATATAACTAATGATACATTTTTATATATTTTTATTTATTTTTATATATATTGTGTTGTTTTTACTGTTATGCTACATTAAAGTAGCACTAGTAGAACTTGTAGACCGACTATTAAGAGAATTACAACCTCTGCAAGGATGTTTTGTTTACCTTGCAGAAAGGTTTTTCGCCTGGTTTTATTCATTAAACTTTTTGTTTGACTTTGAGACATTGAGAGGGTTGATTTGAATCTTTTTGTTGATATCTGCCTGTCAAGCAGATGATTATTTGTCTGTCATGTTTAATCACATGAGATTTGATGTATTTCACAGAAAAAGTATCAAGATGAACAAGATGAAGAGTTGGAGCCAAGCAGAGCTCCAGCCCACAGGGAAGGTAAGATGAAGCCTTGTAGTTATATTATTTGCTCTTCATGCATGACACACATCTTGTTTTGTCATAAATATCGTATTGAAAGTATTTGTTTAAATATTTGATTTGAAGTCTGTAACCACCAGGATAATGTAACCGATTAAGTCCATCTTTAACTTTAAAGTAAAGACATTTTGACAGTTGAATAATCGTCTGTATTTTCTCTTGATCACCAGTGCCAATGTAGAGGTTGACCCAACACAAGACCCTGTGGTCCCCAACACTATGGCCCCCTCTGCCACCACCGTCTCAGCCCCGACTGAGGCTCCAAAGGTGAAAGCCAATAAGGCCCTCTGGTGGTGAAGGTGGTGCTGTCGTAAGATGTATGTACATTTGACTAAGAGTGGAGAAGGAGGCTTCATTCACCGCTAAAGCTCCTGCCTGAGCTACAACTGACCCGTAGCCTGAGGAAGAAGACTTGTCAACCAGCATTGAAACCATTGAGGAGTCTGAAGGTGGAGAAACTGAAGTCCAGGAGGCTTCATCCACCCCTTACCCTTCAGCCTCAGCTGCCACTGAGCTGCAGCCTGAGGAAGGACTTGTCGATCAGCTTTAACACCAACACAGTCTGGACGATGGACTTCTATCCAGGAGGCTTTATCCATTCCTGACCTTCCAGTCTGAGTTGCTGATGAACGTTGGTGTTTTTTGTCTTGCTGGGTATGTTTCACACAGCTGAACTGTTTTAATGCGTGATGTAAATATTTGTGTCATGCATGCCATGTATTTAACTGTTTTATGAACTCACCAACAGAGCCCGAGGCCAGAATCTCCAATTGAGACAGATGAAGAATCAGAGAGTAGCTAGAAGACTTAAACTTCAGGACTCACTTAGATGTGATGAGTGACATCCTCCCTATTGACACAAAGTCCAGGCAGTCCACCGCATCAGGCCACAGTGGTAGAAGACTTTGGCCTGTTCACTTTGATATAGAGACAATTGTTTACCTCAAAAAACACAGAAATACTCTCCAGTTGTGAGTCTGCCTTGGGTAAGGACACTGAATGTTACTCCGGGTTTAGGTCCATAAATCCGCACTCTTGCACATGCACACAGTATAAAATGAGCTCCAGTCTGACTTTGGTCCTGTGTCTTTTTGTGTTAAAGGTTTCCCAACCTGGCGCAGACTTGTTAAATGAACTCCACCCTGCAAGGCCTCCTGATGCTGACTGATTTCGTTTAGGCGGTCCACGACCAGCAGAACATGTGGCGTTCTCACCCAAAAACCCAACTCATGAGGCACCTCCACACATACTTACACAAATCACTTCTAACTTTTCAGATCAACATGAAGTAACAAAAACTAACAAACACTTCCCTTTTGCTCTTTTCAGGAGGTTTGAGGAGGTCAAAGTCTGCCGCTTCTCCGACAAGACAGAGAAAAAATGTGCTTTCAAAGAGACTGTCCCCGCGTTTAACTCGTAGAAAGTTTTGTTAAGACACCCAGCACAGCACCACGCTGATCTTACACATTTCCACCTTCTGAAACTCGTTGTTCTGTTTCTGTGCAGGATGCCCATGAGTTCCTCAGCTGTGTGCTGGATCAAATGAAGTCTCTATCCTTCGATCTGCTCACAGCAGCAGGTGACATGGTCGTCAGTTACACCTGCCCGGTTAATGCTCACATCGCCTTCCAGATGTTGAACACCAGGACCTGCAAGGAGTATAAATACACAGCTACAGATTTTCTTCATACTTAAAGGGTAGAGACTCCCCAAATGTTATTTTGCAGATGTGGTATGCAATCCATGAGGGAGAAAGATTGCATGAACCTGCCCCTGAACCTGGTGCCTGGAGGCTTAGTGAGCCAGTGTCTACAGGACTACCTGAAAGTAAGTAGCACATCTGCTCATTTACTGTGATTTCAACCCTGAAGCTCAATCTTCATACTCCACCAGATGTTGTCAAAGTTATACCATCCTTGCGATAATTGAAACTAAAACCTGCTTCTTGCTCCTGTTCCTCGCTGTAAGAGAGCCAGTTGGAGTATCAGTGTGAGTGTGGTGCTCAGGAGTCATCATAGCAGTGCTCATTCTGAACTCTGCCAAAGTGAGTAATATCATCTATCACCACAGTAGTTTCCCTCTTTCTGTCTTCTTCTGTCCACCTGTGATCTGAGCCTCCTCCCTCCATCTCTTTACTGTCAACAGTGTACTGATCCTCCAGCTGCAAAGATTCAGATTCACATGGAGAAGGTGAACAGCCCTGTTGTTTTATCGAGGAAGCTCGTGGTGAACCCATGGTGAACAAAAGATAAAGTAAAGAAAAGGCAACTTTTTTTGAAAACACATCATTACGTCACCCATTGGTTTGTGGACTTTGCCATCACCACCTTGTTTTTTTGGGGCCAGATGTGACTATATTTGGATGGGAATGTCAAGCTCTAGGTGTTGGGTTGATCTTAGCATAAAAGCATGAAAAAACATGGTCCAGCCTCGTCACAAATGTTCTCGTATTCCACCTTAACAGTAACTAAAATTGTTGTTGTTGCTCTCCTCAATTGTTGTGAAAACAATTGAGGAGAGCAATAGTGTACGAACAGAAACTGGACTCCTATTTGATCAGCACTGCCTAGTTTGACAGTTTGATCTGAGTTTGGTGAGCCTGATGTGTCGAGCTGAATGGAATCACTGAGAATGACTTGGTAGCCACACGTTAAAGCATACCCTGCTTTATCGTCTATTTTATGTGTACCGTTAAAAGATGTGTCCTCCTCTCAGGCCATTAGAGCAGGTGACGTGACAGATCGTTGGCTGACGCACAACAACAACATTGTCAGGAGGAAAACAAGAGATTCTGTCCATCAAGAGTGGAGACGAACTGCATACCTGCTTTTCTATGAGAAACAGCAGTATAAGAGTCTTGTGGTCGTTGACAGACCTGCAGCGCAGAAGAAGCAGAAAAGCAGCTCGACAACAACTCCTGATATATTGTACTGTAAATAAAGTTTTGAATTAAACTGAATGCTGTAAATGTTGTTGTAAAAGTTAAAGAAAATCTGCAGAAAAGAGAGGTGTTCATTAACAAAAAAAAATGTATGAAAAAAAGAGAAAATGAACTGTGAAAAGTTCAACAGGGAGAAAAAACTCTGCAGCCTCAAGCTGCCAGCACTGACTGTCCTCTTACCATCTGCTTAGGTTACCACAGGTTACACAAAGCTTTCAAAGTGTAGAGAACAACAAGCAAAAGATGTATTCAAGATTTCAATGTTACTGCTTACAATTACAAATCATCTTTGGGTGCATACACACATACCCATGATGCACCTGGTTTTACAGAAACAGTTGTACCTTGCCTTGTAACTCACTGCATGGAGGATCTAATGATGCACACTACAGACTGTATAAAACATGGACTTTGTCCTTAAGGTCTGTTTGAAGTTTATTGGTTTCATCTGGTTTGATTAAATTTGACTAAATATAATTGGGTGTCATCGGCATAACAATGGAAGTTAATGGAGTGATAATGTTGCCTAAAGGAAGCAAGCTGAATAGAACTGGTCTGAGCACAGAACCTTGTGGAACTCCATTACTAACTTTGGTGCACGCTGGTTTAAAATAAGACTTAAACCAGCTTAGGGCAGTTCCTTTAATGCCAATTAGATGTTCCAGTCTCTGTAAAAGAATTTGATGGTCAGTGGTGTCAAATGTGCCACTAAGATCTAACAAGACAAGTACAGAGATGAGTCCTTTATCTGATTAGAAAGTCATTTGTAACTTTCACTAGTGCTATGATGCACTCTAAATCCTGACTGGAAATCCTCAAATAAACTGTTCATATGGAGAAAGTCACACAACTGATTGATCGATGAGAAGCTATAGCTTTCTCAAGTATCTTAGAGAGAAAGGGAAGGTTAGATATTGGTGTGTAACTGACTAAAACCCAAACTAAAGGTAAAACTTGAGCAGCCTGGTTGGGATGGGGTCTATATCAAGTTTGACAGCTGTTTCTAAGTTTCCTGTGTCTGAAGATAAATTGGTGTCAGTTGAGGGCAAGAGGTGATGAATTTTGTCTCTAATAGTTATAATTTTATCATTAAAGAAGCTCATCAAGTCATTACTACTGATACCTAAAGGAGTACATGACTCGATAGAGCTGTGGCTCTCTGTCAGCCTGGCTACAGTGCTGAAGAGAAACCTGGGGTTGTTCTTATTTTCCTCTATTAATGATGAGTAAAAGGCTGCTCTGGCATTACAAAGAGCCTTCCTGTATGTTTTAAGACGGTCTTCCCAGACGAAATAAAAATTTTCCAATTCCATTTGCTTTCAAATTTTCACACCTTTTGCTTAAATTTGCAAGTCTGCTGGCTATCCCATAGTGCTAACCTCCTTTGTTTAATTATCTTTTTTTCAGAGGTGCAATAGAGTCAAGAGTTGGTCCTCACGAGTCTGCAGCACTATCAACAAGATGATCTATTTGGGGGGCTAAAGGTAGCAAACGAGTCCTCTGTTACATTTAGACATGTCATTAGATTAAATGCGGATGGAATCACTTCCTTAAATTTGGCTACATCACTTTCAGATAGACAACTGTGTTTCTGCCTAAAGGCCTAGAGTCCAACAAGAATTCAAAGGTTATTAAATAATAGTCGGATAGAATATTCTGTGGAACAACTATTTCAATGCCATATACAAGAACAAGGTCATTGGTGTGGTTAAGATAATGAGTCGGTTTATTTACACTCTGACACTCTGACAGAAGCCAATTGCATCCATCCAAAGTTGGATGAATACCATCTTTTCTAATCAGACCAGGTTTTCCCCAGAAAGACCTCCAATTATTTATAAAGCCCAAATCGTTTGCTGAACACCTCAACAGCCAGCGGCTGAATGATGAAATGCAGCTAACCATGTCGTCACTGATTAGGAGTCCAGAGAAAACTACGGAGTCTGACATTGTTTGTGCATATATACACACTGACTAGATGTTAGTTTTAGTGACCTCATATTGGTGAATTTTGTCAAGTGTGAAATCAAAGGTATAAATTTAAACTTGATTACCCCTAAGTCGATAAAGATGGATTTATTAATTCATTAGAATAGTTGGCTTTGAAATGCATACAAGTTAATGTTGGCGGGTGCTCAGTATTTCTGACATGACAATGTTCCAACAATGGCCCTGCTGATCATTGAGTATAATGTATTGGTATATTTGTCAGAAAATATGAAAAGTGAACAAAAAGTTCTGTGTGGCAACATTTTACATCAACATACAATTCGGGACCAAGAACCACATGAACAAAGTTCCACACTTGCTGATGCTGAACAGATGGAGCTGAAAAGTTGAACATTCTAAAAAAGCTAGTAAATGGCCCTTAGACAATTTTATTCCATGCTGTTTTCAAAGTCCAAAATGATCTGTATGCTAACTGTTAAAGTTACCCTGTAGAGTTTAAAAAAAAAAAAAAAGGCAAGGCAAAAAAAGACAAAGAAAAGAGATGTGTATGTTCCTCACCAAAGCATCCCTATTTGCGGTTACAAGTTGAATTTGAATCTTTGATATCTGTGCTACAGGTTGATTTCAGATCAGTTGATAAGACCTGTTTCTAGCAGTCACATTAAAAATCCCTGCAAACATAATATATTACAGTATGTGACAGAAGTATCCTCAGAGCTCAGGTTATGTCAGCACGGGCCCAAGAATGAGGTGACTTCATGTGACAATGCTGTATTGGTAAGTATAAAAGTTCTTTGAAGAAGTACATACAGTATGTAGCACTGCCCATGAGCTACATATAACATTTCAACGGGACCTTAATCCTTCTTGACAGTTGGCTTGATACTCAAGTGTCAGATTGAAAGAAAAAGTGGGTAATGCGTCTCAGTAACAGATACAAGCATTGTCTCACTGTCAGCAAGAACTCACACAACCAATTTGTTTGTCTGATGTTGAAAGCCAAAATGGACTGGGCTGACAGGCTTTCACTGGATTAACAGTGACAGCAGCCGCTTTAACTCCTCTTGCACAAGTTGCAATGGACAATTAGGTTGCATTGCTGTGTGGTTTCATTTCTACTGTAGAACTGCAAGGACACACTTGAACCCTGAATTACTCTTGTGGACACCCATCTTAGAATGCCTTTTCCTGTTTTATCCATTTAGCAAAACAGCACATTACAAAACAATTTAGCAAACACGCATAGACAGAACTCAACCATACCCAGACACAATTTGTGCCTGGTCTGACTCACAGTGGGAGTGCACTGTGTGCACTGATACACATTCACAAATGGTACAGTCAAAAGTTCAACTAGAGAGACTGCTCACTCTTCTATCTAGTCTCTAGTCTAGTCATTACCTCTTCTTCTTATGCTAATTACAATAAGCTCTGACACTCTGACACTGTGTGTATGCGTAGTGAAGTGAAGTGAAGTGGAACAGTACAGTACATGGTACTGTATTTCATTAATTGCATTCCAACAATGTAAATGATCAAAATTACAGTTTATTATTGAATATTATTGAAGTGCATTTTAAAGCACATACAGGACATAATGTCATATGAACATTCCATGCTGCACATGACACCTTATTACTGCATACTAATACTGCAGCAGGCCCAATCCAACCATGAGATATTACCCTGAGAGCAGTGGCTGTTAAAGATGAACATTGTTCCTCGACTGTCTCTCCTGATTACTGTTAGACCATTTGAACTCCTCCAGCAATACTTCAAGGAGATAAATTGCCTTCAGTGCTTTTTGTGAGGAGATAAGAAAGCTTGAATTTGTCTTAAAAAATTAGAAATGCCCAGAAATAAGTGTGAAATAAGTGTAAGATGTGGCCTTCCTGATGTATATCTTTCATATTTCTCTTGCAGTGGCAGATACCCATTATCAAAGTCACTTAAAAAATAACAGGAGGTACGTTTAGGAATGAGTCACAGAAGCTAAGAGTTGAAAACAAAAATATATATAACAGAAAGATAGAAAGACACCAGATTCACATTTAATTAAAGCACTTCCCAACAAACTTGTTATTAGTGGGCTTTTCTGGGATAACCCCTTATACAGAAGCAATGGGTAAAACTCTTGTAAGTGGTGTATTAGCATAGCACCTTGTAAGAAATGAAGACATCATAGCAGTTAATGAGCTTCATATGTAGTTTGGCCTGAATGATTAAATGATTAAATTTAAAGCTGGAAGTTATACTGATGCACAGAGTAATAAGGATATTGGATTGAGATCACAATCAAAAAAGAGCAGTGATAGCGAATTGGGGAATGGTCTAGGCTAGTGGAGACAGCCGAGCATGCTCCTCTCTGGGGATACTTCAAGCATTACCAAACAACGGGATGTGGGTTTATCTCTCACCACAGATCAATGGCATGTGTGACAGTGCAAACTATTTGTCAAACTGTGGGCAATATCAAGTTGTACAAAAGAACATTGTGTTCACAGTGTATATTTACCAATGTCCTGTGAATGTTTTTATTTAGCCAGTGCTGCACGTGGACTCACATTTCTCTGACAAGCTAAAACAATAAAGAATCTTTAGTTACATTGACTTTATTTTTCATAGCATGACAAACAATTAGAGGGATTTAAATGTGTGTGTGCGAAGCTGCAGTTATGGAGAAATACTTGCATCCTTTAGTTAAGTTATGTTGCTTTCTCACCTTCATTTGGTTTGGTTCACTTTCACACTGTACCTTTGAATGGGACCAAACCACCTGGACAACGTCATGCAGTTACAACAGCTGCTTGTTTGGGGGCATTATTGCCCAAATCAAGCACTGACTAGGAAGAAAAAAAGCACCAGTAAGAAGAAAATCCAGCTCATCAATTGGCTTTCTGATCTTTGATTCAGTTTGCTTTCCCACTGTAGGCGAACCGCACCAGGGTTCACTTGCAAGCGGTCCGAGACCCACGTTTTCAGGCGGACCAAAGTTTGCTTGTTTGGTCCGCACCAGAGTTCGGATGAGCTTTGAGTGCTAAAATTATAACAATAAAGTGAACTGACCCTTTAAACTTTTGCTATGTTTTATTCTATTCATTACAATGCAGAAAGTAATTTCCATTATTTCCCTGCAGTATACCTACAGTATACTTTACTCTATGCTACTTTGAGAGACTTGAAATTTGCTATTGTTTGAGATACAGTAATCCATCACAGTGAACAGCAGGTAGGTTTCATTTTTGTCAGACTTACCGTTCTGTTGTATGCTAATATAATAGAGACTTTTCAAATCAGTCTGCACTTATAACACCAACAATACTGTAACTTTGACAACAACAAAAGCAGACATTGTGTTCACTGTGATGGATTTCTTAACTCGTGCAAGTTTCAAGTCTCAAGTCTCAGTCTGGAATGATATTAGCTGCCAGGAGAAAGACATTCACTGTTTTATAATAGTTTTCATTGAAAACCAGCAAGCCCTGCCAGCCAGACTTATTGACAAGAGCAACCCACTCAGTCATCTGAAGAAATCCAAGAACATTTTTGCATGTAAAATAAAAAAACACAGTGAAGAGAGTTGACTTAACTGCTGGAGCACAGTGCTTGTTATTAACATATGGACATTTAAGCCTTTTCTAGTACTGTTTGGATTATATCTTTTACAAACATATTAGAGAAACTATTAAGTGAACTCAGTAAAGAATGTTCAGCAGATATGTTGACACTGAATATCTCTGAGGTTTTTGTTCTTTTTTGTTTCATGTCGGCGTACATGTCTTGCTTCCAGTGTTATATCACCATACAACAATGGATCCATCACACAGTCCTACAGTCTTTGAAACATTCTCAAAGCATAAAACACCAAGCAGCATCTACACTTTGGCTTTTTCACTGTCATACATGTGCAGTTATAGTAGTCAGTCAGTGAGGATTAAATCCCATTTGACAGAGAAGTAGTGATTACTTATTGAATTTGAACAAACACCTCTGGATTAGCATGTGCACCACATGTTCGCTCTCTTCAAATGCACCTCATGCTGCCACAGTGAAAAACCTATTGTCAAGATGACGTGGTTTACATTGAGGGCTTTTTATTGAACAGGTGTCAAGTGTGAAAAGGCTTGATGAAAAGCTCTCTGTGACTAAGTACCTCCACAACTACTTAGCAATTCTCCTGTCTGATGGTTTCATTGTATGCTCAAATGGAGCTGAATCATACTTGGTTGGGCTCATATTTCTTCATTCACTCTAAAACTGCCATGGTAGAAATGTGTGTCATGTTTGTTTGTATACCTGTCTTTAGAGAGTTTATGATCATAACTATCATCACTGAATAATTGGTGCGTCAAGCCAAGAAACACAATTAATTAGATTTTCTCAGAAAGACATTGACTGGAAAGACGCTGGACTGCTGCACGTGAAAAGCTGAGACGATGAAGCCAATCAGCTCGCCTCTGTGGCCAAGCTGGGAGAGCAGAAAGCAGAAGAAGTGGTGCAGTGGTTTCCTGCAAACAGGAGACCATCCACAAACACCATCACTGCCTTTTATCTGTTGCATTTGGCAAACGCACAGAGAATGTTTTTCCTCCAAGGTATACCTTCATGAGATAAATGGAAAGTAGGAGTTCCATTACCAAACACAACTGTGCTGTTAAAACAGTCATTTACCTCAAGCCTGTTGCTTATTACTGCTCAGAAATAAAAGATCCATCTGCTAGATGAGCCAAGGATTCAGAAACAGAGCATTTTGTATTTTCAATTTGTTTATGTGATTCTTCAACAAAGAGGACTCATAATCACACACTTAAGTTTCAAGCAGCAATTGAGATCTATGTACAGAATCTGCAGCACTTCCATGCTGTAAAACAATAATACAGTAATAGGCTTTAGTTATGCAGTGCCTTTTTAACAAACACTTTACAGAGTGCTTTAAAAAATTCAAAACAATACCAATGAAAATGATGAAATGCTAAAAAAGAAAAGATTTAAAAAATAGAGCAACAAAGGAAAGAGGAGATGAAAACAGCTCAAATTGCCCAAAAGACTAAAAAAGTAAAACTTTTTTAAACATGGTATAAAAATAAATACAAAAAGGATACAAGAATAACTAAAAAGCTTATAAAAATGAGCTTGTGAGACAAGATGAGAGGTAAAAATAATCCAGGATAAGAGATTTCTTTAGGAGTATATTAATTTAGCTGAGCTTGTGTCCTCAGTTGGGTCATTTTGAAACCTGAATTGGAAAAGCTTTACCGGTTTTGACTGCAAAAACATCCAGCACATCTGGAGTTCAGAAAAGCAACAGGGAAACAGGAGCATCAACTTTCAACTTAAAATTAAGTAAAGTAACCTTGTTACTGTAAATTAAAACCAGACTATGTTCCTTCAGTTGAACAACGCCCCAAAATACAATTATAGGATAATGGCAAATGCTGAACTGTAGCAGAGTAGCACAAACTGGAAAGAATAATGTTAGTGACCTGAGTCATTATCCAGCAACATTGATCTATAGTTAACTAAGGTTAGCCACCACCATATGCTACCAAGTAGACCAAATGAGACTGCAGGAGCAAAACTTAAAGTGTTTTAAACATGTTGTCTGTCAACCAAACCAGTTTCCCATAATGGAACGTGTCAGTGTTCAGTGCTGCAGGGACTGAGGTAACATTTGAACCCAATAATGTTTTTCTCCAAGTGCCAGAACACAGGGACTTACTGTAATCCAGATGATATGTGAAGACAAATATGACAGTTTCAGACAAATTCAAGGAATTAGGTCCATATTGGATAATTCTACACCTCACAGTTTCCATCCGATAACAATGTTCAGTGCCAGTGCAGGTAAAAAGGAAGGTGAAGCCTCTGCAGTGTGGAGGTCTGGGTGGTGGATGGACATGGGGAATGTCAAACTATGATGTAAAAGACTTGAGATTAGCCAGATTTAAGCTTGGCTAACAAGTCCTGATGCAGATACAAAGCAAATTTGGATCTATCATTCAGAGGGAGAGTTCTCTGGTTGATCGCACCACAGTAACACTAGACCTTCACAAGACAGACTTTGTGATGTGATGGTTGGTTTCTTTTAGCCATAACCATATTCCTTACATATCCTTAACCAAGCAGTCTCAGTCGCCTAAGCTTAACTAAAGCTTACCCTAATGATGTTAGATCAGCAGACGCACATATAGTATGTGTTATTTTGGAAGAAGGGGATGAAAGATCTATTTTGTGAATTAGGCATGAGAACTGAACACTAGAAGTAACTTAAAAGCTCAAAAATGTCACATTGAACAATAAACTAAAAAAATGGTTTTAATGACATAAACAGAATTACAATAAGATCCTTATAAACACATGTTCCAAACTGTGCTGTCTTGGTGGGGCTCACAAACCTGGGCATGTAAATGTTCTCTGAACAATAACAATGAAGAACCTACAGTAGAGTACTGCATGACATGTTCATGTTTTGGTAACAGCCCATCCCCCGCTGTGGCAATCTATGGTCCCAGGAAGGCATCTAAAGATCCAGAGGGTCCTACTGACACAGACCGTGCTTTACGGTCAATTCCCACAAACACACCGATATCCAACACATAGTTTAAAGGGCTGGATTTCCTGCTGAAACTAGCTAAGAATGCTGATGATAATGACTTTTGATCCCAGAGTCATTCTTTGGGGACATCTTGTGACACTCAGGTTGTAGAGTCTCCCTTGAATCCAAGACATTTTGAGTCATTCTCATCCTGGAGATCGCTCATAATAGTTATACCAAGGCTGATCCACAATGCTGGCTCACTCAGTAGTTGTCAAGGGTGGCACACATGCAAGGGTCCAGAAGATCTTATCAAGGCTAAAGGTGTCATCATAGGTAGTCTTCAATACAAAGCTTTCCCTGAATTTTTTTGCAAGCATCCAAGCAGGGAAAGAAATCCCTAAGCAGAGCCAGCTTCGACGGTTGTTTCGTTACCTGAATGAGGCAGGTTGTGTCAGAGTTGGAGATCGTTTGTCACAATCTGATCTGTCGACAAGCGACAAAAGAAACCCACTCATTATCCTTCACCATCACCACTTAACAACCCACCTAATACGACACTACCACCAGCAAGTCCAGCATCAGGGACGCCAGTTCACAGAGGGTGCAGTGAAGTCAGCTGGCCTATGGGTCATTGGTGCAAAGCAGTGCATCAGTGCCATCATCCACCGCTGTGTGACCTGCCACAAGCTCAGATGGAGAACAGAGACACAAAAGATGGCTGCTCAACCCACAGACCGTCTAAGCACTGACTCACCATGTTGGAATGGATGTATTTGGGCCATGGACAATCACTTCTTGACAAACTTGGGGAGGCTGCGCCAGCAACAAACGTTGGGCAGTCATCTTCACCTGTATGAGTGTCAGGGCCATACACATTAAGGTGATGGAGTCGATGGAGTCTTCAAGTTTCATAAATGTGCTGCGTGTTTCGTCTTCATCCGCAGCCAAGTCAAACTGTTTAGCAAAGAGCTTAGCATTGACGTGAGGCACTGCAACAACCAGACAATACAGGACTTATTAAGTGACAACAGATGCACTTGGGTGCACCCCATGCCTCACACATGGGAGGTAGCTGGGAGAGCATGATTGGTGTGACAAGAAGAATTGACTCAATGCTTATGAGCATTACACCCCGACAGCTGACTCATGAAGTGTTAACCACCTTCTTGGCAGAGGTCACAGCAATTGTCAGCTCACAACCTCTCATCCCGGTGTAGCCCAGTGGCTGAACTATGAATTTAAAACAATTTATCAGCCAAAATGCTAATGTGTATTTTAATGTTTAATGTGTACAAAAGTTAATGGGATCAAATATGAAACTGAAATAGATGTGTTTGCTTTTAAACAAAACTGAAGTTTACATTTACTATGGTCTTTGAATGCATCCCACTTTCCATGTTAGGTTGAATAGCATTTGTTTAGGTTCAGATCTAACTTGGTTTTGAGTTGTTTTTATTCATTGGATGTTTAGTGCTTTAACAGCCAATCGGTGTTTGTCATTTGTTTAAGAGGCGGGATTTTGCCACCGGGTCCAAAATCTCCGTTAGTAGCACTGTCTTTCTTTGCCAACCGGAGAGGAGGAAAGCCATAGAAATGAGTTGTTTGTCAGAGGGGAGATTGAATGAAAAGTGTACGTTTAATTGGAGCTGACGATCAGTTTTCTTCATAAAAGTATGTTTTTATTTCATCTTCCAAGGTAAATATTTGCTGTGATGTATAGTTACAGTGAGGTTTTGTAATAAACATTTTTTAATTGATTTTAAGAAACACCGGTAAAACTGCAAGCATCAGGCCTGCAACGTTTTGTTTTGGTTATTTGGGTTTTGCTGGCTTTTTTGTTTATAGATTTATTCAGTGTGTGGTACCACTGGTATTTAATTGATATTGATATAAAAAGGTATTGACAAATTTGGTTTTTAATTAAATTCAAGGTTATTTTCGATGATAGTATTTGCTGAGCTAAGGGTATAGATATTGGTAAGTAACTGAATTTTTGGTTTAACTGAAGGTAACTAAATTGATTTTGGTAACTGAGTGAATGAGTAAAAGGTTGTGACAACCCGAAAATTGCGGGGTAACACCGACGCTCGCCGGAACCGGAAGCAGACGCTCATTACCCTTGAAAGAGCCGGCGGGAGAAGCATTTCCGAGAGTCATTTTGGAGAGAGAGAGAGAAAAAGAGAGTGTATGAGGAACTGGAGCAAGGCTCAGTGCGCGGCTTAAGACCACGTAATTAGTCCGTGTTTTTTTTCTTTCATCGACCGGCATCCGTCACTACTCCGCGACTACCTTTCATCACCCTTCATCATCCTCTCATCTCCCGCAAAGTGCTTGTACCGGAAAATCAGCTGGAGCACAAACGTCATTCACTTATCCAAACCCGACAACAATACCGGACTGACTGACTGTGCGTACAGACTGACGTTTTTTTTCTTTTTCCCCTGACTTCATTTAACTGACTGTTTTTTTTCCCCTATTTTGTTTGATGAATGAACTGATTTTGCTTTGAGAAATTGAACTGAACTTTATTTTGAAGAACTAAAATTGAATGAACTGATTTACTTTGAAGAACTGAACTGAACTTTATTCCAAAATACCAAAAAGATAAAACTGGAAATAATTTAATAAAAATAACTCACACTTGTGCTGAAGGAAAAACTTTTTACTCATGTCTGAAACAAAGGAAAATAAAATGGCCACCAATTCAGAGTCTTTACTGTGGGAAATGGAGGCTTCACAGCCAGAACCAGTGTGTACACAGGAAGCGCCTGCAACAACTTACTCTCTGCTGGACATGGATCTTTGCAAATTTTCTGAGTTTGTCAGTCCACTATCACAAAATACAGTTTTGACAGATAACAACAGTGGAAAGGGAGGAGGTCAGCCTGCGGCTTCTTTTCCAAAGGAAATCTCTGACTCTGGGATTCAACAGCAGCTTCACAAAATGGCTGAGGAACAGCAACATCACCGACAGGAACTAAAGGAAAACATGGAGAAAAAATCACAAAAGAAATCACTGCTCATACTGAACATGTAGCCAAAGCACTTACGAATCTATTGCAGGACCAACAAAAGGAAATTGTTAAACGTGGATAAACAACTGGAATATCTGGGTATGCAGTTTAATGCATCACTTGGTTGGAGGTTACAGCATCATCATACTGATCTGATTAAAGATATTTGCTCTGTGCTCACACCAATGTCTGGTGTTATAACTCGTCTGGAGGAGGAGCTCTCTCATTGCAAAAACTCAATGCAAACACTGACTGAGGAAGTAACGGCCACTAAACTTACCACTGCTGTTGGGCACACAGGTGTTCAAACCCACTCTGAGGTTCTCCTGGGAGAAAAATCCCTCCACAGTTCCAACCGGCCCCGGTTGCAATCCACCATACAACCTGGTATACCAGAAGAAAATTTCTGTTCACCTGGAGGATCCACCATTCACGGGGAAATAAAATCCAGACTCATGGGAAAAAGCCCTATAAAGCTACCATTTCCGACATTTGGCAAACTAGATGACACGTCTGATCCACTTCAATACCTGGAAAGGTGTGAGGATTTTTTGGATCTCAATCCGCTCTCTGATGATGAGCTTATTGCCACCTTGCGTAATGTGCTTCATGGGACTGCAAGAGACTGGTGGGACGTGGGACGTCATAAAATACACACTTGGTAAGAATTTCATGAGCAGTTCCGCGCAGCCTTCCTGTCGGAGGATTAAGAAGATGAGCTGGCGGAAAGAGTGCGCACCAGAGTTCAGAAGGAAGGTGAAAGTGTCAGAGATTTTACATATATGTATCAGTCCTTATGTAAGCGCTGGAAGCCAAAAATTAAAGAAGAGGAAATTATCAAGCTGATTTTAAAAAATATGAACCCCCAACTGGCCAGTCAGCTGAGAAGTAGTGGAGTTACTTCCGTTGATGGACTTGTGTGTCTGGGCCAGCAACTGGAGAAGGACCGGGAGAACCAGCTGCAATATGAACACAGAAAAAATGCATTGAAGAAAACAAGCAAACCTACTTCTGAAAATGTCCCATTACCACCCAATAAAGATAACCTTGTTCGTTCAAGTAATTCTAGTCATAACCAGCCACAACAGGTGTACTGTTGGTGCTGCAAGGGAAGTCACACACCTGCTTCTTGACCACAGTGGATCCCTCATAGAGCTTCATCTTCTAGACCTCTATACCAACAGGGCAGGAAAACAAACCCCAGTAAGGAAGGACCTGCCACTCTGGGGTCACTCACGCCTTCCAGTCACTCCAGTTCTCTGAGGAAACTGTCCCCTTCATTACCAGCAGGAAGCTCTCCCCCTCCTTGCTAATTAATAGTGCCACTGAGCATTAGATCTTGGAAGGGAACTGCTGTCCTGGACACTGGATCATCTTACACTTTGTTAAATGAAAGAATCTGGTCAACAGTAAAGCGGCAGCATGATGTGTTGAAACCATGGAGTAGAGGACTCCTGTATCTAGCAGATGGAGAGGGAAGACAGCCATTAGGATGGAGTGAGCTGAAGCTGTTCGTACAGACTCAGATACTGACATTACCTTGCGTCATTCTGCCAGCACGCAGCCTTGCGTTTCCTGCAGTTGTGGGACTTGATTTCATGTCTTTAACCGGCCTTCAATTTGATGTCTCTCAGAACAGCTACTGATTTAAAAACAATCTGGAGCGCAGATATCAGTTCTTGAATCCATCAGAAGCTGGATGTCCACCTCAGCTTACTTTCTTCTCTGCTGTTGCTCCTGTCAATCTGGTTTCTCCGCTTCCATGTCATGATCTGCTGCAAGCTGCCACTGACAATGCTCACGTGGATGATTTTGGAAAGAGTCAGTTGTTAAACCAATTACAGAAAAATGCAGATGTTTGCACTGAAACTTTGGGATATACAAGTGTTCTTACACACAAAATCTTTCTTACCCATGAGGTACCGATAAAACAGAAGCCCTATCGTGTTTCACCAACCAAGCTTCAGGTTATCAAGGAACATGTGGAGGACATGCTTGAGAAGGACATCATCGAGCCATCATCCTCTCCTTATGCTGCTCCTGTGGTCCTGGTACCTAAAAACCAAGACCCAAAACCACGACCTTGGATCTCAACAGTGGCTACTGGCAAGTCAGGATGGATCCAGAGAGTCAGGAGAAGACTGCCTTCATCTGTCCTTTTGGTCTCTACCAGTTTAAGGTAATGCCCTTTGGCCTCAAGAATGCCCCAGCCACCTTCCAACGGCTAATGGAGCTAGTTCTTGGAGACCTACGGGGAAACATATGCTTTGTGTACTTAGATGATATCATCATCTACTCTTATACAGTGGAACAACACGGGAATGACATTCAAACAGTGCTTGAAAGACTATGAGCTGCTAACCTGACAGTGAATATGAAGAAGAGCCAGTTTTTTCGAACCTCCTTGAAGTTTCTGGGCCACATTGTATCCTCTGCAGGGATAGCAGTGGATAGTGAGAAGACCAAGGCAGTACAAGATTTCCCCGTCCCACGGAACATCAAAGAACTTCAAAGATTTTTGGGGATGACAGGATAGTACCATCGCTTTGTGCCCCGGTTTTCCCAGGTCACTGAACCACTGAATTGAATGCCCTTAAACGAAAAGGAGCGAAGTTCATCTGGACCTCTTGTTGTCAGGAAGCATTTGAGACCTTGAAGCAGTGTCTGGTCTCACCTCCAATCCTCGGGCATCCTGATTTCAATCTGCCTTTCATTGTGTACACAGATGCCAGCGACGTTGGTCTAGGAGCTGTCTTGGCTCAACAGACTGGTCTGGGTACTGAACAGGTTCTTGCCTTTGCCAGCCGCACCTTGAATCAGGCAGAGCGAAATTATTCCACCACAGAGCAGGAATGTCTTGCTGTTGTTTGGGCCCTGGAAAAGTGGAGATACTATTTGGAAGGAAGACACTTCTCAGTAGTTACTGATCATTCATCTCTTGTATGGGTTTTTAAAACCCAAAAGCCGAGCACTCGGCTCATCCGATGGGCGCTTCGCCTTCAGGAGTTCTCCTTTACGGTGGAATATCGCAAAGGGAAATATAACACTGTGCCTGATGCTTTGTCGAGAGCTCCTGTGGATGATCAACAACCCCTTGCCACTTGTGCTGTGGTACTGCGTTCAAAAAGGAACACCTCTAAACACCTTCAGATTACTGATGAAGACATTTGGAGAGCCCAGCAGGAGGACTCTGATATCCAGAACCTATACAACAAAATCATGGAAACAGGAGAAGTGACTGAAGATTTGGCTACAAAGTTCACTGTTCTGGAAGATAAGGTATACAGAGTGGTGAAATTACCTCATAAAACCCTGTACCAAATATACGTACCCGCTTCCCTCCGTCCTCAGTTACTCGCTCACTATCACGACGATCCTCTCTCTGGCCATTTTGGAAGGTACAAGACCTATAAGAGATTACAAGCTCTTGTATATTGGCCTAAGATGAGGCTGGAGGTAAAAAAATTATGTGCAATGTTGTCAAGTTTGTCAGCTCTACAAACCTGAGACCCGGAAGCCACCTGGAAAACTCCAACAGACGGTGGTACAAAAACCTTGGGAGATGCTGGGAGTTGACCTCATGGGACCCTTCCTCCGAAGCGCAAACAGCAACGTATACCTCCTTGTCTTTGTCGACTATTACACCAGATGGGTTGAGATGTTCCCACTTCGTAAAGCCATCTCCGAGACAGTATCCCAGATCCTAACAAAGGAAATTCTGACCCGCTGGGGTGTACCATCCTACATACTCTCAGACAGGGGATCTCAGTTTGTTTTATCCGTCTTTGAGGAAACGTAGCTGCTGGAACCTCAGGCAGAAGAGGACTTCATCCTACCATCGACAAACAAACCTGACAGAAAGAGTTAACCGTAATGTGAAAGCCATGATTGCCTCATATGTAAGAGAAGAGAAACACAAGAGCTGGGACAAGTACTTACCCAAATTCCGTTCTGCTCTAAATTCAGCTGTGCACGAGTCCATTGGCGTTACACCGGCAGAGCTCAACCTTGGTCAACCCCTGAAGGGCCCCCTGGACGCTGAGCTCATACCCCGGCTGTGTAACCCTGACACAACTGCATATGCCACTACAAAGCAGATTGAGGAATTCAAGAAACTGGTTGAAATTAATCTGGAAAAAGCAAAAACAAGACAAAAACACTATTATGTTAAAGGGAGGAGAGATGGAAATTTCTCGGAAAAAGACTGTGTGGATCAAAACTCACCCTCTTTCAAAAGCTGACAAATCTTATGCAGCCAAACTCGCACCATGCTGGAAAGGTCCATATCGTGTGACCAGAAGAATGGGCCCTCTGAATTTTGAGGTGGTTCTGGAGGACATGGGAGAGGACTTGTGTGTGGTTAATGTGGCGCAGCTAAAACCCTGTCACCCCAGCGCTGAAGAGCTGGACCAGAAGCAGCGTCAACAAGTCCTTAACATTTTCCAAGAAGACAGTGATGAGGAAGATTTCCTTGGTTTCCCTACCTCTGCTTCAGATGAAAACAGGGAAAATTGTTGACAGCCTCCATAAATTAGGAATAAATTCCGGCTTTTCTCAAGGGGGAGGGAGTGTGACAACCCGAAAATTGCGGGGTAACACCGACGCTCGCCGGAACCGGAAACAGACGCTTGTTTCCCTTGAAAGAGCCGGCGGGAGAAGCATTTCCGAGAGTCATTTTGGAGAGAAAGAGAGAGAAAAAGAGACCACGTAGTTAGTCCGTGTTTTTTTTCTTTCGTCGACCGGCATCCGTCACTACCCCACTACTACCTTTCATCACCCTTCATCATCCTCTCATCTCCCGCAAAGTGCTTGTACCGGAAAATCAGCTGGAGCACAAACGTCATTCACTTATCTAAACCCGACAACAATACCGGACTGACTGACTGTGAGTACAGACTGACTTTTTTTTTTCTTTTTCCCCTGACTTCATTTAACTGACTGTTTTTTTCCCCCTATTTTGTTTGTTGAATGAACTGATTTTGCTTTGAGAAATTGAACTGAACTTTATTTTGAAGAACTGAAATTGAATGAACTGATTTACTTTGAAGAACTGAACTGAACTTTATTTTGAAGAACTGAAATTGAATGAACTGATTTACTTTGAAGAATTGAACTAAACTTTATTTTTACAAAAGAAGAACCTATTTTGTGGTCTCCTTGATTTATGGTTGATGATTTTGTTGCATGTGTTTTATTTTTTTGTTGTTTTGTTTCCAGTTAATACAATGAGGTTGTGAGTTTTAAGTGTTGTAAGGAACGCAGATATAAAATTGAAATACCAATTAATAAACAGTTGATTGAACTCATGCCCCTCCTATTGAAAGGTCTTAGGGTTGGGCGGTATCCAAATTTTGATACCTTCATACCATCTCCACATTTTACCGCGGTATACGGTATTACCGTGACTAATTAAAAATTATGACTTAAGGCTCAGACAGTGTCACCAAACTGTTAGCTTGTGCCTACACCATTCAGAAACTGAATACTGAACACTAATAATGAAACAATAACAACATAATGTGCACAATATTAACAACTTTTATTAGCAACAGCTTAAAAAGTGCAAATACAACAGTCAAACAATTAAATTAACATAACCATCCAGAACAGTTTTTGCGCAGAATGCGCCACACACACATCAATTAAATTAAATCACAGCCTGAGCAACTTTGAATAACAAAAAAGAGCAGCTTATAAAAAAAGCGCACAGTCAAACAATTAAATTAACAACCTTGTTGTTGGTCCTGCATCGGTATCACCGGGAGGCGTTGAAACTGTTGCACTGAGTGAACTTGGGGCCAAATGCATCCTCACAGCAGTGAGTGGGTGGTTGATTCAGAGATGCGTCCTTCGGTTAGAAGTGTTTCCATCTCTCGCGGTCACCTTTTTATTGCACAATTTACAAATTGCCTCGTCAGTATTTACCGGCTCTCCCTTCTCGTTAGCTCGGAACCCGAAATACTGCCAGACTGCAGAGGTCGTGTTCTTCTTTGAGACCAGGTCACTCAGTGCGCGACTTGCCATCTTTCTCCCCCTCTCTCTCTCTCCTCTACGCTGTCACGTGATGACGTCACGTTCATAAACTTTATCAAAAGTCTCCAAAAATAAACTACAGTGGAAGTAAAACTGAAAATTCCTTATTACCGCCCAACCCTAGTAGGTGTTGGAGAGTCATTTAGCCTTAATACATAGAATAGATACACCAGTATCCACCAACCCAAGCTTTCTTCTCATCTGACACCAGCTACACTCCTAACCCAGAAAGTAGGAGTTCCTTCCATACTGCATATCTCTGTGGCGGCTGTGGCTCGGAGGTAGAGCGGGTCGTCCGCTAATCAGAAGATGGGCAGTTCGATCCCCTCCAGTCTGCATGCCAAAGTGTCCCCAAATTACTCCCGAAGGCTGCGCCATCAGTGTGTGAATGGTTAGCTCCTAAAACTGATGAGCAGTTGGCACCTTCCATGCCAGCTCATGCCATCAGTGTATGAATGTGTGTGAATGGGTGAATGAGATACGTACTGTAAAAGCGCTTTGGTTGGAAGACTAGAAAGGCGCTATGTAAGTACAAGTCAATTTACCATCTCTCCAGTATCTCTAGTACCCTTCAAGGCTGCAGGAAATGGCATTCTGTGTGACCAAATGTGCGAGACGAGGAGCTCGTACTGTTGAAGGACAGCAATGTAAAGCACAATGACTGCCCCATTAGCATTGTGGTCAAAACCGTCCCCAGCCCTGATGGGAAGGTGAGGAAAGTAACAGTCAAGATCACCACTAGAGGTACGTACAAGACATTCTTGAGACCCATAACAGACACTGTACTCCTCCTGCCAAACTCCAATAAAGAGGACAATGGGCAGAAAAAGTAATTGTGACATCTTACAGATACCAGGTGGGTAGTGTGTTGTCTATCCCACCAGCAGGGGGTGCTCTATTTTTTTCTGTGTTCTATTTTGTGTTTAATAGCCAATAGGAATGTTCAGGTGAATGAGAAGGCTAATTAGTCACGTGCAGTTGTGATAATCGGAGACAGACAGTTTGAATCTGCATCCATCCTTCTTTGTTTGTTTTTGGAGATCATTGCCTGTCATTGCCTATCATTACGGCTGTGGCTCAGGAGGTAGAGCGGGTCGTCCACTAATCAGATGATCGGTGGTTTGATCCCCAGCTCCTTCTGTCTGCATGTCGAAGGGTCCTTTGGCAAGATACTGAACCCCAAATTGCTCCCTGTAAGTCGCTTTGGATAAAAGCGTCAGCTAAATGTAATTGTTAGAATGTTTAACATGTTGTATGTGTTTATTTTGACAATATTTGGAAAAAATGCAGCTATTCTTTTCACACAAAAAGCAAATGCATGTTTTATAGTTACTATACAGCACTTGAATTTAAGTCTGTAATGACTGTAATGACATTCCCTTACATATATTTTGTTTAGATTTCTATTTTTTTACTTTGACTCAATTGGCATTTGAAGATAACTTGTCAATAAAGACGACGATACATCGGCCACTTCACTGTCAATGAGTTCATCTTTCTGCTTAGCCGTGGTCAGTTCTTTCAGCAGAACACAAGCATTTTTCTTCCTCAAAATAATGGTAGTAGGTGTTTTTTATCAGTAGGTGCACATTCATGTGCCAAGGTCATGAATAAGGTATTTGTACCAGAACTAAAAGAGCTGCTATTTTATGTTCATTTGCCATTTAACTGTAGTCACTAATGTCTTGCATTCAACAGGCATCGAGGAATATGTCAATGAGTCATGTTTCTATTCAAATGCTGTAGGCGTAGTGGTGGCTCTTTTTTATCCTGCCGTCAGTCCTTTCTCTTGTTTTGGTATTTACTCTTAGGAAGAACTGACTGTAGTGGAGAGACTGTGGTGATGAAGGGGATTAGCTGTATTTATGCTCCCAGATGTTTGTCTGGAAGTGAGTAATCACCAATGAGCGTACTCCAAGATGCCAATACTGAGGGGAGGTAAGCCCAAGACGGGGGTGGATCTTAGCATTTGGAAAAAGAAAAACAAAAGGCAGGGGAGTCTTTGATGGGATTATAGTCAAGAGACAAACACCAGGAAGAAAAAGCGGAGAGGCTTTATCTTCGCCGTTTCTCTGAGACCACAGAGCTTGCTTTGTACACCTGGTAATTTGTTGATATAAAAACCACATCTTTGGCAAGTAATTATAGCCCTTCCATCACTTTCCTTCAGACTGCTCCCCATCTCTGTTAGCTTAAAAGCTCCTCTGAGGATTGTAGTCAGAATGTATTTAAATTCTATTAACCCAAATCACGTACCAGGGCACGAACAAAATTGTTTTCATGTGAGGGAAAAAAGGAACTAAATAAATAATTACACACCTAAATGCCAAAGCCCATCAGTTTTGGCAAGTTAAGCCCAGTTCACTGTGATCCAAACCGTTTTCGACACCCGTCAGTTAGTTCTCCAAAACCCAGAAAGGAGAAAGGAGGGAAAAGAAAAAACAGGCAGCGATGATATAGAGTTCACACTGTGCTGTGGATGGCCTATTCTGCTGGGCCCCCAGCTGTCTCTCTTGGTTGATCTGAGCCCCCCAGCTGTGGTGACCATCAGGCTGCTGTTATCAAAGCCATCTGATGTCTCGCTCAGTTGGGACTATAGAGAGCCTACATGTCCTTTTGTGAATATGTCCCTTCAGTCGTCATTCAAATGAGATGTGTGCGTGGCATGCTAATTATTTCCATTCATCTGTCCAGTGTGACAGATAATTCTTTTAAAGCTGACACAAAACCATGCATTGAATGCATTGACCAATTTCTGGGAAAGACTGATGTAACAGTACTGCAGCATATTAACTGTGGAACATGAAAGCTTTGAACTGTAAAGATATGTGACATTAAAATAAGGATCTCTGAGAGGAATTGCAGTGAACAGTAGAGACAGGAGGTGCAATAACATACATGCTATCAGCTGGTCTGTAAAGGTTACAGCTATTTTACGTAGCCCAGTCATAAGACTTACTAAAGAATAACAAAACAAAAAAAAAAAAATCGGAGCAGGAAATCAATGTTACTGATCACAGAATGAATAGAACAATATAGACATTTTGTCCACAGCTGAGCTGTGCCAGTGGAAGCTTTGACCTAAAAAATTAAAAATTAGAATGGTTCATACTTGCATGTAGAAAAAATATAATTGTGACTAAACTGTGATAATCAGGCAAAACATAACAGGTTCTCCAAGACTGTGAAACTGTAATCCTGCTCAGTAGTTGATCAGTGAACTGTAACCGACAGCTTTACGAATATTTTTTTCGTTTATCATTTTTCAGTTGAGAGTGTCCTGTTATCTTCATCAAACTGTGTTCAGGGAGGAGATCTCTTTTTAGCTATGGGTCATGAAAATAGCAGAGGTGGAAGAAGTCAGCAACACTGTCACGATCAGTTGAAAGTGAAAGAGTCATAATCAGTGTTTTACTAAAAAAACTCAAACTGCATAATTTCCCATAAATCTTTATCACTGATGCATAAGCAGCATCTTACTGCTGACAGTGAGTTGTTCAATCTATAATACTAGATATATGTTCTATGTCCACCACTGCACAACAGTCTGGACCAACTCTGTGGAGAGGATATTGTTGTACTGGGATGTGGTAGATTTGAGATGATTTTTCTATCTTCGTGGGCCCAACAGTGTTGTTATACGCAGAGCTTCTCTAGACATTAAGGACTGACAAACAGCAGCTCGCCAATATAAACAGTAGGTATTTTACCACAGCTATGCCTAGACTACATGCTCTCTCGGTTGTGCAGCTGGCTTGTGAATTATGACTAATTGGTCTCTGACGACTATCCATGCGAGCTAAACTTTTGCAACTGCAGTTAACATTAGCATTCATTTTGAGTCGTCTTTCAGCTCTGTTTTGGTCTCTACAAACTCAAGAAAGATATCTGCCTCTTTAATTGCTAAATGGTCCACTGTGTTCACTAGCTTGCTAACTTTATCTGTTGGTTTATTGGTGCTGAGTAGTGTTTTTTATCAGAGCTGTTTTTGTTCATATGTTGTTGGTGGTGATGAACATTGTTGTTAAATCCCTCTTATCTGATCATCCTGTTGCTCAGCAGGATGTACATGAGACATACAAGGACATAGAGGCCTATGGTGTATTGACCCATAGCAATGAAAAACATCAGAGGCTTCACACCTCACGATTCACACTCTGTATCGACTGTTTGCTTTACTGTTGCTGCCCATGCTCCTGAAAATCATTGTTGCTTTGAATTGAGGGCTGAGCTGCTTCTGGTGTTGTTTACATCAACTTTAGCTTGAGAGACACACAGCTTTACTCTGAATCAGCGATCTGCAGAAATAAAACAAGTCAATCCACTCAAAGTATCATCAATCAAAGTGCATTATGTGAGGAAATCCACAACAAGGCCTAAATCTCCACTTTCACACTCCGAACCTTTCACTCGAAAGGTGAGAAGACCTCACTGCGCTAATTGAGGCCGGCACTATGCTGAGACACCAGTAGTATTTCCTCCATATGGAGATGGATACAGTAGAATGAGACACAGTATCCACCCACACCTACTCGGCAGGGTGTCCTGGAGACATTAGTCCAAAGTTAATTTGAAAGACTCGGTACAAACCAATGGCCAGGTGCATAAAACCACAGGATGATCATTATGTCGAGGCTCATTTCCTCCTCTCAACAGCTGGTCAACTGATACTGTAGCCACTCAGACACTAGAGGTGGCTCGTCACATGCTGGGCTGAATCAAATAAGATGCAACATGCACTGGATCTGTGAAGAGGAGAATGTCGCAATGCTTTGAATAGTAAACCTAATTCCAAACTGTAAATTGACAGAGAGTAATCCCACCAATTCCAGGCAAAGATTAATGCAACAGTCCTGTGGCATACTAAATCTGCACTGTTATTTACTAAACCACAAGAGAGTGGTGGGAATTATTGCAGAACTATGAGAGGGAAATCAGGTTACTTTCTGCATAAGGACTATATATATTCAATCATTGACCTTTAGAGCTCAAAAGTGAGGACTACACCGTCCTCCCATTCAAATGAGCCTGTAATGGAGAGCTCTGCATAAATGATGGATGAGATCTGCACTGAATCTCACTGCAACAGAGAGCTGCGTTGTTCTTCATGTGACTTCTGTTTTTGGTATAACAAAAGGTAGTGCATCATTCTGTGTGGGGCAAAAGAGATGTGGAGGATTCAAATATTAATAATCACTTGTATCTATTATCTATGATCACATGAGATAATCCATAAATAATCACAATATACTTACGTTCAGGGTATTTCTGTCATTTTATTGCTCCTGTAAACTGTTTTGATGTCTAACCTTATAAGAGAGATGATGCTTTGTTATGCTTAGACTTGTTTTAGTCGTAGGAAAATTAACCAGAATATCCTACCACTGATTTGAAGATTATAGGATAAATGTAAGAATTTGTTTTTCCTCGTTTGTCTTTGGAGACAGGAGAAGGCAGGTTGTGTAAATGTCAGCATGTCAACCTTCACTTTAAACAGGCCCCGCACCTTAGTGAAGTAAGTGTCCTTTTTTTCATTGTCAAATTGTTTCTGTTTGAATGAGATGAAATATATGATACCACTGTCTTCTCTAGATGTGAAAAGAAGAGTCCATCATGGATCATGGAAAACTTTGATAACTGGTTCTGCATCAATACCAACAACCAACCAAAAATGAAAGCTGCACTTCTCTTAAATTTTTATATTAAAAATCAAATGACTGTGTTATGTGAAAGTAGTTATTTGTAGTGATTGAGGATTAATACCTGACTCTGCCATTCCTCACAGTATTCTTGTCAAGTTAACGGCTGAAAACTGTCACAGTTTACTGACTTCTGGGATTGAGTTTGTCCTACTGTACTTGCCGTAATTGTGCACACTCACTCACTTTTTAACCTCCAAATAAAGTAAAGTAAGAAAAATTGGGCCTTTGTCATAACTGATAATTGTAATAATTAATGTTTAAGTATTTATATCAAATCTGGTCCAACAATGACAACTAAAGTCATTTTGTAGCTATTTTCGGGTATCCTTCATGGTATTTTGGAGTTTGCCATTTCCTGGAAAACCATCAAAAAAAAAAAACACTGATGACTCATCCTGCACTCAGGGGAATATACTAATTTTGTATCCAATGAAAAACTTTCTTCCTTTCTTTTTCTTCCTTTCTGAGGTTAGGTTAGTTGACTCAGCCCCGGGATGCCAGGAGCCAAACCTGGCGAAAAAAAACTCCACGGTACTGTATTACCTGTCATCAAACTGACCTCCTCCTGGCTGCTGTAAACACCAATCAATATCTGCGACAAGTCCCTCCCCAGATGCCTGTTTTTACAGGAATCACATAAATAGCATTAAGCAGCCCACTAGCTCTTTCATGGGAACTTAAAGGGCTTAAAAGGCTGCAAACTTTGTATACTAAACCACACTAACACTGTCTAATATTCAGTAAAGAATGAAGGAAACAAAAAAAAATATTCATTTTTGTTACAAAATAATTCTTTTTTCAATGAATGAGTTTAAAGTTGTTTTGTAATGCAAAACCTATTATGCTATGTGAGTAGTTAGTTTGGTCAAGGAATGGGACGGAGGTCAGTGAGACACTGTCCGTGGACAATAGTTTGGCAGCAGACCAAGGTTACTAATTAAGTAGTCCCATACAATGTTAAATACAGAAGCCCTCTGCACATGTGTGGGGCTGGCCAATAACTCTGAGAACAAGGTCAATGTGCTCAACATGATCTCTCTTCATTCCACCCTGCTGGACATGGTATAATCTCATGCATCTTTAATCCTGTTGTACTATGCTCAGACGGAGGAAATAGATTGGATGCAGAACACTGGAACAGAGAGGAGAGAGCACAGGCTGCAGAGAAATGAAGCCACATATACGAGAAGTCAGAAGGTGGGTGCACGTTTTTCATCCTCTTATATGTGCTTTAATTCAAGCTACTGCATCATTAAAGACAGAACTGTTCCCCAACTTGGTTTGAGATCGAAAGATCTCGACAACTGTTATATTTCAATTGCCATTGTGCAGACATTCATGGTCCTCAGAAGATGAAACCTACTGACTACCCGTGATTTTCCCTCTAGTGCCACCAGCAGGTTGACATTTGTAGTTCAGAGTGAAATATCTTGACAGATTAGGGATTAGGTGGATTGTCATGAAATTTTTATACACATTCATGGTCCAGAGAGAATACATTCTAATGACTTTGGTGATCCTGATTTTTCCTTTAGTGCCAATTGGTTGCATTGGTTGTTTTATATAAATGTCTCAAAATCCAACAAACATTAATGCTGGAATGTAAATGTGAAAGTTTTGTTTTTCCCGTGATTTTTTCTTTCAGTATCAATCTGCTACGTAGTCACGTTTATGCATGTAGTGCGTAGCATATTTCTGTGGTGTAATGTGATGCAACAAGCTTGAGAAACATTGCCCTACATCCATTACATTTTTCTGCCGTTCAGCTGCTTCTAGAAAAGACATCTATATGATTGGCCAGTCACCCTGAAGATTACAAGTTTTACTGCAAAAGCCTGCATTTTTAACAGTGCTAAAATGTTTTAGAGTGCAGTCATCCTCTAAACATATGCTGTTTGATGGCGGGCTATCATGCAAAGTGCCTGATAGCACCATGAGCATGCATATATTTTCATCATATGTGGCCCCACTGGGAATCCACCCTTCACCCCAGCTTTGTTAAAGCAGTGCTCTCCCCTCAGAGCTGCACGGCTACAATGTTTTACTTCAACACGGTTCAAACGTGTATTTGAAAGCACAGTCTGTGCCTCTTGTCAGGGCTCGGTGCTCTACCAGTGCAAAGGCTTCCTTTGCTGAAGGCTGGAGAGACTGGTAAAGATGAGTTTGGGTTGGGAGTCCATGGTTATTTTTTGGAATCTGGAATATTAATTCCTTTTGAAACCCTCATCAAACTTATCAAACTGAAAGTCTTAGAATCAATTGAGATCTGTAATTACAGTTTGCTGTCTGGGAAGGTTTGACAATATCTGGGAATACAGGTCTGATAATTAATGATCAACCTAAGCTATAGCTGAAGTTAACCTGGACATGAGAAGAACAGCAGAAGAGATTACACTAATGATTAGAAATAAGTGTAGGTGTAGCCAGGGGTTAAATTGGGATGTGTTATGTGGGGTGGGGGATAGGGGGCTCGGTGCCTCAGGGTTGCCATGTGCACGTGTGTGTGCATAGACTACAAAATCTGATTGATAATGTTTGACAAACTGTAAATAAAACATAACAAGGTCAGACACTGAAACTCTAATCAAAGCCTGATGGGAGTGATCAAAAGTACAGCTAATTTTATTTCACTCTTTGTGTAAGTGTGGTGTGTAGCTCCGGCTCTGCTGCCTGGTATATAAAAACATTTTCAATGTCAGTACACTTTTTTTTTTTTTTCATTTTGCTTTTATTTGAATTGTAGCTAAAACCTGTCTGGGAGACTAGATAATCAAAGTCTTGTTTTAAAACGACGTCTCCCAGGGGGAGTTCCATCACGCCCATTGTCTTGTATGTAATAGTTGTATTCCACTCTCACTTTTGTTACGCACAAAGTCACAGCCCACACAGACAGACCGAGAGATGCACTGCCCAGCTAATATCAGGTTAGCAAGACAGACAGAAGCACTGCAAGCAGCACATCAACCGTGCATTACTCTTATTTACTGACATCAGACATCACATGTTTACCTGATTGCTGTTTCTGTGATTCACTTTTGTGAACAAAATGATACCCTGAAGTATACTCTTTATAAGATCTGCTCCATCCGTCAACTTACATCCACTTTGACACGATGCCGAGGTGGGGCCCTTGCATAATTTGTGGGACCCTACAACAGTGCAGTGTGGGTATAGCGCCACCCTGGTCTGTGTATATATATATATATATATATATATATATATATATAATTTTCAAGCTTTCAGTTGTTTGCAATAAACAAATCAAACAAGAACAATTTAAATAGCTCAAGAAATCTAATATTTCAAGTGGTTTCTCCAAATTCAACACAAAATGTCACTTATCAAACTTATTCAACCCCTTCACAACAAGCGTCTTTAGTACTTAGTAGAGCACCCGTTTGCTGACGACCTGCTGCAAACATGATGCATAGCCAGACACCATCTTCTGACAGCATTCCTGAGGAATCTTAGCCCATTCCTAATGGGCAATGAATAGAAAAGAAATACTTTATTAATCCCTGCAGGGAAATTGTGTATGGCCTCCAGTTCACTAATATTCTTGGGTGTGCATGCTGCGACCGCCTTTTTCAAATCCCACCACAGATTTTTGATGGGGTTCAAGTCAGGTGACTGAGAGGCCCCTCTAGAATCTTCCAGGACTTCTTCTGAAACTAAGCCTTGGTGGACTTTGAGGTACTCTTAGAATTATTGTTCTGTTGGAAGGTCCAATGACACCCAAGCTTCAGCTTCCTCACAGATGGCATGACGTTTTCCTCCTAGTATTTCATGATACTAATTCATTGAATTCATCTTGCCCTCCACACGGTGGAGATTTCCAGTGCTAGAGGAAGCAGAGCAGCCCCGGAGCATCACAGAGCCACTGCCATGCCTCACTGTAGGCAGGGGGTTCTATTCAGTATATTCTTCATTTGTCTTCCTCCAGACGTGACACTGAGCCATAGGCCCGAAAAGTTCCAGTTTTGTTTCATTGCTCCACAGAACAGAATCTTAAAACGTGGCTTATTTACGTGTTTTTGGGTCAGTAGTGGTGTACGTCTTGGAGTACCGGCATGGAGCCCTTCAGTGTTTAGTATGCGCCTTACTGTACAAACTGAAACTTCATTGCCTGCTGCCCCCAAGTCTTGTTGTAGGTCTTTTGCAGTCACTGGAGTGTTTCTGACCACCTGCCTCCTCAGGAATCTGGTGGCAGCCGTTGATAGCTTCCTCTTTCTGCCACGTCCAGGTAGTGTAACCACTGTTCCTTTAACTTTAAACTTGCAAACTATGCTTCACACTGTAGAAACATTCAATGCATTTTCTATCTTTTTGTATCATTTTCCTTGTTTGTGCAAGGCAATGATCTCATCTCTCTAACTTTTTGGACAATTCTCTGGACCATATTTATAACATGCATCAAACATCACTGTCAACAAACCCCAGTCCAGGTATTTGATGAGTTGTATCTCAAGCACAACTGATGCAACTAATAAAGCCCTTGATTATTTACATCAGATGTGCTTGAGATAACACCTGATTTTTTTAAAAGTGTGCTCTTATGAGGGATTCTATTCAGGGGGTTGAAAAATTTCAGACTGCAGTGCACAGTAAAAGTGGCATTTTGTGTTTAATCTGGATAAACCCTTGTAATATTAGTTTACATGAACTATTTAAACTGTTCTTGTGTCATCTATGTATTGCACAAAGATGAAATGATTTTATCAATAAACCTAATTTGCAATAGGGGTTGAATAATATATATATATATATATATATATATATATATATATATATATATATATATATATATATATATGTAGCCCCCCCACTCAATTCTAATTTGATACAGAATAATTACACATACCTCAATTAGATTTTCACTAGAGGGCCCCAATTCAGCTAACTCCCATGCATATATATATTTTATAACCACCTTCTTGTCGATACAAATCACAATTATTACTCAATTAGCAAAATAAATAATTATTACACACAGAGATTTGTTGAAAAAATAGGGGAACATTTATTCAACATGAACTCAATTAAAATGCAAATAAAATAAAGAAAATACCCAGGTTTTTTTTTTTTAGTTTATTTCAGTTATGGTACCATAAATGCTGGTGCACAGTTGGAGCTCATTTGCGGGTCTTCCTGGAGATTTTGTATATACTCACATAGGACCGAAACGTTGTCTGTTTCATTCAAACCCACTAACCAGTGGCGGCTGATGAAAATTGTGAAGCTGGGACCATGTAGGGGACATGCTCGTGCTCCGCCCTCCTCCTCCTGACTGCAACGGCTAATGCTGAACTGCTAACAGTCAATGCTAATGCTAGTTAGCAGACTGTCCACCTGAGGCTTCAGTTTGTGCACTTGTACAGCAATCACACCCAAAACTTATCTTCTCTTCGTCCTCTCAGCAGAGTCCAGACGATCATAAACCCTCGGTTTGTTTTTAATTAAAAAATAAAATAAACTGGGTGTCGATTAGCTCAGTTGGTGGAGCATCCGCCCCATGTACGAAGATTTGCCGCAGTGGCCCAGGGTTCGAATCCGACCTGTGGCCCTTTGCTGCATGTCTTTCCCATCTCTCTCTCCCCACATTCCTGTCACTCTTCATCTGTCTATATATATATATATATATATATATATATATATATATATATATATATATATATATATAGTAGTAGGCTTATGCTGGGGCTGAACCTTGGACAATCACTAGAATGGTTCAAAACAATGCACGCCTGATGAAAGACAAACACACTGTCCTGCAGAATATAAAGTCGACTTCAGTGCTTGACAAATACTAATGAAATAACACATTAAGAACAGCATTGAACGCACAATGTCAAGACCTTAGACAGTTCTGGTGGACTGAAATGCACAACTCTGGGACTGATGACGATGTAATCAAAAAAGTATTCATTTATCCAAAAAACAAACAAAAGGCGCTCCCTAGGCGGATAATAAACGCAACCCAAAAAAAGCTCTTTAGGGGAAAATAATAACTCAAACTTCAATCCAAACATGAGAATACCTGCAATAAGTAAGATGATTTATGATGGAATTGTATTAGAATGTGGACCACCAAATTTGTTTTCTTGTGTTGCCAAGATTATGGAAACTCCATAACCTTGTTGAAAGCCTGTTGACCTAACGAAGTAAAACAGTCTCCTCATGAAGTAGTTCTTTTCGCTCACAAACAATTGTTGGTTAGTACAGACACAGGCTTGCAGAGAACATGTTAGCTAGACAAAAACTAAGTTAGGCAACTTATTTATAGAACTTATGTCCATCCATGGCTGGATGGTGTAAAATTTGCCTGGAAGCTTACAGCCTAAAAGTGGATCCAAATATCAACTGCTTTTTGGAACCAAAGAAGAGAGGATAGAAATTAAGATGGGATGAGTTCTTTTAGTTTCAGGAGACACAAAATGAAAAATGAAGAACAAAGGAAAGTGTGAACTTTGTCGTGTTCAGTTAAGCACAGTAAAGACAGAAAGATATGGTGTGAAATAATGCCAAACTCATCTTTTATCCTTAGGCACTCTGACAGACCCTGAGATATAGAGATAGCTCTGCACTCTGCGAGTGTGTAAATTCTCCCTCTTATTCTCCAGAAAGTAGTCAGACAGCCATTACTGAAGTTCAAGCATCAACTGTGACCAATATCAGTCAACAAAAGCGAGCAAGTGTTTGATTTACCTTCTCTGCAGTGCATTCTGTGCACAACTGCCGTGGCCACCATCAACTCTTGCTTACTTTAAACATACTTCGATGATGCCTTGAAATAGCTCTCCCCGGAGCTCATTTTATTAACTTGACAAATCTTCCGCCGTTCCACTGCTTCATCACCCTTCATAATCTCTCCCAGCATGGGAGATCAGGATAGGAATGATATTTCCACGCGAGGCGCAGGGGTAGCAAGACTCTAATGGTATTAAATGATTCGTAACTCGGTTATCAATAATAATGTCCCTCAGGAGGAGAGTTCATTGCCTCAGCTCTCTGGTAGATGTTACACATGGGTTGATGCTGGAGAGGAACAAGCAGCATGAAGATGCATATTCACAGAGCAGGGTCAAGGTTAGGGTCTTATTTTCATTTTTGTCATCTATCTCATTGTTGGATGAAAAATACCTCTATTGAGACTCCTCATGTTCTTTCAACCCATTTTACCCAGAGCCCCAGAAACAACCAGTTTAGCCACATGTCAGTGAGTTTGTGATAATCTGATTAAAGGTACTGAGACCCAAGAATAATGGGTTCAGGTATTACTGTACACTCATAGCAATAAGCCTTAGGATCAGCACGTGTTGAAGGCTGAACTCATCGGCATCCAATGCACTTTTTGTAGTATACCAACTAATGAATATCAGCTATTTTCTTTCATGTTAATAATGACATATTTCAATAATTAAAAAAAAAAACACCAAACTTGTGTGCCATGCAAAAGCAGGCAGAGCCCTGTAAGGACTTGTATCAGCTATTTGTCGGCAATAATCTTTTGTGAAATGCAACGCTGCCAATCTCTTGTCCCACTGCTTGTTATCTACCTACAGTTGGCATGAATGTGTATTCAATCACCTGTGCCCTAACATATATACTAGTGGAGCACCTGCTACATACAGAATGAAGGCCCACTGATCAAACCCACCAAGTGTAACCAGCCAGTGTAACCAGTGGAACTGGTAGGCCCACACAGGTGGCACAGAATAAAGAGCGACCCCTCGCCTCCGATCCTTACCCTTCCGCTTCCGGGTTACACTCCCTGTTTGAATTGTTACAGAGGTGTATAGTCCACAACATTTCTTTTTGATGTTAAAGCCTACTTCTTTCGCCTGAGACCCTGCATGGTGCTAAGTGTATGTATGTTACAGACTGTCCCTTGGCTGGGTTCATAAGTGGACTTAGGTACTACCAGCATGGTCGTCCACCTGGTTTGGATCACCACATGTTTAGCAGCACTAGCATACAGCCAAGGTAACCTTTTAACTGCAGGTTTTATGAATTGTGTACACAGGCGTACATACATACTAACAGCATTTTCACAACATAGGCTTTGCCTAGGTTTTATTTATCCTATTTTATTTATATTTTATTTTATATTGTCTTATTGTTTTTATTTTCTGGTTTTAGTTCTAGCAGGCGGTCCCTTTTTTTAGACATTTTATTGAGATGGTTGAGGTTTGGTTGAGTTTTATTGAGAAACTTTTTTTGGTATAACGTGTCTGTAGTAGGAGGTGATTGCAGTGCTGTGCATATGGTAACTTACCATAGATGACCCGTTTTTATTATCGCATGTTGTATTTATTTGTTTCATTTTAGTGCATGTGTTGTGCCCTGATATGAGGGGAAGAGCGAGAGGAATAAAAACACAGCTCATGTCTTCATTCATCTGTATTCAGTCATTTCAAACAGACATATAACATACAGATTTTCCAGTCTAATTACATTTTTTTTTTTTTTACATTTTTACATGAACTGAGTTTCCACTACTACAATAAATAAAAGATACAAGCCTTACAGCACATATATCAAGTCAAGTGCTAACAAATGGCCACTAGCTTTCAGACCACGAGCTTCCTACTTAACCAGAAACTCTCTAAAAACGTAAAACAGACCATGACAAAGTATTTCTTCCTGACTCACAAGACGATGGTAACATAATCAAAACTAACCTGAACATATTTTAATGAGTTTATACTGCTTAATGAACATAAAATACCTGATATAAGGGGAAGAGCGAGAGGAATAAAAACGTAGCTCATGTCTTCATTCATCTGTATTCAATAATGAAGAGAAGCTTGATCCCCCTGCTGGAGCCGATGACTGTTACACATGGTGTGTTTCGCCACTTGTGAGTAGGTACCTCATTTGTGTTGATTCATGTGCACACTCCTATATCATTCCAGTTTTCTTTTAAAACATCTTGTTTTATTCTGAGTCGGATTTGTATTATTTAAGATAAGATAAGACAGACTTTAATGATCCCACACCGGGGAAATTCACTTGTCACAGTAGCTCATATACACAAGGTTGATAATAAATTATTCACAAGTAAGAAATATATAGAAAAATAAAGTCATGAAGTCATGCTGGTGTTAAAGAGTCTGACAGCTGCTGGAATGAAGTAGCTGTGGTAGAGCTCCTTCTTACATGGTGGGAGTATCAGTCTGCTGCTGAAGGAGCTGCTTATACTGTAAGCCCACCGCAGTCTCATGCAGAGGGCAAGAGGAGCCGCTCATGATGGACACCAGCCCTGCCAGCATCCTCCTCTCTCCCACATCCTCCATGCTCACAGGCCACCGACACATCAGCCTTCGCTCTCCTATCCTCTCTCACTAGTTAAAAGACATCCAAAGTCAACAGCAAATCCACAGTGAGCCCACCCAGCCACGATGCTCTCGATACTCTCTCCGTAGCCTGGCCAGTGCCGTTAGCTCCTCCATCTTATTGGAGAGAGATCTTTCATTCCCCATGATAACAGATGGTACGGATGATTTGTATCACCTTTTCTGCTCCTGGCGCTTAGATCCAGCTCTGCATCCCCGTCTTCTTCTCCTCCAATTCAGCAGGATCACTCAGTTCTCAAGTGTAAACAATAGGGCTTTTTTTTGAATGGGTCCATACAGCAGAAAGGCAAAAAAAATGTATCTCCACAGTTCAAAGTAAATGCTTGCCCATAAAATGGCTGGAGATTGGTGTAGAAAAAATATGAAAAAGTACTAAAAAAACTAAAAACACAGAAGTGTTCAGAGCTACTGTAACTGGCCTTTCAGCCTCACTTGATTTTTTTTTTAACCTTGTTATCAATAAATTATATATTATTTTTTTTAATGTGAGCAGCACATCTCTGATTTTTAATTTCTTTGGACTTGTCCGGTGCAGAATATTTTTGAATAGAATATTTTGAAGCTACAAGTAAATCTTTGGGTGCTACAGGGTGAAAATCCCAAGGTGGCTTTGTCAAAACCTTGCTAGTTAGTATTTTAGCCGAGGCCTCTTTTGGCCCGGTTACATAAGCATAACATCAACTGTAAACGCTGAGAGTATCGAGAGATTTTGACTTAAAGTACCTGGGGAATACACCAGGGGGAGTCAGTACACTATGACAACACTCTTAGGAGTTTTAAAGATTTGGGGGTTACGCTCAATGCTGGATAGTGTATTTAGAAGGTGAGACTAGTGGATTAGAAAGGTATACTGAGCATAGAGCCAGAGCTTTCAATGTACTGAAGGTGGCTCTCTTTTAACACGGCTAGATCACTGTGATGATTTTGGAAATTCAATCGCCTGTAAAAAAGTGCACTATCCTTTAACTAATAACATTCACTCTGAGTGATTCTGAGCTGAGGGAATACATTAAATGCTAAGGCTTAGGCTACTTTGGTAATGTCACTTAGCTCGGCTGTGCAATTTCTGCAGCACGATGGATCACATGACCAGTCAACCTTGTGCATTCAGTTGGTTCCACACATGCCTCAGTAAATATTAACTTTATATGTTATATTGGGTATCATCCATACACTAAAACAAAGATGAAGTCTAAGCAACTACAGACCAATGGGTGGTGTTTCTTTATGTTAAGTTTGTTTTAAACTGCTGGTATTATAGCTAATAGAACATATTAGTCTATTGATATCTTTACAGATAATATCCAGTCAATAAAATAGATAACTCTCCATTATCATGACCTGTTTCTCTTAACTGGCAATCACTCCATTTTGTGCAGAAGAAGACTCCTGCTTTGCACACAGGTGCGTCAGCTGATGCAAAGAAACCCCGGCTATGTCCAATTTACTCCGTAACACACCCCCGAGGTTGTGGTCAGAGGTGCAACACGTTTTAGACTTTCAGCCACAGAGGGCAAAGAAACACTGCTACAGGCTGGTTTGAAATGAACCTTAAAGGCCATGAACATATCACTTTCTATCCTTCTTTAATGGTGAGTATTAACAAACAAAATTAGTGCAACAGTAATTGCCACACAGAAATCCTGGAGGAGTTTTGAGGAATGTGATTACTGTTGGTAATCCAGCCTTGATTGATCCCATAAACAGGAAGCCGCAGGTTCAATCCCAAAGCTTCTGATAAGAGACTCTGCTCTCTAACAACATGTCCCTAAACATGGAGTTTGTCACTCTACCTGCTTGGTGAAATGCTGAATAGTGTTGGTACCAGAAAAAAAATGCCAAGAAGAAGAGTACTTACTGTAATATGATGATTGTGATGGTAAAAGAAGAATGCTTTTCCAAGGTTTCATAATTATGCACAACCCCAGAGTGAAAATCACAAAACAACACTGAGATATTTCATGAGGACAATTTCCAGCAGTCATTCTGAAATGATCCTAAAACAGTCAAAGGTAATCATGTGGTCCATTTGACTGTTTTCCTCTAATGGTAGACTCACACAGAAGTGCATTATATTGCATGAGCACCAGCAGCTTGCCTTTGCATTGAATATGTATGAATACAAATGCAAACGCTCAGCATGAGTGCGCAAGTACAGAAGACATTTGATTGAAGGCAGTATCCACATCGGCAGAAATGTGACACCATGGATGATGTGTCGAAAATGAGCACAACTACAGGGGCATATTGATGGGAAATATTTCTCCCCAGCGGAAAAAAAAAAAAAAAAAAGGTTATCATTTTATTCTCCTGCAATATTACATCCACAGACTGAAGCAATAGGAAAAGGTGGAGCCTGATTGTGTGAGTTTGTCACTTTGCAAAAAGAAACCAGCAACATCAAAGTAAATCACAGAGTCCCACTTTTTATGAAAAACATTTTTTACTTGAATGCACTATCCCTTCATAAAGCAACCTTACCATATAGGAAAATAAGAGCCGTGATGTTACATATACCTTCCCTGAGGACAAAATTCTCTTTTAGTTACTAAAGATCCTTTTGTTGATAGCAGCTGTGGAGAGGAGTAAACTTGAAAAATAGCAGCCCCCTTAGGACTGGAATTTAATTTCTAACTTTGTTTAAGAAAAAATGTTATGAATGTGCTAAGGTAATGCAATTTCAGCCAGCATATTTCAGTAGTATAAAAATCTAATTTCCAGAGGTAGTTTTGTGCTCCTTTATTGTGTGGAGATCAATAAAGGTGCCAGTGCAGCTCCAGTGGTACGAGCGCAGCCACTGTTTACTGGAACACGATGTGAACTATACACAAATATTAGGTATGAATGGTGTTTATGTTATGAATATAGAGCAGGCCTTGAGGCTGGGCGTTATAATAGGGGGATGTAGGTATGAGGGACCTTGAAAAAGCAGTTTAGTGTCAG
The DNA here is from genome assembly GCA_033000465.1 of Sciaenops ocellatus. Classification (NCBI taxonomy): domain Eukaryota; kingdom Metazoa; phylum Chordata; class Actinopteri; family Sciaenidae; genus Sciaenops; species Sciaenops ocellatus. The sequence goes on along the minus strand of CP136880.1, from coordinate 27,268,308 downwards.
CTAGCCCACAAAACAAAATTTGCTTCCCAGAATGGGCCCCTTCAACACAGATTATCATCTTTATGCTTCTTGTATGTCTGATCACGATTTGTGTAGTTTTTTTAATTTATTTATTTTTTTATTATTATTATTATATCCTTATTACAAATGAAAGCATTATTGTGTTGAAATGACTGACTTCTAACTGAGGTTATATCCTGTGATCGCTTCAAACATTTAACTGCTGAGCCTCAAAGAATATGTATATTCATTGTAGCATGCAAAATAATATATGTAATGTTCCCTCATGAATAATGCAAAAGAGCAAAATGCACTTTTGTCCCATTTTCACTTAATTCAATTCAGCTTACAAAGCTAACTTTGAGATGTTTGTCTTTATCACTGTCTCCTAAAAAAACAATAAGAAATTTTACTGTTTTCTGGCTAAAACAACATAAAAACAACAGCATAAAACAGATTTTCTTCTCTAATTTACATAATCCATTTGACACCTTCTGTTTTTTGTTTTTTTTTTACTTCTTTTCACCACCTGCAATGCTGAAGAACCCATAAGACATCCCAGTCTTACCAGCCTGTATTAAATCAAGTAGTTGTTAACCAAATCAGTGCTTTCCCATGTATTGCTAGTACCGGAGACAGCGGAGGTGATGGGGAAGTACTGAGTGTCTCCGTCCCCAGAGAGCCTGTGCCGATGATATGCTAATGCTCTCTTCACATGTCTGTCAACTGCTGCACGAGTGTACCTTAGCCGAGAAACTAATCTGAGTTTTATTGGCCTGCCAGAAGGAATTTATACATTACTATTAGATTACTGGGGTTGGCAGCTGTACAGTGCATAGAACTAATGTACTCTGTCACAGATTGTGTGCATAATGAACTTGGGAGGAAAGTAGCCAAGGTAAGTCCAGGAAAGCATGCAGTTGTAATAACACCATCAGAGGCCCGGTTCTAGTCAACAAGCAGGGAAATAGCATCTGTCTTGAAGGCATAAAAAGGACAAGAGATCCTTTAAAAACAATATGCCTATACAGCATTTCACTAGACAGTAAGTGGAAGCTTGCCACCAGTTCAGACAAATTGTTCTGATCTGAACAGTAATTTAATAGTGAAGAGTTTATGTGAAAGTGCATGGCCTACTCAAACACTGTTGCACTTTAAGTTTGATTTACTCACTAAAATCTAAAAAAAATCTGTCCAGCTGCTGAAATACAGGCGAGAGGAGCTCTTAGCCAATCATAATGTTGATTACACTCACTGGTCACCTTATTATTAGTATACACTCATAACAATAAGCTTCATGAGCAGCAGCAAGTAGTCTGTTTATTTATTTATTTTTTCATTGCCTCTCAGGTTCCATACAGACTACTCTACACTTTGATTGGTGGAGGTGTTGTTGAACTTATTTCTGTCCAAAAAGTAAAAAATGTAACAGAAATAAAAGAGGTTCTGGCACCTCTTGCTGTCATTAAAAAAAAAAAAAAAAAAAAAAAAAAAAAAAAAAAAAAAAAAAGATGAAAATAAGAGCCCAAGTCAAAGTCAATTTAATTTCAATAGCCAACAAATGAAAATCTGCTCTGAGAGGATTTTCTCTTTATATATATATATATATATATATATAGACCACTCAAACTCAGACGAGGCAGCACAGTATTAGCACAATAGAGGCAGAGAGAAGGAGAGACAGGGAGAGGCTGCAGAGAGGCTTCATCAACCTGCTTTGCCAGCTTCTGCAGGTCTAAACAGTTTTAAGCATAAAAAGCTCTGCCGTAGTGGAACAAATATGTAGAAGACAAAAAAAGCCCATAGCCCATATCAGAACTAGGGGGGAAGTAATAATTGTACTCGTAGCACTGGGCCAAAAACCATGTCCCCAAAGATTTGTATTGTTGCTGTGTGTCTGCATTTACAAACATGAGTTGAGAATATGTTGTGTTTACAGCTTATTCTGCTGCCCTCAAGTGTCATCAACCTCGCCAAATCAATCAATATTACTTCAACCAAGTGATTTTTTGTTTGTTTTTGTTTTTTGCCAAAACCCAACCAAGTCTTACTAGCAGACAACATATTTTGTTATCTACATCATGCATTAATATTAGATTTGGTGTGTGAATACAAGAAATATAGCACTGATTTTGCACTCACTTTACTTTAAGAACTACTGACTTCCCTGTCGCCACTTAACCCACAAGCACACTATGAAACCAAACCTTCGTCCTTGAATACAAGTCTCCTTTTAAAATATCTCTGTGGCATCTCCCACTCATACTGACACATCACACAGGCAGCAGGCCTCATTACGAGGCCACCCTAAAGACAGTGACAATATAAACACACTTGTATAAGCATACCAATAGTGGGAGAGAAGGAAGGAACATAGAACAACTAAAAACATTTAATGCACCTCTTTCTGTGAAGGCATGGGTAAAAGGGGGTGTGAAGCATTATCATAGATAGAGAAGCGGGCCAACTGCCCAGAGATGTAGTCAGCATGTTGTATCTGCAAGACTGTTCAATGAATCACACGTTGTCCAACTGCTTAGGTGATAAATACACAAGCATGAGGTCTAACATACAAGATAGGACTCATTGTTGGTAGGGCCTGGCCTGTATTTCATAGCCTGGGCAGCCCTGATGATGGATGGCCCAGCGCTTGGTAATATTTCTTCCACAATCTTGGTTCAGACATTATGTTGAAAGTGCAGGGAGCAGTCCACTGTGGAGGTAAAATAAAGGTGGGACTATGAGCGCCAGGGGAAGGAGCGGCTCACTCGTCGTGTGAAGCAACCCCATGATTAGCCGGGAGACAAATTAGATTATTCATGAATCAGTTGGGTGGAATGCTAAAATGGTTCGGCTTGGTTTCAGACTGAATAACAAAATCAATCAGGCCTTTTCAAGCGACTGCATATTACCTTCAACAGCCACCTGAAATTTCACTGAAAACCCAAAATGAGATTTTTCTTTTTGTGCATGTGTGTGTGTGTGTGTGTGTGTGTGTGTGTGTGTGTGTGTGTGTGTGTTTAAAGTGACTTGAAGCCATGTTTACCTGAAGCAGGGTGGGCACTAATACATGAAGCCCCATGTTGTGTATGTGTGTGTGTGTGTGTGTGTGTGTGTGTGTGTGGTAATCCACTTCATTTTTTAGGTAAGGTGTTGAGACAACATGTTCAGGCATCAAACTGAGCCATAAGGTCCAAAATGTATTCAAGTGTACACTTGTTGTTTCCTGGCAACATGTTCCCATGAGAAAACAGCAACTCTTTAAACAGTGCTGCCCTTCATAAGGGCACATCATCACTACCTTTAGGAAAAGAACTCTGAGTGTATTATGATAGATGCAAAAGGGAAACAAAATAAATGATGAAGGATAAACGCAGAAACATCCTGAGGTAGGGTCTTGACACCTCCTCCAATTATCGTCTTTTTTTAAACAACAGCTGACAGCTCTGATCTAATCACTTGACAAGCCTGCACTGCAACACAAACACAGACATGGCATCTGAATGAGCACACAAAGAAAACGACGCACTTCACAGGCAGCATCCATCACCTGTGATTGCACCCAAAACGAAACGGTATCCACACCCGCTGGCCCTCTCCGTCAGTGTCACTAAAACTCTCTCACCTCACCATTCTGATGTCGAACTGAACAAGAGAGACTCAGAAGCAGACATCGCTCCTGGCAGCACACCTTGTATTTTGCCTCTGCCCATTTATTCGTGCTTCTCTCTTATTGTGTTTCTCTCTGGCTGTCCATCCCCTCTCTCATACTGCATCCAAAAAATAAATCACAACCCCCTGAAGGGTTCTTCCATGAAATAAAAAATAAAAAATAAAAAAACACAAGGTGGAGATTCAAGAAGTGATACTTTAAAGCTTACAGCAGCTGTGTTTCCTACATGTAAGCTTAAGCCAATTTGATTTGAAAATATACACTGACAGGTGCCTATATTTTACCTCCAGCTTCCCCAATCTTTTCTAAAATGAACATTATAATGAGTGAATGTTTCAGTGCTTCAGTGCTTCTCTTCTCATGCTGTAAAAGCCTCTGAAAGATGATTTAGACCATGATGTTCCTCTCACACACAGGATATTGATGTTATTTTTAGGTTAACTGCACTTGAATGATGCAATCATCTGTTCAGTGAAAGGTGAATTCATTTACAAAATCCTCATTGCATGTTGAGCTGTGTCCTCTTCATCATCTGATATTTCTCCAATCAGACATTCTGAACAGAGGCTGAATACTTGCTGCATGACCCACAAATGAAAGAATTTGATGGGGAAATCTGTGAGAATTAAATTGTCTAGAAACTGGAAAACGATCTACTGTGTTTACACAAATACTAATGAAAGGTTCTATGTCGACTGGCATTGGTACTCCAGCATATATGAAAATGTGTCTGTCTTATAAATATGTGTTGGGTGTGAAGACTGCAAGTATGAAAATGACAAAAATCTGGGAGTGTGGAGCCAGAGAGAGGTGTAGCCCGATCCTCATCTTTACTTTGCTTCATTCTCTGTCCGTGCACCCGAGAACAACAGTATGACAGCATCATCTGTCTGCACCGTTCAAAACAGTTACACACCTTTGTTAAAGACGTGTACCGGCTCCATGACATGACTGCACTATGGTGACAGCTTGGTTAGGTTTAAGGAACCATTGTGTTTCCAAGGAAACAGAAACAAACACGAGGTAAAGGTTATCTGATGCTTTTTAAAAAAAAATGACGTTGACAGCAGTGTTGCGTGTTAGTCTGAAGTTATTGTTGTCGATCCATCCATCTGCACAACTTCCTCTCCGCAAAGACATTGTGGTGTTCTAATAATGTCACAGCGTCACTGTCAGGGATGTGTTGCTTTGCTGTGAACATGTTGTTTGCAGATGAGCTTCTTGGTATGACAGTCAGGTGGAATTGAACCAATCGAAGTAACAGTACTCAGTTAGAAAGAAATCTATTGTATTGCCAATTCTGTGCCAATATTTAGGCACTAACATTAAATATTAGATATGATAAACTGATACATCAGTCTATGGTTACTAATTAATGAAATCTGTCAGAACTAATATTAAGTAATTGATGATGACAAATAATGTATACTACACAGCTGCAGCTGTGGAGTAGCATTGGTTGAGAAAACCCCCTGTGTGTTTGTGTGTGTGTGTGTTTGTGTGTGTGTGTGTGTGTATGTGTTTGTGTTTGTGTGCGTGTGTGTTTGTGTGTGTGTGTGTGTGTGTGTGTGTGTGTGTGTGTGTGTGTTTAACATGACTTGCTTGACTTAAGCAGGGTGGGCACTGATACATGAAGCCCCGGGGAGCCATTGTCAGTAAAGACATTCACTCTTCTGACTTTCTCTTCACCTACAGCGTGTGCTCGTTCAGTCAGAGAACAGATTCTGATACTGAACACACCTATAAAGCCACATTATATTTTAAAGTTAACAGGCATCACTAAAATGTTTGGAGCCCAACTAGAAGTCGTGTTTTTTTTTTTTTTTCAAACTTTCAGAGCAAAATATTTCATGTAGCATTTAAAGCAAATCCCACATTTTGTTACAGTGAAAAAGAAAATATGACTGTGGAGCAATCAGTCACATTGTATCAAGAGTGTGTCTCAAGAGTACACATGGCATCCCTGATAAGTTCAACAACTATTAAATACTACTTGTATTCTTCAGAAAAATCTGACTACCTTTAGTTATTAAGTTCCTTCCTCTTATGCAACCTATTAAAATGTTTCTCTGAAGTTTAAGCCATAAAGGTCCACTCAGTGCTACTGTGTTGTGTAGCAACTTATGAACACCTATGAATAAGCTCTTTGTAAGTGTAAGGAGAGAGTCCCTCTGTTCCCTCACAGTACACTGTGAAGCCTCCATGCTATTTTACAGATGTACCCTCTTCCTCAGTGCAGCTGCTCAGGCTTTAAAGAAGCAATTAAAACAAGACATTCTCCTGGAACTTCACTGGGCTGCTCTCCTCATATGTTGCCATAGATAAGCTGCTCAAACGGCAAGCCTGTTTTTCTACCTCTCAAGGCTCGGGCAGATGAGAAGAGGAGGAAGGAGGGAGAAATAAGACCCGTTTTCTGTGAAGCTTGCCATCAACTGCAGCGACCAAGTTGCAGGAAAATCAAAGGCAATGAATTATCTTAATTCACTAATCACACATTGAGCTCTGGCCACAGGTCAAAGCAATGAACCTTTTCGTAAATGAAAGGACTAGTTAATTTGCTCTGTTTTTTTTCCTGTTCTAAATACCTGTTTGGTGCACAGGAAGTGGATTTTCAGTTTATTTGTAATAAATAGAAGACTAAATCACTCCCATAAAATGCTCAACACAGAAAATGATCTGCATTTACCTCACTCTGTCAATGATGGTGTGTATCAACAGTGCAAACCTGGTTATGAAACATGCAATGTGTGGTATTAAAAAATGCCACCAGCTCAAAACCATTCAAACTTCTATGTGACTGTGGGTCACAGAGCCACACATGTGAGCAGCAATAAATTCAGTTTAATTTCATGAAAAACACTGACATGAAAATCTGTCACTGATGCCACAGAATAAATTATGGAAGAGTAAAAACATGTCAAATAAGACACATGCAAGTCTTATGCGAGGTAGTCTGTGTTACATGTTGGTGAACTATCCAGATTAAATGTTGCTACTTCTGTATTCCTTAATGAGCAAAAACCCAGACACCGGCACATGAATAGGGTTATGACGATGACTACAGTACTGTGGTCATGTGATTCTCACTGTGGCGTTCAGCTCATTACTGTCATCACATGTTATTCCACTGAAGTGTGTTTCAGGTCTGTCATACATCTTATTTTTTTCCTCAGAAAAACTCACCCTACTCTGCATCTGATTGGTCAACAGACTTAACCCAAAGCATCATGGGATTGACAGTGGACGGTTACAACCAACAACAACTGTTTTCAACATGAGGAAATGGAGAAATGATCACAAAAGACATTCAGTGTTGGATTTATGATCATTGTGAATTTATTTTAGAGTCTTCAAAAGGACGCTGCAGTTCAGATCTGTAATACAAAGAGAGGGATACGATCAGAGACAGTTCTGGGCTAACTGCCTTCACTTGACCAGCTGTTAAGAAATAACACAAGACCTTTCTTGGTTATAAGAAACTTCAGCGTTTATTAACGGACAAAATGTAACCTACACAGAACATTTACTGCCAGATAGACAAGTTACTGCTAAACTTTTCCTCTGCTCTGCTCTCTTTCACTGTCTGCTGCTCGCTCTGTCACCCACACACTCACTACACACACACATTATGCACTGACCTGTACCATCACAGCCCGACACACAACTGGCTCTTTTTGTTTCTGACTGTCCAACATGATTCAACCACAAAGTGCAGCAGCTGACTAGGCAGTTACAATAAAACACTGTGTTGGAACTGTTGGAAATTACAGTTACATTTTTCATCAATCAAGTTACTAAATTAACTTATGATTAAGTTCTGGCCCACCAAGCCTAATGCCTGAGAAAAAAAATGGCCAGAGGCCAAACCTACTTGCTGAACTCTGGTGCGCATGGTCGATGACCCAAAACAAAGATAATACAGGTCAGTATGTAACAATGTGACAACTGTGGGCTAAACATCACGATTGACAGAGGAGGCCACGGGTCGACAGTTCTCACTACACTATAAATATTTGATGATACTTTTTCACGTTTCAAATACAAATGTTAAGATGTCATGCAGTGTTGGACTCAATACAGTCCAGAATTTCTTCTTTTTTTTCCCTCTTTTTTTTTTCAGATGAATAGCACACACGCACACACACACTGGGGGCACAGGAGCACAGAGGGAGAAAGATAGTTACTGTAAGGTAAAGGTAAAGGTTGACTTGACAAATTCCACACAGAATTTGGCCTGGATCTGTGGGTTTTTATCAATTCAGCCATATCTCTGAACAGGGTTTTCCAATATATATCGGCTATCTTTACACCTCTTACTGTCATATAGAGGTGACTTAAATGTTGACTTTGCCATGAACCTAACAACTTCTCGGCTTTTCCAAATATAAAAAGCACCATGCTGCAGTGTCCTGTAGAGGCCATTACCATGGGTAGCCCAGCTGGCGGAGGCAGCTGAGAAATGGCTCTGGGACCTGCCCATCTATCACAATCTGCCCCCCTTTTTTCATGGAGAATCCATCACCTGAGATTTGGCCCGGAGTCACTCCCTCACCCAGGTAATTTTCAGCCAGGGAGGGAAACTGAGCTGGGTCAGGACGTGAGGTTTTACTCATAAAGTGACCTCAAAGGTAAAGTGAGAGACGGCTGGATGGACAGATTTACCTCCTCTTGTGCCTTTTACTCTGATGATAGTATGAACTTAGATGTGGGGCTATATATCTTGCTGACCATAAAGGTGTGTGTTGTCCAAGCATAAATACAATGCTGGTGGTTAAAAGAGTGACTCGTTTTTTTTTTTTTTATCATCGACATATTAAACCCTAATATTGATCTGGCTCCCTGCAATGCTCTTTTTCTCTCTCCCCATGTTCAACCTGGGTTTAAAATATATAGACCTCTGACCTCACTATCTGCTGCATCTGGACACATCAACGATTGCCAATCTTGTTCAAAGAGTGTTCACCCACAGGCACTGTAGTGAAACAACACAGCCCTATACACATTAGTTGTCCATGTCACCAAGTGTACCAAAAACACTTCAAACACGACATGTTTTTGCGGTCACTATTACTGGTTTCCATCTGTACTTTCAAGTCGAGGAACACGGAGCAAATTGAAAAAGAGACAAATGGCTAAGACCTTTGGGTGGTTACATTTATCAACAGACGCAATCTGATTTAAGTATCCTGGGTGCCATTCAGATTGAGCATATAAACCTTTAAAGGGTTCAGTTTGCTTGAAATGAACTAGGTTGGACGAAGTGTCGTTCAACAACTCATATCCAGGGCTGTAGTCGAGACTAAATGCATGTAAATGTACGAATACTCCACATTAGGTCAAGCATAACTTGTTTTAGGCTTTGATGGAACATCATATTTTGATGAGCCCTTTTTGCCATGCCATAGAAAAAACAAAAGCTAACAGGCATATACACTGACTTTTATATGGGGGGGTGTCTCTAAAAGTTTGTGTCCAGGGTGGGAGAAGTCAGCCACAATCTCACCCACACGCCTCAGGTCCCTGGAGGAGCTCAGGTCCTGAAGAGACGGAAGATCACCCGACCACCGTCTCAGAGAATGATACGTTGCAGTCTGCCCTTGTCTTTGGCACTGGAAACAGTCTACCAGATAGTGATGGAGGAGGTAATGATGGATGTGTAAAACTGCACCATCATTGTCTCCCACAGCAGATGTCTATCTGATAGTGCTGTAGCTAAATTTAAGGAAGTGATTCCATCAGTCAATTCAATGCCATGACTCCATACAACAGAGGATCGTCTTGTTGATAGTACTGCAGGCTCACTGTGAACGGCACAACTCTTTTGCACCTCTGAAAGAGAAGATAATTAAACAAAGGAGGTTAGCACCATGGTATAGCCAGCAGACTCGCATATTAAAGCAAAAGGCGTGGAAATTTGAAAGCAAATGATGTTCAACCAAATTGGAAAATTCTCATTTCGTCTGGGAGGATAGTCTTAAAACATACAGGAAGGCTCTCTGTAATGCCAGAGCAGCCTATTACTCATCATTAATAGAGGAAAATAAGAACAACCCAGCACTGTAGCCAGGCTAACAGAAAGCCACAGCTCTATTGAGCCATCTATTCCTGTAGTCCTCTGTAATAATGAGTCATGAGCTAATATAATGAAAAAATTTAGAGACAAAATGCATCACCTCTTGCCCTCAACAGTCACTAATTTATCTTCAGACATAAGAAACTTAAGAAACAGCTGTCAAACCTGATATATATTTAGACTGTGTTTTTGCCATGGACCTTCGCCAACTAACAATTTCTCCATCTAAGACATCAACCTGTCTCTTAGACCCCATCCCAACCAGGCTGCTCAAGGACGTTTTACCTCTAGTTAGCCCTTCTTTACTGGATGTGACTAATCTGTCTTTATTATCAGGATATGTACCACAGTCCTTTAAAGTAGCTGAAATTAAACCTCTTCTTGTTGTTTGCTTGTTCATGTTAATGATGAATCCTCCATGTGTAAGTGATAAGCAAAGTGTCTGTGCGGAGTTCCATAAGGTTCTGTGCTTGGACCAAGTCTATTCACTTTTTATATGCTTCCTTTTGAGAACATTATTAGAACCACTCCATCATATTTATTGATTAAGCCAGATGAAAGTTAGCTAAACGTATTATTATTATTATTATTATTATTATTATTATTATTATTATTATTGGTATTATTATACTAATAATATTATTACAACAATTAGTCATATTTTTTTATTAGTATAATTGGTGCTGTGCATCTCTTTCTCCCTCTCTCCTCCCACCTTCCCTTTCCCCTTCACTGTTAATATAAATTTAAAAAATGAAATTAAATTGGATGTAATTCATATGGTCCAGAGTCTAAATAGTCATCAGATGATAGCCAGTGGGTTCTGACATTGCCTGAAACTGCCAATCAAACTATAATCTGTCAAATGAAATAAGTCTCAAGCTGTGAGCACTGCCTCTTGCTAGCTTTACTGTTTCAATATAGCTTTGCTGTAAACTTCTTAGCTTATACACTCCCATGGAAAACTGTGTTGTTGTTCCTATTTCAACTTGCATAGTGTTATAGTGTTAGAGTCATGGACTATTTTATGCACTGTCAGAGTCTTTTTAAATTCCAAGGAATGAAGAAGAGATGAGTAGAACAGCGACAGGAGCAATGTGCACTTCACTGCTCTGCTGATTGTTTATAAAGGTATAATTTCCAAATGGAATTAAAATAGTAGTCTCACTACCACCACCACCAACAACAACAACAACAAAAAAAATACTATATTAAATCACTGACTTCTGGTGCTGAAACCTATTACCTATTACCTATTTGTAGTCTGATGGAAGTACATGTGAGAAGACTGTGATTGTATGTGACCTTAAAATTCACCCAGATTTCTCACTTATTGATAATCAATAAACCATAAAGTGTATGTGTGTTTCAGCTGTTCTGTTTCAGAAAGATTAAAAAAATTGTTGGATGTAGCTCCCCTCAGGGTGTTGTAGGTTTCAGCCACAGACCCATGCATCCATCCATCCATCCATCCATTTCGTGTAACCGCTTATCCTTATCAGGGTCATGGGGGGCTGAAGCCTATCCCAGCTGGCCTGGAGAAGTCACCAGTTCATCACAGGGCCAATGTATGGTACGGTCGAATAATTAAAAAAATTACCTCCTAAGTCCTTTCCTAAACACTTTCCTTCACATCTTTCCTTGACCTCATGATGTTTCACATCGAGGTCAAGGAAAGATGTGAAGGAGAATTTATAAGGAGTTAGGAGAAGACGACCGCGGTCTGCACTTACACTAGACTACGTCATTATACGACAGTGGACATTATTGACGTGATCTGTGGCAAAACTACAAAGTTTAAAAGATGGACTACAAAACGCACTTGAGATACTTCTCCCCTTGACTTCTCTATGGTGTGCAGGAAATATAAACATGGACAACCCAGTAAAAATATGACTTCATTATCAACGTCAGAATTAAAATAATAAAGGAATGTTGTTCACCTGTCACAGAAGTAAAGATGAAGTGTTACATTGAGGATGGTCGCTCACCCTCCTGTCCACTCATATATAAACATATTAGCAAGTTATGGCAAAAGATGGATGATTAATAATCAACTTCCATGATGTCTGCAGGACGCTGGACGCCCGTCACAGTTAGAGAAAGTTTGACCATCACACAGAATGATGTGATATTCATGTTTTATGTATTCATTTGAATGGTCTGGATAACATAAAGCTTATCTAGTTATTGTCAACATTTTACAACAACTTGAGAGAGTTCAAGTTTGCAGACAACTTGAACTCTCTCAAGTTGAGTTGCAACTCCAGTCATCAACCGAATAGACTTCATGATCAAAGTTTTATATCACGTCATCACGTCTGTCCATATTCATATGTTTTTTTTTGTCTGGTTGTAAATGGCCGAATGGTGCGTTGATTTTTTTATTGCTGCTGCATAAAATTGTAGGACAGCATTACCTCTGGTGTATCCTATGCTAAATGACATAAGAAAGGAAGCACTGAAGTTCATTTCCTTAACATTTAGAGAATTCGAACATCTCTTATCATGGCAGCATACTTCCGGGTCATTTCACTCCATTAGGAAGACCTACAATCATTCACACTTCAGCCACAGATTACTTTAAATGAGACCTACAACACCTAGAGTACTCCACAACAAACTCTGAAACCACTACACCAACTGTTGACACTAATCACATTTACAGTGAACTTTCAGAACTGAATTATAAGTAAAACTAGCAGATGTGTAAAGGTTCAAGAAGCTCCTGAACTTCTCACAGTCATTGGCTGTCATCAGATAATCAGATTACCATGTATGATTCCCTACCAAAGTAATTTTGTTCCACAACCAATAGTTTTGCTTGTGAGTGCAAAATCAATGAGAAGTTGATTGCAGCCATTCAAGACTTCCCAGTGCACTATTACTTTAATTTGAAAGGTTAACGGAATGAGCATTTCAAAAATAATGTTTGGAGAAAGCTTGAATGCATTGCTGGCATTGATGATGAGCTATAAGCAAATGTATTGATTTTTCACTGTTTATTCTCACTTACAGCTATCTAATTAGCATTCTTCCCATACTTTTTATTTTTTGTTATGTCAAAAAAAAAAATCTCTGGACAACTCACAGCCGCCAGCACTACATTCAATCTGTTACAATAGAACAACCCATCAACCAAGTTGCTTGCTGTGAGAACATAAAGTTTACTTGGCTTGCAACAATACACCCCAAAATTTCTAACGTCAACCTCTTTCTCAACTTCAGCCTTCAACCTTTTGCCTCCAGGCAGAGAGATCAATGCACAGAAAATGAAAAGCACAAACTTGGGTCACAAAATAAAATGAATGTGCTCTCTTTCCACTTTCTGAGGTATTTTCACACCATCTGTAAGCCTAAAGGGGCATAACTGAGATTTTTACTCCCCCCGAGCATAAAATGAATCTGCAGAGACCCATATATTACTTAATGCCCCTTAAAATAACCAGCAGCAGTAATGCTATTACAGTAACAGGGAGCACATATAGCAGCATCAATAGGTGATTGTAGGTGATGGATAACATTGGCCCAGCATTCACCTGCAGCCAACTTTTCCATGCTAACAAACAGCAGCTGTGGTCAGCATCAGAAAATGAACTTCCACTGGTTAATTTGTCAAGGTACATGAACAGTGAACACACAATCAGAGACAGTTTTAACCATTAGGAGAGGAGAACATAATACATTTACCAGCGCAGAACAACAGGAGAAAAATGTGGAAATCATTTTGGATCTATTCACAGCCATGTTTATTACCAGTTTGTTTACCATAATAAGGGTTGCAGACGAAAACCGAGCCCTTTGGAAATTTCCTAACGCCTCATAAATGACAATGATAAAACAATTTAGTGCCGAGAAATACCATCAAACACATGTTTAGCCACAACACTCTGTCAGTTTGAAGTTAAAAAGTCAGACCATAGATTCTAGAGCACAACAAAAATCAATCTAATAAATCACTGTGTAAACATGAGGGGCTTCAAATACTCCCAGTCTCCATATTGTTGAAGAAGAAATCACCAGCAGTGCACCTCTCAACGTCTGCATCATCATCTTTGTGGATCCCACATCGGGGATTAGGTTCTGCATTTATTAGATGGATTTCTAACCTTGCCTGCAGGCAAATACAATGGAACAAACAATCGTAACCCAAGCCTGCTGGATACATATCAAAACAGCACATGACAAATAAGCCTGTCAAAGCCTTTCCTAATCTTTCTGGCTCAAAAGATTTTGTTGTCTTTGACAGTTCTTATTCATTATATTGTTATATCAATTGTATATTGAAATACTGTATGTGACTGCAACATATCACCCAAACTACTGGTTCATAATTTAAAAATAACTGCTCTAAATAGTGACATCCTAGAAGATATAAATAGACCAAAGTTCTCATATACTTTTGCTCACCTTTCGGCAGTAGAATTGAATTAATATCCTACAGTATAAATTTTGGTTTCAGTGAGCCTGAACCAAAAGATTCATAGCAGTCCCAAAACAATGAGCTAAAAGACGCCAAAACACTCCATAGAGCTAAGGGCTAATTAGCCCATGGAGGGTTGTGCTTTCAATGCCATTTGTTTGTTTGTCAGGACTGTTGGCCTTGATAAAGGTTTGTGCTCTTCAAGTGCCTTTCTAGTTCTCTGTGGATTCATCACTGCGAGTGAGCCCTTTCATATGACACATTCTAATTTAATTCAGTGTTAGTCCAAAAAATATAGTGTATCTTTTCCACAGCATTTGGCTATTATTGGTATTGTTGGAGTCCACTGCTGACCTTACTTCACATCCTGATACCCTGTTACAGTTTTGTCATTGACACGCCCAACAGTCTTCACTTGCACATTGTTGCGTCAGGAGGCTGGTAGAAGCAGATTTGGTAGTTTAGTGGTGGTTGAGTTTTGATTGTGTGTGCCCTGTATCCTGATGTTGTAATTTGTGATCCTCACATTTGACCTTTTAACCAGGTATATACTTTTAAGCATTGACTGTTAACACTATGAAAGAGTTCACATAAATTTAACTCAAGGTGAGAGTTGTATTTTACTCTACATGGGATTAGCTTCTTAACTTCCACAAGAATTCAGTTTTTACTCCTAAAAAGGGTTCAAATGTGACATTGTGTGGGCCACCCTGGAGGCTCAATGAATGGAAGGGAAAATAGTTAGTTATTATATTTCTTATCAAAGGAAGAAAAGCCTAAATGTGTGTGATTTAATTATAGGTAGTTCAGAGATACAGCAGTGTGGGGGGGGGAGTCAGAAACTAGTAAATGTCTCAGGACAGACCCTTGTTTTCTTAGCTGTCTGTAGTCTGTAGTTATGTCAAATATCATAGGCTTATCTTGGCTCAATATGGAATCAAATAGCATGTTTGTGATCCCATGGGTATCCGGGTATTGAGCGAAACTAAGCAAGTAAACTAAGGGGGTGTGAATGGGCACCTACTTCCATGCTTCGTCTGATTGAAGGGGCCACAGTGTCACACTGAAAATCCACATCCTGGAGATTTAGAGTTGATGCCACTGCCAACAATTTCCTCCTCCAGACCACCAACAGTCCGCTCAAAAATGAACTGAATTTGGACATCTTTCAGTATACTTCATTCATTGTGAACAAAAGAAACCACACTGAAATTAGGACACAGCATATGATATACTGGGGACATATAGCTAATGTCGGTTTATTGTCTAGTGAGCTAATAATAAATGATGAAACACATACATGATAACATACAGATGCTTTGTATGGCATTTTATTGGATGAACTTTTCATCCCTTCAGTTAACGCTGTCAAAATACAAACCATTATTTTTATTTTTAGGCTCCAAAAGACATTTACTTCATCTCAAACCATCAAGTCAACTGTCTAACTGCTGATTTAATTAAGCAAACATGCCTCTATGACTTCCTTCATTATTAGTTCATTTCCCAGTATAGTGATAAGTGACTATTGATAGCTGTTCATGCTGTAGAGATAAACACCAAGAATACCAAGAAATACCATAAAAAGCGGTAAAGCCAGTGTTTGGTGACTCGTTTATCTGGCCACAGGAACATTAGTACAATTAGTTAGCAGCTGATATCTTAATTGTTCATTAAACCCTCAGTTGACAATATTTAATACTGGGCTGCACAACTGGCAATCAGTGTCAATGGCTGAGTAAGCTGAGTACTGCTTTCTTATATCCATGGAAACAGTAAAAGCCATCATTTGCATATCGAGTTTATTAATTCATAACCTGTCAGATGTTGCTGCAAATGAGGGAATGTTAGAAGAAGGCTGACAGAGCCAACAAGTCAAGACAGAGGAGAAGAAGGAGTGAGTCTTCAAAGGACAGATACAAGAAGCCACTAAAAAGTGCAGAAAAAACTTTTTTTTTTTTTTTTTTAAGATAAGAGACTCCCCTACCAACCGATAACAGAGCTAGTGTGGAGTAAAAGCTACTATATTTAGACAAAGAGAATGGCTTTCAATGGATTTGCCAGTACGGGGGCTTTATAATCTAACCCTCTGCCAATATTAAGAAAGTGCCAGCCATTCTGCACTTGAACTTTGAGATATTATCTCTAAGAAAAAAAATATGGAGAAAAAGTCATAAGAGCCTCGGATACAAAATTAAAAGCTGGAATTGGAGCCAGAAGTCCAGATTGCTGAGCTGAATCAATAATTCTCAGAGGATTAGCACAGTCATAACTTCCAAAATAAAACAAAAAAAAATAAAAAAATGAATGGACTTGGCAGTAAATGGTTTGAAAATGGGTCATGGTATTACTTCTTTCTTTCTTTTTCTGGACACTCTTCTGCTCAGGTTTGTGTCAACAGATTACAGAAGAGGAGCTGCGATGAAGATGTGGACAATATGACTGGCGTGACCTCTGCCACTCGCCACAGATTGCCTTGCAAAGTGTCACATTTGCAAAGACTGGACAAGGTGAAACACTCAGGCGACCATTCATTAGAATGTGATGTGACTCTCCCCATATCCGCACCTATTCTTTATTTTCGTGACTCAGCCTGTCAACACCACGCATTCAGCATCCGGCGTGTGCGCAGGTGGCGTATGAGCTAATGTGAAATGAACAATCAAAAAGAGATCAGAGCAGGTGATATTCTTCTGCCTGGTCCTTTTCTCTCAGAATGTCGGCCTGGTAAATCCTTTGCATACATCAAGTAAGCTGCGTAAGTGTCTATCGTAGCTGGGGATCTTTTTTTAGTGATACATCATCTGTGGTATATGGAGTGCTTCGTACAGAAGCTAGCTTTTGTTAGAATATGAAAGTGGGAGATGAATAGGACATCTGAAGAAATTGTCACATTAGAAGGAGTGTGTGTGTGTGTGTGTGTGTGTGTGTGTGGAGATGAGATGAATACATGTTTCCACCTGGTGCAAACCATTGCAACAGATTTTAGGAACACGTTGTGACTTCTAACACACTGTAAACATGTTGTTTAAATGTTGATTACATGTTCTAATGACAGGCACCTTCTGACATGAAGCCTGTCTCATGTGATGTGATGTGTTGATGTGTTACCTGCGGCACATTTCACCTGCTTTCAATTAGCGGCACAGGTTCAAGAAAGTTGTCAACTTGTTCACAGGTTTTCATGTGTTCATTCCACCTGAACATGTAACACAAATTCATAAGTGAGACTTTGGTGAGCTTTTTTCTGGGTCTGCCCACGGAGCCTCATTCACAAAGACATCAGAAATATCTATATATTGAAATAAATTTTGTTTTTTTACTCAAAGGAAGGTCATTGAGTTAGAGTGGGTACATCATACATTTGGTTTGCGATGAGACATTAAAAGAAAACTGGTGAGTCAGGGGAAATTGTATTGAGTCTTTCAGAGGGAAACGACATTGAAATTTATAAGCGTGAAAATGAGGAGGGGTGGAATATGGTACATGAGAGGGGAGGGCCAGAGTGGGCTAAATGCCAACATTAATGGTGCACGAATAAAAGAAATAAGTGTATGTTCCGGATGATGTTTTTAGATTGTTATTTCTAAGCAGGATGAACGTTGACACTTTGATATTCAAGTCATCTCCCACTGGAGAGATGGAAGCTTCTGCAACACTTTAAAGAGAATTCCCACTCAAAACACTTAATGCTTGTGCCTGAATACATCAGTGGAAGGGCTTGTTTGTTTGTCAGTGGAAATACAATAGGGGGTCTACATTAACATTTCAGGCATATCACTGACACTGATCAGCTATATACAAAGTAAAATAAAGTAAAGTTAAAAGTAGAAAGAGAGAGAGCACAAAGTCCATGTCAAAGAGATATTTACTGTTGCAGAAATCTAAGCAGTAACAAATGTGTGTCACTTTATTATGTGCCAGATGTTATTATGCTAAAGAATTCAGTCCTGGTTGATGTGGCAACACGTTTACTGGTTTAATGGTAAGTGCACTTTTATCACACAGGTCTGAAATTTCACGTTAAAATTGATTCATTCAAATAGAATCAGTTCAATTATTGAATTTGTCCTTGTGGACAAAATTAAGTCTGCGCAAAATTTTCATGTTCAACTTCGGGGACTTTTGACATATGACTTTATGCTTTTACCATTAGCAAGAGGTCTCAATGGTGCTGACGGAAGTCCAAAATGGTGGAAGCCACTGTAGCTAATTTGTAGCTTAGCAGTGTATCTGTTGCTGTGTTGTGCTGGATTTAAAGAATCAGACAGAATTCTGCTTCACTTCACGTCACTATGTCATTCACGTGAGTATATCTTGGAAAATACTTACAGCTTCCCAACATTGGTAATTAGCAAGCCTTTGTAATTAAATAAGTAAGGAAATTACATTACGTATTGATTGGTTTTCACACATCTTCGGACAGAACAGTTGCCAGCCTGCAAGCTGTTTTCAACAACAAAAGGTCAAAGTGAGTTTGAATATATTTTTTAATAATCAGGTTGATTTACAAACTGTGCATGTTTTGTATGGCCTCTGCTGTTTCATGCTCTCTCTCTGGTCTTAAGTAGCAGATTTGATCAGCAGCTGTTGTGATCTGCAGAATAATGTGCCATTTTAGGGCAGCACAGGGAAATGTGCAATGTTTTTAGGTGCTCTATGTGTTAAGTTTGTTTTGACCTGCTCTGGTCTATCGTGGTCAGCACTTAAGGCATATAAGACTGTGGTAATGCCTCTTAGATAGCTTTTATATCTTTGATTCTGTGTTAAAAAAGGTAAGATTATTTTCAGTTTGAACTGAATTAGAAATTACGTAAATTGAGCATTCAATAGCCATCCTATACTTCCCCGTACCTGATGCCCTGGTGCAATATATGGCAATAATCCAGCACACATAAAATAATTTGGATAATATGATGTTACCAAATGCTCTTCTTTGTTGTGCATTTTACGTTACTGTATGTTTAAATCAATCTTGTATCTTTGACAAGACCTTTAACAAAGAACCAGATATTTACATATTGTTCATCTTTTTTTTTAACTGATGTTCATTCAAGTCCTGTAAGTGCTCACACTGTCATCTGACACTGTCTATGCAGAAAATGAATAAGACGTCTATAACACAGTCTAGTGCAGTATGTACAAGCATACTTCTATGTAGAAAAGCAGTTACATAATGCAATTACGTTCTCTTTGTGACCCCCACACAGTGACAGCGCTGGACCAGCCTGTCTTTATATAAACCTACAGACTATAATAGGCTCCCACTTGAGGGTCAACACAGTCCATGTTTATGGGTTCAAGAAGAGTAGGAGACATGCATTTTGTTCACAACTGAACGGAACAGGATGATTGTTGTAATGGAGAAAGAAAGTATAAAAAAATCATGAGTCTAAATCAAAACTGTCTGTTTCACTGTGTGTAGCTAAAAAAGCGAAACAAACACCGAGCATGTACTGGAAGCAAGTAGGTGGGCACCAAGATTATGTGGCAGACCACCATGTGTGCACACTAATCACTGCCAGCACTACAACTTACACTGAAAGAAAAAACAAACCTACAGGACTTCAGGCCTACCACGTTGCATGCATGGAATCACAAACAGAGTAAGAGTCTTCAAAGTGACAAAGTAAGACTATCTCCAGTTACTTCAGAGTACCTCAGAGGGAACAACCCTCCTACATTAGCATACCAGTTGTCCTGCTTAAAAGTAAAGAGTAAAGATGGCTGACTCAAGCTGACTCCTTCTCCAAAGGGTTGGATTATATTTGTCATCCATGGCGTCAGTCTGGATCAATCAGAACACAGCCATGCCACAAATATATATACACAAAACCTGATTAGATTTCTATTAAAACAATACAACAAATATCTTACAAACATCTCAAGCCCCAGACAAACGCACAATACGATCAGAAGTTATCCTGTGCTGTGATTTACAGTACCTCCTCGTCTACTTGAACTTTTCCTTCAGAATGATTCCCTACCTTCCCTAGAGAATCACCTGCAGTTGTTGCATCCTGCTGGGATTGCATTTGTAGGTGGACGAAGTGGTAACAACTCTATTAGTGTCAGTAACAGCAAGGAAGCTGTAGTAGCCTAGAAAAACACAAGTCTTATTACATGTTTCCTTTTCTTTATGTGTTCTGGCTTCACTGCAGTCTGGTCTATTGTTGATGGTTCTTTGATTTTGAATGATGTTTATCATTCTGCTTTACATAGAGTTCCAAATACAAACACAAAAACACTGCCAACAATGAAGACAGACCCAGAAATGCAGTGCAAAATGTGTTTCAGGGTGTATCTGTCCTTTAAACCTTAAGCCACACTGACATTTCTGGGAATAGAAATATAAACTGCTTGTTGATTTTAGTGAAGCGACTAGAAGTTCTATTTTGCTTTTGAAGTGTAGAGACAGCGGCCAATACAAGACCTTGGCCTTTTTTTTTCTTTTTGTGATGAGTCATTTCAGAGCAGTAAGCAGGCATAGATCAGCTAACTGAATGTGTCTATCTATTTTTTTTTTCGTTGACACAATGGGACTGATTAAAAAAGACAAAATTGATAGCCGGTGGCAATGTGCTAATTCTCTGCACTCTAACAGTGAGAGGAATTTCTGCTTCCACAGCTGACCTTCTTTGATGTAATTGTGCTCACATACACACACACACACACACACACACACACACAGACACACACACACACACACACACACACACGACCCACGGCAAGACAATCTCTAGTGAACCTACAGTAGGTAAGTCCATTTATTTGGTCAAATAGATCCTGAAAAGCCTTCAAGCCTTCATATTGCGTTTTTGTAATAGCTGTGCCTTAGAAAATGGTCTTTGTGGAATAATGCTGCATTACTTCACATGGAACAGTTGTAATATTAAGCTCCTGTCTGCTGTCCAAGTGATCAATAATTGCTCTTTGATGAAATACAAATCAGTTTTGGTTTGGTGAGTGGTGCAGCACTAAGGACATTTGTTTAAGTTGTTAGTATTGTATCAACAAAAGCTTAACTGCAACGGCAGCAATGACAAAACACAATAAATTTGACTAACTGGGTTGCCAAACCCAATTTCCTGCACTGGTACAACAAAATCCTCAAGCAGTTTGAGGAAACGTGAACTCGTTTTAGTGAAGATTGAAAGCTGTTCATCAGTATTTTGCAGACACAAAGACACAAAGCATGGCCCACATTTCAAGGTCCCGAGGAAATTGAGTGGAATTGTTATCCTGCCCTTACTTGCCTGCATAGCCTTGGATTGTGTATGAAACACAACACTCTGCTCTTATTGTGACTCTGCCAACTCTTCAACA
Organism: Sciaenops ocellatus; assembly: GCA_033000465.1. Taxonomy (NCBI): domain Eukaryota; kingdom Metazoa; phylum Chordata; class Actinopteri; family Sciaenidae; genus Sciaenops; species Sciaenops ocellatus. Next base: position 27,246,813 of record CP136880.1, on the reverse strand, counting down.
TAAAAGACACAAAACATGAAGACAGACAGCGCCCCAGCCACCTATAGATTGGACAAATAGCCAATGTAGAGTCTAAGGGGAGAATGTTTTCTGCAGCTTTCCCTTCTGAATGTGTGAACGGCTGAACTAGATCAATGCAACATGAGCATGGCTGCAGAGTCACAGAAAGAATAATGCCAGGCGCATTTACAAGTTTCATGTTGTTAGGCTTGAGATAAACTATTTCACTTTATGTAGTGCTTTGGTCATTAATCTTGGTGAATTGCACAGACAGTGCCTTCCCCTTCCATTTTATTTATCATAGCTTCACACAGGAGCCTCGTTCCCCCACCAAGCAGTAACCTTAAGCACAGCCGTGCTCCATTTCCTCGCCTTCAGCCGCACGGCTCGTTTTAGGGTCACACATATTGTCTTTGTAGCTATGTGGGTACTCTTAGAAAGGAGCTATAATGGAACCGATGATAAACCATTGACACCTATAGTAAAACTTCTAGAGGGCAGTGCACTGGGGCAGGGCCAGAGTGGTGGCACAGGCACCCACTGGAGTCAGATTTGTGCTCCCCCAAGCAGAGTCAGAAGGTAGTCGGCCTACTATTGTTATGGATGCCCACAAAAAGATGTGGAAGGCCTACACAAGAGACAGATGAGTTGTTTTCAGTCGTTTCACTTGCCTTTCAGTCTGGGAGTCTTGCTGATATATAGGAGGGATTGGAGGACTATTTATGTCTGTGTCCAGGGGCCTGATTGATAAAGTTGATATTTCATTTATTATACTGAACAATGTAACCATTGATCATGGGTAGTGCATTAGGGCTGTGAATTTGAGTCTCAGTAATTTGCCCCCTTTCTTTAAAATGTGTCTCAGTCTAGCCCTCCCACTGAACAGTTTCTTAACCCACCCTTGGCTGTGAACACAGTTCTTATACAGTCTACAAGAATATGTTGTAATTCCACATGCGGCTGTTGAAAATGTGATTCTGTGGCGGCTTTGGCATTGCAGGGAAATAAGTTGCAGCCCCGCATAATCAGATTTCTCCTCCCAAACCCCAGCACAGATCTGTGAACGCTGATAACCCCAATAAGCTCTGATGCATGGGTCTGTCTTATAATATGGGATGCATGAGTTTATCTCTTTGCTGTTAATGTAGGTTGCAATACTTAACAACCAGCAGCCCCGACTTACTCTCTGCAGGCCTGTGTGAGGAATCCAAATCGGGGTATTGACTTTGGGGTATTATAAAAGACTACATTAAGTCAAGGCAGGGATGTGACATTGCAAAGAAACTGGCTGATGAAACTAAGCTCATTCAATGCCAATTGTAACTCAGACACAGATGAGATCCGTCATACGCCCTTATCATTCTGTCGACTTTATCAGATGAGATCTTCAGCTTTGTATGTGTTCTCAAACATGACACATTTTCTAATGTAGTGTGAAGTGAGCCTTATGTTGTTTGGATAGTCAGCTTATGGCAGTGCACTTACCACCAATCAGTGGTCCCACAGTCACTTGGCAGTAATGTTGATGACAGTTGTTGCTTCCTGTGCTGTAAAAGAATAGCAAACAGACATGAAGCAAGTTTAAATTCTGAAGATTTGAACCTTTATCCCAGCTTAAGCTTGGAGATAGGAGACCGTGATTGTTTATTGACTGCAGAATGGTATTGTGATTTCAGTGGTGGCCTAAAGGTTAGAGAAATGATCTTGTGACCTGTTCAATCCATGGACCAGCAGGATAAATCTGTTCGAGGAAGGTGAAAAGCAGTGCTTGCCCCTCCCTCATTACCACCACTGGGATGCCTTTGAGTGACCTCAACTCCAACTGCTCCAGTGGAGCTGCTCACTGGCCAGCAGACCACAATGCTGCTTCCAGGTGTGAATGTGTAACTGTGTGAATGTGATCACACTTTTCCTGTAGCTTATTCAGAGTCATTTATTTTAATGACCCTAATGACTAAAGCTAGCTAGCAAAGATTGTTCCTGGTGTTTTTGACAGGAAATAGGAAATAATTAGCTAATGGCACCAGTATGTGTGCCTGACTATATTGTACTCATAGAAGTGTTGTTGAAAATGACATAATCATACATTTATCAAGATTACAGTAACACTGAATGAAGTATATAATCTGTGTGAACAGCAACCAGCTATAAGAGCTGGATTAATATGATCAACTATACTTTTAAAACAGGGAAATTTAGGAATAGGCCTGACATGAGCCTTTTTCAAAGAGTCTGGAGCTTTCTGCAATTGAGGTAAATAAATGCCACGGACACTAATAATACTAGAATGAATCAATTTTATAATATAGCAATCTGTGAAAAGCTCAAATGTAGGGGTGCAACAATACATGTATCTGTACTGAACCGTTCGATACAGTGGTCTCGGTTTGGTACACACTATGAATCGAACAATACGCAATTTTATATTTATTTTATCAACTTCTGACAATGTGCTCTGTGCTGAAAGCTCAGTGGATCTGCGCTCGACTACTCCGCCTTAGGCTGCATTGTCACAGATCCCCTAAGCTGCGCCTCCCACATTCATGCAGACCAAGCTGCTGAGACAGAACCTACATGCGAAGCTAGCTCGTTGCAACATGGCTAATGCCTTAAATGTACCTGAAATCGAAGATCCTCCACCATCCTTCAGATCTGCCGTTTGGAACTACTTTGGTTTTCGTATTAAGTATGACACTGATGGCAAGCGCGTCGTGGACAAAATGTTTCGAATATTAATGATTATGTTTCAAAATATATTTAGGGAGCTATTTCTTTTTAATATATACTCTGCTGCTAAGAATGCACCACAGAAGATGGGTGATTTATCAGATGCATTTATTTTTTTATTATTTTTACAAGGTGCTGTTTTTGTTTTATATGGTTCTAACTTCTAAGTATGCACAGCAGAAAATGAGGCAGGTATAGCTGCACCAGAAACATTTAATTTAATTTAAAAACTCTACTTTTGAGTTGAAACAAATGTTGGTAATTTTTAATAAACTAAAAGTTAAAAAGGGCATGGAAATTTCTCTTTTTTGTATCGAAAAAATATTGAACCGAACCGTGAGTTTTGTGTATAGTTGCACCCCGACTCAAATGTATATTCTTGAAATGATCACATTACTACTTTAAACTTAACGTGAATTTAATTATTGAATTTGACCCAGTTGCTTGTGCAGAAAGTTAAAAACAGTGGTAGTGAAGGTTGAGGGTAAAACAACATCTGTGTGGCCTTTTTATTATGAGCCAGCAGCTGGATTTGTCCAGGAGGAGGCGCAGAAGCTGCTCCAGAGAGGTGTCCTGCCAGCTGAAAGTCAATGTTCACCCAAGTGTAGGAAGACATCCCTGCCTGACTGACAAAACCTTTGGCCAAGGTCAGCGAGTGTGTGTGGGTGTATGTGTGTGTGTGGTTATGTTACTGTTGGTGGTGCTGAGGGGCCAATGAGTAATCACCCCTCTACGGTTTTTCATTCAGGCCGGCCGGCAGTGGGCGGTGGTAATCTCCATGCTAGTGTTGAGTCTAACCACTACAGACACATTCTGCTATTGAAAATCACCTTGGGAATAGTCAACATGTGAAGAATCATTCTGCTTCAGCCCAGCAAATGTTTGATGGACAGCAATGTGTGGGAGGCAGAGTCCCACCTCTTAGGTTTACATGAAATGTCAGCTCAACATCAACCCAAGCAAGAACTAAAAAATCCCAATGTAAAATTTCCTCCATTTTTGTGTTTAGGCGAGCGATCAGCAATACTCTTAAAGGTCCAGTGTGCAAGATTTGGGCTCTATATGGCAGAAATTAAATATGTTTGGTATTCAAAATAGTTTAAAGAGGGACCAAACTGTAAGTGCAATCAATGAATTTTGCCTAGCAAAATTATCAAAGATAATCATTAATAAAAAAAATTATAAAATGATAACCAATGCATTGTTTCATTTCAGTCAACCCAGATTTATAATTAAATGAATAACTAGAATCAAAAAGACCTTAACAAAAGTTAGCAGATTGAAGTTTATCATAGAAGACGTTAACATCATTCACTGCTACAGTATGCAGTATAAAATAGACCGGCATGTATAAACACAAGCATTTATTAAAATCGGAATCTAATATATAAAAACAAATCACACAATATGAAATTTAATTACATGTACTATCCTGACAACAACAACAAAAGGTGTGTGAGGGTGAATATACCTGGCTGCATGCCAAAAAGAATGTGTCTGTTTCTGATATACACACAGTACGTCCAGTTTAACTCTATCCCCGCTCAACTATGACAAGTTTATTTCTATTATGAAGATTATTTATTGTTGACTGCTGTTGAATCCTGAATGGAACCCATTTAACAACCAGAGCTGATTTGCTGTTAAAGGGTTCCTCCTGAGCCACACTTCTCTTCCAAATATTTCCTGTTTGGAATCACATTACATTGTTTTTGAACCATTTACTTTTAACTAATCATGCATGTATGCACCATCAGTGGTACTATGTTTGACAACGAGTGTGTTGAAGCCATTACACTGATTTCTGTTTTACCCTATACCATATCATATTTCGTATTCATGTTGATGTGATATTGCTGAAGTGATTGTGATGATGATGATGATGATGATGATGATGATGCAATAATGATGTCAGGGGTGTTAACTCTATATGTAGACGTCACCTGAGCACAGGTAAGAGGTGTGTTTGGCTAGAGAGCGGAAGGGCGAACTATTTTTCAACCGCATTTCGAGACAAAGCAAGTTTTCTGTTTAAGATGAGTTTTATTTATTTTGCTGTTGCTGTGAAGCAATAAAAGAATGTATTATTGTGACACTACGAAAGAATGAATGTTGATTTACTGACCGCTCCTACAATTAACAATTATTTTCATCACCTGAAAATAGGAGTCATTAAGTTTTTGTTACCTACAGACACTGTGGGTCCTCTATGGAGTCCGCCATGTTGAAGCACCAACTAAACACTGATACTAAATAAGGCTTTTCACATTTTTGTGTGTTTGTTGTTGAATCAACATCTGAAAAGATCATGAATGACTGGCTGTAGGTCCCCAAAGCCCAACATCAAACAGCTTTCCCAATCAATAATCCACTTCCACTGACACCTCCCTGTATCCATTTGTACTTTCCATACATCATTTGCTTTCCCAGTCAAATGAGACAATCAATTTCACACCTCTGCATGTCTTATAAGTCTAATAAAATCCTGGCACTGTCAATTGGGTGGGGAATATTTAAGAGTTCAATTCTGCTAGTGTACCGAGGCTGGGCAACAGTTTAAAGCCAGGAGGGACCAGTTGGCAAAAAGGTCAGGTATCAGCTACTCTGACCACGCCAAATGTCAGCAAGACAATCTGATAATTTGTGACCTCAGGGTGAGGAGAAAATCAAAAGAGGCTATATTCAGGATCTGTAAAAGACCCAATGCAAAATGTCAGACAAATATATGTCGGAATGAAGTGAGATGTCAGTCAGAGATCAGTGTCGGTATTCAGAGAGCACACACATACTGCAGGAACTTGTAATTCATGTCTAATAAAAACCTCTAGCTGCAACGAGCTATTTGTTTAGCTGATGAGAGACAAATGATTAGTCTTCCACTGCAGAATGATTTTACATTTTGATTTAAAATACCTGGATACAGTGAGGTGTTGAATCCCACTGAGGTGATGACAACATGGTTCATTGAATTTAGATTGTAAAACAAAGTACAAGTGGAATATTTAGAAAACAGTCTCCTCATTATAATTCAGGAAAAGTAATGCTAACAGTTCATCTCAATGTCACAGTTTGTGGTGACAGAATGCAGATATTCTTGCATTTTTTTTTTCAGAAACCAATTAAAACATGAGCTGAGGAGAATCAGAGACGAATAAATCATTTGAAAAATCCCATTAGAACAGACACAGAGGACTCAGCTGTGTTTTTAAAAGCCAAAAGGGTCAAAGCAAAAAAATTAATAGGCTTCATAGGTAGAAATAAATAGACTGGGGAAAGGTGTCTCTGATGGGAAATGAGTTTTAATAAAAAGCAGTCCGTTTTCTTCACAGTGGGGTAGACAGAATACAGAATATGCCAGTATCATCAGCTCTGGCTGGCAGGCACAGAGCCTCGCTGAAACAATCAGCTTAGAGGCAAAAGCACTAAAACAACCCAACCTTGCCACAAATGTGGCTTCCCTTGCTTTAGGTTGGATGATCCAATCGCAAAACATGAATAACCTTGGTGCAGAAAAGCAATTACCCTGCAGCCTAGACAAAGGGGCCAAGGCCCTGACACCTCCAGGGCCAGAGTGGCAGTGCTATGCCGGCGCTGTCTGTGCTATGCTACATTTTAATACTGTATGTGCATTTCTGTTTAATCACGCAGAAATAGGGGCAAAGTCAGGAGGTTAAATCTCAGTGTGTCATATGAAAATCCAGGACATTTTTCAAGTAAATGTCTAACATGCTCACAGTGACAATGCTAACATGCTGATGTTTAGCAGGTAATATTTACCACAGTCAATGTTTTGATTTAACCTTTTATACAGTACGTTATTATTGTTTTTAATAAGATTTCATCTGAGACCCTGAATATATGTAGCAAATTCCACAGTATTATATCCAATAGTCAACCTCATGGTGGCACTACAAGCAAAGTCAGGGGATCACCAAAGTCCTTCATCATCTGGGGATTGTGCCACTCCATCCAAAACTACTTGAGATCATTTCAGTCTGGACCAAAGTGATGAATCATGAGAAAGACAGACCGACCATGTCAACATTAGGACCAGCTGATGGGTCTGCAACAGACCATCAGTACTGAAACTGTAATTAAACTGTAATTAAAGCCATTCAAAGAATATGAACCTAAATAAACATCGGTGCCCCTTTTCCGCTTTCTTATGGAGGCACCACACTGAATGTGAAGCATGGAACTGAATTTGTAAATGTAATCCCAGAGCACTTGAATCTAAGAGTCTGACCATTTGGTGAGCCTGCTTGGCCATTAGAAGTACAGAAGGAAAGTCAATTTAGAGCCTCTTCACTAAAAACGATTGTAAATCTTACACTTAATTAAAAGGACCTCAATTTACTGCTCTTATCTTAGGTAATCATGTTAACCAATAGGGGTGCTAAAAACTCATTAGGGGTATGGATTTTAATTAGCAACCTTGTAGAAGCAACGTTAAATATCCCCCCTTGAACAGGAATCCTTTTGTAATGGGAATATTCAGGCTGGGTGGTTGTTTGGAAAGATAATTATTAGCTAATGAAGAGTATTATTTTCCATTTGTGCTCTGAGTGTTGTCCTGTTGGACACTCTATATAAAAATATATTTTTAGTTTTAGTTTTTAAACCAACCATAAACTTAAATAGACTGTAGTTTGACAAATTATACAGAGTAATACATTTAGAACTGATACTAATTTACTCTTTAGTGAGTGGTGTTATGGTGTCATATTTTCTATGCTATAGCTTACCTGAAATTTATGTAGTTGATTAAGTGTCTTTAAAAGTGATTATTCTTAGTTATAGTGCTGTGTCACCATCAGTACATGTCACTTGAACTATGTAATTAATTACTTATTACTCATTGATAATGTAGTTACATTACATTGCTAAATAATATTACAGTAATACCAATACTACTATGTAACACAGTTACATTAGATTACTTTCTATTGCTCAGCCCACCTCTGTCAAAAAGGTGCCTGCTAATAACTCCTAAGCCTCCACTCTCATTTTGGTTTAAAGAAGCCAGCTAGAGTTTACTGGTATTTACTGACCATCAACAGCTAGCTCAGCTCCAACTTCAAAGTTTTGATGTGTTCTTAATTCACACTTTAGCGTGAGCGATACCAGATATTTAATAACAATATCATTATTTGAATCTAAAAAATTATATATCAGCCCAGTTGAACAAAACCCAGGTGAATTTAAGCTTATGGGTCAGACATACTCCATATAAGATCTATGCCAAAGCAGGTGGACATGGCTATGTTGGAGGGACAGTATAATATTAACTGTGCCAGTGGCTACGTACATGTTGGCGAAGGAAAGCTGCCCTCCGCAAGCGCCAAGCTAACCCACACCAGAGCTGTCCAGCTCCCTGTAAGACACAGGTCCACCACATTTAATATCAATGAGGCTAGGCGAAATAGCAGAAACACCTCTCTGTATAATGTACCACAGTTCAATGGCACCACATTTGGCCTTACAGATGAATCAATGGCCCTCTACCAGTTTCAACAAAAACCTATCATCAATTAAAGCCCTGATGAAGAGAGGATTCATTGCAGACTGTTGTATTAAACTGCACTAGTTATAGCTAAGTGGTCCTGTATGTTTGTTGAAATAACTGAAATTATACTTCACTTCATACTTGATACTTCAGTCATAACATAACAACAAATACAAAATGCAACCATAAAGCTGAAATGAACTGTCAGTGCAACTATAGCAAATAAGTTATATTAATTAATATTAACAATAAATAATGGATAAACTTGAGCTATACATTCATGTTTCATATGAATTTATTCTTTAGTTAAACATAATAATCCATACCTGGAAAACTTATAACTGCACTATGTATAGGTGTGAATATCACCACTTAATCTAGCAGAAGGCAAACCAACTAGCAGAGAGTGGATGTGTTTTACTTTTCCCTGAGGTAGAAATTAAAGGTGATATGAAAAGGTCAGCAAGAAATCTGGATCCAGAGGTAACAGCACTGGATGATGAAAGTATTTGCTGCTGGAGTGAGCTGTGTGTAATCATACCTACCAAGTCTTCCAGTTAATCCGGAGGAGGAAGCAGCATTCTACCTACTACTTTGCTCTGAGTACCTATATAGAATCACATACAGTAATAATCAATTGTTCGAGTGCAAGGCTGCGGTGGACATCACAAAATCAGTCAATGATACAGGGAAGCATTGCTGAGGTTGGCTGGGATCAGGTCTGCAGTGGCAGGAAGTGGAGGAGGAAGAAACATTTTGCTGCAGGCTTGTATTGCATGGTACGAGTGCACAGAAGCAGGACAGTAAAGTGTCAAGGTGTAAACATTTTGGAAATTAAATCCTACCGAATGAGATGAAAACTGTCGAAGAAGAAAAATCATCCATGCTCCAAAAGGAAACAATGTTTAGGCTGTGCTCATTTCCATACTTTTCTATTTTTAATTCTTTGATCAATTCAGGAATAATTATGCACAGAGTTTTCAGCTCTGTGGCTCATGTCATACTCCATTTTGCAATGCAAGAGTGGATTCTGAAACTGGGTAAGTGCTCAGATTCTTTATTTGTTTAGCTATAAAGCCTTATGCACATAGGACTAGTCTTACGTTGGCATCTTGTGAAATTGATGACTCATCCTTCCATCATTAACTTATATGTTCACAATGGAACTTACTGTAATCCTCAGTGGGGACTATGATGGCATTTCACCCACTGCCATAAGAAAGTGGACTGTACAAACACAAGAAGGGAACAGATGCTTTATTGATCCCTCAGTGGGGAAATTAATTTTTTCACTCAAGTTTTTACATGAATACAGCAACACACAAAGGGCATGCAAATGTAGAGAGATGGTGGTGACACACCAGTTAGGGGTTCGGAAGTGCCCAGGATGTGAACTGGCACCTTTCCAGCTACCAGTTCACAATGGTCCCTGTTGGACTTGAACCAGACACCATCCAGATCCCAAGCCAAGTCCGTACGGAAAGAGCTACTGCCACCCCAAACCCTCCAAAGTGGGGATAAGTCACAATTGGCTATAAACTGAAAATTTCATGCTCTGAAAATAAAAATAGAAAAACGTAAAGTTGTCGTAGGCAAAGACTATCTCAATTTCTTGAAGAATGTTTTCGCCTCTAATCCAAGAAGCTTCGTCAGTTCTAACTGACTGGAGGGTAGTGTTTACCTGTGTGGTGTCGGTGACCCCTTAAGAGGCTGTGACTGAGAGTTACTGAAGAAGCCTCTTAGATGAGAGACGAAATGTCTTTAAGAAACTACGCTAGTTCAGTTGCCTGTGACAACCTTGAGTGGATATTATAACCTGGGTGACTGAGAATCTTCACAGACATTAGGACCATTTTAATTAGTTCCATCTTGAACCCATTTGAACCTGTAAAGAGACATCTATTATTGTACTGTATGAAGCAACAACATTTTCCATTCATAAACCCTACACAGTGAAACAATGCCAACACATCATCCTCACAACTCTCTGTTGCTGTTGTAAAATGCTAACCTGAAACACAAATTGTTGAAACAAACCAATTTAAAACACAGGCCGGTCTCATTTGGGGTCTAGTGAGGTCACATGTTCTCCCAACAATGGTTTTACCTTCTTTTGTCTTCTTTGCTTCCTCCATCAATGTCCTCTTATGTCTGTTCACCTCTGCCATTATGTCCATAGAGGCTGCTGAGCCTGCTGAAGTCGGAGGTCGATGTGCTATTGGATAGATATGTCCAGCCAATAATAAGAACAGTTGATTACATGATTGACAGCCCCAGTAAATAACATCAAGGTAATTATGAGTGAGCACGCATGAAAGGAGTGAATGTTGGGATAGAAAGAGAAACATACAGGCCTAAGCATGCAGAAGAACGGTCTTCCTGACTGAGCTTTTGCTTGAGCTTCATTTAGTTTGCTACATACAGGACCTTTAAGTTCATACTTGCACATGAAATGCATAATATTGCAAAATTTCCTCAAAATTACAGCAGAAAAGAATTTGGCGGTATTCTGAAAAAAAGAGCCAAAAACAATGACAATCCATCAGCGACACTGAAAATCAGAGTACAAAGTCAGATCTGTCTAGAAATGTTCTCTCTGGCTGATTTGAGTGTTTACAGCTGTCAAAATCAAGTGTTTAGCTCCACAATCAGATATGTCACTGTTTGTAAGAAATAAAACTGTTTTATCAGCTGGCTTAAAAGTAAGAATCTCCCTGGAATACTAATGTGAAATGACTCTTACACAAGTGTTTGTTTATATGTGAAACATTTGAAGAACACTGTATTTTTGAGCAGAGTCATGGATTTCTGGTGCCACGTCTGTCTCAAAGTGGATATACTACACCATTCATTTGAATTGAATACATCTGTAGCCACTGCTTTTGGGAAATGTTGTATAATGTGTGTTACTATACAAAATATACCTGTGATTAAAAACTTGTATTACTATTGCAGAAATATTCAAATTGTTTATGTCTTTCTTTCTTTGAACCATAACATGGCTATAAAGGTGACAGTGATTTTGTAAAGTTAAATTCAAACATGGTAATGTCTGTTCATCTGCCTGTAATACTAATACTCAGTTGCAACTAATAACCAGTGTCAGAAGAAATTGATATTGTCCTCGGAGAATAAACCCTCATGTTTCCTCTAGTTGCTGTACAGCCATGATTTTCATTTGTTCACTGTAAACATAAAAGTTGCCATAAATACTATTGAACACAAAGCCCAATACAATGAATTCCATTTACATTTGATGATTCCACGTGTTACATGTCAGTCCCTTCAGAGAGGCTGCAATAAATGAAGTGGAGATTTGGTTTTCAGTTGCAGTTCAGTTAAATGAAGGTTAATAGCGACCTCTGACGCTGGCTGGTAACACTGTACTGTGTCTGCAGGTGTGCTGACTGTGGATTTACAGTTACGTTACATTAGATATGCAACTCATTATGCCGTTTCTCCATTGTCTTTTGAATTTCTCTTTCTTCAGCTGTATTCCAGTCGCCAAAGCTGTTAAAAGAAATGCAGAGGTCACACATTGTTTGGAATTAGATATCAGATTGTTAATGTGTTGCAATAAACTGTTGCTATGCTTTATTTTATGGCTCATTTTGGTTACAGGATGGTACTATTTGTCCAGTGCCAGACATTGAACAGTTACAATGGAGCTACTTAGAAACTTCATCAGAGACACTAAGAAACAATCATTACTGTTGATTCCTGAGAAGTGAACTATAGAAACACATTAATAAGTTCTTCTGGCACCAAAATCTAAAATCAAAATGAAAACAAAAGTGAATACAGAGTGTTACAGCTTTAACTAAACAGGACTGTGTGTAATGCTTTGTTTCTATTAGCTCTGTTCGAGCTGACTGGAGCTGTTTGGTTTGTTTTGTTTCATCTGTGTTGTTGCTGATTTGCCAGCCAGCCATGGAGCAACAAATCTCATTGCACCTCACGTTGTAGTGGCACTAGAATGAATGAACTCTGAGACAAACACAGACATGGCAGATTCATTATTATTCTTCACTTCATTGCTGATTTTGTAAAAACAGATCTGACATTAAGGTTACGCTCAGTGTTCAATACAACTGCTTCAGAAAACATTTTGCAGATCTGCAGGAAATATTATATTTGGAATCATTCTTCATTTATATTTTATGTGTATGGGTCGGGCTGGGTTAAGACACTTGGCAGTGGTCCAGCCAGACGGCAATTGTAAGTCTAAACCCTGAAGGATGTAAACAAAACATTGTCAGATGGCACAGTCACTCAACATATAATAAAACCATTCAGGTTGTGTTGAGCAATTTATTTTGCTCATCTTAGTACGTTGGTAGTATTATATCTTATTATGCATGTTGTACCTCTTCATTCTTTCTAGCGTCCATTATGTACTTGCAGCATGTCATGCTGAGGAGAGAGACGTCTGAGATCTTCCTCTTCAAGTAAGGATCTACTTACCACTTTCTATTCTGCTGTGGGAGATTTAGATTTTAGACCTTCAGTACACACTAGATTCACACTGCATTTGTACATACATCATTGTTTGACTCAGTTCTCATGGTGAGATCCACACTCATGAAACAACTGAAAAAGTATTTTTAATACAGTCCCTTGAATTTATTAAAGTTTTATTAAAAAGTTAATTTGTATATTGATAGTTATTAAGCAGAGTTATGATATACAGAATGTATACATAATGAAAAGGAAAAGGTTTTATTGAACAGCGGGAAATAGAGTTTTTAAATTAAATTATTTAGCAGATTGATTTAATTTGGTGCTCTAGTTTCAGTAAGTAAACTTTATGAAGCACCTATCGAAACGAAGACGAAAGAAAGACGCTGTACAATGCAAATTTTACAAAGTCCAAAATCCATCCATCCATTCCATAACCACTAAAAAACAGGAAATAGCTCAAGACAATAAAAACTACACAGACTGCACAAACACATTACAGGATAAAGTGCTTGCAAAGCACGTTAGTTATTGGCAGCTTCTTCAAACTATCAACTGTTTTTTATAATAAGGGAGGACAGTCCCAGAGGGCAGAAGTCACTGCAAAGACTTGGTCAACATTGGTTTTAAATCTACAATTCTAGATCGCCAGAAGGCCTCGGTCAGCAGACCTCAGAGATTTCATCCAGGCCAGGGGACATGTAGATTGGCCAACACTGGTGTAATATGTGACCTACAACATGTGCTAGTTAAAATGCTACCAGCCACAATTTGGACCAACTGGAGCAACACAGAAGACTTAGTGTGTCACAATCTGCTCCTGGTTTTCCATCCCTCCTGCCAGCACCTTTCCACTCACCTGCCCAACATTTATATCCACTCATTCCATTCATTCTCTGCCAGATTGTCTTTAGCAATCATCTCTGCCCAGGTAACCTGACCAGCCTTCTGTCCTCTGCCCTGCTCGCCCCTTGTCTGTCTCCCATTTGCCTGGATTCTCTCCCTGGAGGGTTCAGCTGAAAAGCTGGACTGTTTTGGCTGGCTCTGTTTGTGGACTTATACCTGTATACAGACTTTTGTGTAGCAGAGAGGGTGTTACAAAGAACTGAGATTCTCCATTCACCTGCTGTGGGTTTTTGCTGTCCTTTTTGTTGAATAAACTGTTGAACTGTTCCTGCTCTGGTCTCAGTCTGTGCTGTATTTGGGTTCAACCTCACGCCCGTTACATAGTGTGGTGAACAGTGTATTCAATGATGGATGGAAACAAACATGAATTACTTTTTCCAGATCTTGAAAAAATCCTGTATGAAATAGAACCAAAATGGAACATTTGCAGGAGAAAAGAAGAAGACCAAGGATTGAACCCTGAGGCTCACCACATTCCAGCCAAGCAGATGACAAGATGTAATGATCAATGGTAACAGCAAAACTCCTGTCTGACAAATAGGAAGCAAACCGTAAAGCGTGCATTAGGTTTGTAACAGTAAACGTTCACAGTATGATAACTGTCTCAGAAAATATCAGTCTCAAGGTATAACTGTATACAGTATCCAGTGGAGGAAATGGCCACATTTTACCCAGAGCCACACTTGAAGTCTTGGGGTGACGAATGGTGTGCCTTTGTTAAAAAAATAAATATTTAGACATAAAATGCTTATAGTTATAATAAATCTTTTATATATTTTGTTTTTTGTCTTGAACTGAGGATGTGCTCTGATATTTGAGGGCAAAAAGCGCTGTTCAAAGAAATGACTGACAGCTCATAAAAACAGGAACTTTAGAAAGTCCCAAGTAACAAACAAGAACCCAACCAGGATTTGGATTCTGACAGTAAACCTGCACTTTGATATGGACTGAATCAATGTGAAATAAAACTGAATATCTAGCTTTGTAAGAGGGAGGAGAGACAGAGAGAAACTCAGGTTCAGAGAGTGAGTTACCATGGTTCATCCAGAGTTTCACTCATCTCAGAGTTTTCACTAAACCTGCTGTCTGGAATTCACCCCAGAAACATTTTGACTGCACTGGGTTCACCTGATCATCTCTGTTGCTGTCGCAGTGCATTGGAGTGGCATTTGTCTGCCGGATTGGGCAGTGTGAGAGCGTGGCACTGAAGGTGATTTGTGGTGCATTCAAGCACAATCAATTATATTCCTCTCAGGAACAAGCTTTAGAAAGAGTGTGAATGAGCTAGAAGTGATTTTCCCCCATAAAGAAAGTTCTTTATGGGGGACCAGGAATGCCATTTTTGTTATGTAGTAAACAATTCTTGGTTTTTGGTTGGTTGGCTTGAATCTTTTTATTGGATTTGTCATTAAGATGGAATCTTGACAATGAAAAACATACAATATCACCAAACTTGTTTATGCCCCTGTAGTTTACACTCTCGTACATACCATCCTGCTGAAGTAAATACTCACTGGCGCACCAAATGTGGATTATTTCCCAGATGAAAATAGTCACCAACAAATACACTATTCCTTCCTTGAATAATGTCTAATAAAAACTGAAAAAAAAATCTTGTTTATTTAGACCTTAGTGTTTATAGTCTCAGATAGGTTAAAGAAGAAGGAAAGGACTGTGAGCCACACAAGCAAATAAGTGGTTTTGGTATTAACAATTTGTTGACGATTAGAAAAAATACAGAATTACACCAGCTGTATCCTAAATAAAATTAAATAATTACAAAATAATGATAATCAACATAGCATAAAATTAGGGCAGTCTGAGGCATTAATCTAATATACAATACACTGTGTAATTAGATTCAATACAATTCTCAGCACCCGGTTCTACTGGCATGATTAATTTAGTAAGCAATTAGGAAATAAATGTTTTTCATAAAGGGCCCATTTGACATTTTGGGAAGGATACTTATATACACTTACTTAGCAAGAGTTAAATAAGAAGATTGATGTTGGTTTACTACGATGTGACAACGCTCTGGTTTGGTTAGGTTTAGGCACTAAAACAACAGGATCAGGTTTGGGTTAAAATTAAAGTCTTTAAAATAAAAAAGTCTTAAAGACATTTTGTTGATCATCCAGACACCAGAGCACCTCCCTACATGGACTTTTGTTGCTTTGTAATTGAGTCACCTGACTTCCTCCCTTGGTCCCAACAGAAAAGAGTCATAGATACTTGCTGCTAAAGAGGACTTGAATGTTATTGTCGTTGGGGAGGTTTTACTACTGTCGTGCTAGCCGTTTCTTCGATTCCAGCATTTATGCTAAGCTAAGCTAAGTTAACTGGCTGTTTGCTGTAGATTAACATTTATTGTACAGACATGAGTATCATGGTATCAATCTTCACCTCTCACTGTGGGCAATGGGTATGTTTTTTTGTTTTTTTTTTTAAATTAAACATCTCATCACCACATACCAATATTTCTTGAGTTACCCTGCTTGGGTCCAAACAGGGTCAAAAATATTCCCCAGTTGATCAAACCTTTGATGAATGATGCATCGCACCTCAAATCAGTATGTTCAACTCTACAAGACCAAGTGGCTTTATTTTAGCAGCTAGTCTTGGTAAATGGCTGTTTCATTAGTGAAAAATAAGTTTACTGCGCCTTTGTGACTCTTGCTCATTTGTACTCTGTTTACATTTTCTTCCCGGATGTGGCAGAGTCATTCTGGCACGTAGAAGCAGAAACATCATGCCCGTTCGCAGAGGCACCTTTGGGAGCAAGGTTGTTATGAACATTGAGCTCCAGTCCGTACAGGGTCTAATCTTTGTGTGGGAACTGGTAATCATGGGGTGGCAGACCATCGAACACAGATTGCCATGTCAGATAGGATTAAAGATAGCATCGCTTTGATTGATATGTTTGTGTGGGTGGCTGATGGATGCCAATGTGACAGGAAGGGTATGATGACCTCTTGTACAAGAGGCAGTTTCAGACAAACAATCCGATTAGTTGAAGATGTATTGTTTTTAAATGTGCTGATAAGCTGGAATGGAAAAGGCTGCCATCATAGCACCCTTCCATAACACTTAAGCAATTTAAACGTTTTACTCTTACTATACAGCACTTTGATGAAAACTTCCTCAGACAGTCAGAATACATTAGTAACCACTGTGACAGCCGGAATGCCTTTGTTGTTCTTTGTCATCTCAGTACAGCATGCAGTCCTGTGTTTTATTGCTAGGCAAATATGTGATGCAAAGTGAGCCGATTCATTTGATGTCTGAGCGTCGTCAAAGCAAACAAAAGAATGTTTGGCACAACCTTGTGTAATAAAGGTTCAAGATTTAAATATTAATCCACTTGCCTCGGGATATGGAGTACACGGAGTACATTAAGGAGCACTCACAGTCTGTAGTGAAGAGGGAAAGCACTGCGTCATGTTCATACTGTGTGTACTCCAGTAATGTCTGCACTCCATTTGGCCATGCGGCTGTGCTGTGTGTTTGGTATTGGTGAAAGTGGGGAGACCTGGTTAATGGAGTGTGGCCTGTACACAGAGCAAGTTGAGTGGCTTAAGCTGTGGTGAGGGCAGCATTGTAAACATGTTTGCCACGGTGTAAGTAATTTTTTTGAGGCCAAACTTTAATTCCATATTGATGGAGAGTACAGCATCAATCAATGACAAGCCTAGGGTTGCAAAGGGGCGGAAAATTTCTGAAAACTTTCAATGGGAAGTTAAGCTGGGGAATTTTGGAAACATTCAAATCGGAAACTCCATGGGAATCATGGGAATTTATGTGAATTAACTGTAAATTGGGAGTAATTTAAACAAAGTGTATCATATCCAAACATAAATCTAAACATTTTGTTTTGTCATAAGCAGACATGCCAAATAAAACAATTAAAAACATTTCAACAGATTTATTTGTCAGTAGAACTTTATCAAGTTTGAATGATTTTATGGAACAATATTATGTAGTCCACGAGCTCAAATGTGTGTCTTCAATAGACTGTGTGCTCTGGGCTCTAAAGTGTGGTCCAGGTACAGAAATCACCTGTGCAGGTAGGGGGCGTGGCCTCAATAGCCCTGCAGTAAGCAGTGTGCTTTGTGCATGTGATTGCATGTGAATAGCAGATATTCAAGTGTACCTGCATGAAATCTGGTTGTTTTAGTCAAGATAATACTAAAATATAATTTCCCCAACTATATTTAAGTTCCCTGTTAAGGGTGAATCTTCAATTCCCATTTATTCCATGGAAAGTTGACTTGAATCAGGAGACAGGATGTGTTTATTAACCTTTAACTCAAATCTGTTGTTAACCTTGAAGTGTTTTTGTCGCTTTAATCTAAATCAATGAAATCTCTCTTGAACTCTGTGAAGTTACACACAGTTAAAAAAGGCAATAAAAGAAAGAATGCCTCAAACGTGTGTAGAACTTTGACTAAAATGATGTTTACAATAATCAGTGTCTGACACATCAGATCAGTTTTTCCTTATTTTGTATTTCATTATTATTTAAATAAATAGCAGTAAATAGTAAATACTGATCTTTGGCAATAGTCTCAAACCATGGTACACACAGGAGGCTCAGTGGACTCATGCTGGTTGCTATGGAAACCGAGTGCTCACATTTGTTCCAGTCTTCAGCTGAACTAAATGAAAAGTTTTCTGATCGATTCTTAAAACAGTGAAAAGTCAAAAGTCAAATTCTCTGACAAGTTGAGTCAGTGCAAATCTTTAAAACACATCTTACAACCCACTTGTTTTCTTTTGCTTGATTTGATGACATTTACTTTGTGGTTTATACTATATTGTTTTCCATCTCTTCTCTTCTACCCCCTCCTGTAAAGGAAGGACTTCTCTTTTTTAAACACAAAGGCTATTTATGGACAGCACAGCAGGTGCTGCATACATACACACATCATTTAAATAACAAGTCCTATAGATCATCACCGAAAGTGACAACACATCAGCAACATAAACATGACCATAACATACCTGCCAGAGATCAAACAGTGGGAGTTTCAATTTGGAATATTTGGTCTGTTAAATAAAACATATTCTGGATTTGTATCAAACTGTGTTACCCTCCACATATTACAGATTTCAAACCTTTCATAACACCTACACCTTTAATCAGTGACAGGACTTTTTTTTTTTTTTTTTACATCTCTCACCTCCCACCTACAGTACACATTCCCTCACCCACAGTACACATTCTCACATATTCTGCTTCACTTGGAAATGCAGAATGCTACGTTAGTGAGGATAAAGATGGTAAATGGTAAATGGACTGTACGTGTAGAGCACCTTTCTAGTCTTCAGACCACTCAAAGTGCTTTTACACTGTTTCATTTACCTATTCACGCACACATTCAAACTCTGATGGCATTGGCTAACATGCAAGGAGCAAACTGCTCATCAGTTTTTAGGAGCTAACCATTCATACACATTCACACACTGATGGAGCAGTTTGGGATTCAGTATCTTGTCTAAGGACACTTTAGCATGCAGACTGGAGGAGCCAGGCATCTAACCGCCCATCATCTGATGAGTATACGACCAGCTTTACCTCCTGCACCTGCAATTACTGTTCACTGCAAATATAAATGAAGAGTCTGAAATCAATGAATGAATGAATGAAATGTAGAACCAGTGTTTGGTATGTCCATTCTGGGCTACTTTAGAAACATGGCGTGGCATCTGTAGATGCAAAAACACAATGATTTCCCCTCAATCTTACACACTGGACCTTAAAGTGTTGCTGTATTTTCTGCTTGAGTCACCTTGGAAGAGCCAGGAAACTATAACTAGTTGTTCTAATGATATCTGGAGAAAGACAGTTAACCGTGACAATATATCAATATCACTTTTTACATGACATTAGATGTTAAATCTGGTGTTTTGATTTAAGTGATAAAAACATGAGTAAACAGATTGTACTAAGTCCCCCTCATGGCTACTGACAACTGCACTGTTGTCTTTCCTCTCTTCAGATGTGAGTATTTATGATGTGCAACATATAAAATTCATGGTCCTTTCACTGCTGTCCTTGACCTGCTCAAAGGCTTTGAAGCCATTCCTCCCACTGCACTGACAGGGCCACCTCATCTCCTGCTGTATTTCATGAAGCACAGCAGAATATAGTGAGCCATTTTAGGATTATTCCCATTGATATGTAGGCATAAAATATTCCATATTTTATAGGTTGTACAAGCCTCATAAAAATGCTTTTCCACGTAATTACAGTGCAAGATAGACAAGTTCCCCTTCTTCAAGTCTTGCATGCCTTGAAAAGCACATTTTCCAAAAGGTTCAACACCGCAATAACATGCCATTTCAAATAAAACATGAGTGCAGTCGTGTACTGTGTGACCACTGCTGCTGAATAATGAATAGCACAGCAACCACTCATTCTTCTTGCGTCTTATCTCATGGCAGCGTTTCATCCATTTTGCTCGAGAGCAAACTAAAGGTGACAGGCAGCCCTCGGGTTTCAATAGTAGATGTTGAGTTTGTGACAAGTTAACTCCAGTACTAGTCAGCCCCGCTGAACAGAATGGAACAAGAGCAAGCTGTTCTAGCCCATCAAGTTTAGAGGCACATTACCTAGGAACAGATATCCAGGAAAACAGCTGCTGCAGCAGTCTTTGGTGGAGCTGCCTACTGGTCCCGCACTCTTTCACCGAGTCCCCATGTGGCCCCTGTGACACGTCATGCAAATCCAAATGGATGCCCCCGACTTTATAGGGGAAAATTAATGTGAATTTTCTGCATTTTGAGCAGCCTGTGCAACAACACCACATGGCACCATATGGTGCACACATAGAGCCAAAAAGACGATTGGGATATGTTAACACAGTCATATTTGTGTGGACAAGTTTTATTAAAGCGTTCAAAGTGCTTCAAGACTGAAGTCATTTAGAGCCGGCAGATTTTCACATGCAGTGAAACACAGAACAATTAAATACAATAAAAGGCGTAGAAGAGGTCTTTTTCAGTGACAGGCCATAGAAAATGATTCAAAATCTGCTACCCAAAATATAGCTTTCTCCTTACTTTATCCCACATGTCAATGGACACAATTAAAATAGCATGTGGCCAGTAGCATGTGAGCAGTTAGCTCAGTAGATACACCCCACAGGATTTTTTTTTTTTTTTTAAATAGCATGTGGCCATTTAGTTCTATTCATTTCATACTACAAAGAAATAGAAGGCTTTTCCAATTGCCTGGCCTTTCACAACTGATTATACCTCTCTGTCTGGATTTTAAAATATGAAGCAATTTGCATATTATGTAGTTTTTACCTCCTCCCCCAAAACTCTTTGGTGTGAAGCTGACTGATGCACCTGAATTCAACCAAAAATTGATAATGGCTTTGTAGCATATCATCAGAATCTGTAAAATTAAGGAAGAGTGATGTTTACAAAAAGCAACCTGTTTGATGAGTGCTTCAAAATCAATTTCAAGCAACAAGGGTCAAAGCAGCCTCCCTTGATTTGACAATGGTACTGTAGCGTACTGCTCCCCAGCTAAATGGTGGCGGGTAGACGCATGCAATTACCCAGCATAAAACACTCCTGACTCCCTCCTAATTATAAACCCTTGTGAATAATCACAGCCCACTGCAATTAATGGAGCAACTCTTCAGCAGAACACTGGAGAGAGCTACAGCTTGCACTAGCAACACATTTTAATTTTGCAGATTTCATTAGGCCTATCTATTTTTTAAATTAGACTTATGAAATGTGGCTGACCTTCTGATGCCACAGAGGCAGGGCTGATTGCAAATCTGTGCCAACTATAACATATGATAAATGCAATTAACATTTTCCACATTTGTGTCCATAAACCCCCCAAAAAGAAAACTGATATTGTACATTGTAATTTTTTTAATATCTTGTAAAACCTGAATAAATAATTTCCGGTTGGCTTCATAAACACTGAGCAAACTGTTGTTTACAATATTTATGCTTCCAAATGTGACAGACAAGACAGATAAACAGCATTTAAAAAGATGTCCTGTTTACATGGTCCACAGTCAGCAATATAAAAGATTTGTAGTAAATTGTAACATGACAATTTTTCCAATCAAGAGATATTTATCAGCCAGTAGCTGGTATTGCTTTCACCTTGTGTGTTTGTGTGTCATGCTCCTAGAGGCCCCTACTGAAGCAGGAAGGACCACAGAGGTGATTTTCTGTACTTTGGCAGATGTTTAAATGTGTGTGAAACTGTACAGGTGTGTATTTAAGATCAAAATGAAGAGTCCACAGATGGGTGTGGTCCAAGCCATCAGTCAGTACTCATGCCATAATGTAATGTAATGCCTGCTGAGTAGTAATTTATGATATCTGTAAAACATTTTTGACATGTTACAATATATGTTTTTACATGCAGTCCAACAGAATGGTGCTATAAGGTGATATTGTATTATTGTGATGAAATATTTAAATATCGATTTTGACTACACTTTAATTTTAATTAGTTATTACACATTGTATAATTCGTGTTATATAATGAAAAAAAAGTAGACCAAGTATTAAACCCTGTGGATCACCATATGTAAATGTCCCTGTTATATAAGTATGGAACCAGTTCAGGGCCTTTTTTTAGAGAAACCACTACATGTTACTATAAGCACAGTGCCATCTATTGTACCACGTACATCATACAGGCATTTAATTAAGGAGGACTAGTACAGAAACTTTGCAAACATCAACACTTTGTGCTAGGTTGTTGAAGACTTTTTCCAGCACAGTTTCTGTGCTATGGCCTGTTCAGAATTCATTTTGACTTGTATTGTGAAGCACAAAAAGGTGTTATGTAATCATTTTTACTTACTTTGTAGAAAATATTTCTTGTCAACATAAATTAGGCAGAGTAAGCCAGTAGTACACATGTAGTTTAGACAGGACATGGTGGTCCATGATTTTATTCATAATGGTTAGGCTGGTTTAGACAGCCTCTGTACTAAAAAATAAGACTGGCTGACCAAATGCATATTACTCCACTTTGCAAGAGGTGCTAGTTAACCCAAAAACAACAACAGTGTCATTATCAAGAACCCCTTATTTGAAATAAATGAACAACAACACATTCTTACTTGCTCTCTCAGTGAGGTAGAGCATGAACATGCTGCACATCCTCATTTCTGTTTCTACATAGGAACTAAATCCATCACACTCTGGAACATAAAGGATCATGATTACTCAAAATGTCACTTTAACCGTGTGTGTCCTCACCTCCTCTGTTATCTTCACCCACTGCCATTTGTCTCTTTAATGAATGTTTTACACAGCGCACCATTCTATACAGGAAATAGCTTTGCAAATGTGTGATATTTTCATACATGCAGACATGACTAATGCTACTGCTACTGCTAATTTGTACTATTATTTGAAAACAATCCAAAATTGATCCAAACTTAAAAATCTTGCTGACCATACCTTCAAATATAAATGATGAATGATTGCATCAGTACAGCACTGGCAGCTTTTGATATTTTCCTTCCACCAGAGAACTCTTATCAGTTTTGTAGAACTGTCACTACCAGGTCCAGATGGCAATAAAAACTTCAGTGACAGTATTGGATCAAAGTTGGGAGATTGTAAGGCAAACGCTTCTCATATGGGACTCTACCCCTGGAGCCAAGATGGAGGGACTGATAAGAACCTGACTCCTGGCGGTTCAATGCAAAATGTATTAACGTACTAGAGTATGTTGTTTTTTCATATTGGGCCCAGTATGTCCTGCAACTGGAGAGGGGAGGAAATAGAGTTATAGCTGACATCTTATTGCACAGTATATTTACCCTCCACACTCACTGTGGGAGACAATACTGTGACCTTTGACATGTGGGAGGGAGTAGGGGTGGGAAACAGGAATGATTTAACAAAAAGAAGTTTACGATTTCCACAGAATCACAAAGGACTGTCGAGTCAACAAAGTCGACACGAACAAAACTGAACAAAATCCACTAGAGAAGGCAGATTCTGACTTTATGTTTTTACAGCGTGTCCAAGCAGTGACATGGCCACAGAAACACATTTTTTTGTCATGCTAATATAAATATATTGATAAATGCAACTCTAAAGTGTATGTAGCTGAAAAGACTTTGTTGGAATCTGTGTTTACGCAATGGAGTATTTTTGTTTATTAAATGTATGTATGTTTAGTTTATAAAATGTATTTATATCATAGACCACCAACAAAATACATTAAAAGATGCTTTGTACCAGATAAACTGCTAGCTAATTTCAATCTGTAGTCCCTGGGCAGTTAACGGTAATAATAAAACACAGAGCAAAAACCCAGGCAGGCACACACACACACACACACACACACACCCAAACGCATACACACAATAGAACACTTCATAGCAATAAACACAAAACCAAATACAAATATCAATATTACACACAGACACATACATACATGCAGTATATCCTTTACATTTGTATTTCTTTATTGATACTTTTACTGAAAGGATAGGTAGTGATACTTAAGGCTCACATCCAACAATAATATGATTCAATGAACAAGTATTGTATATATCAAATGCTGATAAATCATCTTCTGGCCATGTTGGCTGTACTGCTTCTTCCACTTCCCGGTTAATCCAAATCTCAGCAAAGACGTGGATCATCAGCAGACCGTGGTCCCAATGACGCCTGGGTGCTCGAATAAGCCATCTGTAACGGCACTTACCTGCCAATCAAAGCGTCCACGCTCTTAATTCTGCATAACTTTAAGCCTTAATATCATTTGAACAGGTGAGTTGTATAAAAATTCACCCTCAGTACAGTTGTCATGAACGGGGAAATTAGCTATAGAGACCAAAACTGTTTTTTGTACCAGGCTGTAAACATGTTTATTTCTGCTGTGAAGTTGGACATTTTAACATGGGGACTTATGGAGACTGACTCACTTCTACAGTCTGTCTCAAGTGGCCGCTCGAGGCATTACAGTTTTTAGCACATTGGCTTCATTTCCCAGCATTGGAGGTTGCTGCTTGGTTGCATTTGGTGACTTGCTCCTTCATCATCATGAACACACACTGTAGTTTATTTTTATTGATTGTTTCAATAACACTCACACCATCCTGTTGCTGTAAATACTCATAGAACACCAGATGTGGATTCAACCACGGCTGAAGATAGGTCCTAAATGAATCCACTGTTTCCTCCTGTAACCGTGAGCATCGTTTTAAGATTTATATAATGAAACATTATATACAATTTTCAAAGATTTACATCTTCAGTAGAACCTGTGGGACTATGCCGAGGACAGGGTTAGAAAATATGAAAATATTGTGAGATGCACCAACATTGTTCATTCTTTCTAACTGAGGAGTACACATTTGAGTTACTTTTTGTTAAACTAAGAGTTCATATTCAGTATTTCTACATTGTATAATTGATTTTTAGGAATTCAGTTTTTGCATGAATTTGCATTTTGTCTTAAATAAGTAAATCTGGGATTTAAATACCATCTGGATTCATACAGCACATGCAGTACACAGTAAACATAACACCCACTTATGGCAAATAATAGATCAGATGCTGATCTATGCTGCTGTATAATATTTTCTCTCTCTTTCTCTTTGTCTTGCTCTCTCTGGCTGGTGACTTGACTCGCAGTGCCCTCTGGGATAGCTCTCGTATTTAAGCCTGGACTTTAGTTGACTCTGTTTCACATGGCTAAACAGCATCTTGCCCTTGCTCAGCCTCACTCACTAGGAATTGCAAAAAAATGGAGGCTCAGTGCATAGGGCCAAGGACTTAGAGAGAGCTTGGGGAGCGGGGTCACTCTCAAGTAAGAATTGTGACTGGATGCAACAACTCAAGATGAGGTCTCTGTGGGTTTGAACTGAAGAAAAATAGTTATAGGTAAAGCGAGTGAGGCAGGTTGAAGGAATGAGAAATCACACACAGAATGTATAAACACCAGGGCATGGATGTATGAAGTGTCTCTATAGACATAGAGTTGACAGTCAACCAGCTACAAAAACACTCCTACCTCAGAGTAGGATCTGAAACTAATCCATATTTGCTATTTCACATAGAAATGATGGTCACATCTTGTAGTTCTGACAGTTTTGATAAAAATCTAAATGCGGAAAAGCACAACATTTTTATGCGTATAGGCGGATTTCATACACATAAAATATAAACACAGCATTTATGTTCTTCCTCCTATTTCTCATGAGTTGAAGTAAAACATGTGAGACTTCCTTTCTGCACACAAAACGTTTTTTACTTTCAAATTTTGTTTGTGAGCACTCCTTAGCCAAGATAATCCATGTATGATGTGTGGCATTGTGTAGGTGAGTGCCCTGTGGCTGTGGTGAGGTCATGGTATGGGTACAATGAATGCAGGTACAGGTACATGAACGGCAATTTGAATGCACGACACTGGCCAATTGGCACCAATCATCTGACAAAGACATAGAGCATGGGTGGAGCTGAGGGCATCTGCATGAAGCCTGGGTGCTCAAACAAGCCATGTGACCGCACTCACCTGTCAGTCAAAGTGGCCACTTAATTCTGCATAACTTTAAGCCTTAATATAATTTGAACAGGTGAGTTGTATAAAAATTCACCTTCAGTACAGTTGTCATGAACGGGGAAATTAGCTATAGAGACCAAAACTGTTTTTTGTACCAGGCTGTAAACATGTTTATTTCTGCTGTGAAGTTGGACATTTTAATACAGGTGCTTATGGAGACTGACTCACTTCTGCAGCCTGTCTCAAGTGGCCACTCGAGGAATTACAGTTTGTAGCACATTGGCTTCATTTCCCAGCATTGGAGGTTGCTGCTTGGTTGCACCTGGTGACTTGCTCCTTCATCATCATGAACCCACACTGTAGTTTATTTTTTATTAATTGTTTCAATACCACATTTACATTTTACATGTTAACATGGGGACTTATGGAGACTGACTCACTTCTGGAACCAGCCTCAAGTGGACGTTTGAGGAACTGCAGTTCTTGGCACTTCCAGGTTGGCTTTATTTCACCGCCACAGAGGTTGCCACTTGTTGGTTTTGATGCAAGAAAATATGTGGTCCTGCCTGCTCACAAATGTTCTCGTATTCCAGCTAAACAGAAAATATGCTATATGATATATAAAAAGTCATTGCACTACCAGAATCTTGACTCATATTTGATCATATTTGTTTTATTTAAGTCTGAGTTTCCTGAGATGCGCTGGACGGACTCACTGAGAATGACTTTTCAATCACAAAGAAGCCATATCCAAAAGAGGCCTTTTCTATAATTGAGTAAACCGAGTAAGTGACATATTTTATGGATATTATATATATTATATATATTATATATATTATATTCAGTGTGGAATAACAACAGAATAGAGAGCCCCTAGACTAATTCAGTGACTTATTCAGACCAATAGAGAAAGGTGATGAATATACAGTATATTATATTAGGCAGGAGGACACCTCACCACAGAAGTGGCAATTTAGTTATAGTGAGTTTCTATGGTTACGTAGACACTTACTCTGTGAATAGTTTAGTTGAGCTTTTATTACTCCTGTCTCTTCACCTCTCTCTCTCTCTCTCTCTCTCTCTCTCTCTCTCTCTCTCTCTCTGGATTTCTGGATTAGGGAATATGCAATAAGTAAAACAGGCAATAAAAGCAGGATATTCAAATTAAAGTGACCATCAAGATCAGTCGTTGTTTTTCTGGTAAAATAATATCTGATCAAAGTGCAGGCAGCACAGAGGGACAGGGGGAGGGAGAGGGAAGAAGCTGGAATGTAAACTATGATGCAACTTAGCAGGGCACATAAAATCAAGATTTAATGTTTAATTCATTGTACAATGATTTCATTTACGTTAGACTTTTATTTTGAAACAACTCAGCAAAATACAAGTCAACTCTTACCTTTTGAAAATTGTAAGTGACTCTGATTTACACATAGCTGAGAGAACAAATAGGCACTTGCTTGCAGTCACTTTCGTGATCTGCCCAACAGAGATGCACATACTGCATGTGGCTTAGTGTAAATGAGTGTTTTACATCTCATCTGGATACGACAGACGAAACGTCAAGTGGAAACAGGGTCGTCGCATGCATCATCATATGTGCAATCAAGGTTTGATTTATGGCTGAAGAAACTGTTGGTTCTGACAGAATCATCAGTGTACAGCCACACTTCTTCCTTCCATTGTGAGCACATTTTCTAGAGAGACAGCATATACTCCTCTGTATCTCATGCAAAGTCAGTCTCAAGACAGAATCTGTTTTTGACAGACTTCCTTTTAATACGCTCATCATAGCTTTTCCCAAAACACTTCTCTTCTGACAACATCTCTGGCTAGGACACTTTTGGCATCTCCTAAATATCAGCAGAGGTAAGAGTGATTTTATTAGGTAAAAACTTGATCAAATATTTAGTTTCACTCTTAGGCCTATAACTAGCACCAAAAATGCATCACTGTGAGAATATTTGGCCAGTTAGGAGTGATTTCCTCCTCTCAGAAGCTTGATATGTCCCAGAATCCAATAAAAGCGTGTCTATTTTTCCCTCTTAGGATAGAGGCATAAATTTATCCTGCTGTGAACAAGTGTTCCATCCTTTGGATGCCCTCATTTTCAACAACTAAAAGGTTATCCATCAACATTTGAGACTTCCCTCTCCTTAGATATTGCTGGGCCTCAATGAAGACAAACACGGTATGTCATGTAGGAGCTCCTAAAGCTCTCCCCCTGTGATCACTTTGCCATACTAGAAGAAAGCCTGACAGAGGATCAGAGTACAACTTTGTGAGGCTTGTTTGATGTTGCATATCATACACACTTGAAGAGCCTCGCTTCAACCCCCCTCCCTCAATGCATCACAGCCGCAGGGCATTTACTGTGAAACATGAACACGTGGAGGAGCAGGAGTCTGTTTAGTTTTGCTAGGGGACCTGCATGTCAGGTGATGGATATGCGAGGAATGATTCAGAGCTGTAGGCATGAGGGGCGCCTTCAGAGCAGCTTGGAAGTAATTTTTGTTCCTCATCTGTCCACGTTTTGGATTCAGCACTGCTGTTAGTGGATACTGCAAAGCTGTACTTGAGAGACATAAAAGTGCTTTCATTGTAAAAGTTTTTCACAGGCTCACTTCGACAAGAACAGGCAGCAAAGAAGAGTCCAAAAGCACTTTTCATTGTTGTTTCTGAACTTGTACACAACTTTCAATCAAAGCAGAAGTCTCCGATATCATTTACATCACCTGAGGTAAATGCAAACAGTTGCTTTGAATAATTGAAATCTAATCATCATACTTCTTAAATTAACTCTAAAGTAATTACAGTAATGCAATTCTGGTGTAACAATACATTTATAATTTTTCATTTCAACCAAGCAGTCTTACACATGAATTATAAATGCTTCATTTTCTCTGCTACTTTTATTATTGTTACAAAACAAACCTCTTAATTGATTTAACGAGGTCACATTGAGCATATTTTGATCAGTTTAAAAAATGTAATGAATCATCATCACCCACAGATGTACATGAGAAAACACTGCAGCTTGGACCACCTGTGGGCTGGCTCTATTTGTGAACAGAAATTTCATTTAGTTTTATTACAAAAATGTAGTATAAGACAAACAAACACTTTACTCCATCTCCATTTCCAAGACGAAAAAAAATTGAAGACAGCTACAAATACGTAGTTTCATTTTTAAAACGGTTTGTTAATGTCCTGAAACAGATTCTCAGCCAATGGGCACAGACATGGAAAAGCTCCACCTTACAGCCCTTCTACATCGGGGCAAGACACAAAATGTATATAAACGTATAAATAGACATGTGGAGGCTAAAGCAGCATTTCACGGTGGTATCCATGGCTTTTTGTATAGGAACCAACACAACTTGATGTGTCACATATCTTTGTTGTGTGAAAAAAGCTTTGCAACAGGATATGCAGTATGTGTTTGTGCATGACTAATATTGAAAAAAAAAAACATCTTTGCAAAATAGAAATACATTCAACATGTTTGTACACACATAAAAAAAAAAAACGGTAGACTAGAACATTCAATTCCACCTTTAATGTTTTTTGCCATTTTTCACTGCTCCTTCCGTCCAAAGATTAACACCAACACAAACATTAGTCAAGGCAAAATTAAAAAAAGTGATATCTTCACTTTCACTGGCAAGAAAAAGGTAGAAGTATTTGAATAGGATTCAATACAGTTAATGATTAAATGGAGCCAACATCTAGGAGCTATTAGTGACATTGCACTTCAGCTAGAATCAATAGACAAACACACTGTCCCAAACTTCAACACAGTGAGACTCTGTGGTAAATATGACACAATGTTTATTTACAAGTGGAGTAAGTACACTGCTGTGTTAAGTCTAATGATTAATAAATGTTTTACATAAGGTTAAATTTAGAGAATCATAACTTTTCAAACGTTCATCCTTTCCTCCGGTCCATTTCTGACTGTCTCTGGTAAATCCATGACAGCTGGACATGCTCATGATTGGCTCCCTTGAAATCCTTCAAATCCGGTCAGTTTGCAGGTTTGAACCGGAGAGGCTCGACTCAGCAGGTTCACCTCAGTGGAATTAGAGGTGCTTCTGTCAGGACCAAGTACTGAAACCATTCTGTCTTCAAAGTCACTTTTCACAGAGCTATGTTCAAAATATCACAAATCATATGATTTTGAATCCTCAGCCATTATAAAGCAAAAATCTAAAACTGAGCACTGTGAGAGCACTAAAATGAAGCAGCTAATTATTTGATTCTTTATTTTTTGGCTCTTTTTAAGTGAGGATTAAATCACTTTAACACTTGAACAAAAAGCAGCTTGCAGGACAACACACAGGTCATCTCTGTCCTCATATCATCTTGTCACAATATCTTTATGGGCTATTTGGTCCTCTCTTGCTAATGAATTAATTATGAGACAGACATTTTGCGCTCTTCAATGCTCTAATCTCAATACACAACACACTTCTCTACTCTGCTTGTTTTTCCTCCTCAAAGAACTAAACCGTGGCAACACATTTCGACAAGAATAAGAAGTATGCACGTGTTTAAAGTAGGTTATTTGGCAACATGTATGCATTCATGTGTGGTTACCGCAGTAACCAGATGCTCTTAAAGAAGCAAATTTGTCAGAAACACAACAGAAGGGCAAATAGTGTATCTATTTACAGCAGAGCCAAACAAACTCATATTATTTTAATGATGACATCAGTTATAAGTTGTAAGTTAGTCACGTTGATTTGGAGGTATGAGTCTGTCACCGTCTGCTTATTCAAAAGCACATTAGCTGCTCCTGACTATCACATATTATTTTGCAAATATTACAAATGACCTGCTGACAGTACAGAACAGGATCAGTGTCTTGTTTTCTGGATGTATTTTTGATTAACAGCTGCCTTTACATAACATTTCCTGAGTTTCTTGTGACTGCTTCACAATAAAAGTCATTCTGTGTTTGACCAGTTGGCCGCTTAAAACATGAAACAGCAGAAGGATGTTCCGTTTGCATTAGCAGGAACTTTATATAGCTCTGGTATAGCTGTAGGACAGTGAACACACAACAATGAAGGTGTCATCAATGTGATGAAATAACACTGGAAAAAAATGCATGCAAATTGACACTGTCAATGGCCAATTTGCATAGTCAATCATAGACAGGTCAAGTTTCCATCTCTTTCACCAGAAAATCAGTAAAAGAACATAAAAATGATTCAGCATTTTCTATCTACCGTTAGCTGATTCATCATAATACAGCTGGTGGAACTAATTCTCCAGTTATTATTATTCTGCCTGCTACTTAAACTAACACTGACTTTATATACTTTAGGCACTGTCCTTTCATATACATGCCGCATAAAATAAGCAAACAAAAAAATCTCATGTTTCCAGATTATTTTCTGCATGACTGCACACAGCTGAAAACAAAGCACATAAAAACACACTATGTCCAGTGCAACACGGCAATCATCAAACAGCGCTATCCAGCTCCATATACGAGCCATAATGCTTTCTTGTACCAATCTCCCAGGCAAAGGGAACACACAATGTCAGGCCAAATATTCCTCAAATAACAGAACAATTCCAGCAGCATTGGGAAGAACAGGGTGCCAGGCTACTGAGGGGGTCAACGACAGACAGATCAGCACTCAAGAAACATGCTATGAACCAGGGCTGGTTCAGTGTCAGTGTGATGTTCTTTGTTTTTTGTATTAACTCATTAGGCTGTGTTATGACATTACACCTTGGATGTGATTTTTTTTCCTATAGGACTCACAGAAATGTGGATTTCAATGTCATTTTATAATTCCAGAACTTCAAAGGGTGCATGGAAATAAGTTTCAGCTCCATGGGGGTCAGCCTTCAGCACACAGATTCATTGATTCCAGCACCCAGTAGCCATCTGATAAGGCAAAAAAACAGCATTTTGATCTCCTCTTCATTTTATCTGTTCTGGCATTGAAGTCCTGGCATTCTGTTTGAAGTGTGTAGAGTAAGTCTCGCAGCAAAGTAATTGTTGCTGCTGATAGCCTCATACAGGCCTGGAGAAGGTTTTCATTGGCAGAGGCACAACACAGCAATATTGTGGGTAGATAGAGCTCAGGGATCAGACTGCTATCACAAGCTCCACGGGCCACTCCAAATATCTAATCAACCAGGTCATTTGGAGATGTGATATTAAATGATCTAGATAAGTGCATGGGCATTGTGGGAGCTGTAGAGTGAGGGAAGAGGATGAGTAGCTGTGTGGGAACGGCAGGTGCATTTACTGAGTGTCTGAGTAAGTTCCACACTGAGTTAGCAATGGCTAATACTAGGGCCATTTCTAGCTGTTTGGAGACCCTGTGTAAGATGCTATTTGGGGGCCCCTGTTTTGTAGATTCCTAACTTTTATAGATGACCTGTGGTGATGTAACAGTCTGTTACATTTTAAGAGAAAAAAATGAATAAAAATACAATGGAGCAGCATCCATATTAATGTGTTATTAATAAAAAACAAAAAACTAGTAAGAATAATACTGATGTTTCAGGTAGTAAGAAACATTTACATGTAACACTGCAACCCCTTCAGCACCATTTTGGATCCGTTTCTGTGATTGTGGTATGTAGAACCACAAGTCCGACATTTGAGGCCACTGAACAAGATCAACAGAAATCAGTAAAAGCTATTATCTATTATTATTTGATGCCATGATGCAATTGTTAATGGTGCCTAACGTTATTCTCCTCACTTCAGAGAATGGAGGGCGGCTGTCATTAAGCCCATCGTACCTGTTGGCAGACATCACTCATTGCGTGTCAGCCCAGTCCAAAGATGATTTTGACTTGATTACCCAAAAAACAGTCACAGCTTCCCTATGTAGCAGCTTAGTGTTGCTTATAAACTATTAAAAAGCTTTTATGCTTTTTTAAGCATATCGGTGCTTCACACAACAAATGAGTTGGTCTGCCTGGCTACAAATAAAGACAGGTACTTTTAATTCTCCCAAAATATATTGAGGGTGAACTTGCAGCTTGGGGGCCCCGTGGTGGCTGCGGGGCCCTATGCAACTGCATAGTCCGCATAAAGCAAGAAACGGCTCTGTATAATACAATGTTAAATACACAATGCTGATGGTAGGCTCCATGCTAACGCTAAAGCATTTACTACTGTATGTTTAGACAGCCTTGGCTGTCCATGACTTATGCTTATGTCTTAGGGTGGCGCTATACAATTAAAGCATTGCAGTTACATAAATGTATGGAATAAAAAAAAAAAATAACAAACCAAATAAAGATATAACAAAATGCGTGTTGCATTTCCTGCATTTATGCATCTATTTATTGTCAGTTAAATTGAAGAAATGTACTGTATATTAAAAGGACCATTATTTAGCTAATGGTCTGTAATATCTGAATAAATTGAAGCTGTATATAGTATTTTAGTGTTGTCAAGCAGAGATCAGCATAGACATGCCAGTACTAACCACAGAGCACCGTCATTACTTTACATGAGGACATACTGTTTTCTTTTTTGAGATGAAAATGCATCAGTTGTGCCAGAATGAAAAAATGATCAACTGTCCAGGCATTTTCTTCCATAGAAAATTCATTCAATATGAGGCAGAGCTGTAGACTTAAGACCTAAAGCATAACTCACAACAACAGTAAGGGAGTATTCAGGTTTAAGATCTTTCTTAGGTCCAAAGATAGTTAAATTACATTTGTCCTTATTTGCTTAAAGGACCACATTGAGCTTTTGCGCTGGTAAAATGGGATCAGAAGCTGCTGAAATTGTGTTTGGGCTCATGCAATATGCATTTTAAGGCGTTCCAGTTCAAAGGTGCAAAATAAGGCGGCAGGGAGTGGAAATGAACACAAATACACTCTGCACCTTTTTTTTTATCTCTGCAGACAGACCGCTGACAAACACGTTAACAGCTGAGAAAAGCAGGTGTAAAATCTGTGGCACTGTTCATCGTGCAATGAAGGGTCAAGAGACTGACAGAGAGAGGGAGAGAGAAACAAATTTATTTAAAGTTACTTTATCAGACATAGCTCTTAATAGGTCGTAATTATCCTGTATCATGTTCATGTTTAGTCCTATATGTCATGAACATCTTGCCTTAAGCACTTCCTGTTTTATTGTGTACCTACCTTTTCCCTCCCATTTCAGACCCTGACTTCATTTCCTTTGTGTGATTTTCCTGCCTTTGTAATTGTTTGCCCTGATTGGTTTCACCTGTTTTCACATACATCATGTATAAATAGTCCTTGTCTCCCTTTGTCTTTGCCAGTTTGTCTTGTTCAGTTTGTAGAAGAGTATTGTCAAGCATTCCAGCTTTTTTTCATGTTTTGATTGAAGTTTGTGTTATTTTTTTTTTATTTCCCTTAAGAGCATTTTTGTTTGCTTGTTTTTGGACAAATAAGTACCTTTTTGTTACATCTTCGTAGAGTCGTGCATTTGATTCTACCAGATTTGTGTCTGAGGTCATGACAATGATGCAGTGGTCTGATAGATGTCCTGATTCTTATGTTACACAACAATTCTGATCTATGAATATATCGTCAATATTTCTAGCAGCCATATTGAAATGTGACAGTTAAAGTTTTCAGAAGTATGAATGTTTTAACAAGTAAAGAAAGTTTGACTGTTAATGTATGTATTTATTTATTTTTTGTGGGTCCTCATTTAGTTGCGTTGACTCTCGCCTTCATAAAAAAGTATATATGTTTGTTTTTGTTTTTTTTTAATATCATGTGAACCTCATCTATGACAAATACAGTAATATCAGTCTGTGCATAAAATGAGTCAAAGATTTAATTTCTTTAAAGGTCAAATATCACATCTCATCTCATGTTTCCCGAGTCCTGAAAAATAAATCCAGTACTGTACAGTAACGCATTATGTAAATAAATTCAGTGTTCCAGCAGAGGGTCCTGTACTCTGGGACATCTCAGGCGTTTGAACAACACAGTGCTGTGCTATTGCTGGACTGTGAGCCCAGCTGGACTTTGTGGACTCCAATAAAATCTCCCCCATTGCAATTACCTGAGGAGACTGAACATATAAGGTGTTTCCTCTCTGGAAATGCAGAATCCACCGGAGAGAATGAAAGAATAAAGCTTTGTGAGTGAAGATTTTAATGTAAGGATGCATCAGCTTGATGAAACACTCTGCAGATGTTGAACCTGATTTCAGGCTGTATGTCACAAGATGACAGGTGTAGAACATCCTCAGTACCCGCCAGCAGGTTTAGAAATGAACACCTGCACTGTGGTTACCACACCACTTGTCAGGTGAGACACATGATGTATCACTGAGTGTCTGAAGGTGTGCATCAGACCTTTCTATCGCTGTTACATCTGTGCTACTCTGATATAAAGATATATAAGATTTTTAAAACACAACTATTTATCAATGTTTTAGTATTTGGGGTGTTTTGTGGCAGCTCCCACCATGAGCGAGCACTTGATGACAGCAGCAAGGAAAAATGTACATTACATTTAGAAACAGCTGTTATACATCATAATACAATCACATTTCTGCACATTGCATTTGTGTTCTGCTTGTTCAACAGGTGTTTGATAAATTGATCATACTGTCTCCCTTTTGCTGCATTTATGGATAATAAGGATTGTCGGGTTAAATTGAACAGGTTAAAGTCTGTGGTGTTTCTCAAAACGACTGACACACACCTAGCTGTTTAGGTGAGTCGTCATCATCATTCAGTCACCTGACTAAACAACAAAGCTTCCTGGTTTTAGATCATTAAAAATGGAGTTTTACAGTGATTCCAGTTCTTGATTGCAGTAAAATATATCATGAAATCTGTTTTATTCTCTAACCTGTACAGTTACACTGCGCTCTGTGTGTGGATAATATATGTGGCAGCTCCAGTTTATATGACCATGGTGGTTGTCAATGCTCAGAAAGCTTTTTTGTTTATTTTGGTACCTTCTAAACTTCAGGAAATACATATTTAGGAAGAAGCTTATAGTTTTTGTTCAGACAAAGTTATTTGCGAAAATGCAAACAGCCTGTCAGACTATCTTGGTAATGCTAGTGTTAACAGAGAAGTAAAACTGCATTGCATGTTGTCAGCAGGATATACCTCTGGAGGAGTTAAGGAGATGTTGGCAAGGACACCAGAAGAGGTTCAAGGATGGAAACTTGTGGGACCCCACATAAGAAAGGAGCAGTGGAAGACATGCAGTTGTTAATGTGGACCCTAAGGTGTCAAGTCAGACAAGTAGGAGAGCAATACCAGAGATACCAATCTAGTAGTAATCTATTGATTAAATTGGGATGATCAATGGTGTCAAAGGCAGCAGATGGAAACATCGGCTGAGCACACCTTAACCCTTTTTTTGTTTGTTTTGTTAACAAGGCCCTGAGCTGTTGGAAAACAGAGATTATAAAACAAGTTTGATTTTGTAAACCAGTCACTTGCAACACACTGCAGCTGTGTGTTCAAATGCTATAAATCATCTTTGTTATAATCGTGCTATGATTTTCTGAGATGGTAGAGCTCTTATTTTGGAATAACGATCATAGATCTTCCTGTCATAGAGATTTACATATTATTTACTTCAGCAGGATTTACCGTCATGACTTTGTTTCACAGGCATAAACCAAACTGAACTTGGACACAGTTATATACAGGCTGGAACGCCCACAGCTATAAATCGAATCACAGTGCAGTAAGTGAGTCGGCCTGAAGCTATGAGCAATAGTAAAATCATTAAGACATCATCCCTGCTGAATATGCAGTGTGAATGTTTGCAGGCCAGAAATGGTGTTTTGTATGACACTAATCCATAACATATTGCACAGCATACTTCCATCAACAGCACCATCATCATTACAGGTCAACCAGACATTCTGCTCTCTCGTTTTCCTTTTTTCTTTATTGTGTTTCGTTTCCTTTTCACTGATCTTAGTTCTAGATAAAATGATTTTAATTAAGATGTTTGTGTACAGTTTCGATTAAGGAGATATGGTTAATTAAAGTTCAGGTTATTTAAAGGAGCTAATTAAATCTAATTTCAGGAGGCAGGATATATTTGAGGACTGATAGGAACTGTCAATATCTTTATTTACAAAGTTTATTATTTACTTAATCATAATGACATTTGGAGGATCAAGCTGTAATCCCTGCACAAACAAGATGATAACAGTCTACAAATACACATCATGGACTTTCAAATAGTGAACTTCCAACATGTATGTGCAGCCAAATGTGTTTCATCGTTTCCTCTCCTTGTAGAAACATGATTTATAATGCACTATTGTGCCCATATGAATAATTTGCTGATGAATAATGAGCTTGGAAGTGTAAAAACATAATGTGTGTATCTACAAAACAAAATGAGCTCAAATAAACTCTCAGAAGATGCATCCCATTCGGTTTCCTCTCCTGAAATGATGATGTGTCTCACTGAGCGAGTGAAGGTGAGGTTATAATATATGAGCTGAGAAGTGTTTTATTATTTGCCAGCAGGAAATGTGGTGCCCTAAAATTTAGTGCTGCACAAAATTATTCATGGCTGCATCACAAGATTTCTGTCTTTGAAACAAGGTCATTATCGGCTTTCAGAATAAAAGTCTACATATTGAAAAGTATGACCTCATATATTCTATAGCATCATAACACTTTTAAACAAACTTTCAGTCGTTAAGGATTGTTTTAACGATCATCTTATCTTACTGTTTACTGTTTACCCAGACGTGAAAGACATACTCAAAACATTTACTGCAGTGTAAATGTAGCAACAATATTTAAGTATCAAAGGTAAAGTACTCATTTGGTAGAATGGGTTGGGTGTAGTGTTGGCTTCAGGACTGGGGAAGGCACATGAAGTCAGAGGTCTTTCAACCAAACAAAAGTACAATTTCATATATACAATAGTTATATGCCAATATTAATGTTTTTAGGAGAATATTAACTGTATCTCAGCCAGTATATGGCCACCTTTGTGTTGCCTGAGAGGCTACTAGCTCTGAGAACGGTAGAAAAGGAAGATGTTGAAGGTACAGTTTAGTGACTAAACTTTCTAACTTTGAAACTGTAAAAGGGAGGACAAAAACAGGATTATGAAAAGTCTGAAAAATATTTGCCTCTGAATTTTGTAGAAGTATAAAGTAGCATAAAATGTAAATGAACTTGAGTACAATACTTCACTAAACATAGTTACTTTCCACCTCTGTGAGTACCACCTAGATGTAACCAGATATGTGTATCCATCCCATAGAGTAAGGTACCAGCCAATCATGTTCCAGTCTTTTATATGATTTGTGGTGTAGACTGTATTTCCTGATTTCAGCCTGGTTTCCTCTTTCAGGCAACATTAGACCAGTCTGCGGTGTCACAGTCCTGTGTTTTACACAGGGGTGTAATATAGATGGTTAATATTAAAATATTAGCTGTGTTTCCATCCAACTGTATCACAAATTAACTTTC
This sequence comes from Sciaenops ocellatus, assembly GCA_033000465.1. Classification (NCBI taxonomy): domain Eukaryota; kingdom Metazoa; phylum Chordata; class Actinopteri; family Sciaenidae; genus Sciaenops; species Sciaenops ocellatus. The sequence goes on along the minus strand of CP136880.1, from coordinate 27,208,253 downwards.
AGGGTGAAGAAACATTTTTTGTCTTTGCTAAGCATCACCTCCAGCAGATGTTCTCACATCCCCGACAAAGACATCTGAGAGATTCAAACTGATGTGAGGCACAATGACAGTGTTTTTCTAGCACTTGGTGATGGAACACTTATGACAGATGAAAACAATAGAGATGCTATGAGAGAGAGCTGTTAATTACTGTATGTTGTGTCATTCCTGCCACTCATTTATCACCACTGCAAGGTACTCTACATGTCTTTTTTCTGTTCTGTTTAGCCTATGAAATGCCTGCACACAGAGCAGGCATGAGCTGTAGATCTTATTAATCAGTGCAACTTTTTCCAAATTACTACCTATGCCAGTATAAGAAGATCTTTTCTCCTAATGATCTTGCAGTGGGTTTTTGAGACATTAATGGAAGCAAGATCTAAGCCTAAGTGAGGCACCCAGCGTGCACCAAATGAACAGGTTTTATGCTGTCATTCAACTCGGGAAAGATTAACACCCCAATAAAAAGGTAAAACAGCAAGCTAAACAGCAAAACATCAGCCTGTCATGAATAAACCAGAGAGACAGTGAAAAGTGGGCTGGAACTCAGCTGCGGTTGTGCACATCCATAAAACATTCCCTGTTGAGACACTGGCATAAGCTTTATCAAATCTTCATTTTCTGTCCTCCATTTAATAGAGCTCCAGCACACTAATTTGAACCAAATGGGAAGAAGGGAAGCAGGAGTGTTAAAGCAAATGACCATTCCCAGAGGAGCAGCCAGGGCCTTCATGCACACTGTGTCCCGTTCATGCCAATGATGCTTGCAACACACATTCGAAAGCCTGATCTTTACTGTTAGCCAGCCACTTTATGCTAAAAGAGTACTGACACCAGCATGCATTTTCAATGACAAAAAAAAGAAAAAATAGAAGAAGGAGAACAAGTTTCCTCAGATCAAGGCTGACATGAAGGCGCAGGGGCAACTGGTACATGGTAACTCAACAGCATGTTTGTTTACACTCTAGCCTTAGCATACAAAGCGGCGGTAGAAAAATAGATCTGCTTAGCACATGACAGCCTCCATCAATCAGCTTTGAGCCCTGGAAGGGGGAGACACTGGCAGGATCAAACAGGCCTCTTGTCTGTCGCCTCCACACTGAGCCACACTTGACTTTCCCAGGCAGGTAGCATTTCACACCCAACATCTGACATGGGCCACACTCTCTAGAGAATGGAGCTCGTTCCAGCACAGCACACACTTTCTTTAAGGATTTATGGGATGGAATGAGATCTAATCCACGAAATTCCCCAAAGCAGGAGATGACATCCCACATGAGACATCTGAATGTATGTGGTGTGTATGATCATATTTTAGGACATATTTATTCCATAAGAAATAGATCTCAATGTTTAATGACAAATGCATATCAGATGACACGTACTGCACATGCTATGGTTCCATCAGTGCCAATAATAGTGTGCATGGTATGTGAGTGTAAGACTGGTTTCATTTATGTGGAAATCTATAAAGAAATAATAATTGTTTCTCTCTATTGCTAATTGATAAACAGTTACTGTCTTCTTCATCACTGCAGCAAAGTGAAAACTCCAACCAGGAGGCCTGTAAAAGAGCCTTATCAGCTGCTTTTAAGTTACTGTCTTCAAAAGAATATTTGAAAAAATGATTCAACATTTTGGAAGATGCTTTAGTTGGCTTTTTTGCTGTGAATTATCTGAGAGGATCAATACCACTCTCAGGTCTGTGTGTTGAGTATGGAGCTGATGCCAGAAGGCTATTAGCTTAGTTTAGACTGGAACATCTAAACATCTAAAGATGATTAACATATTGTATCTCACTGTTTTATTGCACGGCATAGTCAAGCCCGACAAATCAGATTTATTTTGAACATAATTTGACTTGGACAGTCCAGTGAACAGACTCTGGCCTTGTGTTACAATGTGTGCTACAAATATTACAAATCATTGTTGGAAAGTGGGCAGCCAGGAGAGTGTTTTTAGTGGCAGAGAGGAGGAGACCTCTCATCATGGTGGAGAGTCTGTCATAGCTGTTTAGTTATTTCACAAAACATTAACAAAGCATTGCCACTTGTTTGATGTATCTCTCATAACGCATAATGACAGACAAAACATGTTTGAACATGTTTGTGGGATTCATCAGTGTTGGTACATAAGATAAAGTAAAGAGATCATTATTTGCACACATTTGTAGTCTAATATTCAGTCTTCAGCATTTTCTAAGTTTCTTCTACTGCCCTATGCCAAAGTGTACACAGATAGCAAACAGAAAGCAACACAAAGCAAACCTTTACCTTCACCTTTATGGCAATGACTTTGGATTAAACAGAAAAAAACTGGATGGTTATCACAGAAATCCAGAGAAGAAGAAACAGAATAATGGTTTGGAGGAAGCCAGCATGCCAAACAGAAAAACAGTCATCTCCAAGACAAACAGCGCCTTTCAGAGCTGAAGAGCTCTCCAAGATTAGAGAATAGCAAATATTGAATCATAGCTTACCAACTGTAACAACGCATGGCAGGTTTGTCAAGCTTTGGATCTCTCCACATGCCACAACTGCGTGTATGATGCTCGAATAAGAGCAAGAGCTATCTATCTATAGATAGATAGATAGATAGATAGATAGATAGATAGATAGATAGATAGATAGATAGATATCTGAAATACACTTTGTTACAAGTTTGGTCTGACTTATTAATGACTTGCCAGTGAAATTTCGGCAGAACTCAGAATCCTGTAAAAAATAATCACACTGGGTAAATTAATCTCTCGGGCATGATTTTCTTCTTTTTTCTTAAGTGTGTCTTAATGCAGCCTCTGGGGAAGAGCGTCTTCAGTTTTTCTATGACTGTAATTAAAGCATGACAGGACAGAATTTCAGAAAAGAAAGGTGGCGTTTGCAATAAACCTGATGATTTTTGTGGTTTAAGCTGTTCAAACTGCACTTTCAGATGCACTGGAAGTACATGGCTGTGATCAGCACATGACTGCTTAGCTGGAGGAAGCGTTAGCTTGTGGGGCTGCTGCAGTTAAACTGGCTAAGTCATTTGGTATGGCAAAACAGCAGTGTAAGATGGACTCACCTGGTCTTCAGAGGGTAAGAGACACCTTATATGATAATGAACATTAAATGACACATGTAATCCACAGATCATTTAGAAAAGCAATTTTATATCAGCATTCACGTATGTTTAGGCACCCAGCATGCAGCACAAGAAGCTACTCTCGGTACATTGCGTCATTGTTGCAATAATTACGGTCAGGAATGGAGTCGTGGTCCAAAATGATTAAGGAATAGGACCAGAGTTACATCACTCTATTCTTGTTCACAGTGGAAACAGCAAATTCTTTTCTCCAACAGAAAAACACAAACCGCCACCCACCCAGAGCTCTCTTTCCATCCCAATTACTGCTGGAGCACGTGGCGGTGCTGACATGTGAAGCAGAGCCTTCGGGAGGGCAGTGGCTTTACAGTGGACTGCAGGATTAGAGTGCTGGGTTTCATCTTCAGCACAGGGTCCACTATCAGCCCAGCCTAGAGAGCTGTTTATTGTCGCGTGTGTGTGCGTGTGTGTGCTTTGCACAGTGCCAGAAAACACCATCGATCCCCCAAATGCAACACTGCCCGTCTGCACACTCCAAGAGCACCTTGCAGAATGTCAATTCCAAAACTCTTGTCTTTTTCAATGAATGCACAAGTCTGTAACCTGGCTCCCACAAATTGGATCAAAATCAGTGGAGGTTTTATCCCTTCTGGCAGTGCCTGGAGCCCAGTGTTTCACTGCAACAACTGTCAGTCATGGGGAAGAACAGAGGTGCACATTTGGATGGGGGGATTTGTTTCTACTTTTAACTCTGCATGTCTTCCTACCCAGTGAAAGCCATTTTTGAAGTAGATTATCAAGCATCTCCTCTATAGCTCCCAAAGTGAGGGCTCTTGCCAGTGTGTTATCAGCATTTGGATTGCCTCATTCCTCTTACTGTTCACCTGCATTATTGTTGCCTCGAAAGACAAACACACACATTTTTCAATGAAGGGCAGATGAATATTTTATGATAGATCTTTCTAAAATCAAGGAAGGTGGTTAGTATGAAAATGAAGAGATGTCACAGTACTTTTTTTTTTATAAAATGAAATTAAAGAGAAAAACAATAAATAAAATATCAGATTTGAATGTAAATCACACAATAATAAGATTTTTTTGTTTCATAATGAGCTTGAATCTCACAAGAAATTGAGCTGTGATATAGTTACTCCATTTCATCCATGACAGTACCAGACTCTGTGTCAAGCCCTTGGGAACGTGGAGCATATTTCCCTTTATCCAGGAACCATTGTGTTATTTTTCATTGCCGCTGACATTTCAAAAGCTATCTCCCTCAAAGTTCCAAGTTCACCTATCAAACACTGCCCTTACCGAGACAGATTAGGTGACAATTTGTTTAAAATGTCATCCTCTCTTCCAATAACACTTGTGCACATGTGGGACTTACAGGACTTACAGTTATATCCTGAGCCGAGTCACAAACTGAGAGATGAATGTAATTTAACAGCAGTGTGGCAGTCCAGGGAAGCATGGCAAGCATACAAACAAGCTAATGTTATCTGGTAGTAAAGGTCCTACCTGTGCCATAACTATATATAACATATATAACATAACAATATATCATCTGCATTAAGTTTGAATAATTGTAAAAGTATATTTAAAATGTGCAATCTGTACACATTGGCCACCTAATGGTTTAATTCATACTCCAGATAAATCACCTAGGGCTCGTGCTGCTGCTAACTCTAGCTGCTGTTAGCTGGTGGCTCAGTTAACCGTGCAGCTAGCAGTCAGATTAGCTGACTCTTCTCAGACTGGGAGCTCAGAGCAGCACTCGGGGAGGGTTGGTGTTCTACGCCACTAGCACAAGAGCTTAAGACCACTGGGAGATGGAGGTTCTAAGGGCTGGAGTAGGGGGAGCAGGTGGGAGTAGAACTGCATGGAGCGGCGCCAGAACTGGAGCCAGGGCAGCGGGCAACAGAACCAGGCTTAGAGCAGGCTCCCAGTGAACATGGACAGGCCAGGACATTTACATCCTCCAAGACTGACAGAGGCTGGTACCATAACAGGGGGCACAGTACTGATTGATTTACAGTACAGTACCTCCAAACAGAGTGTGCTGCGAAGAAGGGGACTTGACACAGTACACAGTAAAGAGATTTTTTTATTTGTCACTTGGCTTTTTAGCCTTTGGTGGAGAGAGATGGGATGGCATGCAGCAAAAGGCCAGAGGTTGGAACTGACCCCTGGCAGCTGCAGTAAGAACTCAGCCTTGGTACATGTAGAGCACACTCTACCAGGTGACCTGGACACTTTTTGAATATGATTAATTAAATTAATGAATCTAAAACTGTTTTCACTAAAATTCAATAACTAATAACCAACAATTTAAAAATGTTAAATATTTAAATCTATATGCTCCTATTAGTGCAGATTATGGAAAACAACAAAATATCTTATCATAATTATGCAGGAAACATTATGTATAGCAATATCACCAGGTGACTATGGTCCCATACAAGCATTGAGTAAGTGATTGAACAGATCAATGGCTGAATGTGCTAATATCCAGTCATTGATCAGTATATATGTCCTCCAGTTAAACGATAAAACTGAAATAATTGTCTTTGGAGCCAGGGAAGAACAATAAGATGTACTCCAACTCTAATCACTTCGATTAAAGACCACAAACCAGAGCAGACATTTTAGGGCTTACATTTCAACATCTACATGAGGACTGTTAGAAAATCAGCCTGTTGTCACAATGAGAATATATCAAGGCTTATGTTTCAGCAGAAAAATGTGTCCATATGTTTATCATCAGCTTGCCTAATGTCGTGGTAATAGGTCTCTCTCAGACAGCAGTAGCTGAGCTAAGTACTAGTTAAGACCAGGAGTCAAAGTAAAAACTAAACACAGAACAGCATTCAGTTTTTATGCTCCACATATCTGAAACAAACTCCCCAAAAATTGAGCTGAGCTCAAACTCTGTTCTTTTTATGCATGGCTTAAACCCTCTCTGCGTTTATCTGAGGATCCACTTTATTCCAGCTCTGTCAGAGGTTCCTAAAGAGGCTTCATAGTGTTACGGTATGTATTGCTTTTCACGTGTTGCCAGACTTGTTCAGCGATGTTGAGGCCTGATTACTGTGCAGGGAAAGTCATGCAGAGAGCACTGCTTGTTCTTCCTTGGACTTCAAACAGACCCAGCAGAGCTTCAGTGCATGTTTAAGGTCCTGCAGGAAAAATACAATTTTTTCCACTGAATGTATGGCTGGAGGGATGACATGCCTCTGCAAAACAGGCTTTGCACTGGATCTTGGATACAGATGATGTTCTGCCACACCAGAGATGATCTTTGAAGGAGTCTTACCCAGCACACTCTGCACTGTTTCCTTCAAAACTGTGATTTGGTGCTGTGAGAGTTTTTCAGAACTCAAGGGAACAAGTGATCAGTGAACAGTGTTCCTTCTTCAAAGTTAAAGCACGAGCACTTAGAGCAACACACAGAGAAGTTGTGTGCTGTGGACAAAATGATACCTTGTCAAGTTTCATGATGCCTCTGTTAACATTCATATATTGGATAACAGGGCCTGTCCAGGATGGGTGCATGCTAACTGCATATTAACCACAATAATCAGAATAGTCAACTGAGAGATGAAGCACATCAGAATCATCAGAATCAGAATCACTTTATTGGCCAGGTGTGTGTACACACACAAGGAATTTGACTCCGGTTCACTTTGCTCTCAGTTGTACATACAGGTATAGACATAAGTACAGTTAAAAGACAAGGGACATGACAGGTAGGCACAGACATAAAAACATAAAACATAAAAAATAACTATATACATATTTAAAGATATATATCTATATCTTTAAATATGTATATATGGACATGTTTATCTATCTATAGACATTTGTAGACTGGGTAAACATTTTCTAGAGTTAAATTTGAAACTTGCATGTAAATATTAGAGCATGACAAAGATATTTAAACTGCACCAAGCTCACCTGCTGACTCAGTCAAAGTGTTTTGTAGTAACTTATCATTATGAGGTAAATGTTAATCACACAGTGTAACTTGCCAAAAAGAAAATCATTTGTTTATCCTTAAAAATGACCATATTTCAGACTTGAACAAAACAGAATAATACATCCACCATCACTCAGACAGAAATGTGTGCCCATGTGAATACAGCCTTTGTTTACACACAGCAGTCCTACAGCAAATGTACAACACCAAATCCATTTTTAAAGACACATAATCCCTCCGTCTTCTGTGATAGTTTTGGACCGTCGGTTGAACAAAATTGGTCTCTGGTGTCTGCCCTGGACACCTTGCTTACTGTTTAGCATGGCTTTGTGGAGTAGAAAATTGTGGCGGTGCAGTGAACATAAGGCAGGCAAGGCAAGCAATTACATATCCATCCATCCATTTTCCATAACTGCTTATCCTTATCAGGAGATGATCTCAGCTGATCCTAGCCTGGCTGAGAGGCAGAGCACACCCGGGATAGGTCACCAGTTCATCACTGACACACAGAGACAAACAACGATTCACACTCACATCGAGCAATTTAGAGTCACCGGTTAACCTGCATGTCTTTGGGAGGACCCACGCAGACACAGGGAGAACATGCAAACTCCACACAGCATAACATATTTATGACACAATTTGACACCAATGTCCACAAAGAACACCCAAGTTGTGTCCAGTAATGACCTTGTTATGGCCCAGTAGGATTTATCCAGTGTAGACATGTAGACGTTTGGCTCTATAAATACCTTTCAACATGTTGTTTAGCTGGTATTATCTATAAAAGCCTCAGTGGAGAATTTGAAGAAGTGCTTTACTGTGTAAAATAACATAGATACAGGCAGGTTCATCCCAAAAGCCTGATCGCCTTGTGTTTTTAATCTTAACATGACAGAATGTAGACAACATGAATGAGCCTGCAGCACCATGAGAAAATAAAGCCGCTTTCTATAAAGATGTACTCTATGACAGCATCTCTGTGGTTATAATGAGCAGCAATGTTTGCATAGCGTGGGCAGGCTCGGTGTGACATGACTGTAGCAGAGACACCTGTCAGACCTCAGTGCTGTTGTTTCTTCACAAGCCTGACCTCTGCATCCCCATTGTTCTCGTCCGCATCCACCGCTGAGCGGTGAATTGTATTCTCAGCTGTGTTCTCCGGGGAACATAAGGAAAACAGGATTACATTTATGAGCACTTTTTTAAGTGACTAGCACGCGCTTATGCATATGCCCTTTCAAACACCCAGCTGATCTTTCCTCCCTGAACAGTGCTGCTGCTTCAACCTGTTCGCTTTATGGATTGCGATTCGAGATACTGTTTTGTGTATTAGCTTGACCTTAGCAGCAGCAGATGAGCGGATTGAATTCTGAAATGGTATTGTTTTGCATTTAGCAGCAACACCACGGCCTGTGAACACAAAGATAAGACATTTGAATGGTGTTGTATTTGTTCTAAGGGGAGAACACTGAGGCGTCTAGCAAACACACCATCCAATTGTCAGTAAAAAAGGTTCATCTTAGAGCAATCTTCCAGCTCTAGCCTTCCAGTCCACTTCTCTAATACACTAATATCTCACAGATATGCATCATCACACCAAAGCCTCCATAAAATGTGTTTAGGGAAATTCCCCCCTGGATAGCTAAATGGCTCTTTAGAATAATTGCTCCCATTTCTTACAGATTTGATGCATGTATTTAGTGAAGAAGCACGCTTTCCTTTGAGTAATGGCAGCATTAGAATAGTTCAGCTTGTGACGCTGAAGGCAGCAATCAGCCACTGCAGTGAAGACCGTGTAGATGTGAAGGACAGTGTTTTACTTCTTAGTAGATGTTACCTCAGTGCCAGCATCACAACTCGAGAGGCTGGAACCTATTCTGAAACAGGAAAGATGACGGCTGAAGCAACAGTGATGGCTAGAACAATGACATTTAACACCCAAACAAGAGGTTACACCACCTTTGATATAAATTTATTTTACACATTAAAGAAGAATACAAGGGATCAGCTGTGAGGAATGAGCAGCAGGGCAAAGAGGTTTCTTCTTCATTATCTGCAGTTAGGGTTATTTCAGTATTTGTTGTCATGTGCGAGTCATCTGTCATGCTGACACATTGATGCATGAAACCCATGCATGGGCTCACATGGGTTTCAGCATATCTATTGTTTTTTTTTTTTATTATTATTATATAGCTTATGTTTAAGAGCTCATGCTGCATGTTAATCACATAATTATTCATCCATAGATAGGTAGATCAAAAGGGCAAAATCACGCAGCGATTTGGCCAGTTAAAATATAACTAATAATAAAGGATTCATAGAATACAATCATGTATTGTAGGAACATGCAGGTTCATAACATCTGCACTTTGCATTAATAATAGGAAGGTTTTTCTGAGAATCACAAATTTTTATTCAGCAATGAATTTTAGTCTGGTGTCATATCTGATTTGCAGTGTACTGAGCAAAGAATCCACACACTTTATGGTTTTATACTATAGAGAGAGCTGAATCTTGAAGCTCCTCCATTTCCTTTGTGCTTTGAATTGTGGGAGAAGAGAGTCAAGAGCAGTTTTTTAGTCTGCATACTGACTGTTACATTATGAAAAAAATCTTACATTTTGTCACCTTTTTCGCGTGTGAACACACTACCTACTCAAAAGCTGCTTAGATTTAGTGTGTGCAGTAGTATGGAATTGTGATTTGGGACACAGTTCGTATTCTGTTTGAGATGTTCTTGGTCAGATCCATTTGTGTTGATTTTTATTTTTTACAGTTTCATTGTTTGAGGCGAGGAGTAGCAGTAAAGTGATTTAAAAAATGCATGACCTGTGTTAGTTTTTGAACAGTATATCTCTATGAGTGCAGGTAAGTATAAACTATACACAAACTGTATGTGTGAGACTAACAAATATGCAAATAGTTACTTGCATATTTATTATTCATTTTACACGTCTGTATACAGTATGTGCAGTACAGAAATCACGTCTAAGTTTCACATCTCTTCATTTACATATGTGTCTGTATGTGTATACATGTATGAATAAGAATTCATACAGAGAATGTATGTTTTGTAGTTTGTAATTTAAGTTAGTATGTGGCACTGTGCAAACAATGACAATTAAAATATTATTCACGGTACTGTAATGTCACTAAGTGCATATACTCACTGTCTGTACAATGAAGGTACTTTTATGACATTTTCAGAACTTTCTAATAATGCAATTTTCTGTATTTATGAGTTTTAGTTAGTAGTTGCTTTGCAGATTAATATTTTACTTGTCAAGCATATAATGAGTTTATTAATGATGCACTGTGTATGTCAAAACAGTGTATTAAGGAGTGAAATGATTTGTCCTCCATCCAGCTACATTAAAATATTGCCTCCACATTAAGACATCAGTAATCATCCAGTAATACAACATATACATTAACAAGAGACATACTGCTGCTTAATGAGCACTTTTATGGTAATACTTTCACTTACTGTGAGTAGAACATTTGAATGTTTCCTCCTCCACACGCTATGGGTGATTTCAACAGAAATATATTAGACCTATAAAACCCCTATCCTTCAAAGCTCAGCTTAGAATCTATACTTATTTCATGTTCCTTTCAATAAAATCAGTTCATCTTGCATAGTCAGCATGCAGCATCCCTTTGAGTGCAGCAGTAAAGTCTGGATTAAGTCTTATCCCAGACCAACACAGTGGACATCTCCAAAGAAAGACATTTTGGTCAAAAGCTAGGTTTAATTAATATATATTAATGTGAAGGAAGCCATGCATTTCAAAGTGTGCTCTTCCAACAGGGCGATGTCTCACCTACCTACCTCAGAGACACATCAAGAGCCAAATGAAAGTGTACCACATCAAAAGTGTTACAGCACAAGTGTGCGCTTTCTTTTGATGGGACACGGTACTGTATGCCTCAAAGAGAATGGCTCTCCAGAACATGAGGAATTCCTTTTTTCGAATCGTCTCCACTCTTATGTTTACGTCCTCCTCATGCTTGATACATGACAGAGGTCGTAGAATATTTATCCTCTCCTTCTACCATCCTTCATCGACCTACACTGTCAATGGAACAAGGTGGAAAGCAGTCAAAGCACCACTCACTATACTCACTATCAGCAGTACCGCCTCTCTCTGGTGTATTTTTGTCTTGTTTTTTGATTGAAATAAGATGGTTTTATTATCCACTACACTGTATGTAATCATGTTAGTTTAATTTACCAATATAGTCAGAAATGTCAGAATCTGCAAATGCAACTGCAACTGCAATGGTGGCGTTTCAGCCAATACACTCCACCACTCTTGCTCTCTTTTCTACACTGTTTAGCTGCATGCAACCAAAGCACAACCATTTAAGAGCATGTTAGCCTCTTTTAGCTTGTTGTTTTGGTCTCATGCCAACAGAACTTTGGTGAAAAGGCTGCAGTAAACTACCTGTCCAGCAACAAACGCCAGGAAGACAAATTTAGCAACTAGCTGGTTATCATAGAGAAGCATTTAGCAGCTATGAAGACAAATCAAGTTGTCAAATATGAATTAACTTTTCTTCTAAACCTTCCACGTTTACAAAATGTTTGTCATGATAGGTTCAAACCTAAAATCTATACACCTGGTTAAGCACTGAGCATCTGCTGGGTGTGTAAATGAATAATAGTTTGGTACATTATATTGAAAATATGTCTTCTAAGCTTGTTCTGCTATGTTATTAATCTGCTATTCTTTCTTGTTAAATTAGATAAGTGGGCTATTTCTGGAAGTGGCATAAATTAAACCAAAAGACAATTCTAAGATTATATCAATATTAATTATATCAAGAAGATGAAAAAATAAAATAAGCTCATTTTTCATCTTTAAAACAGCACCTCTCTTGTTATCTTGTCAGTGGATGTGCCATTACCATTAACTTGCAAGCAGGGAAATATGAAGGAGCAAACAATGAACATGACAAAATGTGAAATTCCCCAGCCTCTCTCAAGGTCTCATTTCCCTGGCAGCTGCTGGGAAGCAGGAAAGATAGATCCTCTATCAACAGCCTTTGGGAGGAGGGTTGTGCAATTTTTGTCCCAGGCAATATATCTACATTCAGTCAGCCTGAGTCATATGGAAGCTTTATCCCTCTAGAATGTATCTAAGAGACAAATAAAAAAAAATGAAAAGCACCAAATGTGTAGTCAATTTAATCTCAAGTATGGAGACCATTAAAAGCAACCTGGAGTGAATTATGCCCAGAATGAATTACCTTAAGCCTTGATTGTGAGGAGAGCTGTTGTGCGTGGGTCACCTGTCATGCTGACATATTCACATGCTCCATCACAGCAGCAATGATCCTCGTAGCTGCTACAGTTGAATCACAGGCGAGTAATCTCCAATTCTAATAACATCCACATCTGACTGTATCCTTGCGAATGGTGAATAGAGCTCCATCATCTTACAAATTGCCAGACTTGAGGTAATACATTTCAGTCTATAATTTTTCATCCAAAGACTGATGGGCTTAATTTACATGCAGTTCTGTAGTGTTTGGAGATACAAGGGCTTCTCAATAGCCCTACAGTGTGATACTATACACAGTACAGTACAGTAATTGTACATATATTACTGATCAAGTGGGCCACTTTCTCAAAGATGTACTGTATAAAGAGCATATTTGGTGCTAAACTCTCATAGATATGGAAGCCTGGACTTTCAAGAGATCACCGATCAAACAAACAGTACTGCCATGTTTTTCTTTGTTTCAGGATTCACGTTGAACTCTCTTGGTGGTGCTACTGGTTCTGTCCAAAAAAATAAAAAAGTATTTCTACACTCAACGAACTTCACCCTAGCAGGAGCTTTTGAATGGGAGAGCCAGACCGGTGCATAGTTGTAAAGAAGGGGGGCTGTACCAATAATGTAATAACGTCCAATAATGTAAAAACCTGCCAATAGCGTAATAATTCTGTCCATTTTAAATGTAATAAATAACTTATTACATTATTGGCTGGTTATTACGTTATTGCGTAGCATTAAAAAAATATTTGAAAATGTAATAACTGCAGCTGATAATGTAATGATACACAAATACATATATAAATAAAATAAATAAATATATTCTTACTTTATCGGCTCACTGAGCAAACACATGTAGGTCACATGACCACTGTTCTCTTCCTGAATTCTAGCACATTCCACTAAGTGATCTAACTACCATATACACTTCACAGTAATGAATTAAATAATATTCCTCCATACATGAAATTATGAATTACATATCTAAGCAAATAAACAATATTCTAAATAAAGATTTTGTACAACAAATAATTCTCTAATTGGCTCTTACAACCATAATTAAGGAGAGAGTGCTGCATAGTACGTATGCTTTATGAATGAATATGACGACTATGCGATCCACTAAATCTATTTTTGATGAGCAAACTGCTCAAAAACTGCAAAATAATCTTTTATTTCCAAGAAATGCAGTCCTATTTATGTATTATTACATTATCGGATAACAATTTTTTAATTGCTACGCCAATAGCATAATAACCAGCCAATAATGTAATAAGTTATTACATAATGTTATTACGTTATTACAAAATGTTATTACCTTATTGGCTCAAAAACGTTATTACATTATTGGCATGTTATTACGTTCAATCAATCAATCAATCAAACTTTATTTATAAAGCACTTTTCATACATTAAAAACGTAGCACAAAGTGCTTTACATGCTTAAAAGCAGCCCCGCCCCCCACAACAGCACATAAACACGTACATACACATTCGGACAAAAACAAGCACACAAGCACACAAGCACACACACACACACACACACACACACAAATAAAGTAACTTAGAAACGGGTGGCTGAGTACAGAGGAGCCAGGTCAGAAAACGCCATCACAGGAGGCCGTCTGCACCGGGCGCTGCTCATGGCCCACGACCAGGACCCCTCCACCCGGGCGCCCACCCAGCCACAGGCCAGCGAGGGGCCCACAGCAGTGGAGCACTGCCGCAGACCCCCCTCTCGGCCAAGCCGATGTTCGCCACGAGTCAGAGACATCCCAGCCAGAGCCGATCACAGCCCCCAGCGCAGACGGCCCCCACCGAGGAAACACTGGAGATATGGAATAAAAGCATAAAACTACTGGAGATATGGAATAAAAGCATAAAACTACTGGAGATAAGGAATAAATGCATAAAACTACATAGGCTAAGAACATAAAATAAACAAATAGATAAAATAAAATAAATAGCATAGAAATAGCTAAAATGAACTATGTCATAAAAAGTAAAAAGAATAGGAATAACAGAACAAAATTGACTAAAATAAATAAATTAATTAATAAATAAATACAACATCAGTTAAAAGCCAAATTAAATAGATGGGTCTTGAGCCTGTTTTTAAAAATATCAATACTCTCTGCGGCCCTCAGGTCCTCCGGCAGGCTATTCCACAGACGGGGGCCATAGTGCTGAAAAGATGCCTCACCGTAGGTTCGTGTTGTAACTTTGGGGATTATTAAAAGGCCAGTGCCGAAGGATCTAAGGGCGCGGGAGGGTTCATATGGTAAAAGCAATTCTGAAAGATAAGAAGGTCCAAGACCCCTAAGACATTTAAAAACCATTAAAAGCACCTTAAAATCAATCCTAAAACACACAGGGAGCCAATGCAGTGATTTTAAAACCGGTGTAATATGTGCCCGCTTTCTGGTCTTCGTCAGCACACGTGCTGCAGAGTTCTGTAAAAGTTGTAAACCTGAGATGGTTTTTTTGGAAGACCAGAAAGCAGGGCGTTACAGTAGTCAATACGACTGGAGATAAAAGCATGCATTAGTGTCTCTGTGTTAGCACGAGAGAGAAAGGGGCAGACTCTGGCTATGTTCTTTAAATGGTAAAATCCTGTTTTTGTTACATGTTTAATATGTGGAATAAAATTGAGCTCAGAGTCAAAGATGACGCCCAGATTCTTTACCTGATCAGATGGATTTAAAGACAGTGTTTGAAGTTTTGATAAAAGTTTCTCTCTCTGCGCCTTAGGATCGATAATTAAAACCTCAGTCTTGTCCTGGTTGAGCTGTAAGAAGTTTTCTGCCATCCAGGAGTTGATGTCTAAAATACATTTAAAAAGGGCATCAATTGGCCCTGTATCATCAGGGGACATGGATATGTACAGCTGTGTGTCGTCCGCATAGCTGTGGAAATTGATACCATGCCCCCTGATGACACTTCCCAGTGGGAGCATGTATAAGTTAAAAAGTACAGGACCTAAAATTGAACCTTGGGGAACACCACATTTAATTTCATGAATCTTTGAGGAGCATGAGTCCAAACTTACGAAAAATTTTCTATCTGTGAGATAAGAACTGAACCATTGAAGGACAGTACCAGAGAGGCCGACCAGGTGCCTTAGTCTGTTTAAAAGAATCAGGTGATCTACTGTATCAAAAGCAGCGCTTAGATCCAGTAGCACAAGGACTGTAAGCTTGTGTGAGTCCAAGTTGCACCTAAGATCATTAACAATTTTCAATAGTGCGGTCTCTGTACTGTGGTTCGTCCTAAATCCAGATTGAAATTTCTCAAAAACAGAACGGTTACTTAAAAAATCATTCAACTGAATAAAAACAAGTTTTTCTAAAATTTTACTTAAAAATGGTAAGTTGGACACTGGTCTATAGTTATTAAGAACATTAGGATCCAAACTGTTCTTCTTCAGAAGGGGTCTCACTACTGCCGTTTTAAGGGCAGCAGGGAAAGTACCCGTCTGAAGAGAACAATTCACAATATTCAAGAGCTCATCTTCAAAGACTCTATAAAACGTTTTAAAAAGTGATGTGGGAATAGGATCTAGAAGGCAGGTTGTTGGTTTTACTTGGGAGAAAACTCTACCAAGCATCTCTGCATCAACCAGGGCAAAACTGTCCAGTGATTCCTCGGGTAAAAACAAGCATTCTAGGTTATTAAAAACAGTATTTTGATTAGCTGAAATAGAAGATCTTATAAAATCAATTTTGCCCCTGAAGTGGTCTGCAAAGTCCTCACAAAGGGAGTCTGTTGGAGAGTTTTGATATCTGTTATGATCAGGGTTGATTAGAAGATCAGTAGTATTAAATAGGATTCTTGGGTTGTTTTTATTATCAGTGATTATGTTGCTAAAATAGGTATTTCTTGCATTCCTGAGAGCATTGTTGTATCTTTTTAATTGCTCACGGTATATTTGTTGATTAACTGTTAATTTTTTTTTCCTCCAATTCCGTTCAGCTACCCTGCATTCAATTTTTTGATCTCCTCATTTCTCCACGGAGCTGTGCGCTTAGGCAGAACTTTCTTGGTTGTTAGTGGAGCTACGAGATCAAGTGTTGATTCCAGTTTCTTAGTAAAATGTTCAAAAATAAAATCACAAGGTGCAGGTACAGTAGCTGAAGGATGCTTACCCAAGGTTTCAATAAAATTTGCAGCCACTTCAGAGGTAATATAGCGTTTCCTGACTGTTCGCACTGAGGTCTCCCGCTGAATAAAACTGGTGATATTAAAAAACACACAGTAATGGTCAGACACAGCCAA
Source organism: Sciaenops ocellatus (assembly GCA_033000465.1). Taxonomy (NCBI): domain Eukaryota; kingdom Metazoa; phylum Chordata; class Actinopteri; family Sciaenidae; genus Sciaenops; species Sciaenops ocellatus. The sequence goes on along the minus strand of CP136880.1, from coordinate 27,191,591 downwards.
GTCAACAACAGAGGACACACTGGCTGACAGGCCATAGATGAGGACAAGATCCAGAGTGTGTCCTCTGTTGTGAGTCGGCCCTGTGACATGTTGAGTAAAATCCAAGCAACTCAGTAAATTTAAGAAGTCTTTGGCCAAAGAATCAGATGGATTGTCTATGTGTAGGTTAAAATCACCAGATATAATGATAAAATTGTAGGTGGCATGGATTATTGATAAAAATTCAGAAAATTCACTGATAAAAGCAGCATCATGCTTCGGTGGTCTGTAGACAGTGACGCACAGAATCGGGGTACTGTTAAAAACAACTGCATGATGCTCAAAAGTGGTGTACTCATCAAATACAATTTGTTTAATTTTTAATGATTTGTTAGTTATTGATGCAGTACCACCACCTTTCCTGCCACTTCTCAGGGAGAATGTGAAGTTAAAATTTGGTGGGGAGGCCTCAGTGAGAATAACTGGCGCGTCTGTACCCAGCCATGTTTCAGTTAAAAATAAACAGTCAACCTTGTTATCTAAAATCAGGTCATTAATAATAAACGATTTGTTTAACAGGGAGCAAACATTTAAAAGTGCCATGTTTATGGTGACAGGTGACTTACCAACTGTATGTGAGGATTGTTGATGTTTTGGGAGAGATCTGAGGTTATGTAAGTTCACAGAGTGAATATGGTGGACTCCTGATTGCTCCCGATGAGTGATGATGACAGGAATTGGTGAGTTGTTAATGAAAACTGAAGGCCCAAGTCCAGTAATGTGTAAGTTATGGTCAGATGTGGAACTGAAAGCATAGGAACTAGGACCCGGGGGACATCAATCAGTGGCGGATCGGTCAATCAGGTGTACAGGTGTAGGGTGGGCGTGTTTTACACCGTAAGCCAAGTTGGCGGATAACACACGGGAGCCAGCTCTGTTTAAGTGAAGACCATCCGATCCAAACAGGTGCTTCCGCTCCCAGAAGACATCAAAATTGTCAATGTAGCCGACGTTGTGGGTGCAGCAGGCAGAGGGGAGCCAGGTGTTCAGACTGAGCAGCCTGCTGAAACGCCCAATGCCCCTGCCGCATGTGGGGGTGGGGCCGGAGATAAAAACACACCTGGGACTGCAAGAGTTTGTTAAAAAGCTGCATAAAATCCCGTTTTAAAAGCTCAGACTGTTGTCTAGAGGTGTCGTTGGTACCCACATGAATGATGACCTTGGTTACCTGTGGGTGAGAGGCCAGGACGCTTGGGATTTTCTCAGTTATATCCATAACGGTGGCGCCGGGAAAAGACAGGGTGAACGCCCCCCTCAGGCGGACGTTACGGAGGATGGAGTCCCCAATGACAAGTGTCGTGGCCTGTTGTCCGGGCTGAGTGGCCGATCCGGTGATCGTTATTGGCTTTACATTTATATTACATTTAAAATGGCCCAAATTATTACATTATTGGCAGGTATTACATTATTGGACTTTATTACATTATCGGTTGCTACAGGGACAAAATTGTAAAAAAAGTTGATGTAACAATGTATGTTGTATGTTATGAGCCTTAGTTTTTTGCACAGTGGCACATTGCTGTTTAAATGTCAGATTCAGCAGGCTGGGACAGTCAATGGTTTTCTGCTGAGGAAGGACGGAGCTGTTCTTACACTCATGCTGCTGGGCTGTAACAAATCTGTACTCTCCTGTCAGATGATTTGGAGATTGATGTCAGCTGTCCACTATGCTCTCACACCTCCATCAGAAGTCAGGCTGGTCACTTGTAAAGAAATGCAGTGCAGCAGCGATTACGCATGGGACTAGTATAACCAGAGGGCTTCAAATGTACCCATTCATGTCTATTTTATGCGGCACATTTGCTCAGGATAAGCAAAGTCTGTATGCATACAGCTGTGGGGAGCACACACAATATCCACAGTAATACAAATTAAAACTACTGTCACAGACCATATTGTCAGAACATACACCGTGTCACCCTGAGCATCAGTTTGCTTATACAGATGTACTGTAAAATTTACGTCTGAAAATATTTTTTTTCAGTGTAATTCCTACAGGAGTATCAATACTGTCAGGCTGGTGATATTGGTGTCTCTCCTTCACATCAAAATTGCATCTTTCAAACACCTAAAAAGTCACCTCCACAGGCCTTGTTAAATATAACCACCACTGTGAAAATCAGTCATGGTTCTCATCACCTGCTGTGATTCTGCATCAATCATGAGAGCAGTCGTTTTATGTGTCTGTTCAGTAAAGTAAAGTTTGGAACCATTCCTACAAATGTCAAATAAATATGGAAATCCAGTCAGACGTTCCCTGAAAGCAGCATCATGACTCAAAGAGAGGAAGCCCAAACCCGTGAATCCTGGATCAGTTACACATCATCATCATCATCTTATATCTTATAACAGCTAAAGCTAAAGGGCCATGTGACCTCAGTTACAACAGGTGACAAATTAGATCATGACTATCGTTTTATGTGCCATTGAAACAGCAATTGATAGTTTCTAATTGGACCTCAGAGGAACTCTTGGCCCGGATATCCGTTATCCATTTTCCAGATATCCACTGGCTCACTGGAAGTCCAGACACATTGACCTCTGCCCCCAGAAGCTAAATCATCTTAGATAGGTGACACCCTAGACCAGACATCCACTGGTGTCCCTGAGGGGAATAGATTTTTCATAGATTATGAAATTATTATTTTTTTAATGCAACCTCACATAAACTCTATGATCCAATATTTCTATTCAAAGCTCACAGTGCACACTTATCTATCTATTGAACTGTTGGGTGTAAATATTATAAAGTGACCAGTCTAGACCTGTTCTATATGAAAAGTGTCATGAGAAGAACTTTATGAATAAAACTGTATCGAATTATGTTAATGTGTGATTCTGCTGTTGCAGGAAGGTCTTGATGGGATTCAACAGATTTTATTCAAGAAGGAATGAAAAAATACAGATTTTTTTTAAATCAAGAGGTACACCTGAACCCTGGGACGCCGTGGCAAGGACTGAGCCTTTGTACATGGGGCGGACGCTCTACCAACCGAGCTAAACGACACGCCCCATGTGTGCTATTATTACACTAATAACAGACCACAGTGGTTGTGTGACAGCTGTATTGATGATCACGGGGAGTGACGGCTGATGCAAATGTGTGATTGTAATGTCTGTTAAAAGAATTGTGCCAATCAAACAGATGTGAGCCTTACTCATAGAAACCACAAATTTACTTACTTAAATAATGGCTGAAAATGTGTAAGGACATATTTTTACTGTTCATGTCCATTGATATGTTCAACATTACTACCGGTGTAAGCCGTGATGCATACATATCATGTGATTGCTGTGGGAAAGGAGTGGTTAAGTGTCACTTGAAGTGCAGCCACTTTGGACACTTTGTTGTCACTGAGGACCAACTACAGCTACTACACCCAGGTAATACAATAAATAACTCCTCATTTTCTGTTTGTAGCAGTTTAGGGTGGTATTCAGAGGCAATGTTCTACTTTTTTTTTTAATGATTCAAATTATTCATTTATTTATTTATTGTTATTCTGTGCAGTTACAGATGTATGTATGTAAAACAGACTACGCAGACTCCATCACATGGACCACAAGGCCACCACCCATGTTCGAGATGAAGCTTTCATTTGTAAGGTAGTGGATGCCATCAGTCATTTCTGAGCAAGGCACACACTACCTGAAGCTCCAACTCTGGAGCTGAAGGTAGAGCACACTTTGTTCAGAGACTGCAAATGCATTGTCTGTCATGTAATATGTGCCACACAAATAAAATAAAATAAAATAAAATTTCACAAAATGGCAAGAACCCAATAGCATGACACAGAAAACAGTTCAGGTGAAGAAACAGTGTTTAATAACAAGCAGAAGTCAAACCAGGGAGTCAATCCACGTAGCAAACAAATCCAGTAGTAGCAGGCAAAAGGGAAGGTCCAAAGTCCAAAAAGGCAGGTCAATACACAAACAGGCAGGATCAGAATCAGAATGACAGGATGCTGGAGAGCTAGGTAAATACACTAGACAATCTGGCAAAGAATTGAGGGAAATGGACCGGTACATATGTGTGAGGTGAGTGTGGGGGTGGGGCAGGCCAGGTGAATGAAATTAGCAGGTAATGCAGAGCAGGAGGGAGTGGCAGAGTCTGAAATGACATGAGAGTTAGTGTGGCAAAACAGGAAACAGACAAATGAAAAACTAAAGCCTGGCTGAAGTTGTGACACAGCCTTCTTAATCAGTTTGTTTAGTTTTTTAGTGTTGCTGGCTCTGATGCTGCTGCCTCAACAGATGGCTACAAAGAAAATTGCACTCGCAACAACAGACTGGTAGAACATCTGCAACATCCTGCTGCACACATTAAAGGACCTGAGCTTCCTCAAGAAGTAGAGTCTGCTCTGCTGTAGACAGCCTCAGAGTTAGACCTCTAGTCCAGTCTATCGTCCAGTTGCACATGCAAGCAACTGTCGTCTTCCACCACTGGCCAAATTCGTTGTTTCCATACAATGCTACAAAGTCGTCTGAGAATTTCTGCAGATGACAGGACTCAGAGTTGTGCTGAAAGTCATGAGGTGACCAGTGTGAAGAGGTAAGGTGAGGTTGACTCTGGTGTGGTCGTCATGAATGCAGCACAGTGCTGCCTGACAAGGCCGTACAAGTTGATCAAGGCAGCAGTAGCCATGGATTTTTGTTACAGTTGGTCTCACATATGTGACTTCCTTTTATGGATGTCACCACATTCCAAAATTTCTGTAATTAACATGAGGTACATGATCTAGCTTGTAACACAGCTGACATGACATGCTAGACTTGATATGATGTGTCTCTTGTCATGGCCCGAGAACCAGGTAGGGACAATATTAATATGAGACTTGTTAGGTTATGGTGCCCACGGCACATTGTTTTCAGTTGGACCCCCTAGCAGGTTCAACCAGCTATGAGCTGCACTTATTGTCAGCTTCCTATTTACAAGCAAACTGCAAATCCATGTGGTTGTGAAACCAGCCACAGTAATTTTAGAGTCACATGAGAACAGTGAGGTGAGCGTCTGTGGTTCAGTCTTAACAAGGGCCCCTGCTCCGCTCTGAACGAGCCTGATCTGCATAACATCTGTAAACTGACATTGTTTGGGGAATGATTTTTATGTGCCTCAGCCAAATGCTGCTGGATTTCCTGGTCTCCATATTGATTTATGTCTAGGGGTGAGCAGGTTAATTAAATGTGAATGGCATGGCAGCAACATCATATTGAGCACAGAGTAAAGGCAAGCGGAGTGACTATTTGAGTTGCTACAACAGCAATCAATGTAAAATAACGAGTGAGTATCTGTCATCGCACGTCGAAACAGATGGGATGGAGTGTGATGTGCAGACAAATTAAGCAGCTGCTATAAGGCACTCAGGCTGTGGCTTTGAGGTTTAGTTGTGCATTGCTGATGAGTTAGTGGGTTAACAGAGAAGATTCTTTCACATGTTCAGGTTCATGACAAGTGGAAAATACATTGACAGATGACAGATATTAAAGTGCTGTAGAAAAAATGAAGGATCAATTGTGTCTTGCATTTACAGATGAATGTATGTATTCTGGATGAGTTTCGAATTTCAGATTCAGAAAAGTTCAGAAGAAAGAAGAAGAAGAAGAAGAAGAAGAAGAACCAAAACCAATTAGATTTTGTAACTGCCTCCTGGACTGATTTTTATTACTCAACAGCTCACTGAGTTTTCTCAAATCTGTGTCTCAGTGGGTCACAAAGTGTGAAATCTGCATTCTCACATCTTTGACAAATCATCTGACAGCAATGGTGCAAAAAGAATTAGAGCTCTTCTATCAGAGACGGTGAGATGGTGGCTTTTTTAACACACCAGAAAATGATTTATGGATTTAAAACTGCATGCCTTCAGTTTGATTTCAGTTTGATTTATATTACATTTGACTGCTATGCCCTGTTCTCTGTTTGGAGATAACTGAATTAGCTTGAACTGAACTCAGATACATGACTTACTTCAAGGTGTCATAAAAAAAAATGTTGATATTATGATCTGAATGTGATTGAGATTTTGGTGTAATATTGTAACTTCATTTTCACAATAAATAGTTAACTGTACCCATGATCACATATATAACAGCATATAAGTACATACATACTAGTGACATGACATGACATACCCATACTTGAGACCTTTGCTTTAAAAAAAAAAAAAACACTGTTACCCAAGAACCCGAGACAAAGAATGCATGCTTGAAGAAGAAAGAAGAAGAAGAGAAGAAGAGATACTTTATTAATCCCTCAACGGGGAAATTCTTTTTTCACTCAGTTTATTTTACATGCATTTTTAACCCCGAACACACATACAAGGGCTCATAGACATGCTCATAGACATGCGATGTGGAGAGAGAGATGGTGGAGTGATGGGCAGCCCCCCTAAGGAGCGCCCTCCGAGCAGTTGGGGCGGGTTTGGTGCCTTGCTTAAGGGCACCTCGCCAGTGCCCAGGAAGTGACCTGGCACCTCTCCAGCTACCAGTCCACCTTCCATATTTTGGTCCATGCTGGACTTGAACCGGCCACCCTCCTCCCAGGCCAGGCCTCTATGGACTGAGCTGCTGCCCCAAGTGACATGACATGACATGACATGACATGACATGACAAGACAAGTTGAGCTAACTGATTGGTTTCATCAGGCTTGATTGATAAATATAATTGGGTGTCATCAGCATAACAATGAAAGTTAATGGAGTGTTTCCTAATGATGTTCCTTAAAGCAAAAGTGCTCCAAGCACAGAGCCTTGTGGAACTCCGTGACTGACTTTGGTTTGCATGGAGGATCCATCATTGACATGAACAAACTAAGATCCAACTGAAAAATAAGACTTAAACCAGCTTAGGGCAGTTCCTTTAATGTCAATTCAAGCTTCAAGTCTCTGTAAAAGAATTTGATGGTTGTGTCAAATCTAACAAGACAAGTACAGAGATGAGTCCTTTGTCTGATGCCATTAGAAGGTCATTTGTAACTTTGACTAGTGCGGTCTTTTGCTATGGATGTCTATATCAGCCTGATAACAGTATACAGTATTTGTTAAGCCGTGTTTGAAGAACAGGGCACTAAACAGTAACCTTGCATGGTATCTGGTCTCATGAAATCATGAGATCACGTAAGAATCCATCTTGCCAGGCTTCAAGCTATGCATTTGTGTCTAAATACAGTGGTTATTGACCAATCAGCCCAATCAAGACCCCCTATACCAAGTCAAGACTCAGACCAAGCCAGGGTGAGATTAATTCAAGACCAGACCAGTAGCCCATTAAGGTAGCTAACCTGTGGCTAATATTCACCAAGACTCTTTGGGTCAGGCCCACGCCTCGCATACTTTGTCAGATAGATTTGTCAGATGACTCCTCCAGGACAGAGACAGTCTTGGAGTGCTTGTGAAGGAGGACAGCTACAGCTGACAGACAGTAACAGAAACAAAAAATGTTGAATTTGAAATCAGTCAAATGATTGGTTTTATTTGTAGCAGGAAGTTCTACCTCCATTCACAGGATTTTGTGAGACTGTGAGACTTAAAGACCCCCTCCAATCATCCTTTTTAGCTATTTTAAAGCGTTCTCAGTGGTCTTTAAACTGTGATAATGAAGTTTTTAGCCAAAATCACAAAACCTGTGCCATTTCCCAGGGCTCTTCTGCTGCAGAGCGCCAGCAGCTCATTAGCAATGCGCCTCTGAGTCGTGGGCGTGTGTGCTGGGCGTGAGCTTTGTCCTCACGCTAGGTCTTTACGTTAGCTTGCAGCCCTGCAGCCCCTCCGTCCGGCCTCAGGGCCCGAGCGCGGGCGGAGCTGGGCGGGAGCTTGTGGCCTGCCCAGGGTTTCATACATCACAAACCCAGTCTGCCTGAAACTGCCATTTTGCGTCTGCCACTGGTTCACGGCAATTTGAAGGCAGAAATACTCAGAAATGCAATTTCAAACTTACTTTTCTACTGATATGTCCTCTAGCATCAGAAAAATGCCCCATGAACATGTGAACAACATGAAAAACACGATTTTCATCGGAGGGGGTCTTTAAATGCATCAGTCTGGTGCACTTTAAGAACAAAACTGAGAGGCTAAATCCATGAAGAACTTTGTGCTCGTATAACCAATTACACAACAACATATATTGGCTGTATAGGGATGGATTTTTATAACATGGCGAAAAAGCCTGCCAGACTATACTATGGCTTGGCTGAACACTTGATTAATGCTTGGCTATTTTTAAAGGTGCTCTGATCAGGATTTTTGGGGCAGATCACTGATCGCTGGCAGTTGTGTCAGCCAATACTGATCACTGATCACTGGGTCTGTTTGAAGTCTACTGTTTATCATGTAGCATTGTTTATAGAATTATTCTTAACAACATATTTAATATTAAAATTAAGAAATGATAAAGTATCCTGAATTGACAACAGTTTATTTATCAGCAGGCAACATGTGCAGTCTGCACCTGGTTATTGGGAGCAGTTCTACAGAGAAGGACAGTGTAACAAAGGTGTATTTCTATTTCTAGAAGGTTACTTCTTATTTCACCAGTTTGATTTTACTTCAGTGTTTACTCACAGTTTCATTGATCACCATGCTTAAAAAAAAGATAAGTTCACAGTCTTAAAAATGAACTAGTTCATGTTCATTTCTTTTGTTAATGAGCTGCTTTATAAAATACTGTCTTTGATTTGTTGGAGGAACTTTGCAGCTGCTTGCTAGTGGTCTTGTGGTTAAACCTCGACCTGAACACTCATTTCCTCTCTTTAGTTTTCTGTGTTTTGGCTCCCCAAAAGTATACAGGACTGTAGAACAACTTTTTGAACTGTTTCTCAGATGATTTTGCCCTCATTTCTTTGACTCTCTTCAGCGTTGCGCCAACGTCGCTGCTGAGTGAAAATTACCTTAAACTTAAACTTACATTCCACCCGTAAAGATATTTTCTGAAAGTGTGGTAGGACAAATTAAACATTATTAGGTCATTAATAGGAAACACTTGTGATATCGCTGCAGTTGTTGCCTTGACTTCTTTGTCTGAGACCATGACAAGACTGAGTAAAACTGCGGGTGATTGCAAGACAAGACAAGACCTTCAAAAAGTGGTCTTTGTGCCAACACTGCCAATCAGAGCACTTTAAGGAACCACTGGTAGCTACAACATGATTACAGGCCTGATTGACACTAGGTGACAGTCATTAACAAGATTAATGCTGCATCAGTTATATCAGAACTGAAGAACAAAGGAAACAAAGATGTTTCCTTCTCCTGGCTGTCTTTGGTAAGAGTTTGAACACATTATGGTTTGTTGATCTGACTGACTATGATAACCGCTGATGATGGTTCATCCAGTCACCTGCCAAGTATAATGCCCTTTTTCATACAGTTTCTAACTACAACTTCCCTGACGATTTTGTGTAACAAACCATCTGGCACAGTCAGGTTAACTGATCGGTGGACTGCAATGAGCATGTTGAGCTGAAACAAAACACCAGAAACCAATGATTCATGACAGCAGAGGGGGTCAGTGGGTGGATGTTTCCTCTCAGTCTGGTCAGTAAAATCTTAAAATCAATTCTGCTGAACATGTAGAGATGTTAATTACAGATATGTGACTGTTCACCATGCTTCAGTTTAAAATGCATTGCTGCTGTTGAAAGAGCCACACATTTTAAAGTGGCTGACTGAGGCTGGAATAGCAGATGAGGAAAAAATGAAGTTAGAAGATAGGGTGAAAAAAAAAGCACAACGTGATTTTTGATTTGCTTCTCGACTGCAGAAAGCAGAACTCCACTCCTGCCTCTTTACTTGCTCTTCAAAAGTCAAGTCACTGTTAAAAATCACCCCGAGGTTTCTGCTCACTGACTTTGCACTGGAGTGCACGCTACTGCTAAGATGATTTGAAATACAAAATCTGCCATGAAAGTGTTATCTCTCCTCTGTCTGAGCTTGTGCTGCTTGCTTGCTAGGTAGAAGAGGAGAGACAGAGACTGCTGACTTGTCTCTTGGCAACATTTATGCTACACTTAGCTAAATATGGAAATGGTCAGCACTGACGTGAAGCCTGAGACAGAACACGTCTAATCTTTTCATATTCAGAAACATCATGATTAAGTGTTTTTCTTGCCTAAACCTACAGTCCAACAAAGTCTCCAACCTGAATGATTAAAATGATTGTGATCTGCTGGAGAAATTGCTGAAAGTCAATGGCATCAGGTCAGGAGGGAAGTGTTCAGGAGCCTCTGATGTCTTATGCTGTAATATTTATTGAAGCTTGATCAAGGAGAATCAGAGACATTTTCACATACAATCAGGTATGCATGAGTCGGTCTCTATTCTGCCCAACTCATGCTGGTGGTCAGACTTTAAACCCTTACAAATAACACCACAAATACTATATGCCCAAAATAGTCAAAGGGAATGTATTTACTCATAACACATTCTAGTCTGGAGACACTGTTGTCTGTTCATGCTAATGGAACGTCAACAGTTAGCTATCTATTATGTCTAGGAGGCCAACATTCAGTTTCTTTGACCCTGGTGACCAGGCAACTCTGAGATAGGCTGGCACCTGCGCTCCTTCAGTAATCCAAACAGCGGCCTTACATGCCAAAGAGAGAGCGTCTTTTCTGATCTTAGTGCCGTCACCGTCTATGACCCCAAGGTCCATGCGTGGCCCTGTGTACCCAAAGGATAGAAAATTCCATAACACTCTCCTCTCGACAGGATGATTGGACAGCATGATAAGTTTGTACATTCCATTACAAATCACTATTACAATTTTTTTGTTAGGTTTATGTACTAAAATGACTGTTAAAGTTTGTTCTACCAACTATCAGTGTAGGTTTCTTTTAACCATTAACCCAAACAGTGATCTCCTGTGGTAAGAGCAGACATTTTGTTGACTACTAAGAGGTAGTCAACTGTGCATATGTGGTCCTGCACTCTGTATACTTATAGTTCAGTGCTTAATATACCCACCATTCACCCTGACCACCTCCTGAACTTTCTACCTCTTGTTTGAAAGATTCTAACAAACAAACAAAAAAAAACAACCTGAGAATTACTGCTGAAATTTTACACCACGAAAATGTTTCTCTGCAGCTGCTGGAGATATCTCAAAATGACATCACACCATCTGTTTAGCCAGTTATCTGTGAGAATAAGAAAGATTCAGCACTAAACAACACACAGAACCAGAAAAGACAAGGTGCATAGCCGGTAGGTGTTTAAGAGTGCTTATGTGTTAAGGTGGGATTTTTCTCTGAACGCACAGCTGTGTCTCGCCCTGAGCTCTACTGCTTCTCCATGAAATAAGTGAAACAAACTGCACTTCTTTATCAACTAAAGGATCAGGGTTTGAGGCACGTTACATAACTAATTCAGGGTTATCGCAATATTATCTCAACTATTAGTTGCAAGTCTGGTGCTGTCACTGAGACATCCAAGACTTAAGATGTACACATCAGCCAAAAGTTTTATTATGTTCTACATAGAATGTTATAAAAGTAAAATGCTCCTTTAAAGAATCTAAAATCTTTTACTTTATTTGCATTTGATCAACTAAGTAGATAATTAAAATAAAAAATAAAAAAAACATCAAATGAAAAGTTGTGTCCAAGTTTTTGACTGGTGCTGTATATACATCCACATCTGTGAATTCTTTCTTTGAGTTAAAATAACAAGAGCAGTGATGAGCAACAGTGTGTGAAAATCCATAATTCAAGATTTGAAGTTTGAATTTATTTACCACCATTTTCTTACACACACACAACAGTCTGCAAAACTGTTTTGCAGAAGATGTTAATTTATAGTTCCACCGCGGAGGGAAATTAATTTTGCTTTGAAGGAAGGTGGAATAAATTCACTATTTATGCCCTCACACAGCCTACCAATTATACTACGACCATATCCAAGATGCAGTCTATTCATATCCCCCTGCTTATGCTACCATACTGCCAGCCCTTTATTCTGTCTATTATGTCTACCATCAGCACTGCACGTATACTTATACACTTACACCTGCACTGCTAACTGGAACAGTTGCACTTGTTCACACTGCTGTACTGTTGTAGGAGAGATGTCTTATCAAATTTATCTACCCTTCACTGGTATTTATCCATTATGTCTATACATACTCTACAGCAACAATAATTATAATAGTAATAATGCTGTCATTATCACTGGGTAAGTTGTTGTGGTGCTCACAACATCCACATCTCTGCAGTCTATCAGGCTTGTGAGCTCTGGCGGATCAATGAGAGTCTGAGTCTGTGAAATTGTAGTACAGTTTTACCATTGCCCTAAGTGATCTGTGATAAAAGAGGGTAAGTCAGACAGTGATGGATATAGATTTTGAAAAGGATTTTTATCTCAAAGATATTTTATGTCTCATCGCATATATGACATGCAAAAGACAAGTGGATGTTTCAATTGAAGCCAGATGTGTCTGATCAGGGTAAATGTTGCTCGAAGAGGAAATCTTTAAGATGTTCTGTGCTTTATGTGAGAAAAGGGCATGATTCATGGCCAGAAATATCACTGTATGAAATTCCCAGTAGACCTGTGAAGATTTTCTGATTTGTCTTAGCCAATTAAAACACCCTGATGTCTGTACATCAGAGGAAGTCCAGGGTGAGTGTCAGAAATGATTACATATATATATATATATATATATATATATATATATATATATATATATATATATATATATATATATATATATATATATATATATATGTATATTATTCAATTATGATAGAATAGGTGCTAGACTATGAAACAGTGAGAATGTAAATCATGAAAAACTGTTAAATTAAAAACAACAAGCATCACAGCCCACTGGAAAAGTCCAAGTTTGAGTGTGCTCTCTTCAAATGCGCCATTATATTCCCTTTTCTCGCTACAGAATAAACACATAAGGTTATTTGACCAAAAGGCCCAAACACATACTTCTGAGTCCACTCACTGTTAAATTGCCTGTTTTCAATGTCAGTTTTACTTTTTTTGGAGTGCAACATCTCTGGTAAGAAACCCAGCCATGCAGAGAAAGAGGGAGCTCTGTGCTGTTCATGGTGACTGGCTGCATGTCCTGACTTTCAACAGCAGACAGCAGCTACAACAGCCTACGAGTATCTAAAATGAATATTTAAAGCTGCCTTGTTTGATTTTTTTTTTTGCCCTTAAACAGATCTGACATTTATCATCTTATACATTTGGCCAATGTGTATACAAACATTTGCTCATTTACACATGATCCAGCAGCCAGAGTTCATTATCAGAGTGATCATTTTGTCCATCTAACAAATACAAGATAGATATTTGTCTTTAACTGTTCCTGAGAAAAAGATCTGAATCAATGTTTAGCAAAATTCTGTTCTACAGCTCAGTCACTTCTTAACTTCAATCGATAATATCAATTAATACAATAATTTTGTATTTTTTCAAAAGTGATTACACTACTTTTCTAATTACATCACCCTCAATTAGTTACATTACTTGTTACAATACATAACAGCTCTGTTAAAGGTGCCTTTAAGCAAGTAAAGCCTTACAACCCACACATCTGTATTTCTGTATTTTTCTTCTCTTTTGGTAGAGGCTAGTTACCTCCTCACACTTCCTCCAGCCCCTGCACCTGACACATGCCAGACTATTCTGTGTGAGACTATATATCCATCAAAGTCCAGGGCAGGAAACAAACTGAGCCCCACCAAGTGAAGGAGAGAATCTTTTACACATCACACACAGCACAAGTAATATATTACTTGCCAAAAATGGTAGTTTACAGCTGGAGGCGACCAGGTATCACAGCAACAAGGCTGCAGAACTGGGTGATTGCAGTCATTTGATGCATTGTTTATATAAAAAACATGGATTAATGTTTCAGTGTATATATGGGTGATTGAGTGTGTAACGTATATATTTCGTTGCTCTTGTGTGATTTATGCACTGTTTGTTTTCAATTGAATTTGAATTTCATGTCATGTCTTAAAATATGGAAACAGTTAGCTGGCTATTGCCAAAGTTTAAGTAGAGCAGACAAGGAACAAGTCAAATAACAGAAACTGTAGTGTAGGGTCACTTTATGTTGAAGAGGGACACATGGAGCATCGTCTGCACAGACAAACCTTGTTACCGGGTTCAAATGCAAACCTTTCTCTGCCATATTTTCCCAACCACAGTGAATTTCTAGGCTCTTGTGACACCCCAACAGCAACTCAAAAAGCTTGGCTGACACTTTGACAGGTGTACTTTAAACCTTTGTGGCATTGTGAGTGTTCAGACACAGGGCAGTTATAATGCTCTCTCTGGAATCCAAACCAATCCCCTTATGGCAGTTTGACAAATCACCCATCAATACCTGTGTAATTTGCACCAATGTGGATCATCAAACAGGAGGGGCAAGTTTAAATATGGCGTTGTATTGCAGAGAGGGAGGTTATCGCCCTGCACCCCAGGCTGGCCTTTACTTCCAGAGACCTACCCTGTTCATCAGCACCACCATGCTGCATGAGAACTGCTGCTGCTGAATCGTTAAGGAAGATTCACTTAGCAGTGGTATTGATCTGTGACCCAGGCTTGTGCCCAAGAATTTCATTCTCCCCATCAGGCGACAGTTAGACAACAGCAGTTTCAGCAGCACCACACACAGGATGACTGATGAGTGGATAACTATATGTTGGTATTAAAGTTAACAGCAAACTCCAGTATCGGCCTACACATGCAATGAATACAGAGGTCTGTCTGTTCAACATATGAGATCTAATGATTTTTACATAAAAAACATGCAAAGCTAAAGAAAATGAAGAAACACACTAAGAGCACATTGCTGCTGCCACATGAGTACAATACCTGTTTGGCAAGTTTTAGAACCTAGACCACACCTTTAGTGTAGATTCAACACAAAGTTACAGCACACACCGTGAAAAGGTAGAGGAGGGGGAGAAAAGGAAAATAAAATGCATGCAAAGGTCAAAACCAATCATCAACCTCTGTGGCTGTCAGATGAAGCCAATGCCAAAGTGCTAAAAACTGCAGAGCCACGAGCGGCCGCTTGAGGCTGGCTACAGAACAGTTCAATCTCCCTAAGTCCTCATGTTAAAATGTCCATCTTCACAGCAGAAGTTGGACAAGCAGATGTTTTCTTGAGCACCCAGGCATCGTTCAGCCCGCCTTAGGTCCGCCGATGATCCACGTCTTTGCTGATTGTTAGATTATCTTGGGGATGAAAGAGGAAAGGCAGGCAACATGGTGGCGCCTAGCACCACATATTTTGAGCTTCAAAGCGGCACTTCAGAAACCTATGATTGATGTCACTCATGCTCTGTCCATTCTTTATACTGTCAATGGTAAAAACAGGTAAGTCAAAATAAATAATTACGTTGGAGATACACAAAATGATCTGCCTAAAATTTGCATTGCATTTGAAAGGAAACTTGGCTCATATGTCAGTGTTGTGTTAATGGGAGTTGCAGTGTTAGCAGAGGTACTATACTGACATCTGCTACCATGATGCGGTATTGCCTGCACAAAAAAAAGCAAGTTAGCCAAGGGACCTGCAGTGTGGTACCTGCTGCAGGGTTCCTCAGTTATCTGGGTAGTTTAAAAGCACACCCCCTTAGACTACTTGCCTGTTGTGTGGTTTCTGGGTTCTTCGAGTATGGTTGTCCTGGGGTCATTTTGACAGGACAACAGGGTATACTTTCATGTAAACAAGGTCTATTGGTCCTAAATTCCAAAATGAAGGGAAAATTTTGAGGTAATGGGTTGGGCTGAAGTAAGACTAAAGGTGTAACACAGAATTGATTGACAATTTATATTATATGCTATAAATAAAAGGTAAAACCAGATGGGGTCATTTTGACAAGGGCAAAAGGTGTACAGTATGGCAATCAGAAGGACATTACGATCATGTTTTGTTTTGGGTTTTTTTTTCATTTTTTTACATTTGCATGTTCGTTATCTTTTTATCCTTGATGAAAGTCCAAATTAACTGTATATGCACAGCTTTATCTCTTAGATAGTTTAGACTTCTAGTCATTGAACCAAAGAGATGTTGAAAATGTTTATGTGTACTGCAATGACATAAGTTAACTAGATGGATCTCTGATACACATGGCTTCATTATTTTTATCCATTACATAATAATGCTGAGGAATGCTACAGTTGAGTGTGCATAGCAGGAACAAAGGAGTGAGCTCCACATTACTGCAGACATAAACTGAGACGAAAGTTTGTTCCCTTGTGTTTCTCTGTAATTTCTAACATCTAAGGCACTCATAAGCCTCTCCTGAAGAGCGTCAGATTGCCCTTCAGAATAAAACATGTAGCTGTTCATCAGCACTGTCAGGATCTGCATGCTCTGAGCGCTGGCTTCGCTGCATGCAACAGCACAACAACTTGAAGTTGTCATGGGGAGTTTTGGCTCCTTTATCTTATTCAGAGGAATGAGATGTTGATCTGACAGCACTCACGACGCTGCTCAAAATAAAACAACAATGCTTCTCTGTCAGATTTGCCACATCTTTCAAAGGCTGATTGAGAGCTTAAAGAAAGTTTAATACATCCGGATGCTGGACAAAATTCAGTGCTGCAAGAGATGCTACTTTTTTACACTTTGGAGGATTTCAATATAAATCACATGAAAAATAAATTAAATATGATTTTCTCAATATTCTTCATTCTTGTTACTCGTTCCCTCTTATTTGTGAATCTACAAGAGTTAAAGAAAATACAGCAATTTTGATTGATGACATCTTAACAAAGAATGACATGAGGAGTCTTTTCATTTGTCATTTCCCACATATTCCATTTGTTCTTTACTCAGGTTTAATTGAACTAAAGACAACATGTGTCAAACCCTACACCCCTCAGGCATGATGTCCATTAATATAGAAATAAACATATTCATTCTATCAGGTCGGCAAAAATAAATATTTCTGTGAAACATTTAAGACCTACACAATTCCATATTGTTATACTAATCCACCGGATATTATTCCAGAAAACTTTCCTATCACCTCTTCTTTTAAGTTCCTCAGTCTTCTTTATCATGTAGATTATAATTCAATTGTTTCCAAATATTAGTATTTCAGATTTTTTGCTTCACCTGATGGACAAAGTTACCTCTGCACTGGAAACTAAATAAAAAGTATATTCCATGACTTTTCAAACGCTTTTGATACAGTCAACCATTATCTGTTATATGATGTTATCATGATTTATACATTATCTGTATAAATATGTTTATATGACACCATGTTCAAATGGTTAAAAAAAACTACATCTGTCTACAACAGAAGACAGTTTGTGTTACTGGTTTATCTTCCAACAAAGCCAGACTACTCTCTGGGGTCCCACAGGGGTCCATTCTTGGACATTTATTATTTCTTATCTATATTAATGATGTATCTTATGTCTCAAATATCCTTTTCCTATGCTTGCAGACGACACAACCTTCCATTTAAACTTTAAAATATTATCTTTGAATTAAAAAAAATCTAACTTTGTGATTTTAAGTGGCAAATATGATATTCTAAGAATTTGTCTAAAGTTACAATTAAGTCTGTTGAGATGACTTAAGTCTCAACTACAAGATTTCTGGGAACTTTTGTTGATGAGAGTTTGAGTTGGAAAGAACAAACTGGGTTCAGCAGATAAATACATAAATCTGTTATTAGGAGGCTTATTCATCTTCTTACCACAAACTATCTCTGTACTTTAATTATAGTTGAATTTATCCTTCTCATTCATTTCCAGAAATGGTTTGTTGCAACCTGATCAGAGTCACACATCTCATCTGGACATCTTTTTTCTGAAACTCCAACATCAATAATTCTCAAAAAATCTTTTTATTTATAAGGTACAGGTACAAGTGAAAGGAATATTCCAGAGCAGTTCAAGACTTACAGTACTTTAGAGCAAGTTCAGTTTCAAAGTCTGTTTATTCGAATTGTCAATCTTAGATCTTCCTCCTCCGAGATTTGTCACCTACAGAGGACAATTTGTTCATTATCATTATTAGTAGTAGTAGTAGTCGTCGTCATCGTCGTCGCCATAGTAGTATTCAGTAATAATAACAATCATGTCAGTAATTCCTTCACCATCATTCTGTAATGACGGATTCACTTCAACTCTTTATTACTTAAACCAAGGCTGGATTATTACCTGGACATCCGGCTCCCAGGGGCCTCAAAAACCCCATGTTCAGTATGAAACAATATGGGTCATAATAAATTGAATACTTCATTTAGGAATATACAAAACATCAACTAACTTAACGATTGTTATATGGTGAGACATTTTGTACCACTAACAATGATATAGCCCCTTAAGTTCTGACAGTTGGGGAGGACAGTGACTATGAGGAGTGTCAAACTCTGTAAGACCATTGTTTAAGCTGATATGCTTACAGTGCAATAAATTTGTCTTGTCTTTTGTCATTTGTAACTTTTTTTGGTTCTGGGAGTTGTTGCACTTAAACACATCCTTGATTCAACTTCAGTTATCATTATAACATTTCCTGCCTACAAAATATTCAATAAAACATGAGTTTGTCACAGTCAGTCCCTCATCCGTCTACGCCTACTCCAGCCTCCTGGTTTTCCCTGCGCCCAGTGCCAGAGTATTAGTGTTAGTGTACTATGAGTCCTACTTTCCAGCGGGTTCCTTGTGTGCTTATCAGTTTTGACCCTTGCCTGTTTTTTGATCCTCCTTTTGCCTTACCCCTATGGATTGTTTGCCTGCTTTACCTGAGTTAACTGCCGTGTACCGAACATTTGCCTTGGATTAAAAACTGTTTACCTCCTGTATCTGCCTCCCGAGTGCTGCAATTGAGTCCTGTATCCGTGCTGAGTAACAGAGTTAGAGGTATACCCAAGGTTTGTACTGTATGTTGCAAACTTGGAAAAGTTTAGTAAAAGTTCTGCACAGCAGGTTTAGATCACATTTGTTAGCTCTGAAACCAAACAAAGCTGGGCTCACAGAGCCACGGGTAGGGCATGTACTATTCTTATGACATCTTTTTGATACTCTCAACAACACAAAGCCCAACCACTACACTTTGTTGTTTTACTGTTACAAGAAGTAATAAAACAAAAAAATAGGGCATGTGGATCTGAGGGTACACATCCAGCACTACATGTGGTAAATGTTTAGACTTTGGTGCAGGCTGTGATCATCCTCAGCATCTTGCATTATTCAGCTCCATGATCAGGTTTCTACTTCCCTGATATCCTTTGAACAGGTACCATTTTGTTTACATCAGACTCAAGTAAATGTTTGAAGTGCCTTATATGAAACCTTGTTGCCTAATCTGTTATTCAGGTCTGTGGGCTCTGGTGGTTGAGGTCTTAATAATCGAGACCCATCTTTGATGAGAGCAATACCATAATAGAGTCTGACTATGTTTAAGTCTGTATGCTGAACTGCTCATAATGAATCCTCCTCACAATACACCAATAAAATATATTACATTTATATGCAAATTGGAAGCTGGTGATACTACATTGCCAGCAGGTATTAGGAAATAAGCACATCTTAATGAAATATCTTCTGCTTGCTGGCCACAGTATTATGTGGAGCTGCTCACTATTCAGCACAAAGAGGGTCAATTCTAGTTTTAATGTTGCTTGCTCACCTTTGACAAATTTGTTTAAAGGAGCAGAGAAAGTCTGCTGTTTTTCCTGCAGCAGCAGGACGGCAGAGAGGGCAGCAGTGGAGGCTCTGGCTGGATTTGATGTGATGCCAGCGGGCACACAGACGAAAGTTTAAACTGCAGAAACAACAACTGAGAACATGATACTCTGCAAACTTAACAGATGCTTTGTTACTGCCCAGCCTTACCGTGTCCCAAAAACACAACAAACATTTGTCTGGTGCTGTTTCAAATATGACTCATATGAATGATTTGTGTACGATATATGGTTCAGGTTATGTAAAATCTGAAGTTCTCAAGGAAGAAACTTGAGTGTCAACCATGTATGTTTCAGCTCTTATCTTCCCATGGTGAATATACAGTTTAATACTCCAGGTATGCACAAAGTATGTGAGCAGCATTTTCCTGTTTGCACAGAAAGGCATTTATTTAGCAACATGGACACCTCCTCTACCAATGCCAACCATTTTTTTTTATATAATTCTCAATAAAGGAGTCACAATCAGACAGAAAATGACATTGGCTTTGTTACCTTTTTTAAATAAAGAGACACAGTCATGGGATGAAAGTAACGGTTGGATAAATGGACCCCAAAACAAAAAGAATTTAATATTTCTGGCACATAACACTCATTAATGTTTCAGCTAGTCCTCCAAGCAAATGACCACGTTAATCTCAAATTAATTCATCAAGTTAAATGTCAAATTTGTATGAAATTGGTCCAATGTGTCAAACTCACCTTAGTGCATAAATCACCTCTTACAGACTGTCCCTCAAATAAAACAGCCTGACATGCTCAAGCACAATGCTTCTCAACCTTGTGGCAAGCGGTGTGGAATGGGAGACAAGAAGCATCTCTCATCAGTGTCAACCCTTTAATGACATTCAACAGAGGGGACAAGAACTCAAAAACACCATATACCATAGTCTACTTTGTTTTTAAACATATTACCAGCTCAGGTACCTCAGTAATATGCATTTCTATCTATTATTTTAGGTCTAAAGCAGACATGTCGACTGTTGACTGTGAATGAGCCATTATTTCAATTCAACAACATATCAATTAAACAATAATTAAAGCCAAAATCAAATTAGTTGGTGTGTGTTCTGGGGGTAACTGATTATTCTGGAGATTTGTGACCCTAAAGGAACCACTGCTCGAGCGTACACATCTGGACTGATGAGAGAGACCTCTGTTGGCCTTGCTCATAACCCTGGGCATTTCCTGCAAATATAACAAGCAAAAAAATACATCTTTAATAATAGTGGGAAGAAAACAACACCATGTTACCTTCGTTTCTCTCCGGTCTCTGTCCAGTTTACCCTTGCTGGCACCAAACATAGGGTGCACACTCACTGAAGGTGTCTACCTCTGCTGGACTTCATGTTCCTGACTTCTGCGTCAGTCAGTGGTCCATGTCACATTTGTCCATCTTTTTTTTTTTTTAGTTTTCCACTAGAAGAATCTGACAAAATCACTGTACTCTACCTGCAGTATCTTGCCCAAGGACACTTTGACATGCAGACTGGAGGAGCCGGGGATCAAACCACCGATCATCTGATTTTAAAAAAAGAGCCGCCACAATGAACTGGTGAACATAGTGCTAAAAAGCCAGACATTTCTTAGGCATTGCTTGAAACCAAAAACATCTTAAAAACTGAAAGAATAGTTAAGACTGAACTAACATTCTGGTCATGGTCAAATATTCTGGTGTCTGGTTGACAGTTTGCAAACAAATTTGACATATCCGTTATATTTTTAGGGTGAATGTAGCTTCAACCAACACCATGTTCTTTCTATGACCCTAGCCGGATGTTGATGATGATATTATGGAAAAGACACAAATCCCTTCCACTGTTATCAAAGTCCTGTGCTTTGTACACTCAACCATCGATCCCCTCCTGCTCCCTGTATCTTCCATTCAGGATAAGAATCGTTACTCATCTTGGATCTTAAAAGCTGTTGTCATTGAACATATCCCAGGCTGCAAATTACATCACCTCCAAACCGTACATCAGTGAATGTCAACTGACGGCCCGCCAGAGCTTTACATCTGGCCCCCAGAATATTACTGGATTCAGGAATAGCCTAGTGAAGAGGACAAAGTATGTTCTACATTTTTCTTTAAGTGAAATGAAACAAACGCCCTCTGAAAAGTAGCTTGTGCCAAAGCCCGCCTCCAATCAAAGATGACGATAAACGCGTTGCTCTTTTATTGTTTCACGTCTGTCAAAATTGTCCTTTCTTGGCCTTCATTCCCCCACACAATAGCGCACTACTGCAGTGTCTCAATAACAACCGTCAACATAACAGAGAAGAGCATTGTAAGTGCAAGCTTTGCACATCAGCAGATAGATACAAACGACAAATAAAAGCGTCAGGCCGTCAGTTATGAGAGATGTTACTCTTCACATCAAATTAAAGTAGCCTGTAATCCAACAAATAAATACGAAGTAAAAACCAAGAAAATCACCAGACTGAAATACTCACGTTTGGTTAATGGGAGAAGTGACATTTCCCCTCCGACACTATCTTTTTAACATCGGACTTGACAGCTGTTGTGCCTGCCTTATGCGCCTGCAGTCCTGGTTCATTTTTCACAACTTCACAGGTGTATGTTGATCCGAACGTGGTGAGCACATACATGGCCAATGTCTTCAGTGTGTCATACTTTTGGGGACAAGCCACCCAAAAGGCGCTCAAGCTTTCAGCACCACGGAGAGCAGCCTTCATGTCACCATCCGTTCACTGTGATTAGCTGCCTCATCCAGCAGCATCACCTTCCCCACGTTAGCAGTTGACAGCCTCATGAATATGAAGCCTAAAAGCCCTAGTGGCTTGCTACCGTACAGGTAATATGAGTCTGTTAACACTGACAAAGGCTAAAAAATAACATACATTTCAAAGGCAAATTGATATATGAAATGATAATATAGATACAATATCAATTTAATTTTACGAGAGCGTCTGGCCCTGATAGTGTCTGCCGAGAAAAATTCTGGCCCTTGGACTAATTTAGTTGATGACCCCTGCCATACATGTTTGAGAAAAGACAGGGTTGCACTACCATGTGATGCAGTGCACACAGCAACAGAATGATGGACTGCTTACTTAAGATTCCCTTTTTCGGCTAACTCTCTTCTTTTTTTTTTGAGTGACACCTGCTGGTAACATGACTCACCTGTCAGTAGACAGGAGGGAGCTGACATCAGCTACTCGTGCAGCACTGACAGTTTGCCTCTCACCTGAGTACAGACGAAGGCTCATCTGCAGCTTCCCGGGCGTTGAAAGATAAGTGGTGACCATATGAAGGAAATATCAACCAGCTGCAGACAAGGTGCCAAATTCAACACATTTTTTACTTATCAGGCTAATTAACCTATCTGGAGCGAGGCTGTGGCTCTATATCACCAACCATCTGCTGACGCGTAGTCTGTGCCATTACAGTCTCTTCCACCCACGTCTCAGCAGACACACCACCCATCAATCACAATCTGTTGCTCTCACCCGCTCTCTCATGATTAAAGCCTTCTGCACCATCACAGGCTAATTATTAATGAGGGGGACACGCAAAAGGATATATGGCTGGACAAAGAGATGACATCTGCTCATCTGCTGCCTCGTGGTACATTTAGGCTGGAGGGAAAGGGTGGTTAATACGACTCTCCTGTATGAAAATGACTGTCATGTCACTGTGCAGCTGGTGCACACAGCAAAATAGTCTGTGCCACGGCTTTCACACTGTAAAGATGACTTCAAACACTGTTCCCCTCCGCTGTTTCACATGAAAACTATACAGGAAAACACCAACTCTTCATCTCGGCTTAAAGAATAATTCTGGTTCATTAAAGCAACATTAAGATTTGTGCAAAAGAGTTCCAGGGTGCAGTTCACTTATACACCACTGTGGTTAATGTGGACAGCTGGACATGTGTATTTGACATGATTACATTACTTATGATCAAAAACTTTGCTATCAGCCAATCATTAAGCAAGGTCAACAACACAAGACATAGCAGCCAGCTAATATTACTGACTAGTCCAACAGCAGTCAGCCCAGCTCGGCGTCTGTCTTTCAGCCTTTTATTTCACCAAGCTCTCACCAACCACTAAAAGTCAGTCCCAGATTTACTCTTGGCGGCCTCTTGCCCGCTCACTCTTTCCTTTTCTCTTCTTAACGTCTTCTGTCAATGTCCTCTTGGTTTCTTTGCCTCTGTCATGTCCATAGAGGCTGCTGGGCCCAGTTACATTGGCCGCTCGCCCGGCTCTGGTTCTGGCTCAACACCAGCACCACTCTCCATCAGCATTCCCCACTGGCTCGCCCTCACTAGAGGCCTGAAAACCTCCTTCCGGCAGTCCAAAGCTCCTTTGCAAGCAGTGTGTAAATAACACTTCTTGGTGCTTTGATCTCCCAGTCCAGGCAGAATGGACTGAACTAACTAGCTTAACAGTTAACAAATCTTTCTCTCCATCAGGAAACTCTGTGAATCTGAGAGGCCTGAGGAATGCTGTTTCAAAACTTGCATGTCATTTTTAAAGTTTTGGGCATCATTCCCCCCAAGTAATACTAAAATGTCACCAAAAAAAGCTGGGATTCGTTTTCCCAACAATTTCTTCTCCATTTCGAGCAAACCCTTTGCTGCCAAATCTAACTGCATGACCATTTGCTATAAATGTTCTGAAACTCAAATCCTTACGTCTTCTAAGTAATTCAGATTCTTGTGCACATAATAAGTAAGCATCAAAAAAGCATTAGGAATTTCAAATATTGTCATTTAAGTTTTTGAAAACTTTCCTGACATGGCGTTTGATTTGGACATTTAATACATTATTAACAATTAATTCTGCAAATCAATCATCAAAACCAGCTGGAGCCAAAAGACTTCACTACGTTTCATGTGATAAATAAAGGAAATATTGTTACACCTTATTAAACAGAAAAATTCAAGTGTACACCTTCTGGATTTAACTTTCTCTCTTTTACATTCAAAAAATGAATTGACTTTAATTAAATTTATTTTGTCAACAGGTTCCACATAATTGTATTAAGTTATTTCAACTCAAAAATGTTATGTTAGGGGTTCAATTACATAACATTTTTGAGTTGAAAGAACTTAATACAATTACGTGTAACCTGTTGACAAAATACAATTAATTAAAGTCAACATTTATTTTTTTTTGAGTGTACCAAACTAACATTAATCATCCTGTTAACTCAATGTAAGACACATTTCATTTAAACAGACAGAAACAAAACTGTCTTTGTTAGTCTTTACACTGTTCACTTACTTTTTCTAACCCCATCCTCAGTAACTCTTGTTTGATAAATATATATTATAATATTATTATATTGTTTTTGTCAAAGGAGATCTGGTCTGATGGCTTTGAAGGGAGCATAGATTAAATTCTGCATCAGACTGTCTGAATATGTTTATGCTTAAATTGATTTTTTCAGATGTTTAAGATAGTTTTGCTGCTCCCCGTCCAAAGCAGTACATTGTTTAGCTTCCATGCCAAAATCTCACTTTTATTATAACCAATAGCCAGATAAAAATGACCAATAATCCAGAATTCTCCTTTAAAATGGTAAAATGAGACTCCTGAAATCTCATACATATAATACCAGATGTGTGCGGTCAGGTTTATTCATTTCTTATATATTCTTGTTCACTCTTCACTACAATCATTTACAGCATGTTGAATTTCCTGCAGAACACATCAGATGGCTTAAAACTAGTATGAATGTGTTTATATGACCTGTAGAATATGATATTTGACTCTAACAAGACTTGCTTCATGTGCACAGGTGAGGCTCTTTCAGGTGGATGGCATAAGATGTTCACTAAATAGATATCAAGCTATTTCACATGTACAAAACCTCCACGCAACTACACCTGGAGATGTGACCTGAATCAGATATGTGCTCTGTCATTTTTTTCTAAAGACTTTTGAAGCATGCAAACACCTTAGAATTGTCTTAGAAGCTTCTTTCACCTTCCCTATACACATGCTGAGAAGGCTGGAGGAGGACACTCAGACATATATGAATCCTCTGCCTTTACTGCATCTCTCTCTGTGTTTTGTGACTAGCTGTGATTTGTGATTTGCCTTTTTATTGCTGATAAACAGCATGCCAACCTGCTGGAATCGCCCTCTCTGCACCAAACTGCGACTGCGGCTTTTCATGTATTACAGTCATGCTGAGCTGTCCTTATGATGTCCCTATACAAACAAACTGTCAAACACCTCCCCCTTGTGTATCTGCACTTTGCATGTGACAAGGGAAAGGTAACCAGCGGGCTACGCCGAAAGAGACCAGTAAAAAGTAAAAGTATGAAGTATGAAATATTCATGACTGTATATCCAGTGCAAAGCCTTCAGCAGAGCCCCTCACACCCTGTTAGCTCTGGTATATGAAGCATTGACAGGTCTCTGGGAAACTCATGACACACACTGGAGGATCCAGACATCCCTGTAAACTAGCTTGTTCTTCTGATTTTAAATGAGGACTTTATTTGTTGATTTCATCGTTCTACAGACCTTGGCGTCATACGGAAGATTTAAAATGCTTAAATAAAAACATATCAAACAAAGCCATAAATTCATGTTGTTATATGTATTTCCTTTTTTATGTCTGTACTCCAGTGTGTCACCATGTTACGTGTATCTTTAGCTTTTTCTCTTTGATAACTGGATACAATGTTTTCCATTCCACATTAAAATTAAGAGAGGTTAAAAGAGGTGTAGAATCCTAATATGTAATAATAATAATCATAAACTTTTTTATATTGCACTTTTCTTAACAAGGGTACAAAGTGCTTCACAAAAAATAAAATGAATAAAAGTAGAGCCAGATGTTGTTTACTCTACTGCCTCTCCTGCCTATGCACAGCAACCAATAAAGAAATGTGGATAAAAAATAAATATAAATGTAAATAAAAACACATACAGGGATCAAAGCTTCAGCTGATAGTTAAAAATGCTAAATAGCAGGAATGAGGATTAAATTCAAAGTGCTGTCATTACTTAAAACGACAAGGTGCTTTTCGTATTTTCAGCTGGAGACACTTTGTGCATGCAAAAACTAAATACAAGCAACTGCTCAACTACAGCCAGCATTTACATATAGGATGAGATCCTCATGATTCAGTGTTGGTTAAAATACAGTGCACTGACAATATAGCACCATATTCATCAAATATTTGGATTCATTTCCATGAATGACAGCCTTTGATGATAGTTAATGTGAGACATTTGTTTGGTTTTATGGCACTTCTATGTTGTTCATTATAAAGTCTTAAACTCGTAACAAGTATTCCTCTGATATGACATGAATGCAACATTAGATATTAGTGGGACAGATTGCCTTTCACACTGAAAATGATTTTGTGTAAGCTAAATGGCCAGATGGATACTACTACTGACTATTGACTGTATATTAGTTCAATCTGTGCATGACTTTAGTTTTAAGAGACAGATTGTGACATGTGGAGGGATCCTCTTCGTAGAATTCTTAGTTCATGTTGCTAATTGTAATAGATGTCTGCAAGGTAGATAGCTACAATTTAACTATTCCTGATGGAAGTTTAGTTTAGAAATTTCAGAGGTAAACCTTTGGCCAATTAAAAACAGGTACAACATTTATATTAGGTTTTTTTACCATAATTTTCAGGACATTGTCACAATGCCTCCCTTACTGCAGTCAGTGCAGACAGGGTGGCTCCAGCCAGCTAGCCTACAAAAAAAAAAAAAAAAAAGTGTTGTATGCTTTCATCAGCTTGCATCAGCTCCACCCATGCTTCTGTCCCCAACCTGTGAGTTGAAAATCAGTTCATTTAGGTACTAAACAAAAAGCTAAATAATGTTTTTCATTCATCATGACACATTCAATTCAGCGTAAAAAGGGAAAAATTAATATAAATAATGTTATTGCATTGTTTGTTTGGTTTGTTTGTAGTAGAGGTTGGGCCATGGTGGGTTTTTAAAGTTATAAAGGCTGATATGAGAACGATAGTTTGGATGAGGGAAAAGCTGATAGCCACTTAATTGGTTAATTGCTTACAGGCTCACAGCCACTAACAGAGCCAGATTCCTCCCGTAACAATAGTTCTTCAAACACCCGATCAGCACCAATTAATCTTCCAAAATGATGAATCAGTCGACCTCTAATTTCTAGGCATTCTAGGCACAGGCAACCTTCCATAGGGTGATGTGTGGATGGATTTGTCCAGAGTATAAAGTTGCTGCACAGTTGGGTGCAAGCCCTTTCTGAGATTTGTGGGGTTGAATTCAAGTCCACAGATGCACTCGATGACAGATGGTGGTTATCAGACAGATTGTGGTGCAAGTGCCTTCTCCACAAGGGTCAAGGTAAAAGCAAATAATACTCAAAAATTGATGTAAAACATTTGCCAGCAGCTATTTCTTTGGGTTTTTTGCAGATGCTGCCACATTTTTACACTTGAGTAAATGACCTTATTTACCAGTATACCAAAGACATATTTATAAAGAGCCCTTCCTGTTGAAGGTGACTCTGACCTTCGGCAGAACCTCTTTTTATTCAAGGATCACTCATTTCAACATGATCTTTTCAGGTTTATTCATCACTTTATCACTGTCATCATTCATTATCGCTGTCACCTCTAAAAAGATTGGACTACAGAAGATTAGAGTACACAATACAAAACACAAAAGTGTCAGTAAGTGAAAGTGAAGATAAATTCTTTGTGCCTGCAGATGAAAAACTTTTAACAACAAAACATGGATCTATATTTAAGTTCATTTTGAATTTTGTTCTCATGGGAACAAAAAATTAGTTTGTTTTTGTTTTTGTGGGGTTTCTTTTAGGTTTTGTTCTTCCAGTTCTCTGAAATAGCCTGGCAGGTTTAAACATGTCACTTTAATTAAAAATAATTTAGCTTAAGAAACACTAATTTTCTCTCAGGATAATAAGTAGAAGTAGAAATGTCTAGTCCAGTGATGGAATTTTGACGTCTCTCTTTAAATGATTCAGATCCCTGTGTACACTATTATGTTACTAAATAACATAATGAAAACTTTATCATGAGATGAAACATGAAGATAAAAATGTATAGAAACATTGTTTTTCTTTCAAACAAGCCTGGTTCTGTACCTGAATCAGAGTTCACATCATCATCATCATCATCATCATCATCGTCGTCATCATCAGTGGTTTTTCAACAGTTCAAACTGGTTTTGTGTTCACTGATGGCTGTTTGCAAAATGCATGGGATCAATGCTGCTGTACAGCTTGTTGTACGTCGAATTAAAGCTGTCCCTAACACTCATCTAGTGTACACACACCAGAGCAACAATTGACAATGTCATTTTGAACGTTTGCTTTCTGGTCAGACTCTTTTATTTTTTCAATGTGACCATTAACGGAGGTTGAGATAAAGTATGGCACAAACATGTATGAGTTAAGTACAGAAAGACACTTTTTATGCTTGCGGGAATCTTGAGATGGAATTAAAAAGCAGACTTTGTAATCATGACTTTCACGGTAACGTTTTAGCATCAAAGTATCGATCCTCTCGTTGCCACAGATTAGATAAGGTGTCCGAAGGGGAGTACTCTTAAAAAGTTGAAGAGGTCCTTAAAGTCTCTAGGGAAGTTGGTGTGAAATCATAAATAACAACTCACTCAGCTCCACTTTGATGGGCTTCCCTCTGCATCTGCCTGACATTCACCATGTCCACACAGAAACACACTCTTGTCCTTTCCCAGCTGTCACTGCTGCCCGTTCCTGAGGGGTAATTGCACCGCCAAATCATTACTGTGCTCCCTTATCAAATGGCCACCAAACTCTTGGAAGCCAACAGTTCAGAACCCTTTCACATAAAACAAAGTGAAATCCAATAAGAAGCAGAACAACAGAGATGAATCTTCTCTCAGACTTGTCTGATCAAAATGATTTCCAATATAAATTCTCTGTAAAGGGCCTCACTGTTTTTCTTGTAAATTTCCAAAGGCAAGCTGCAAGTTACAAGGCCAGTATTTCTTGCACGGCCCTTTCTCAGTCAAGCTGGCAGTAATAAAAGTACCCATACACCTTTGTTGCCTCTGAAAAATATTTCACAACAATGATTTGCTTCTGGAGTTCCAGTAAGCTGCAGAAAAGAACTTCTAGGTTATCTTCCAGAAGTAAAAAAGAATTAATAAAATCCCACAAATTGATAATAAAACAGTAGTGTATGTTGTGTGGTAATTTTTAAATAATATCTGTTTCTAGCCGTCTTAACCAACACCATTTCCCATAAGCTCTAATCCATTACAGGAGCAACATCATCTGGCTAATAAAAGAAAACTAAAAAGTTGGGGGGGGGGATGACATGGGAGACTTGATAGGAATTATGGATGTGGATAAAACCACATTTATATCTGAAGATACACTGTAACAGCAAAGATGAATTCCATGGGAGCTGTAGTTTTTATTGGCTAACAAATTAATTCTTGTTTAACTTATGTGGATAAAATCATGCAAATTTCAACTTGAAGTGTGCTGAGTGGATGACAGTTCATCTTATGATTATAGAATATGTAAAGCAGGTCCACACTTGGCAGATAGCAGCGAGTTAGCCACTGTTCCAGGGGCTAGTCTGGACGGCCTAGTCTGTCTCCTCCAAAAAATGAAACATGTTGATGGGTTTACCTAATACATTTATCAAATCTTAGGGAGTTAGAAACAGTGATTCATTTGTTAGCATACAAAGTTTTATACTTATACAGTACCAGTCAACAGTTTGGACACAGATTTTTCCTTTTCTTTTATGACTGTTGATTCTCTCAATCATTTGAGAAGTTGAAGGCTGAACCGTGCTTCTACCTCGACTCAACCTTGCAAACTAACTTGTTCAGTCGAACTCATTTTATAGTAGATAAGTTATATATCCTTCACTACATTCAAGCTAATTTTAGCTTTGAGCTTACACATAGCTCATGCAACAGCCTGCAGGGATGACTAAAGGTTCATGTTGGGGATTGATAAATAGATGTTTTTCCATAGCTTGGTGATGACTCAAATTGTCTCTTCCGTGTTTTCCAGTGACAAGAGGTTGTGTGAAATGCTTATCAATGGACACATAGACTGTATATTGCTACTAAACAGCTTTCACAGCTAATGAGTTTTCCCAGATCATCCCTAAAGTTGCCTTCACCACGTTCACGTAGCTTTCAACCTGAATTTCCTAACATTAAGAAAGATCATTCTCAGACACTCCTACCCTCAATTTCAAACTAGCCCAAATCCTCTTAATAGATTACGCGCCATCAATCAGCACACACAAAAGAGAGTGAGGGAGTAAACTCAATATCCATGACTAAGCTTATTTGCCCTGGTGATCTCACAGCTACGACTGGGGAGCGGGTGTTGAGATGCACTTTGCCACCACATTACATCTCATCCACAACAGCAGACAAGGCCAATGAAATAGGATATGGAGAGTTCCACTCAAACAGCCCTGACTCTGACAATTGCCATATGGGACCTTTAAAAAGCTGCATCTCAGATGGTCCAGAGGGGCTGTCATTTCACTTCAGTTTCATCTTCAGTGTTGCAGAAGCAACCCATAGCCAATTAGTCCAGCAGTCATCAGTGGAAGAGGAGAAGAGCTGCGGTCAGTGCTGGTCCTCAGATGGCTGACCTTGGAGCAGCAGACCTTCCCTGATGCATTTGGGTCTGCAGAGGCAGTGGAGCTTAAAGGCATTCTCCCTGCTGCAGCTCCTGCCCTAAATTAGATAGGAGGCACTAGATTACACAGAGCATGAAATATGGATCGCTTCTGCCCCCTACTGGCAGCATGACACCATTCAACCAATGCAGCTCCTTTCCAGTGCAGCAGCAGCAAAAGGTGATGATCAAATGGTGCAGTTGTGGTAAAAGACAGAATTCTGGAAAGGGCCAAATTGCACAAAGGCCTGGCTCATAGCTGCAGTGTGCCGGGTCATGGCTAGGAGAAAACATGCAGAAATGCAGAAAAATCTGTGAACTAAAAAAGAAAGTACTTTGTGCGATTTGAATGTTCCATAACACGAGGACAAACCGACTCCTTTCAAAGTTACTAAAAGAATCTCTAGAAGTTAGAAAGAATAAACGCTTTTGAAACTGTTCTTGACTTTCAAAACTAGGCCACTCCTGATCAGGAAATTGCACAAAGTACGCGCTCAGCCTCTTTAATTCACACCCTCTGTAATGAGCTTATGAATTATGAGTTTTCCAGGGGAAATAATGGATTTGTATGCTGAAGGAGCAGCCAGAATGACAGCCGCTGTAAATGAAAAAAACGACTTGCGCAATTACAGTCAGCCATTATGGAAATGTCAGGTCATTTCTTCTTCCTCTGATGTAAGGGAACTTAACTGCACTATGTTAAATGTAATCCATGTTCCATGTGGACATACTGTAATTACAATCATAACAAAATAATCAGGAAATTGAATTCTACCACAGTCTGCCATTATTGTGCCTCACTTTGACCATTATGCAGTCAGCTAGAGGAGTAATGTGATGTTGGCCATGCTTTGAAAGGTCTTTGTCAAGCGCCAGTCGCACGATATTCTAAAGTGCTGCACAGCTAAACATATAGTACATAACACAGTGTGTATTAATATATACTGTAAGCAAGCTTTCAACAAACAGTCAATAAAGTTTTACATGAGTGATTGTGTCATGTTGTTTTCACTTAAACACAAGATTTATTTTTTTAGCAGAATGAGGTGTGTTTGACCATCTTCAACACAAATAACAGCTTTTTCCAAGGTGGAATGAACCAGATGTTACTCTTTAGTTCATCTGCTCTCCATCACCACATAATGGAGCCTGGAAGGCAGTCAACACATCATATAACGCCATGTAATTGAACTCTAGCCAAAGGGTGACACATTTGTAATGCCAGTATCATTACTTTTACCCAAACTGTTAGCATTATCATCAAGACCCCATTAAAAGAAACGCTCCTCCATATGTTTTAATCAGCCCTTCCAATTACCATCACAGCGTCAGCCCCCTGAGGTGTGTCTAAGATAGATGTTCTAAAAGGTGACATTAGGAACACACACTGATGATAGATGACATGACACGTGTGAAGGCTCAATACAACAAAGAAAGTATGTCAGTCCAAAAATACAGAGCAATACATTCATATGAATTCACGATTGATGGACAGGCGTGCTTGATGTTATTTACTGTACAGGTGTTAATAATCTCCTCATAATGTGAGCAACATTGTAGTATTAAAATACTGTCTTTATTTTTATTTCATTTTTGCTCTTTCATTTATATACGTATTATATAGTTTTATATTTAATTAACCATATATATATTTATATATACTTTAAAGTGTATAATAAAATGCTAGTGAGTAGAATGAAATGCAGATATAGGTATAGATATAGGTTATATTTATTATCGTTATACTTTTGCAATATATATATAATGTAAACATATTTATACAAAGGGTTTTAATATTTTCATACAGTTGAAGTATTTTGAAAATATGTCTTTACAAGGGGTGAAGGATTGATTATGGAAAGGTGTGTGTTTGTGTGTGTGCTGTGTGTGTTCAATGAAGTCAGAGGTCCTTCACTGATACCAATTTATATCAACAAGCAAATAACAAATTAAAATAATTAGAATAATTCCATAATTCAAAAACAGCCACATCCTGTAAATTGCTCTATTTACTTTGTTGCAATGCACTAACCCAATACTCACTTTTCACTTCTCTTCGAGTATCTTTACCACAAACATCTCTGCCTTCCATTGCATTATCTTTGATAATGATTTGATTGATGATTTTCAACATGTGATTCCAAAACCACAGGCGTTTGTCTGTTTATAAGTTGTGGAAAGCACTGAGGTATATTCACATTATTTTCTGTCCCACAAGTACTCTGTCTCCCATTCACCTCAATTGAAGGATTTATGACTGACAAATTCAAACATGTGTTTCCTGTTTCTGTGCCCTAACCTGCCCAGTTCAGGTCAACAGTAAATGAAAAAAAACCTGGAAATACTTGGTTTGGAAATAGAGAAATTATTATTGTAGCCATGTTCCATCACATTGTTTATTACATTACCAGACTACAAAGCACAATATTTAATCATTACTCACATTAGCTGTGATATCAGTGTGTGACTGTGTCTTTAGTGAGGTCAACCACTGATACGGTCTGGCTCACACTCTGTGTTCCAGTTCAGCCCAAAGGTGTTGGACTGGGTTGAGGTCAGTTTGTCCACCTTAGACTCACCAAAGACCAAAAATCACAGCCATAAGTATCATTCCATTATCATTTAGATTTTCAGTTCATTGTCATTTAGCTTCATATTTACCTTTATTAGAATTTCTTCTACTTGCACCTTGCTTTCCTCCATAAGTACTCACACGACTTTGTTTTTAATTAAAGCAAAACCATCAGGCTAAAATCTTTTTATGGCCCACATTTCATTTCCACTTTTCCACATTAGGATGACAGTGAGTGGGATCAAAGAGCCACCACTGAAATATATTACAGTATGTGTCGCAAAGAGGTTCACACTGCTATACTCAGCCTGGCTGCTTGTCAGAGACTATTGAGCTATTATCAAGATCTCCTATGAGCAGAATGAGCAGACTCACACTGTGTGCAGTGCAATCACAGTGTCACTGAAACAGTGAAGAGAAAATAAATACACAGATGGACAATCTATGTCTTTTCAAATGAACACAAAACAAATGGAGTCATCTGAAACCTATTGAGCGGCCAACCTGCCACACAGAATCAAACACTTGCCATCACAAGTAAGGGTGATGTTAAGGGTCTAAAAGTAGATTTTCAACTTTTTAAGAGGTGAAAAGTAATACATTGGAGGCAAAGCATTTCCTGAATGACTGTCTATATTGTTTGTATTATTGATTATTATTATCTTTTTTTGTACGTACAAAATACAAAGTAATAATACAAAGCTAATACCACAATTCATTTGTAATGACTAATCAACACTGGTGCCAGTCTTAAGATCGTTTGATTTCACTTCTCTGTCACTTATCTAGTCTGACATCATGTTCATGTTAACCATGTAATTTGTGTTTGAGGGGTTTGTTTTATTTTGCCCTAACCAGTCAAGTGATGGAATGTAACTGAGTACTTTAAACTGTACCTATGTTCAGTTTGAAGTTATGCATACTTTACCTATATACATTTTTTTTAAACAGCTAGATTATGCAGCAAAATCAACTCATTCAAAAATTCGAATGTTGCATGCTGCTTCCATCTGTTCCATATCAGAGTTCTGCTCTGGTATACTTTGACATGCGAATTTGCACCATTGACCATCTGCAAGCCCTTGTGACAGTGCAGTGTACAAAATGGAGGAAACTATCATGACTTATTAGCTATGTTGTTCACTGAAGTATAATGAGGTCTGGATACAGTGTTGGAGGTGGGGCACTGTTCATTCCTATGACAGATGTTCATGGGGCATGAAGCCAAAAAAGCCACTTGCCGCTGTAAAGAAATTACCTGGGTGACTGCTCTGTGGCCCCCAGTGCCCTTAGAGCATTCACACAGAGACTTCCAATGGTTGAGCCAGCTAACTTTCAGTTTAGGCCACACCAAACTTGAATAAGGACTTAATCAAATCAAATTTTAATAGTGAAATGAGTCATTTAGTGGAGTGTGCAACGCTTAAAATGTATCCGTCATTTTACAGTTGCTTCTTTTACAAAGTACTCTTGGTCTGTGTAAAAAGTCTTATAATTACACGTCAACTATGTCAAACTGGTCTCAAAGCGTGTGCGCTTCCTAGATGCTTGCTGTTACCATTCAGATTTATTTAACCTCCTTTGTCAGAGTAATAATTGTTGCACAAAAGAGCAATGGTTCTGAGACAGGAGTGGAATGTACACATTAAAAAAAAAAAAAAAAAACTCTGTGAACTTATTGTGCTGTTTGCTAAGCTAACAACTTTGC
Organism: Sciaenops ocellatus; assembly: GCA_033000465.1. Classification (NCBI taxonomy): domain Eukaryota; kingdom Metazoa; phylum Chordata; class Actinopteri; family Sciaenidae; genus Sciaenops; species Sciaenops ocellatus. Next base: position 27,155,952 of record CP136880.1, on the reverse strand, counting down.
TAACTAGCCATTAGCAAGCTCATTAGCTTGAAGAACTCTTTTCCATCTTCATATACTTCATATAAATGGTGATTAAAATGCCAGAGGGGAGAAAACAGAGAAGAAAATAAAGAGAAGCTCATGTAGCTGTGACTGACTAGCAGTGACCTGGATGCTACAGCAGTTCATCAACTAGCCCTGCATCCACATCACCAAGCAGAACTCGCCCTGAATGTAGCCCAGAATGAGCAAACATGGCTCTAGATAAGTTTCCTGCATTTTCTTTGTTTTGTTTTCTTCTGACCACATTCATTTCATCTTCATCCTATGGGAAGAAGAGAGTGAGGTGAGGGGTTTGAAATCAAAGCAGAGCAATGCTAGATGGCACTACACACTTGTCCTTTACAGCACTTTAACTTAGTATCTAAGCCCTTCTTCCACCATTATGTGTATCCTGACAATATCATTTTAAAGTCACCCCTTGTGTGTCAAGCAAACTGTCCAGGAGCGTACAGTACATAAAGTAAAATAAGGAATAAGGAACAGCCACACGAACTTCACTGAACAACACCCATGCCTGTTGGTGCATGTATAGCCTGGAGAAGCATGTTTCTAGCTTATGTTGATCTACAACAACCTGTGCAGCTCATTGATCTCATCTGTGCTTTCTGTATATCCCAAGCTCTTGTACAGGGGTGGCCCTTGATAGAGATTTGTGATACTGGGCCATATAAATCATAAACTGACTATGGGGTATTGATCAACATGCTGCTCTAGAATCAGTTTGTGATAAGAGCTTCCTGCACATAAGCGTATTGATTAATTATATAATTAATATGTTATCAATCAAATATCATATCTATTATATCAGAGGGCCGGTGTCTGCCTCATATCAGGTGTTGGTTTGTCAATGGTGGCATGAAATAAGCATGTTGAAATGTGTGGTTCCATTTTGAGTTACACTAAACACTTCCCCTTAAAATCTTTACTTGACACGTCTTATTCATTTCCAATGGTCAAAAACCCTGCTGTCTATCATCTATTACTCTTTGGTGACATACTGTGACATCTGTGCTTTCTCTGTCAAAGTAACTTTCAGGGACATTTTGATAGCCTTAGATTTCAGTAGAGTTTAGATGTCAGTGACCTACATTCACAAGCTGCAGAATATGATTAAATGTTGCTTTGGATCTTTCAGAGAAGCCCCTTCAAGATGACGTGGATGAGTCACACAGAGTTAGTCAAGTTAGAGTTACTAAATGAGTTCCATCTGTGGATCAAACGAAGGCTCTGCTCTCCAACAAGTATAATTTAGATGAGCGAGAGAGCAGCATGTGATCAATAGAAGGCTATTCTCTGATAATGACTTAGTTAGGGAGTATACAAGTTCAAGCAAAGAAGATCAGGGGCTGAGTGAAGTAGAATTAAAGAAGCTAACTTGAACCTTAACTGTATACAGAAAAGGAAGAGCTGTGACTGAGAAAAGAGTTATGATATTTCCACAGGAAACATAACTGAGTAATACTGACGATTTTCATGCCGTACAAATCTGAGAAGAAGAACTCAGTTTCCTGCAAAAGAATGGACCCTACATGTTTTGAAGATCCTGTTTCAGATTTCAAATACTGCACAATGGATGTAAATTTGACATGATGTGATTAAAAAAACAACATAGTTTTAATTCCCATTTAAACCTGATGAATCACACTCCTGTGATGACACAGGAAGCACACTTGCAGGAATTAGACTGGAGTAGGCTAGTTTTGGATGCCAAAATACACACTAGAAAACAGAACAATTACAAAATGACATATAGGATTTCAGTATATTTTCTGGCCATATTTTACTACAGCTGTCTGTTCACCAGTATCTCCAACAGTCTCTGAACTGAAACTTTTGGGGATAGCCCCCTACAGAAAAGGGCTTCACATTAAATTATGTGGAAAATGACAAAGTGACAAGAGTGGCAGCACAGCCAAAGGGGCTGAGACAAGTTTATCTTGGCCTTGTGCACATCTTTGTTATTATGAATAATTTTTTTTTTCATTGCTTGTTCCATTATTTGCCATTTTTAGTTTCTTTCTGCTATTTTTTTTTCACTTTTTTCTGTTTTCATTGTTGCACCAGCAAAGATACACTTTTTTATGAATGCATACTGTGCACATGCAGAAAATGTAATGATTAAATGATTGAATATCCATTGTGAGGAATTCTCAAATTCACAATAAGAGAAACAACAACAAAAAAAAAGTTTTGTTAGTAAGGAATAAAATAAGAATGAGCATGTACTTAGAAATAGAAGTCAATTAGTATTCTGAAGATGGGGTTGTGTTGACCTTCAGTTTCACCTCATCATGTAAAAGAAAAAAAGTTTCAGACCACAGACTAAAAAGAAAATGATCTACAATTATTATCACATGCAGTTTGGTCTCCGTGAGTGGGAGGTCTTTGAGTCTCCACATAAAAATATATAGCCTGAAACCTGATGAATTGCATTCCATGGTGGTTACATGATGACACAGGCAGCACACAGGAAAATGGAGAGAAAACAGGATCAGCATGCTGCTACTGGAAAATAAATACTGGCTGTGGGCCAGTCCTATAGGGTGATTAGATTGTCTTGTGTGGTGGTGTAGGCCCTTTGTGTATCTGGATGAACAGCATCAATATGGACACAAGCATCAGGACATACAGTAGTTAAGACTAGAGAGTCGACAAGAAGAAGAAGACTGCTGTAAATCGACTTTATGATGAAGTTTATGGTTCACTTCATGCTCCTCACCTCCGCAGTTCACGCAGGTCTGCTGAGAAACAGACAAAGTTGCCCGCAGGTCTGTGATGCTTCTCAGTGCCCTGTCCCGACGCAGGCCTGTTATTACGGGAAGGTGAAGGACGGATGCGGCTGCTGCGTGGTGTGCGCGGCCGGTGAGGGTGATGCCTGCGGGGAGGTGAGCGGTGGTGGTGGCCTCTCCTGTGGTGACGGGCTGCGGTGCGACTCCCTCCGGGGAAGCAACGGTGAGCTCCAAAGCGTATGCGTGTGCGCCTCCTCCGGCCCGGTGTGTGGCAGCGACGGCCGGACATACCCCAGCATTTGTCGCCTGAGAGCCGAGAACAGGAGGGCCGAGCTCGGTGAGATCCCACCGGTCATTTTCATCCAGAGGGGACGGTGTGATTCAGGTGAGCTGTGTCATCCACTTTTCTTTCAGTCTTTCCTTCTTTAGTTTGTATGATGGAAAAATCTAAATGTGCTAGAGGTCCTTCATAATAAAATAATAATTAACACTACTGATTAAATTTGACACTTTTTGGATCAAACAAATGAAATCGATGTTAATTAGTGAGCTCTACAGGTACTTTCCCATTTGCAGCCTTTGTACTAAACTAAGCTAACTGGCTCCTGGACAGATATGAGGGTGGTATCAATCTTGTCATCTAATATGTATCACATGTATTTGTACATCATGAGAAAAGTGTAACCGGAGTCTAATTCCTCACATGTGCACACACACCTGGCCAATAAATGTGATTCTGATTCTGATGTAAGGCTCAGCAATAAAGTAAAGCTTATTTGTAAAATTGTCCAAATACATCTTTACATCACTGCTCCGTGGCAATGACCACTGATCCCTATCAAACATCAAAAAAAAAGTGACTGATATTGATAGACTGGTATTCCTTTTTTTTCCAGAGTCCCAGAGTTTACACAGGGTTAAAGCCTGTTAAAAGTAAATATATATTAGTGTAACATCAGTGTAGGTAGGTCATATATGTAGGGGAAAGAAATGGGAAAAGCTTGACCACACTCTGACTATTACTGCTGAGATTCCTAGATAGAACAACAGTACCAATTTTTCACATAAGTCAAGTTACATGTCCTGAGGAGTAACACACACATGCCTGTGAAGACGGTTATGTAATGTCTTCTGTGGCTCTGGAAGGTGCAGTGTGTAAGAGTTGGGCCCTTTATTTTCAGAATAAGGCAGACATGGAATATAATATCACCTGAAAATAACAATCTTTTTGATTTTGTTATTTAAAAATTCTCCTTTCATATCTACAGTAGGAGCAGGTCCTCTTTCATGGAGGCCGCCATGTTGAATCACCGTGTTTCTACAGTAGCCCAGAACAGACAAACTAAATACTGACTCTAAACAGGGTCCTTAAAGTGTTGTTTCTCTTTAACACTAGGAAGGTGAGGGTGATGTGAGGAGATTGCAATGTAGCGATTACCTTTAAGTCCTAGAACATAAGCCATGATGATGTCATAGTGATGTCATCAAGGTTATCTCAGCTTGGCCAGAAAAATGACACATTTTTTCACAGGAATCCTGTAGTACAAAGCGGGATGGGAAGTTTGAAAGGCTTGGGTTTGACACAGGCAGATGGGCTCTAATGTAAAAGGCTGTTGAGTTGTATTATGGTAAGTGTAGGATTCAGTGTTTTGGGAACTTGACCCATGGACTGAAACTCAGGAAATCTGTTGCTTCAGTTTTGCTGATTTGCTGAAATTGTGGGGGCTATGTACGAACAATAAACCTCAGCTGTTCTATTGGAGCTCCTCTGTGACCCAGCAGACTGTGGTGTATCAGTCAGGACTGAAGGAATGATGTGTTTGTGCTCTGCAAATATTCCTTGAACAAATAAAGGTTCAAAATATGGTCAGACTTCTCTATTGGTGCGAGGTACTTGAAAGACTCCGCTCATCATCACATACTCTATAATTTGACTTGAGATGCTAATAAGCCATTCTGGAGTCTGTGTGACTAATATTGGATGAAAAAGGATATTAGAATGTTTGATACAGTGTGACTCCAATGTTCTGCATATTCATGCTCAGAGGAGCAACGAGGCAAAATGCATTCGCAGATTCTCTAATGATGGCGTTGAATTCTCCTGAGGGAATCCCAGCACCATACTGATGTGCAAATATATCCTCTTCAGTTTCCCATTCTGTGATATTCATTTTTATAATGTGCAGTTTCTTCAGAATTCATCATGCATTAGACCTCTTACTGCTCTGCTGTACAAGCAGGTATGCAAATCTTACAGATATATAATGTAGAGATAACAAAGAGTAAAGAAGAAACGGAAAGTTCTTTGTTAGTAGAAGGTGTTTTTTGTGTGAAGTCTGGTTATGATATGACCACAATGAACCAAGGCAGTCAGAGGGTAAAGCTACAGTAAAAGACTTTTATGTAGCTACAGACATGCATCTGTTCACTTAACATCACGATATCTTCGTGGAACACTGCAAGTGGCAATGTCAAACCCTGAAACCAAGCACCACGACCAATAACAAAGAGAGTTAGGTCGACACAGTCAGTACTTGTTGGTCTTCTTTCTAATTATCTAGCAGTTGTTTAATAAAGTGTTAATGTGGATTACATTTACATTTAGTCATTTAGCTGACGCTTTTATCCAAAGCTACTTACAGAGAAGGGAAACAATCAAGGTACAGTGTGATAAGAAAGTGTTAATGCGGCAGTAAGTGCTATGACAATTCTTAAAGGGATACATTTATCATGTCCCGTTGTAGGTAGTGCTAGGAGAGGAGGTCCTCTCTGAAGAGGTGGAGGTCTTCAGGAGTTTTTTAAAGGTAGAGAGGGACGCTCCTGATCTGAACTGGTAGGACGTTCCACCAACGGGGAACAACAGACGAGAAGAGTTTGGATTGTCTTGAATGAACAGGTGGAAGAGCCAGGCGCCATTCATTGAAGGAGCGCAACGGACGTGAGGTAACATATGCCTGTATAAAGGCGTACAGTAGGTAGGTGCAGTACCGGAGACAACTTTGTAGGCAAGCATTAGAGATTTGAATTTAATGTGGGCTGCTACAGGTAGCCAGTGGAGCTCGATGAGCAGCGGGGTGACATGTGACCTTTTGGGTTGGTTGTAGACCAGGCGATCATCTGAAGAGGTTTCACTGTGCAGGCTGGGAGGCCCGTCAGCAGGGCATTACAGTAATCTAGTCTTGAGATGACCACAGCTTGTGTCAGGAGTTGAGTAGTATGTTGAGTTAAGTAAGGCCTGATTTTTCTGATGTTGTAAAGTGCAAAGTGGCATGACCGGGCAAATGAGGCGACATGCTTAATGTAAGGGACTCCATTGGCATTTTTTTGTAAACATATAAAGTGAGCATTGCAAATAATCATTAGATAGAGCCAAAATATATTTGATGCTTTACGTTTGTGCCTAGAATAAATGAGGATATACAGTATGTACAGGATGTATAGTATGTGGTTTCAAATGTTTAAATGTCTATAGGTAGCCAGTTTATGTAGCCAAGGAGGTTGTGTATGGGCTACTTCTGGGTCAGGATTAGTAACTTCCTGACTCAGCCAAGAATTAGTCCAGCACATACAGTAATCCTTGTTGAACACCAAAATGTTGTGTTCACACTGAACTGATTTCACAAAGAGATTAAACATGTTAATTAAAGACCTTTAGTTGTGCAGGTAGGTGGATTGTCTTCCTTTTGGACAGAGCCAAAAACTTTTCAGTCTTTTTTGCTATGCTAAGATAAACAGCTGCTGGCTGTACCTTTAAATTCAGACCACACACTCTCTACAGGAAAACAAAGTATATTCTCCAAAGAGCTGAATTATTCCTTTAAAATAGTTTTAACACTGGCAGTGTAGTGGAAGCAGCATGTCATCTGCCCGTCAGCTCTCAGCCCTGTCAGTAAATGTAGGATATAAAAAAAGTAACTGCAGCTGCCTTCTGCCCTAAGAAGACCAAGTGTAAACCTTCCATACCACCAAAACAGTTGTACAGTAGTGTGTGCTGTAACAGAGCCATTGTATCTGTAAAGAGATGTTGATGTTTGTTTTCACAAATGTATTAATGCTGTGAGCACTACAAATCAAGTATCCATTCACTTCCATTGCATCGCTGCAGAGGCAGGACCAGCAAACTACCAAACTCTTTCCATGTCTATCTCTTAGATACAACTTGATGTGAGTAACTTGGATGAAAAGATTCTGTAAGGGTGAAGAATGCAGTATTTTGAATGAGAAAACTTAAACTCGTGTAACCCTCGCTTCCAGTGTAGAGAAGGTAAAATTAGGACTGTGACTTGCAGATAGCAGTGTGTATGTCAAGAGGCCTGTCAGTATATTTCATCACTTTCCATCACTGCTGCTCAGTAACCAGGGTGATCTGGAAACAGACAGGCCAAAATGTTGGCATATCTACAGCTACTCTGTCTGCTTGGTGCAACATGTGCCCATGAGTGTGTGTGTGTGTGTGTGTGTGTGTGTGTGTGGGTGTGTGGGTGCATGTGTGTGTGTGTTTGTGTGTGTGCGTGCGTGCGTGCGTGCGTGCGTGCGTGCGTGCGTGTGTGTGCAAGAGAAAGAGAGCGTAAGAGAGACAGACAGCAACCATACCCACATGTATCCACCATATTACCATGACACATTGTATTTTCAACATGATGTCTTGGATACATGCGTTACAGCTTACACACGTGCATATTATAAACAATTGACAGATTATGGTGAATTTTCTACAGTTCAATGTGAAAGTTAATATTACAGCACTGTTTGAAGATGAATAAAATAATGTTACAATAATAGTAATTTAGTCAAATCTTTGTAACACTTCATCAGAAATTTTTGTGGTGGCACAACAGTTTATTAAGCAATGTATGTATTTCAACACAAGAGCAACTGAATATTGTCTATACACTTCAGTCTGGACACACCCTTTGGGCAAATGTAGCACTGCGTTCATTGGTCAGTATTACAAGTATTAGCGGTGTCAGCCTAAAATCTAAATGTATTTAGATTTATTATTTTTAAAAACTTCCTGTGGGGATTGTGAGTGTCTGTACAAAATTTTGTGTCAATCCACGTAGTAGTACAGGGTAACTGAAAAATGCATCTGCCAGTGGTGCTCGAGTCAGCAGAAGATTTTAATCATGCATTGTTTACGTCCATGTTTGCAATCTTCTTCGTCACAGCCTTTGTTGGTCTACAATCTACTACTACATTTTTGTGTGCTTTACCGCCACCACCACTTTACCACAGGTGAAAAACTCCACAGGACAAATGTTTCAGGAAGTAACACAACTAAAAATGTGAGATGTGAACGTCATATGTGATTGAAATGTTAAATCTGCTGTGTGATCTGCATTGCATCCCATCAGCAAATTTACATTTGCTTTACATTTTGGAGACTCAAAAGCAGATTAGATGACATGTCAGGTTGGTTTTCATCTGATGGATGATCCACAATTGCAAAAGCTGGCATAGCCACACAGTGAAATCGAGAGGTTGGAGAACGGCACAGGATCTCCTTGCGAGCATACTGTTAATTTTTTAGTAGAGCTTGCTGACAGGCGAAATAGTTGGTGTTCTGCCACACAAGTCATTTGCATTTAAGGCTGTTCCTGCAGAGACAAGTTAATTTGTGCAACTCTAAACACAACATCAGCGGGAGTGTGGCTTCATGAGAGGGACTGTGTGTTTTCATAGAGAACTTTGGAGATATTGTCAGAGAAGACACTGCACAGCCCTTATAGGTGACACAAACAAATGAAAACTCAACATGTTACCTTAAACTGTTAAAGTTTGACCTTCTATTTCCTCGTGTAGGGACTCAAACCATTAACTCTTTTGATATCAGACCAAAAAAGAGGTAGAAAACTATACTGTAAGTATTGTGGTGGCAAGGCAGCAAAGCTGCACACTGCTTTAGCATGCACTGTTCTATAATCTGTTTTTTTGTTTGTGGTTAGTCCATGATCTCAGTGAAATTATAGGCCATAAAAGCAATTATGTGTCTCTACTTGTCTGAGAAGTAAGACATAATATGAGTCGTGCTCTGAAACTGCATCCTTGCATCTACACAATTCATATCAATTTTATTTATATATATCATAACAAAAGTTATCTCATGGCACTTTCCATAGCAGGTCTAGACCGTACTCTTTATGATATTATTTACAGAGACCCAACAAATCCATCTACTCATATATGGAAAGAAATGAAGGGCATGAATTGTTAACATCTCATTATTTTCTGTAGCATCTTTGGCATTTCAGATCTCGTTAATAAGTTATTAAATGGACAAAGAAGAAAGAATATATGGAAAAGTTTATCCACTGAATTAATAACTTGAAAACAGGACATGTTTATTGTGTCTATAGTTCATCAAAAAGTGGTCAGTCCAAACAGCCTAACGAAGCAAAAAGGGTAAGATGACTAACAGGTAATAAGATTAACACAGAACAATCAGGTGGGGAAATAAGGGGAAGTGAATGGTATATGGGAACAGGTAGGTGTGAGGACTATTGCAGGACAGACTGCGAAAAGTCGGAGAAGTAGTGACTGATGATGATGGAAACATACATTATGCAAGAAATAAAAAGAAAAGGATCAAAGTCAACCGGCTGTCCAACCATCCACAGAGCTTTGCTACCAGCATGGCTAAAATACTTTCATTCAATTATTATAAAAGTTTTACAGATATACTCCATCATCTTTTAGAGAAGTGAACAGCCTAACCAGTCTATTTATTATGCTGTAATATCTTGTGTCCTCAAAGGAATGCAACATCCAGAAAGTATGCGCTACAAGTTCAACTTCATTGCAGACGTGGTGGATAAGATTGTCCCAGCCGTGGTGCATCTGGAACTTTTTCAAAGGTAAAACTAACCAAAGCAAGAAAATGAAACCAGCTTCAACACAACAACACAACAAAATGCCTTTTTGCCCTTTCCATTTCCAGGCTGCCATTTTCCAGTGGGGAGCTCTCTGTGTCGAGTGGCTCTGGGTTTGTAGTGTCAGAGGACGGCTGGATCATCACCAATGCTCATGTTCTCACTAACAAGCAGCGGATAAAAGTAGAGCTAAAAAGTGGTTTGCAGTACGATGCTACAGTCAAGGACGTGGACCAGAAAATGGACATTGCACTCATCAAAATCGACCCAGATGTGAGTGCCCACAGTTTCCCCTCAGCTCCCCGAGGGCCTTAGACTAAATTCTGTCTAGTGTTTGTCTTCTGGCCTGGCAGCTTGTCATCAGCAGCTATCATCAAAGTTTATTAATCCTGAACACAAAGGGGGCAGATATTCCTTGGAGAAAATCAACGAGGGCTTTTGCTCACCAAAAGAATCTATTCCTTAACATGGTCAGTTTGTTGTCTGACTTCCTCTGGGGTGGTATTTGGTCACGCCTTGTAATTTCAAAGCCTCAGCTATTTTTTTGTGTATTTGTGAGTGCTGTTCTGAATAAAACATGTCACTGCTCAGACATACTCCTACACAACCAGCTGCTTTGTATGGCAGACAGGACTACTGACCACTTCAGACAGACTCCACTCAGCATGAAGCACATGATTAACATATTTAGTGCTGATCTGAATACAAGAATACATCAAGATCAAGAGGAAATCACCATCACTGCATCTGACTGCTCTGTCGATGAAGGAATTTGTCTTAAAACAACCAGGGACTGGTGACAGCTTTACAATGCTATATCTCTCTGTGTTGCATTCTTCATACAGTGGAAGGAAGGATAGCTTGTCTAAAAGGCTCCATGCCCCAGGAAATGTGGCTATAAATTTCCATTTCCCTCCGAGATAAATGGCCTCAACCTAGAATAAGATGGGGCAGGCAGAGACAAGCTAAGGTTCAGTTTACTTTTTACTCCTCAAATCCCATGTTAGAATCACATACAATGCAGACTAAAAATGGATGGAAGTGAACTTCATAAAAGGAGCACTTGAGTTTAGCCGACCCAATCTTGACTCAAGTCACATCACTTGAGATAATTCATCAGATTTAAGAGACTTTTTTTCGCCTTTTTTTGGGCAGCATTAAATAAACTGCTCCATGAACTGTTACAGTTTGCTGTCCTACAAACTATTTAAGCAATAGTTTTCTTCATATAGTCATTCCTGTTACCACAAAAGTTGTATCTAGAGGTGCTAAGTCAAAGGTGCATTTGCTGGAAGACTCTTTCCCTCTTTCCTTAAGTTTGGAAGTAGGTGGTAAAAGTTTACAAGAATCTAAAGCAGGCAAGTCTTCAGATATTCTATGGTGAAGAGACCAGAATCTTCTTGACTTGTTGAGGAAAACACATTAAAACCTTTAGCAAAGGGTCAGCGTAAAGCCTCACTCTATACTAACCCGTAGTTACTGTGTGTACCTTCAATAATCCTACAATGACAATGACATTATTACCCATGTGTTCCATTCATAAAAGTGTGCGTTATCCTTGTCATCTTTGTGCCTTGCTGCAGAGTCCCCTGCCTGTGCTTCATCTCGGCGAGTCATCAGACCTGCGCCCCGGTGAGTTTGTGGTGGCGGTGGGAAGCCCTTTCGCCCTGCAGAACACTGTCACCACCGGCATTGTCAGCACTGCCCAGCGCAACGGTGTGGAGTTGGGCTTCAAGGACTCTGACATGGACTACATCCAAACTGATGCCATCATTAATGTTAGTGAGGCCACAGTCAGCATAACAAGCACAATCATTGCTTCTCTTTGTTCTGCATCTCATTTGATATATCTTGACAACATTTTAACAATGAATAAGAAAATGTTTTTGTTGCTCTGTCGATTCACAGTACGGTAACTCCGGTGGACCACTTGTCAACTTGGTAAGCAGATTTAAAGGGATAATACCAAAGCATTTGCATATTTGTTCTGCTTTCCGCTATGTAGGCAATCTTTCTTGTTTTATTTGTGACAGTGAGGACTAAGGTCATGATTTTGTTTTATTTAATACCCAGAGTCTCCATTCTGCTCCCTCAGGTTCAAGATTAAGCCTCCCTCACAGTATTTTAGGACAAGACCTGATTATGAAGGCCTTTGCATCGTTACTGTGGAATAAAATCATACTGATGGTACATTCATTTATCAAGGTTGCCACAAATTTTCTCTCCCTAAAACTTCTGTTCTTTCTCAAAAACAGTTGCCATACCGACAGTGCATTTTATAAATCGTCCTTCACTGTGAAAACACAGATAAGTGACTACAATAACCGAGAATGATGGCTTTTGTTGTAGGTACAAATAACACTTAACAGACCATGAGCGATGTCACGTGCATTGGTAGAAAAAAAGCCATAACTGCACTGCAGTAACAAAGCTATGTAATCAATGAAGCCCATCTCACCCCCTGAACCCCTTATTGTGTTTTTAACAGGATGGAGATGTAATAGGCATAAATACTCTGAAAGTGGCAGCGGGTATCTCTTTTGCCATCCCTGCAGACAGAATTCGCCAGTTCCTGGCTGAATCATTCAACAGACAAGTCAACGGTGAGCAGGATCTGATGTGTTGCAGATATAGTCACAGTGTCTGGGAATTACTATATGATCTCATTGATTCATTCAAATTATCACTTTATTCATTTGCCTTTAGGAAATACAGCACAAAAGAAGAAATACATAGGTGTGCGGATGCTGCAGCTCACACCGACGTAAGTAAACATCTGAAAAAGTGTAAAGTACCACACTTTAGGAAGGCGTCTAGTCTCTGGCCAAGCTAACACCTCTGTGAGTTTGTACAAAGGATATATAATAAGACCTGGATGTCAGACTCCAAAAAACCCTAATTTCAATGGAAGTGCTCTTGATACATCCGTTGGTTATGCCAAGGCACAGCAGTGCTTTGAGACGTTAACACCAGAATGCTAACATCATCGCAGGGATAATACTAACATGCTAGTACAAACAAGTCCCACCAACAACAAAGCTGAGCTCCACCTGAGGCTGTTGTGAGAATGTATGTACTAAATGTCATGGCAATCCACTGAACAATTCTCAAGACACCTCAGTCAAAAGCACAAATGTCGACTACACTGGGGCATTAGAGGAAAAGTCATTGGGATTCATCCTCTGGTGACCATAAATGTCTGCATACATGTTGGGTGAAAGTGTTTTTTCTGCCATTGGTGTGTCAAAGTAAGATACCATCACACTACACCAGTAAGTTATTTGTTGGACAGTCTTACCTGGAACTAATCAGTATGTTGCACAGTGAGCACTTGGATAGATACTAGGTTTTACAAAAAGCAAAGGCAGCACTGTGAACTGACATTTGGAGCTCTCTGAATGGTGTGGAAGGTGTGGAATAAGAACATCCCTGCAGTTCTCAAGGCTGTAACATTTTGATCCAGTTTGACTTGTTTCAGTTGGACTAGACTCTTTCTAAATGTCTCTAATCCTTTATCTCCACTTGTCCAGTTTGATCCAAGATTTCAAGGAGCGTGAGGTTGAATTTCCAGATGTGAGCTCGGGGGTTTACATTTACGAAGTAATACCTGAAACAGCTGCATCCAGGTAGGAATCCAGCTACATTCTCCTCTATATGTGACGTGAAATGCCAAACCAATCAGCTCACAGTTTCAGAAAAACAAAATATAACACTGTATGTTTGTTACTGATAGTGGCTGATGAGCTTTTCTTATAAAGTTGATCTACCTGTCAAATGCTAAATGTTTATGGGAGTCCTTTTATCTTAACCTCCAGAACTGCACTAATATTTTTATATTAACAAATTAATATCTTTCATTATTTAGCCACTATGTTCACCAGTCACTAACGTTATCTGTGAATCTGCTGAAAACAGCTGTCTGTTACAGTATGACTCAAATGATGTTGATGCTGATGAATGAATTTTGGGCTATACCAAAACTATAATATACCAGACGAGCTGAAAGACACTAAAATGCGCTGTAGTGCAGAGTTAGGTAATAATTATGTGTGGGTTCATCACTAAGAGCATTAAAGAATACACATTAATCATTAATCTTCATCATTTAGTAGTCTATGTTGGACATTGTCACAGAGAATTTTTTGGTCCAACCAAGGTCGCCCTAAAATGTTAGCTCTTGCAAAAAAGATGTTAAAAGATGAAATATATCTTTTTCCTGTTGGTATAAGTTTCAAGAAAGACACCTCACCAGTGAGTTGTATTTTTATTAGAAAGTCTTACCTGAAGCTAATCGGTATGATGCACAGTAAGTGCTTGTTTAAGCACTAGGTTTTACAAAACATGCAGCAGTGCTGTGAACAGCCATTTGGAGGCCTCTGGATATTTTCTGAAGCGTGGAATAAGAGCATCCCTGCAGTTTTCAAGGCTGTAGATTGAACTGTGGGCTGGTTGTTCATTATACTTGTGCTTCCCATAGGCAATGCTCTGACATCTTCCTCTTAGTGAAGACAGGATCTATCTCTCTGAGTCTTTAGACTTTCTATATTCTTAATAGTCCAACACGGCCTCCTGCCACATCGAAGTCTGAAGCTTTGGACAGAATACAGTATTAACATAACATACAGCTTACCATGGCAATGCTGAACTGTCCGCTATACTACCTTGTCTGGTGAAATCAGACTGTAATCTTTAAATAAAGTGTGCATGTATTGTTATTAACAATACATGCACAATTAACAACATTAACAATTTGTTAATCAGTCTGCATAAGATCATCAGCAAGTGTAAATGCCTCAAATGTAAATGTCAAGCAGTGCAGTGCATTAAAAAGCCATGACTCCACCACTTCTATTGTTTACTTTGTCTCTTGAGGGGGAAGGAGCTCGACAGGAGAAGACTTGTCTAAAGGTCAATGATGTTTTCCTGAGGGTCTGAGATCTACCCGGCTGGGCTTTATGCGTGAGTGATGCATGGTGTTGTTTTTTCTCCACAGTGCCGGCTTGATCAATCACGATGTCATCATCAGCATCAACGGACGACCCATCCACACCATGCAGGAAGTGAGCGAGGCTATCCAGAGCAGCACTGAACTTTCAATGGTGGTGAGACGAAAAGACAAGGATGTGTCAGTAATTATCCATCCTGAAGAGGCTAACTGATACCACGGACTGTAAATGTCAGGCATTAAAGTAAAAAAAAATTATTCTCAGGGGTTAAAGTAAGATTTGGCAGATGGGAGAACCCGGATATGTGGTGCGATGTGGGGCACAAAGTCTTCCCACATGCATATCCTGCTTCATAAAATGTAAGAATTTCCTGCTTTTATCAATTCTAATAATCTGATATTCGGTTGTAGGGTTTTTACGCTGTTTTGAAGAAACTGACATAATGTAATAAAAGATTATCAGACAAGTCACACACACAATACTGTTTCATTCACAATATTTAAATTAATCAGTTTAAAGAAGTGTTTGTCTTTGAGCTCAGACCAGTTTGTAACTCCATCATTCCTATTTATTTGGTCTTTGTATATAATTACTCTTTGTGTTATCTATGTATTAATCTCTCTATATTTATATTTATATTTATATTTATATATTTTCCTCTTCACAGTTCATCAGACTGACTGATCAGCTAAACACACTGAACAGCAGTGATTTCAGCAGCTAACCTTTGTGATAAAACTACACCAGCCAGTGCATGTCATGTTAATCATCCATATATTCAGTATATTATAGACTCTGCTGCTCGGCTTCTTTCTAGAGTCGATATTTTACTCAAATGTTCAACAATCAAAGAGGGTCAACAAAGATAAAGATGCAAATTTCTCGACTGAAACAAGACACATCATGTTCTGACTGACTGAGGCAACAAGTCACAGCTGTACACACACTACAGTCTTCACAAACTACTGTGACATGCCCATACAGCCTTTATATGGAAGAAAGAATGAAGGAAATGAACGACTGAGTTGTTTAGATGAAACAATCCCTCAAAGGTTGTGTGGCATATTTAGTTCTTTATGACTTTTTTTAAATGAATATAAATGAATATTCATTTAAAATGAACCGTTGAGCAGCTAAAATCCTACTTCAAGTAAGAATGGGAAACATTCCACTTTAAGGGCTCTTCCACACCGCAGGATAGTCCGGGGGACTCGGTGCGATTGGGCGGGAACACTGAAAAATTTCACACCTTCATTTGGTTTGATTCACTTTCACACTGCACCTTTGAAAGCGGACCAAACCGACAGGACAACGTCATGCAGGCTCAGGAGGTAGAGTGGACAAGGTGGAGACTTTTACTAATCAGATGATTGGTGGTTCGATCCCCGGCTCCTCCAGACTGCATGTTGGTGTCCTCAAGCGAAATGCTGAACCCCAAGTTGCTCCCGAAGGTGAATTTGTATGAATGATTAGTCAGTGTTTGCTCCTAAAAATGATGAGCAACTGGCACCTTGGCAGCCAATGCCATCACTGTATGAATGTGTGAATGAGATATGTAGTGTAAAAGCGCTTTGAATGGTCAGAAGATGAGGAAGGTGCTATATAAGTACAGTCCATTTACCATTTATGGTCAAATAGCAGATCTTAATTACAGTTTCCTTTTTTTCTAAGTAGCTCAGTAATTTTCTGAAACAGCTGCTCACTGTAGTTTTTAATCAAAAGTTACTCAAACAGGAGGAAACAGTCGGCTGTTGGGTTGGCTGCTGCACTGGGCAGTGTGTTTAATCCACTGTGTACAGCAGTTAACAACAGTTACTTAAACTATTTATTATATCAATGGAGGAACTCATGAGGCTCCATCAATCCAATCTTGTAACCTGAGTCACTATCTTGAAGTACTGAGAAAAGAGAACAATCTCTTTCACTGACCACCCTGAACCAGCCAAAGCTCATGACCGGACTCATGACTCGGATCCAAGAAGTAAGCAAACACGATGTTCCAGATCATTTTTATTGAGCCGTAACAACTGTGAAGAGTGAGAATACAGCATAAGACACTTTAGATTCTTCCTCAGCATCACAACAGTCTGTTATAACCTTCATTAACTCATCACATCACCTTGATTCTATCTTGAATGGCAACTGTTTTTATTTATTTACATGAGCAGAAACAAGACAAGTGCGATCATTTGTAAAAGTAACATTGTAAAGACTCAAGAACACGACTCAACACATAAGACACTAATAATGCACATAATAAATAGTGGAGTGGACCGAAGTTAAAGAATATAAAGCATTTCCCAAGTCAAGCCTTTGTTGGGCCGATCAATATTTATATATGTACATAAACTATTTTACAATGTCTTCAAAGAGGCCTGAACAAAGAATGCTATAGTTTGTTTTTATACTGAGACAGAGCTGGATTCACATTTGAGAATGAAAACGAACAAACATCGATAAAGAGGAAAGATCTGATGTATGAAAAATTGTTTGATTTCTCTGTAAGGCAGCATATACTGCAAACTGTCGGATTGTGAAAGAAGTCAAAAGTGCAGTATGTAAAGCAGTGTCTGATAATATACTGCTGCTGCTCCATGACTAGCAGAGTAGACATGTTGATGATCATGTCAACTTTTTATGACATAAAAGGGTTTTATGGATCCATTAACATAATGAAACCAGCTCGTATGAAAGAGAACATAAAGCTCCAGTTGAGAAATGTAACAAAGTGGAAGATGAAGATTTGAATATTTAATGTGAGACCTGAGCCGAGCTGAAGAAAGTCAATGAAGATGGAAGTTTGGTTTGGTTGGAGACATTTGAACAGGTTCAGACTACACCTGAATGTAAAGAGGTGAAGGAATTTACTGCTCTCCTCGTCTTCATACTGAAAACCACTAAATCATCACCTCGTCAAAGTGACTCGTGAAAACCATCCATCTTTAGACTGGTCTTCCTCCTGGCTTCAAACTCTAACGTTAATCAATCTGAGTACAGTTGGAACCCATTAACACAGCAGACAGAATCAGAAGTCAGAACTCCACCAGCGGAGGCGGACAGTGAAGGGTCAAAGCTGAGCGCTTTGGTAATTTGAAGAAGGAGAGCTATGATGAGAGCTCCGTGTAGGATGCTGCCCTCAGGAAATTGTAGAATTTTTCTAAGATCAATGCGCAGAGTTTAACTGGAGTGGAGGATTCTTGGTCGGTATGAAATATTAAGTATGTGAGCAGTGACTGTCAACGAGGCTGTATCACTCTGCTGTGTGTCTGTGTGTGTGTAGCTTCAGAAAACATGGACTGCAATGTACATGTCGACTGAATTGTATTTTTCCGCAGGACATTCATCAAATCCCAAAACTTTTGATTCCCACACTGAGTGCGTGCACACACACACACACACACACACACACTGGACTAATATTAAACCCATCTACCGATCATCAACTGTCAGTCTTAGAAGCAATGTAGATATTTCTGCTAATCATTTGGTAACCATGGTAACACATGCATGCCACCATATGAGTGCAGTCATTCTGCCTAATCCATCAGTTAAAACAGAGGTGTGTGGTGCCAGTATCAGTGTTTGTTCCACATGAACAGCTGTGAAACACGACCTTAGCTGACAGTTCTGGTGAGAGCTGAGTACAGTAGTCGTTCTTGTGCGTTCTCAAAGTGGGAGATTTCTGGTGACTTAGACTAGATTAAAATCGAATTTGTTTTTCTTGGGCGTCCTAGGAGCCTTGTAGAGTCCTCAGGAGGTCCCTGGACTCCACTTTGCACAGCAGAGCTGTAAATCCTCTTGGAGCTCACAGATTCATATCTATGGCAAACTGAAGCCAAATCCCCGGAGTTCTCAATATTTAATATGCTGTGAAGAGTCCTCAGTCACACTCTGCTGTCCGTCTCAGTAGTAGGTACACCAGTTGCTGTTGTCGCTGGGCATCAGGCCGCCAGTGATGAGCAGGATCAGGTCCACAAACCACCAGATTCCCAGGCCTCCCAGGGTGAGCAGCTTCCCAACAGCAGTGCCGGTGTGGCCCAGGCAAAAACGATCGACCCCAAAACAGCCCAGGAAGAAGGAGTACAGCAGCGTGGTGATGAAGTAGTGTCCCGTGTATCTGCACAACAGAAAACAGTACAGGTGGCCATTTAAGACAATTTAATGCCAGCTGGGATGAAATGTAAAGAGAACTGTGCAAATAAAAGAGTTAGAGTTAACGATGGACATTTCATTCTAACACCAGTACCATGATATCAATACAGTGAACTAAGACCTTAGTGTAGTGAAGAGTGAACCCTGTTCTGTAGGATATCCTGGGTGGAGACAGTCTGAACGTAACAAGCCTCATGTAGTATTTAGCATATCACTATTGCAGTAGTGTCTTTGTACAGGAGCTGCTTTGATTGTGTCTCTGATCTCGATACAGTAACTCTCATGTGCTGATGAATGCAGAGAGATGCTGGGAGAACATGGAGTACTGTAAAAGCATGACAAATACAAAGTAAAGTGATGCTTCGATACGTGTGTGAACATTGCCCTCTAGTGGTGACGACCACAGATTTCCATCTGAATGAGTTGGGTCAGTTACTGGATATTATATGTCCTACTACAGTGCATGTATGTATGAGAAGGGGGAAGTCTCATTATTAGCCTCAGTACTCGTGTCGCCATCTGATCTCTGTATGCTGTATTCAGTCTCTGCTGTCTTCACCACATTTCCATCCATTTCAATTAAACTAATAGCGCATTTATTTTACAGGATGCATCATCTTGTGTCAGATTTCAGTATTGATGGTACGTACAAACAAACATTTTATAGGTTAAATGACTAATCAATTAACCTAGAAAATAATCAGCATGATGATGATGAAAATAATCAAATCACTGTTGCAGCCAAAATGTGTAACTTTATCAAAACCTGCAGTTATTCACATTTATGGGGCTGAAACTGAATCTGTGAATAATAGTTTCAGCTCTAAATTCAATATATTAAAACAATTCATTGTTCAGCGTTGTTATAAAAGTTACTGTGTGACAATGCTTGGAGGTTTCTAGTGTAGCCAGCAGACATCTTGAAAACAGATTTGAGACTTCCTCTGCAGTCTGATTAGCATCATGATACATGAGTGCCGAGGAAGACATTTCTACTCATCTCTTATTGGTACATGAATGAAGATAACTGTTAAAAAAAAAAAAAAAAAAAAAAAAAGCTGAATCGTCATTAGACCAGAGTCAGTATCTATATTCATACAAATCTGCTTGTAGAGATCACGTGACCCTCCCAGATGTCATGAAGTCATGCTGGTGTTGAGTCTGACAGCCGCAGCTCCTTCATTCCAGCCGTCAGACTCTTCAACACCACAATGACTTCTTGACTTTTTCTATATATTTCTTACTTGTGAATAATTTATTATCAACCTTCTGCATATAAGCTACTGTGATAAGTGAATTTTCCCAGTGTGGGATCATTATAACAGTAATATGGACACATAGATAGGACACATATGCCTACAGAATGGCCACTTACTGTATTGTAAGCAAGCAATAATGAAAGACCGTAACACGGTAACTTTTCCTTCTCACATTCCCGCTCTCTCTTCATGATTTATGTAGACGTGATAGAGAAATTCAAAAAGTCTGACGCTAGGTTAAGCTAACAGATACTGACAATAAAGAGTCTGTGTCCCAGTCAGCAAACTTAACAACAGACAACACATGTTAAATTGATCCATCATCAATGTGCTGTCATCATGCCTCTCAGTTACTTCAAGGAAAAACATTATATTCATAAAATATTTATTTTGGGCCTCAGCATGGAACAGTTTTGGAATCCCTGGTCAGAATGACCATTGTTTGAGTGGACAGATAATGAACTGTAAATAACACATCACACACACATCACACACACATCACACACACATACAGCTGGGTTTGGTTTTCTGTCTGCTCCACATTTCAGGCATTTTGTTTCGTGCATTTTCCTTTTAATTTTAAACACTTAAATAATTTCCAGACTTAATGAAAAAATGAAAATGTTTCCAGGATAGATGGTAATACAACATTTAGATAGATATTGACCTTCACTCTGCCAATGGGTGAAGCCAGAGAATGAATAACTGTAAAAATGTACACATGAACACGTTAAATGAATACAGTCTTGATGAGGTGTGGTCTGTGCCTTACTTGATGCACGGTACGCCTCCTCTGAGGAACTCTCTGGATCCGGCACACTCTATACCATCGAGAGCGGTGCAGATAACCTGCGTGTCGTTCACTTCTTTCTGCGTCTGGCCGCCCCACTGAAGACAAAAAAACAGACAATTCATTCATTTTGAGTGATTAACAACATAAAATGCTGTTAAAAAAAAAAACTAAACTTACCCCGACACAGCCATGGCCCATCTCCAGGCTGGCGCTGTGGTTGCCTGCATGATCCACAGGGTCCTGACAGTAGATGAACTCCTCCGGCCTTTAAATTCAACGTATGAAGAAAGACAGAGTGAGGAGGAGAGTGTACAATCACAAAACTCCAACACAGGTAGAGCATGAATTCAGGCCTATTCATACAAGAGTTGGCCCTGCTGCATTATTACACATTCAGACAGGAGTGGTACATTCTGTGGGGAGTTCGTGGACTGACTGTTCTCGCAGATCTCTGACAGTCTGCTGTGTCAGTCTCACAGCAGCTGCCGTTAGCTAACATGCTAACGACAGACTAGACCAGCGTTACCGTGAATGCGACTTACAGGTAGCTGCAGAGGACCACTGGTGACGGGGGTCTGTACTCATAGGCCTCTGTATAATTCGTACTTTCTGGTACGTCATATTTCTCTTGTACTTCGGGCGTCTGCTCGCTGTTGAACGGGAGCGTCGTGGCTCCCTGACCGGGGGAAGTAGCGGGAGTCTCCGTCGTCGACGAGTTCTGGGAGTGAATTCCTTCCAGACATTGTAACAGAATCACCGTCAGCAGCAGCAGGAACTGTCCACACAGCAGAATGTAGCTCACTGAAATCATTGTCAGCCTCAGAACGCCACATTAATCCTCATAAGTCATAACACGGCCGTTCATGACGAGCAGCAACATTCAGCTAGCTACATACGACGTTTATTTGGGCTCCGCTTCTTCTTCTTCTTCTTCTTCTGTGAGCAGACTACACTCTGTAATGGCGCATTGCTGCCCTCTACAGTTCGTTAGGAATTACTCCAACACTGTGAATAAAGACCAGACTGTCATTGGTTTGTATCAGCGGTGTCCAAACTTCTTTTAAAGAGGGACAGATTTGACATTGTGAAGATGCCCGGGGAACAATACTAACATTTTAAAAATGAAAGAATGAACAAAAAGAGTTACATACAAATGCACTGTTCTGTAACAATTTTGTTTTTATTGTCACAATTATCTATATTTTTACCTTATCTTTTTAATGACAATGTAACCAAAACTAAGCCAATTAGGCGTGAACAAATCTAAAAACAGTTCTTCCTTTCTTTCACATCTGGAGTCAGATAACAGAGAATACATTGTATGGAACACGTTAAACTTGCATGAAGTTGATACAAATCTTAAGATCATGTTCATTTTAAACATGACTTATTATGAGTAATGCAAAGTCTGTTAACATTTAAGTTTAAAACGTGTCACTCTTGCTCTTGTCTTTAACAAAATCATTCAGAAAGTAATATTTTGTGTCACATCTACAGATACATAACACCAGCAGTTATGTCCTTACAGGTTAACGTTTAGTACATTCAAATGCTTCATTATGTTAACCAAAAAAGTAAAACCTGGCAGCCATACAGTATCTGACAATCCTAGCAGGCCATAAATAATACAGCATTACTCCTGTAGAGTAATGCTGTATTATTTACTCCTGTAGAGTAATGCTGACTTGGCAAATAGCCTAGTGATTCTAAAACCTGGGGTTAAGGACCACAAACAGGAATGAGAGACAGGAAGTTCCTTTCAGCCAATGTCAACCCTTTAATGTACACATACACTACATACTATAGGTTACATACTGTGTTTTTATATATGTTAATGGCCCTAGTCAGCTCATTTCTATCTGTTATTGTTCTTTTATGCCTAAAACAGACATTTTGCCCGTTGACTGTGAATTAGCCTAATGATTACCATTTACATTGACAGAAGGTGTGATCATTGGATCAGAATTCCAATTCAGAAACTCTGCAAGATCCATCTAGCTTGACACACCT
Organism: Sciaenops ocellatus; assembly: GCA_033000465.1. Lineage (NCBI taxonomy): Eukaryota > Metazoa > Chordata > Actinopteri > Sciaenidae > Sciaenops > Sciaenops ocellatus. Next base: position 27,133,152 of record CP136880.1, on the reverse strand, counting down.
GATGTCACAGAGATATGGTGGTGCACGCCATTAGCAGTTTTCTTCCATTCTTTTCTATATGTATGTTAGTGTTATGAAACAACTTTTTTGTTGCCATTTCTGTTGTCATTTGGTTGATTTGTGCTTTAATGAAAGTCTCTAGCCTGTATGGCCTAGACTTGCCATACAGACATTAGTTTGCTACAGACGTCAGCGTTTTCTGAAAGCAGATGCACTGGGACACATTTAAATTTAAAGATGGGAAAGCAGAAAAATGTTAACAAGTAGGAACTAGGAATGGCGTTGCATTGTACTGCTCTTGTAATTTCAGAGTTGTCCTCATGAATTCTCCTTTTCAGCTCTCTTTGACATCATGACATTTTTTGAGTTTGAGGAAAAGAGACATAGGATGTAATTTTTGGCCTCATCAACCACAGCCCTAATGTCATATTTGAGAAGCCATTGTTAGTCAGTGTGGTTGTTTAAAATGTTTAACAAATAAAAGTATAGGTCACATTCACTGGATATTCTATTATATAGAATCCCAACTGTACTACTGGGACTACTAGCAAAAGTGTGTTTAGGACAGCTGAGCTGAGAACAGTCAGATTTGTGTATGACTTGCCAGATTATTAGGAACCACTGGCTAAAACTAATGCCAGCACTTGTTGGCTGCTTTTCCTTCACTCTACGGTCCAACTCATCCCAAATCATCTCTATTGGGTTTAGATCGAGTTATTGTGGAGGCCAGGTCATGTGATGCATTACCTCCTTCTCGGATCAAATAGCTTTTACATAGCTTGAAGGTATGTTTTGGGTCATTGTCCTGTTGAAAAACAAGTGATGGTCCTACTAAGCTCAAACCAGATAGGATGGCATGTCGCTGCAGAATGCTTTGGTAACCAGGCTAACCTTGAATTTTTAATAAATCACTAATAGTATCACCAGAAAAGCACCCCAACACCATCACAGCTCCTCCTCTGTGCTTCACGGTGGGAACCACACGAGCAGATCCCATCCATTCACCTTTTATGCATCTCTCAAAAACACGCCAAAAATCTCAAAATTGACTCTTCAGGCCAAAGTCCAAATTTCCACTGGTCTAATGTCCGTTCATTGGGTGTCTTGGCCGAAGCAGTCCTCTTTTTGTTGTTGGTCTCCCTCAGTCGTGGTTTTTAACAGCAATTCAGTCATAAAGGCCCGATTCATGCTCTGAACAATTGATGTTGAGATGCATCTGCTACTTGAACTCTTTGGCACATCTGTTCATTGAAAGCCATTCCAGGTGACCACGTCATGAAGCTGTCATTAAAGCAAAGGCTGAGTGTTTTAAAAAAATCTAAATTCATAATTCATAATTTTGATGATCAGTGTTAAAAGAAAATTTAGAAAATAAAAATAAACATAAAGAAGGTGTGTCCACACTTTTAACTGGTGCTGTTTAATACAACATTCATTCTGTAAAGGCCCTAATAATCTCTTCTCTTATTCATCTCCTCTACACCAGTGGAACTTTTGGTTATTTCATATTTTACAAGTTGTCACCACATACTTCCCTGCACCAATCAAGAGAGAGAAGTATTTCAAGCAGAATCTGATAGTTGGTTGTCAGGTTGTTGGTCACCTAAAATATGTTTTGTGACTTGATTATTTTTTTACACAAAGGGACTATTTTCATATAAATATGTATAGGTCTATTCATACGTCATACTCCAAACTTTATTCAGAATCCAGTCAGTTCAATGTTTCTGCATTCAAAGGGAAGACATTTTCTGAATCTAGAAGTGTTTTTAATTTATCTTTCAATTCACCTTTAATCCACCAAGCACTGCATAATTTCAATAAAGACAACTAATATGTTATTAATAAAGTTATGTTCATTGAATTGAAATAAATGCTCTTTGCATCACATTGATTCAGTCATGTTGACAATAAGATGCAGATATGTATGCAGAGACTTTGCCACTTTACAAGCTTGGTTTGAAATAATTGTCGTTCGCACAAGCTGGCAGCCTTCATGATGGGAGTGGGCACACCACATGCAGGACACTTTTATACAGTGATAACCACTATCAGTATTTTCACTCTGTTTGTGAATCGTCTTGAGTGCAATCAGTTTCAACTTTGTTCTCTTGGTCGGTTTTGTGTAACATCAGCAAATCAGGAGTGAGATATTTCAATCCAGCACCACCCACGAGAGGAACAGATGAAGATATCACTGGAGGGGTGAAGTAGTCCCGACTGTGGACGCTTGGATAGGCTCTGAAATCCACTCTGGACTGCACTGGTGGGACGAGATACTGGGCTGATGTGGCGGAGAAGTTGGAGTAGGGGTAAAAAAGAAAGCCTCTAAAGTGTGAGAAGGTCACCAGGTCCTGTTAATAGGTGGAAAAATACACATCATCAGTTGATCTTTAATAAATAAAAGTGACAGCTTAGATCTGAGATAGCCTACTGATAACCTACTGTTTTTGCACCCATGCTTAAAAAATGTTTTTAACAAAGATAACTACAGGTAATTATTATTTTATGTAAATGGCTCATATTAGTTTTCAGTTTAAATAGAAATAAGTAAAATCCTCCTGAACAGAACAGAGCAGTAACCTCCTAAGACCCAAGCTTTTTTATGTGTGTGTATGTGTGCATTTTTAATTTCTCATAAAAACTAAGCACTGTCTTTAAACAATTAGTAGTTTTCACAAAAACTTCTCTGACCACTAGACAGCACAGTAAGTGTCCCTGAATGAGGACAATAGGTCTAAGTTGAGCAAAATAAAGTATTATTGTGCAGGGAAGCCAAACTCTATTGTCCCCATATGAGGATGCAGGGTCGCAGGAGGCTGATTAATATTTAAATTACTATGCATCTTAGATTTATTATATTATGATTTGATGCATTGGCATTAATTAACTTAGTACATTACTCAAGTACAATATTAATGTACTCAAAATTGTACTTGCTTATGCTCCTTTCTACTTCTAGCATTGTAGTTTTCTCCACTCTGCTGCTTTTGTCTGTAGTGACTTTGAAAAAACACAGATGAGTTTTTTTATATATTTAACAAGTTAGCCTTACATTGACCGACTGCAACATTAAAATGTTGCCTACACATTAAAGGATTGCAGCCAAATTTCCAAGTCTGTCCTAAAACGAAAGTCAAGTGCCTGTATGTAGAAAAAGACAGCTTTGTGTAAATCCTTCCTCCTGTTCATACTGGACAGTGAAAGTGAGTGACTCACTGATGTACTTCTAATCTCAGTGATGAGGACAAAATACACAAAAAAGTGTACCAAAGTTAATACGAGGCTAAGACTGAGACTGAGGCTAATCCTGTGAGTATCTTTGTGTAACAGTGTGTCTATGGCAGCTCGGCAAGGGAACACTGTCTGAGGAAGCGAAGGGAATTTTACAGTAAAAAGACGATAACTTTGGAAGATACCCTCGCCATTGTCTGCAGAAACCTCACACTAGCTAATGCAACTTGGACTTGTATTGAACTTTAATTAAATTTAAAGTTTAATTAAACTACATTTCAGAGACTTTTTTTTTACTTTACTAATACCAGCTGCAAATTAAGACAATATATAAAATAGAAATTGAAAACAGCTCAACGGCAACTGACTACAATATTAAATGGCTATAATAAAAAGAAGAAGAAGAATACAGGGGTCATTCTCTTGTATAAAACAACTTTTTTGATGCCTTTACTGTATTATGTTTCAGTGAAATTAATATTGTATTTGTGTTCTACGTGCGTTTTTATAAGCATCTGACTGGTCGCTGGTTGTGTGTGTACCTGTACCAGCGGGTGCTGTTGAAGGCTGAGGGGAAACCCTGGCGTTCCTGGAGTCCTGACAGGAGCAGCCAGGTTCAGTCCACATGACACTGCTCTGTCCATGGTGGCACAGCTGTTCCAGGTGTTTACTTGGGAAGAGTGGAGAAGACTGTTGGGGATACTTGGATCCTGCAGGTGTTTGTGTAATTCCGGGGGATAAACAGAGCTGTATGAAAAATCACTGCATGATTTGGTCAATTGTTCCTTCTCTGAGTCTTGTGGCTCACAGCAACCCGCTCCATCCTTTAATGTTCTGGTGACACGGCCGTGTCTGAGGTCCGTTTCTCTCTGTGTGCCGACTGTCTGTATCGTTATGGAGACCTTTGGCTCAGGTTTTGTTTCTTGGTGGGTTTTGAGGACTTGTTGCCCAGAACTGTCCTCAACATGGTCATCTTTGTCACTGTCACTTTCATGAGCATCTTGAAAAAAATAAATGGTAAAGTTAGTTTTGGATTGATATTTCTAAACTCACAGAATAGTAGGTATTAACAAAACGACTATTTTTCAAGTTGAAGAGGTGAAAAACATTTTCTATATACCTGAAGATTTGGAAGTGTCTGAATATTGTGCAGAGGAAATTTTTACAGGTTCCATGTCAGTCATCCGCATCTCTTTAGACTTTGGTGAAGAGTGTTGTAGTTTCCTGATGGAACAAAAGAACGAAATGATTCATTTATAATAATTAAAGAAAAACAGTTGTAATACACAGTATAAATACATCAAACCCATCATGATTTTAAAATTAATGATTTTATAATTAATATATACAGATATATAAAATCACTCAGCTGTGAGTGGAACATTTGTACTGCTATAATTCCTCTTGACAAATGTTGAAGTACTGTTTGTCTGCAGTGCAGCAAACAACATCATGTTGACCTCTGAAGGCTCTTTTGGCACATTACAGATACAAATAATGAAATGATTTATCAAGAAAATCATCATCATTGATAATGACTCACATTGTCATAAAAATATTTTTATTACCTATAATTAACATTGACATCACATTCTGTTTTAGAACTGAATTCTTCTCCACTATATAAACTTAAAATCTATTTTTACTGTAGTTTTTAACTTTTATTAAGTTTTTCTGGGTATTTGAACATTTTAGCAACTTTTTGTTGTTTATGCCAAATAGTGGTTATAATTGGTATTATCATTATTATTATCATTATTATTATTATTATTATTATTATTATTAGTTGTTATTTTCTAGTCTGGTTCCAGTGTTTTGGACTAATTAAATTATTTAAATTTAGTGCAATAAAGAAATGATTCCGTATATTTCTCTAATTGTTTTTCTGGCACAGGAGAAGATGAGTTGAACAAATAATATAACAGAAAAATATGACTCAACATTTCACTGAATAAATATAATGTGACAAATCTAAATTATTTAGACACTGAGAGACTTTTGATTTGGTATTGAGGCTAAATGATCTGTAATTGTAAACTTTACTTTGTATAATCCATGAGACACAAAACAAATGAAGCGCTGTTAAATGGACCGCACTGAATCCAGTTTACATGTAATTTTTCTTTTTTGTGATATACTTGTACTTCACCACATTACAGAGCGAAATATAATAATAATAATAATAATAATAATAATAATAATAATAATAATAATAAAGTGGGCATTCTGCACAAGTGTACTTTTACTTTTGACACTTTGAGTAAAGTTTCAAGCTTCTTCCTGTGTTTTTACTTTGAACACAGACTGCTGTCCACACGGAGCACATGGAGCTGAACTAAAGCCTCTATAAAACAAATCTTACACTTTCACACTGTAACAAAATATTAAACATTCATTTTCAGTGTAATGAATGAATGATTTGCCTCTTCTCTCGTCTTCCGTTGCCCGTGTCTCGGAATCCCTTGGCGAAAGGATTGTTGTCTATTTTCAGCTGTGTGATCTGAAAATTGGTACAAATGACAAGATAAATAATTACACCTGCTTAAATATAAATAAATGAAATCTAATAAATGAGTGCAGATTGGTGTTACAGTAAAGCCTCTTACCTTATCGTTTTGGTAAGCTGTCACTGCGATGAACTCTGTCTCAGAAAAGACGTATGTCCTAAAGGTGCTGTAGGGCAGTTTGAGGATGTCGTTCGCCTTCACGATGTGAAATCTTGGCTGATATTTGTGCATCGAGTTGAGAATTGTCTGCAAATAAAACACGAAAATGTGTTTTTATTTTTAGCAATAACCAGAAACTTAAATAAAGATCAGATTCGTTTCAATCATCATGACAACAAATCTGCTGAATTATAAATTTAAATGATTGACAAAAAGGCTTTCAACAGAATCTGTTCTCTATTATTATTACAAACTTACAAATCCATGCTTATCCGATATGTTGTTGGTCAGTTTCAGTTTGTGGAAGTTGACCACTTTGGACATCCACTGCTCGCCCGTGGCCGGACTGTCCGGGTGAATGTACATGCGTTTGGGCATCTCCGGGTCCGCCTTTCCCGCCACCATCCAGCGGGAGTTATGAAACTTATACCTGCAATCATCAGCCGTCACGATGTCCATCAGAAGAATATATTTGGCTCGCCTCTCCATCCCGGTGCACCTGGCCTTGAGCGGCGGAAACATGCGCCTGCATGGAGAAGAGATGACGGCGTGAAGCATGCATTTATTAAAACACAGTGCAACTCTCCATCCGTGCGTAATTATTAGACATATACTACCTCCCAGATTTTGTAATGACCATTTCAGTGCCGCATTTATGGAACTGTCTCCAAAGGTCGCTGGCTTCCAAATAAAGTTTAGGTTCATCCTCTGACATTTCCTCTCTCTCCAGAATTTCGGGAGGCCTGCACGAACTCAAAGACTGCTCCTCCGCCGACCTGTGAATCATCGGCTCCGCGCTGGCATTCAAACTGGGATCTGATGACCCTCGGGAGGATAAAGCGATGGCAGACAACAGCGAGGGCCTGGCCAATATAGTCCCGTGAAGGGCCACATCCCCGACTCTTGATGGAAAGACTTGTGGTACCTCGCCTGGGACGCACAGCCCCGAGAAGCTGCGCATAGTCTCCAAAGGGAAAATAAACTTTTAACACGGCTCTGTTTGGGTTACACTCTTATGCCACGTTCATACCTGCAAGATGAGCGTATCTGCATTTTTTTAGAGTCACTAAAACGCATCGAAGATAGCAGCCTTATCACTGTGTTTGCCTTTTCTCTGGATGTTTGTGGATGTCTTAAAATCCTGCCCACTGTCCAGTGCGCTCTGATGCCTCTCAGCCTGTGTCCAAGCTGATCTGCTCCTTGACACGTTTGGACTCAGTATGACACCCTGCAGTGGGTGGAGTCTCCCTGGTATTGCACTTTATGTGCAGGAAAATACTGTCTCAAGTTTTTACTTAACTGTTTGAGACAGTCTGGTGTTAAAATTAAGCTCTATTTATCATACAGTGACGCACCAAACCTGAACCAATTAAGTCATAGAACACTTTATTAGGCACAAAAATGTGGGGAACATTCCCCCTCAGTTCACATGAAACTATATCATGTGTGTTGTCCAATTTGAGGGTCCCCAAAAACAATGCCATGAACCACAGAACTTCACTATCATGAAACCCACACATCCACAGTTCACGCTTTCTGGTCTGACTTTAAGTCTTCCCACATCATTCCAGTGTCCTGTGGTACGAGTAGCTCCACTGATGTGGTCGTTCCTCACATACAGCGCTGCATGAGGACAGCACAGGGATTCAGATCTGTGGAGGTGCAGCCTCTGCCAGCAATTGTCCCGGCTGGATTAGGCTCTGGGTTTGGTTACAGGGTTTTTATTGCTCAATGGTCCATGACAGCGTAGGAACGTCCCAGGGAAAACTTTTTGTGAGTGAGGGCGGCAGGTTCAGGGTGAGACGTGTGTGCCACCCCTGATGTCGAGCACTGCGGGGGCTCTACAGTATGTCAACATGAGGAGGCAGTGCTCAATATGAAGTTGCATAAAACCATGAAGTGTGAAGAAAGGCAATACAACAAAACAATCAATGAAATTCAAGTTCCTGCATTTAAATGTTTTTGCTGCTGGATCAGTTGATCTGCCGTGTTAGTGATTAAACCTATACTCATAATTATGCTGTATTTTATAACATTACATTAACACAAGTTTACCCCAATTTTATCCACAGCATGTTTGATTTCACATTAAAGTGACATCATGTAACTTCACTACCATTCTGATGATACACTGACTTAATCAGGTTCAAGTAATCAGATGAAAGGTGCCTCTGTCATTCCCGCTAATTTTGGGCTGTCAGTCATGAGAAGTGTGTTTTACGGCACTGAGTCACACTCCACCAACTATTTGACTAATTCTGGTGAAACTGGATCATATTTTATGGAAAAAATGTTTTCTGGTTTTCCCTCTGATGTCCTCCGGCTGCTCCGCCTCAACTCTCTGTGATTTACAGAGTTTCCTGATGGACAGTGAAGTAAACTGCTGCCAACTGTAGCTGCTGTTAGCTCATGTTAGATAGCTTCATTAGCTGTAAACATTACTGGAGAACATTTTCAGGTCTAGGAAGAGGCGAAAGTTGGAATGGGGCCGTTGCAAGCAGGTAATGTAACCAGGCTCAGCAGCCTCTATAAACATAGATAGTGGCAGAGGCTAAGAGGCTGGAGAGGACAGAGGAAGCTAAGAAAAAATGATAGAGCGAGTGAGCACGAAGCCACCGGACAAGAGTGAATCTGGGACTGACTTTTAGTCATCAGGGAGAGTTCATGAAATAAAAGGCTGAAAGACAGACTCCGAGCTGGGCTGACTGCTGTTGGACTAGTAAGTAACCAGTGAGATTATACTGTTCCTACATAACCAAAATTTTACATTATGTTGTTTAGGACCATTTTATCCTAAAATTTCAGTAGAGTTTCACTCTAATGAGCCTAAAGGTTCATTCTTGACTTTGGAAAATGTATTTTGATGAAAGCAGCTTCAGCATCTAGTGGTTTTTATAGTTTCATTCATCTCCATGTGTTGATGAAGGTTTGATGACATCATATTACCTACTTTGCACATTATGTGACACACATTCACTATTTTGAGATGAGTGTGTTTTAACCAATATGAAACAATAAAATGTAATTGTGATGCATGGCAGACTGTCAGTATGAAAAAGACACAAACTGAAATAAAGACTGCTAAACTATCACATATAAGCAAAGCCATGGGACCTAACAAAGCACATGTCACATTGAAATAGGTGTAGATCACTAAATACTTGATGAAAATACTGAAGGTCTTCAGCTTAAATGATGATCCTAATTGACTGAATGATACGGACGACAGTTTAACTGGGAGAATAGAACTCCTGAAACTGGTGTGGTGTGATCAACCAGATCATATAGAAACACTACATTCATTTGCATCTGAGGTTCACGATGCCCCAACTCTGGTAATATTGGCCCCATAACTTAAACCTTAACCCAGACGTAACACCTGGACTATCAGTGATGACAGTGAAGCAACTTTAGTTGTAGCAGCCTAGTTGGCAGAAAATACAAGAGTTTCTCCCACTGGACTTAAAGTTCAGTGTCAATGACTGACGCTTATTTATAGGTTGGTACAGCTCTAGTCATAAGCTTTGATGAAACAATGGTAAGGGGTAACAGCAGTTTTTCTAAAAGCAACACACGGAGGCTTGTATTTCAGCAAAGACTCTGCTGTGAAATCAGGAAATACCTCATACTGGACCCTTTTGTTACAGCTTCCCGACAGCTCTCTGATCAGATGCCTAAGTAAGCACACTTCTTATTCAGAGGTCATTCAAGATATGCGGTGGGTGGCAGAGCTGTTGATGACCCAATCTTTTTCTGGCAGAGAAGCAGGGGAAAACCCTGCCTGTCCATCAGCCAACTTCAAAGAGCCAGTCAGTAATCTGAAACAGGACCGAGAATGATGGCAAACAAGACGCCTGGCTGTTATTTGTGGGTTTGGCCCACAAGCTGCGTGTGAAACCTGTCACTGAGGATAAACCCGCAGATCTCCACTGGGTCACTGCCCAGTAACACATTCTCCTGAGTAAAACCTTCACATTACTGGATGGACCCTTTTGGATCTGGGGATATGGTCCATAAGTCAGGAGCAGCTTGGAGGACTGGGAAAGGAACCTTCATCAGGCAAAAATGATTACAGAAACAGTCAAACAAACGAGTATTCCACCATTTCTACTCTGCACTCCTATAATGAACCCAGAATTAGACTCACAATCAAAATCAATGGAGCAGAGATACCGTCTTTTTTTTATTCTACAGTTTCTTCTCCCACAACACAATTAAATTGCCTACTGTTTAGTTGGAGAATCAGGTGTGTTATGCAAATAACAATTACTGTCACTTTGTGACTCAAGCAGATATAAGGAGTGGGCTGAATGCCATTCATTTCAGGTATTTACTCAAAAGTATAAAACAAATTCGACACAAATTCAAGACAATTTTGTTTTTACATCGAAATTCATCAAAATTTCTGGAAATGTGTCCAATAGTTGTTGAGATATTTAAATCTGGTCTAGAAATGCAACATCATGACTGGCAGAAAAGTCAGGATCACCAATCAGTCAATCAGTAAGGCTCATCCTCTGGGAACTTTAAATGTTTATACAAAATGTCATCCAAACCTCTATATGTTTAACAATGGAATAGTGAAAACCGACCGACATCACCATTCCCTTAAGCCTACACACCCATACCCCAGTACCCCCTCACACACTACCGCTCACTGCATTGCCTGATTTGGTCTGAATACAGCCTACAGGGGGATTTATAGTTGAGTTGTGAAGCTACCATCGCTGCACATGGAGAACTGTGAATCATACTGACTTTGGTTAACTGCTGAATTTGAATGTAGCATCACCAGCTGGTTGACAATTGTGGTTCAGACTGAAAAAATTAAAAAAGCAATACATGGAATGAAGTGAAATTTACAGCAGAAGTGTGAGGGTATACATTGTAACGACTTTGGTGATCCTCTGTCTTCTCCTCCAACGACGCCGGCAGGTCAAAATTTTCACTTAAGCCGTGAATGTCTTCACGTGGATTGCGTACAGATATTTGTTCAATCCAGACAATGTATCCCGCTTCCTTTGATGATCATCTGACCTCTCTTCTAGCACCACCACCGCACTTTATACAAATATGTCAACACTTACATGATGGATTGCTGTGAAACTTTGTGCATACATTCATGAAGATAAATTCTAATACCTTTGATCTCCTTACATTTCATGTTGCACCATTATGGAGTCAAAATAACTTTGGTTTATGACAAAATACCATCAGCCTCAGCAAATTCTTGCACACTAAGACACTAAACCAACACAGTGGACATGGCAAATATTACACCTGCTGAGCCATAAACACACTGGCATTATCACTGCATGCATGTTAGCATGCTGATATGAGCATTTAGTTCAGGTACTGCCTCACAGAGCTGGTAGCATGGCTTTACTCTATACAGCCTGCACTACCCTCTGAGATGAACGATCCCACAGTTCATGTTTTTTTTCTCATGGAGAATTTGGAAATGCTATTTTCACGAGGCCACTGGAAAGCCTATTGTGACATCATGAGAATATTACAACACCAAATAAACCCCTGCATCCACTAAGGCAAGAAAGACCAAAGGGATATTAAGAAGATAAAAGTATACATATTTTTATTTCGAGTCACGGAGATACTTTTGAGCCGGTGCATCCAAAGTAAGCTTTGTCAGCTGTAGCATCAAAGATCCTTTATTCAATCTCTTTGACAAGAATGTTAATTTGCAACTCAAAATATCTCTGATTTCAAAACATCAGCATCATTTTCTTGCAGACTTTATGTGCTCTGACTGGAAACCTTCTCCACAACCAGGGTCACTGGAAAGCTTCCAAACCGCTCTGGCCGCGCTGTCTCCCTAACACCTCTTATGTTTGGACAGTCAAACGTTGATGAATGGCCTAATGGTAACAGGTTAGTGCGAGGGAACATAGTTGGGCTTCAGAGGTGGGAGGAATGTAGTTTAACAGCAGAGCGGAGGTGCTGAAAGAGATGGGGCCTGCACTGACATCAAACGCACACACACACACACACACACACACACACACACAGCGGCCACATGTCTTGAGGTGGGGCCGACTGGAGGACTATCCATGAGAAAGTCAAGTGTAACCAGTCACCTTCACACTGCAGGGTGTTGTATCATAACTTCCTTCATGTCATATTCAGTCTAATAAAGTAATGGAGATTTCCTCATGCAGTACACACCTAGAATACTCACATTTTATTCAGTACTTGAGAAACAGTTCTGGGGTATCATTCATTAAACAGTGTAATATTTCATGGCAAAAATTTGATTTTATCCATTCAGCTCATCACTTTTAATGTGACAGTCTGTATTTAGAGTCAGTGTTTAGTTTGTCCAGTCTGGGCTACTGTACACTCAAAATGTTTTGGCCACGTATGTATTTCAATTACATAGAAAACTTCCATCCATTTGAATGACATAGTTTTAATTTACATAAACTAATAAACTTAATATGAAGCAAGTAATAATATTTATGTAATAGTACTAATAAAGTCAATATGACTGCATTCATTTTCACTGTTGGGTTTGGACAAGCAAATTGTCTTTATTAATATTGAATGAATAAACCTGGTTACTACTAGACTACTGTGCAGTGGAATCACATTGAGTTTATTAGTACTGTTACATAAATATTATTATTTGCTTCAGATTAAGTTTATTAGTTGATTCATATTAAAACTATGTCATTCAAATGGATGGAAATTTTCTATGTAATTGAAATGCATAAGTCCTGCATTTTGGCCAAAAAATTTTTTGAGTGTAGAAACATGGAGGCTCAACATGGCAGACTCTGTGGCAGAGGACCTGTGGCTCATTGTAAGATCAGAAACATGTTTATTTTCAGGTGATTATGAACTGATGAAAACATAGTTATGAAGAATATATTCTGACATGTTCAATAGATAGAGATCTCTAAATCTGACACAGTGGACCTTTAAAGGAGAGGCCGCAAGAGAGTCATCATGGAGAAAGATATAAGACTCAACAGTCAACTATGTTTCTCCAGAATTTGTTTGTACCATGCACGTGCACAATGTTGTACATACATGTGCGCAGTCAGTATTCCACTGGTCAGCATTACATAAGAGTACAGTTCATAAAGAATCAGTGATATGCCAGTAAAGGCAGTGAAGAAAAAGAGTGCAGGCAAGCAAACATGGTTGTAATCAGAGCATGACAGAAGATTTTGCAGAAATCGGCTTTGCAAATATTGAGGAAGGAAAAGCATTCAACAAATTTGTTAGTCTCACATTTTCACTGTAGGTTCTGTTCAGTTAGAGGCACACTATAGTAAAGTATATGTTTTTTATTTATTTGCATTCATATTTGATTTTCAAGTTACCGTGCTGTTTCTTCTGGGACTGTCATGTACAATGACAAATATTAAAGATACTCTATGTAGTATTCTTGTTATGTTTACGTTTTTCTATTACTCACAAAAACACACTGTGTGTATCTTTGAGGTCAAAGTGATGTGTTTGTATTCAGCCATCACAACCACTAACACCAGTATGAACTGATGTGACAGAGGCCTTAATGCAACACCAGCATTATTACATAATCCTGAGGAACATTTGTAGAAGGGCCCTGAATGAAAGTGTAGTTATAAAAACTTTATTAATTTATATTATGCTTAAATGTTGAATTAAATAAAGTTGTGCTTGACACATATATCATATAAAGTGCTGGAGGCCCATGTTATTATTACAATATATTTGGAGAGGTTTAATCTGTCCCTGGTGATGTTCACTATGCTCTTTCAGTGGCAGATAACAATATTTACATCAATGTAAGTTACACAAAGTTACACTGTGTTGCCAACACTACAAACAGTCAGCAACAGAGAACACGGAGGCCGGTGCCACAGCATGCTGTGTCTTTATTAAACATGGCTGCAGGACATGATTCTCACTGGCCTGGTCCAGCTCAGTGTGTTTCAGGGTCAATGTGTGTGAGAAGCAGATATAATCTTTGGGAGGGGGGATTCACAAGGTAGTGCTAAGCATTGCTCACATTTCCCAGCTCCACAGATCCCCTCAGGAAGACACAGTTAAGACAATGTTTTTACTTAAAGAAAGAAATGTTGGAATAATAAGGAGATAATAATTAATAAAAAATAATAACAAGCAATTGTTATTGCACAAACAGCCACTGTTTGCTACAATAAAAGTACATGCATAATGTTTCTTTTCTTTTTTATCTTCGTTGTGCAGAAAACACACTCCTACAAAATCCATAAATAAAAAATTGTGCACAAATATATATGTATATATATATATATATATATACGTATGTGTGTGTGTGTGTGTGTGTGTGTGTGTGTGTGTGTGTATATATATATATATATAGTTTAGTTGACATGCATATATATACATATACATATATACATATATATATACATATATATATATATATATATATATATATATATATATATATATATATATATATATATATATATATATATATATATATATATATATATATATATATATGTTAACAGTCAGAGGTTAGCTCTGAGAGGCATATAAAGCTAAGACGTGTTGATACAACTTTTTACTGTTAATGTATCCTCTCCTGTTCTATATGTGGTGGCAGCTTAGCTTAACCGTACCGTACATTATACCTTATAACCATGTCGAAGGTTAAATCCGTAAAATAAAATAAATGTATAGATGCTCTTGACAGCATCATCAGACCAGTGAGTGAAATCCAAACATTCATCCCAAACAGAAAAGTTGTGGGTCATAAAACCAAAACAAGTTGAAAGATGTTAAAAAGCATTACAAGCATTACACATGAATTTCAAAGTTACAATGAAAATATTGATTAGTGCAGCTTTAAACCTCAGTAAAGACAAGTTGTGAACATTGACACGTCATCATCTTTTAAGTTGATGAGCTGAGGAAAATATCCGTCTCTTTAGCTGCTAAAGGTTCCTCCATGTTCACCAGCTAGTCTCTCATTGTGTCTGTCTGCTGTTTGGCATTAAACACAGACGGCGTGGTGGAAACAGCTGCCTTCTACGGCTGGAACTGACGCTATGGGATCTGTGAGAGTGAACCAAACCGGTAAAGCAGTAACTAAAGCTATACATAAAGCTCTGTAAAGCCCAGGGAAGCTGCAGATTCAAATTAATCATTACCAGAGATCCCTTTCATATCGTCACATTGTTTTCACATTTGATTTGTTGTCATTACAAGAATATCAATTCTAGAAATTAAATCTACAACTTCCAAAATGTATTGTAATACATGTCAAACAAACTGTAGTACATAAATACTGCATTAAATGTTAAATCAGAGTTCTGAGAAGGCTGTAGTGCTGCAGAGGAAGCGTTCACACTGACCTTTAACAGCATCTTCAGATGTTTGCTGTGAAGTTTGCAAGTTGCAACAACAACGAGTCAGCGCTTTAAATCATAAGAAATCTTCAGTCCAAGTCATGCCAAGTCACAGCGTCAGACCCAGCTCCACCTCGAAGATGACTGATGGAGACGTGGTGAGGCAGGATCATACACATGATGCAATCTCTTTGTAGAGTTTAATCGTTCACTATCAAGTCCAAGTTGGTTTATTCATTTTTGTTGCCATAAGAGTGTAGATGCAAATCAAAGTTCAGTGCTCCAGTCTAACCACCCAAAACCATAATCACAAATGAATTCTATTTTTTAAGAAATATGAATTGATGCTTTCTCTCTTACCCGCCTGACATCACCTGAATCAGATTTACTAAGAAAATTTTGCATCATCATAAAGACTGCCAATTTCTGTACACATGCCAGTCTGTGATCATCCTCAGACTGACGGTAAACTGTTTTTCCAGTTCATTCTGCTCGGACAGCAAACTTTAAACCAAAGGTTTACGCAAAGAAAAAAAAATCAATATTTGTTTCCCAGAACCAACAAGGTCATTAATCAGTTCTAGAAGAAGGTGAGCAAAGAGAGGGGGATGAGAAAGTGCTGTGGGAGGAGGAGGCAGAAGGCCCCTGGAGATCAATTTTCACACATTAGAACTATTAGTTTATTGAGAGGTGAAAGATGGATTGAAGGCTGGACGTTAAAGAGAGCTGTAACTGGAAAACAGCTTCTCTACTGATGAGCTCTGTGAGGAGCTTCACTCCAACATCTCTCCATCCTTACTTAAGAGTCAGCTTCAATCCTTTGTATGTGTATTCGAGGCCACTATAAAACACTTTAACTGCATAATGAAATGTCCATTATTAGAAAGACGTGACTGACATAACAGTTAATCATACATTTAAAACAGCTCCTGCTTCTTTCTTAAAGAATAGTAGATGACAGATGTTTAAAAAACAGATGACAAATGCTGAGAATTCTGACAGACTGTATGCGTTATATTTAATGGATATCAGGAGCTAAGTTAAACATTCTTTTTTCAAATATAGTAAGTTCTCAAGTACGACTCTCAATATTTGACATGCATGTTTAAAGTGAAAAATGTATTTATATTTGCCAAGCTCTCTACCATGGCAACAGTTTGTGTTTAATCTAGTCTGGATGTCATTTTAGAATAGATTTATGCTGAGAGGTGTGAAGAGCATCATTTACTGTCTGAGTCAGAATCTGGATAGCTGATTAATACATACATGGTAAACACTGATTATTTTTTAAATGTGTGCTACATGGTTACAGTTGGGTTGCATGGTGGTAGCAGTGGTTAGCACTGTCAACTCACAGCATAAGGTTCCTGGGTCAGACCTCAGCTGAGCCTTTCTGTGTGGAGTTTGCATGTTCTCCCTGTGTCCATGTGGGTTCTCTCCGGGTACTCCGGATTCTTCCCACAGTCCAAAGACATGAACCTTTATAGGTTAATTGATGACTCTAAATTGGCCATAGCTGTGAATGTGAGTGTGAATGGTTGTTTGTGTGTCCTGTGATGAGCTCATTTCAAGCAGCGGCAGGCAACTCACCTGTTTTTTCCTCAAGTTTCCCACTTTTTTCTGTTTGAAGTGGTGTCTGTTTGGTTTGATTTATTGCTTTTATCCAAATAGAGGATGTTGCAAGTTGTTTGAGCAAATTTCAATTTGTGATTTTGGGCTCTGTGAATAAAATTGACATGATACTAATCTTCTGGCATTTTATGTTTCCCCTGATCAACATTTCAGCAGTGACTGGTTTGAAAAATATCACCCACAAATAAATCAAGCCTGAGAAAAAGGAGAGCTCGAAGCTGAGCTGTGCAACTTCTGATTACAAAAGACACTGTAACATGTATCAACTGCAATCATATATTCAGCTGAATGCAGTACAAAGACAAGAAATGTAATGTCCAAACTGATACACTTTATTTTTTGTAAGCAACAAACTAGTGTAAAAGTTGCTGAGTGCACAAAAATGTTTGGACACAGGCAAACAGGTTTGTTGGTAAGAGGTGATCGATGATCGATGATGATTCACCACTTTGTGAAAACTGCAAATAGAAAAAGAACTGAATGTTAAACTTTCAGACAACCTGTGGGATAAGGCAATCAAAAGGGTAAGCTCCACTACGTCATGTGTACGTCTCAGCCTCATACAGTTTAAGGTCCTCCATAGGATCCACTACTCTAAAGCTAAACCTGCACAAATATACCCAAATGTATCAAACAGTTGTGACTGATGTAGCCACGCCCCTGCTGACTTTAGCCACATTTTATTTCTGCTCAAAACTACAAAATCTTTGTGGGGCATTTCTTTAAAAACATTATTTGACCACCAGTGTCCCTTTATTGCTATCTTCGGGGTCCCAGTCGGGTTTCCAGACCTACGTGTGGAGGAAGCAGACGTTTTAGCTTTCTCTTACCTCTTGGCACGCAGGAGGATACTAGGCTACTGTCTACTGTCATGGAAATCTTCTGGTCCTCCATCAGCTTCCTCCTGGTTGGAGGACTTGATGTTTTTTCTTAAACTTGAGAAAATCAAGTTGTCAGTAAAAGGCTCAACAGAGAATTTTTTTGTCAGGTGGCAACCCATGATTACATATTTAAAAAATCTAAAAAGACTTCCAGTTGATCAGCTATAGTTTTTTCTTTTTTTTTTCTACTTAGTACAATGTCCCAGGATCCTCATTTAATACCAAGCCGTTACCTATTTACTTATTTATCTGTTTTATTTAGTATTATTATTATTATTATTTATTTCTTTATTATGTATTTGTTTTTCCATTTGTTACTTTATTTTATTTATTATTTGTCCCTTTCCATTCTTTGTCATTGTGTTGTGTCTCTGTCTTTGTTTATATGATTGTTTGAAAAATTAATAAAATTGTATGGGCAAAAAAAAAAAAAAAGAAAACTGCAAACAGTGCAATAGTCGAAGAACATAGTTCCTCAATGCAAAATTAAAGAAATGTATGGATTTCACCATCTACAGTCCATAATGTCATTCAAAAATCAGAGAATCCAGAGAAACCTCTGCACGTAAGAGACAAGACCAAAAATTAAGACATTAACTGTAAATCATTGCATTCTGTTTTTAGTCAGTTTTTACAGTGTCACAACTTCTTTGGAATCAGATCTGTGTATGATGATGATGATGACGATGATTTATATTATGATGTACTCTTAAATCTCTGTGTCTTCGGAGATGTAGAGTGAACTGAATGATGATTCTATATTCTGATTAGACTTAATTAAAATAGGTATATCAGTACATTATAAATGAACATGATGTGATGTGACAAAATAATCTCTCACATACATACTGTACATCTTTCAGTGACTGACCTCTCTCAGCTACTTTTCTCCCATGATTGACAGCTCATCTACCTGTCTTTCCTCCAGGCTTACATTCAAGTTCAGCGCTCCAAACTGAACACTAGTGCACTTTTCAGGATAATTTACAGAAGCTGGCAGACTGTTGCTAATTTTCTGGAGTAGCTTTTCATTGCGTGAGGAAGTCAATCTCTTAAAGAAGAAGTCTTCTCTGCATTTACAGAATGGTGCTCCATTCATTTCTCCTGACATTAGAATATCTATGCAAACAGAGGAGAGTGACTGGATTTCTTTGTTTGAGCAGCACTACAATTTTTGTATTTATCATAATATCAGAATCAAAAATATCATACATAAAATGATCGTCAGCATGTCATCACCTGGATGTGACATATGTGTCACTGAAACACATCCTGGAGAGCAAATAGGTAGGAAATGAGCGTTTCAATTAAGAAGATGTGTTTTCCTTTTAGTCAGCACAAAGAGCCGGGGTGGTGGTGTTGGTGTTGGTGGTGGGTGTGGTGGGGCGGTGTAAAGCCCATTAAAGTGCGTCTGAAATGAGGAGTGACGATATTTCACTGCTCTGACAATATTCTCTCAGGCCTGTTGATTTGAATCGTGTGAATATTTATGTCCAGAGGTGTTTGCCTGTTCTTAATGTCTGCACTCTTTAAGCAGACAAAGAGGACAGTTATTGTCTGCTCTAAGTGGTCGTATATTAACAGAGGCATGTCCTGCCAGGAGAAGCATTAAGGTCTCCTCATTATTTAATCATTCGCCGCTTCACACTGTGGACTTGTCAGGAGGCTGGACACACTGCTTACTGTATACTGTATGTGCTATAAACACACACAGTGTCCATTTATCAGAGAAGCTGCTGTACTGGATGATTAATGCCAACAGCTCACATCCAGGTGATGTCATTATAGCAGACCATCAGTGCAGCCTTCAGTTTCTTTTTAATTAATACAGTCTGAAAGTAACTTCTGCTGAACAGAAAGCTCTATGACAATTACAGTATGTAAAACACTCACCTCTGTCAGTCATACTGCAGTACCAACCTAAACTTTGCTGAGAATAGCTATTAGCCAGAGTAATCTATTTATTTACTTATTCATTCATTTAGAATACATAACAAGTTTTTACATGCTTTTACCCGAAATACAACCACACACACACACACACACACACACACACACAAAGGGCTCATAGGCATGCAAATGTGGAGAGAAACACACACATACAGCAGCGACCTGAGAGCAGTTAGGGGGTTCGGTGCCTTGCTCAAGGGCATCTGGGCAGTGCCCAGGAGATGAACTGGCACCTCTCCAGCTACCAATCCACCACCATACTTTGGTCCATGCTGAACTTGAACCGGCCACCCTCCGGTTCCCAAGCCAAGTCCCTACGGACTGACCTACTGTTTATTTATTTTGCCATAAGGATGTGATTAAAATTTAAATCAAAATTGTAATTTTTCAAAACCAAAGTGTAATATAATTGCACTGTTGTTTGCACTGTTCAAAGAAGACTCACATCCAGGTGACACACACGTGAAAACAAACACTGCTGCTGGCCCTGATTTTAAAGTTTTAAAAATGGAATAACTTCAGTCATGTGGAAGTGACTTGATAACATGAATTTCCGGAGCAAAAGAACAGATGCGCAGGTCAACGTATCCCATTTACACCTGGCATTAAGTTAGCTCTGTATCAGGACATATCAGCAAATGTTAAATAACCTTTTCTGGTCACACTGGGTGTTTGATCGATGTGACAGAACAGGAGAAACTTACAGTTTCTACTCAATTTCTTCTTCAATTCTATTTATATTTATATAATTTTATGTCCTTTATAGTCTAAATGCACACATCAGATCAGCCAGACCACATTTGGGGTTGTTCAGGTGTTCCTTGTGTATACAAGCAGCTGTGACAAGGGAATTTCCCCATCATTTCCCCACATCTGATAAGTTAATACCAGGTGTAAATACAGCGACTCTGTCATGTAGTAAGTACACAGACCATGAGACAAGTCACATCAGGATCTAAATTAGATGATGATGACTCATCGATCATGACATTTTATGTTCACATTGAAGTAAGTGATCAGAGCATGTGTGCTGCAACATTGTGAAAAAATTTTAAAAGGAGTTTTTGCCCATTGGTCCATCTTTTGTATCGACGAACATAAAGATACCACATATACTTATATGTACATATATGTTTGCATTGCAGCATTGTACAATGTTGTTTCTTTATTTCTAACACACATAGGCTGCATTGCTGAAATCGTGGAGCATGTGCTTGTGTAAAAGTGATGCCTTCTCTTCCCTCGGGAAGCATTCACTCCCAATTGTTTACACTAGAACAGGTGTGGACGGCTTTAATAAAGATGAGCACTGAATCTGACTGTGACCAATGGATATTAAAATATCTCTTGACCTTGCAAACAGGGATTACAGTGCAAGTCTGCCACAGCGGGAGGCGACTGCACACAGCATGCCCTGCAATCCTCTCCACTCAATAGGCTAAGGCAGAATTTATGGCCCCCGCAGACAGCCTCTCGCTGTATGTGTTGGTCTCTGCCGCAACTTACAGGATACACAAATGGTGATGCGTGGGTGTCAGGAGAGGTGCTAGACACTGGTGTTTCAGGTTTCAAGGGTCAGCTGGAATTCTGCAGCTTTCTCGATGTAAATGAATAATGCCTTCCCAGGGGACATATACAGGAAATACTAAGAGGCCCAAGTAACCACTGGATCATAAACACCTTTATGTTTGCTCTCTTATTCCCACTCTGTCTCTTTGTCTGTCTCTGAGGAGCAATAGCATCATCCTCAAGTTGACTGCATTACTGTAATTTCTCCCAGGATCCTGACACAAATCTGGCGCCCGCCATTTCATGTCAATACTTGGCTCTGTCCGTTAATTGAACAGAGCACCATTCTTTTATGAGACACAACAAAGCTGGGTGAGCAAGCAAGCAGACTCTGCAAAGAGCTGAGTCAAATGTAATTTGCTGATCCACACACCATCATTAGATGTTTTCTGTGACAAGACAAATCATGAACAAATGCAGGGTTGGGAAGTGAAGGCCAAAAAAAAATGACTGATTATCTACCTGCCTGTCGTCAAATCTAAAAACTGCTGCCGGTATCTAGTGCATGTGTCTAATCCACTACTCTCCAACTCTGCATGTAGATGCTAACTTCCTATGAAATGTGAACGGGGTCGCTCATAGTGACAGACCCAGAGAGAATTCTGCAGTTTACCTCAGCTCTACTTTGCGTAGTCTTTCAGCTTAATGTTTTGTTTTTTACAGCCCACAGATGTAGCACTTTCGATTCATTCTCATCATTTATTAACCAAATTTCCAGCAGCAGCATGGAGCTGTTTTCAGACCCGCTGTATGCCGCCTGCACCAAATACCAGAAAGACAAAGTTAGTAACTATCAATGTTGGACAGTAGCTAAAAGTTCAACTACATTTCCCATTAGCTGATTGGTAGCATTCCAATTTCCAATAGCGGCCATTTTTTCCACTGTGAAGTGAGGCAGTGTAACCACCAAACATTACACTGGTAAAGATAAAAAACTGTTGCTCCACCACATACACAGATTTTCCATCTGCACCTCCAAAAGAAAAAGAACACCTAAGGTGGCTTGTGACTTTTAGTATCCAGCCAACCAGGACTAGTCTGTAGCTGTACCGTTTCCCCAACAATGGCAAATAACTGTTTTGACTTTTCCAGCAGCAAACAGACAAAGTTAACTACCAGCTGGTGAACATAGTGGAGCATTTAGCAGCTACAGAACCAGATGTAAAAAATTCTTTGCTAACTTGTTTTCCATATCAATATCAAATGTTACAATATGACAATATTGTGTTCACAGCTTGCTGCAATATTTATCATGCATACCTGTATACTTGAGAATGTTTTATTTGATTTTTTTCTACTCTTTCTAGTATATGAGTAGATTTAGAGTACTAGTGTGTGTTGTTGAAAGCAAATTTCAAAATAAAGTCCTTGCTGAAAGTTAATTAATGCAGCTTTAAATTAGTAGGCAGCACAAGTTGCACCAAAATAGACTAAACATAGTAATCTCTTTCTGGAATTTTACTGTTTGCTCTTTACTTCAGACTGTGTTGACTCAGCTCCATGTTGGAGTTGTTTGAACACTGTGATAGAAGCCACTAAGCTTTCCATAATTCAAATTCACTTATACAAATAAAGCAGGGTTATCAGAATAAAATGTATGTACTTTAAAAAATAGTTGAGAATGCCTTTCTTTGGTTTAATTAGAATATGTTTGAAATGTTGCTGAGGAGACTGACCTTTAGAAAAGTTCTAAATCTGTGCCAACCAATAGGAAATGACTAGAATAGCAGTTCAGGGATTGGTAAATCAAAAAAAAAAGAAAAAAAGAAAAAAGGCAAAGACTGCAACAAGAAGAAAATTGATTGTACCTTCAAAATAAAAGCAGCGGGTGTTTTCAGTAGTTTATGAATATTAATACTTTGAGACATACATTTAGCAACTAGCTAACTGGACAGTGGACATAACCATCTTGGAGTCACTTGCTTTGGCCTCACGATGAAACCAGTTTAAAATTTCTTTTCTGATAGTTTAATAATCATTTAGACACTGCTGACAGAAGATGAAGCTGTTTTCCTCCGCATAACTCAGGACCTGACAGGGAAAACTACCACCTCCACCATATGTACATAGACATGACAACAACTGTAGGTCAGGGTCATCATACCTGTTACATTCTAGGAATTTAATGTTTAATATTTCTTTCTGTTTTTTCAGGACTGAATTCTGAATTCTACAGAATTTACATCTCAAGATTGATACTTCATTAATGGCTTCAAACAACAATGTAACGTCAATAGTTAGAACTTCTATTATCACAGTTTAAGATCTAAATCAGTACTCTTACTTTGAATTTTTCGGCTGTTATGTAATGACGTTCGTTTTTAATTTGAAAAGACATAACCGGAAGTGTGGTTTGTTCCTGCTGGTCGCCTTCTTGAAGTCACATGACCGGTTTAAAGTGGGAGTGTAAAGATGGTGGCCACTGTTAGCCGGCGCTCAGACCTGGATCTTTGGAGAAGTTTCTGTTTTTTATGTCCAATGTTTCATTTGAAAAACGTCCGTCAGTTAACATGTCTGTTTGCTGCCGTGTGTATCTTGACGAGCCGCTCGCTGGCGGTCGAACAGGACTTTCAGGAGGAGTTTCTGAAGCGGGAATATTCTCTGGCGAAGCCGTACCGTGGTGAGTTCACCGTCAACCGTCAGTACCAGCACAACCGGCACTGAGGTTAACAAACGTTAGCTGCCAAGAGTAACTGAACGAAACCAGCCTGACGGTAACGAACAGCAGCAATTCATCCTATTGTAGACGAATATTTAATTTCTCCCAGTTATTGGAGAGCTAATAATGTGTTAGTTACCGAGTGTAATGATTAACTCAGAGGAACTGTGTACCCCTCAGGCACTTTAGTTATGTCTGCCAATGTCACAATACGGGAAATTCAGTTAATATTAGCCCGCAATAGTTGTGTCAGTAATGTCGATTTAGTCTAACTTATGCCAATTGTCAAGGTTAGCACTCGCGGGCAGCGGTATATTAAAAATATCATAACTTTACACTACTTAGGATTCATTACAATAGAATGACAACGGTCGTTTATTAATATAGTTTATTATTATTAAGTATTATGACGTTTATTATTATAGTTCAGCCTGTAAGTAAGTGTTTGACGTGGTGACATGAGGTCAGGCTGGTCTGTTTGTCCATGGAGAGAGAATAGTTGGAGGACTCGTTCAAAGCTGTGTCTGAGTGTGTTTGTGGTCTGCAGGCCTGGGCTTCAGCAGTTCTTCACAGTGGGACCTGATGGGCACTGCCATGGTTACACCTGACCACGTGAGGCTGACCCCAGACCTGCAGAGCAGACAGGGAGCGGTCTGGAGTCGAATTGTAAGTCTGCTGCTGGAGCTGTGAAACCCACCGACACTACACACTACGTCAGTACCAGACATCCTGCTACACCAAACACACTTACTCTGAAATGATCACTCGATGATAGTAAAATTAGGTATTAGGTGTGTGTGTGTGTGTGTAATAAAGATTGTCACTGACTGTATAACATTAGACAGATTGAGCCTGTTTCAACAGGGGATAGTTTGCATGCTGCAAATAACAGAGCACAAGAATAACCTGCTTGTCTTCATTTCTCTTGCTTTCTAGCCTTTCTTCTTACGGGATTGGGAACTCAAAGTGCACTTTAAAATCCACGGCCAGGCAAAGAAGAATCTGAACGGGGATGGACTGGCTATTTGGTTAACCAAGGATCGCATGCAGAATGGTGGGTAGACACTGGATCACTCTGGAGGTGTCATGTCTCAATCTGTGAGAAGATACAAATGATTTAATGTAAATGTTCCTCAAATATATTCACAAAGCCTTGTATTGAGAGTTGGCTCATCTTCCATGTCCCCTTGCTTTTCTCTGTCATGATCAGATGATATGATTTATACATGAGTCATTTCATCTCTGTACATCATGCACACAGTAAGCTGAGAGAAAGCCTTTCTACTACTTTACCTAAACTCTATCCAAAACTTTATCGTCAGTTCTCCCAACAGACTCTACGGCTCACTTCCCCCGGGAAAGCAGCTTCCTTCTCGGGCAGTAAGATCCGAGTGGGTCCGGCTCTTTACCGATGATGATTACGTGGCGTGATTTCAATACTTGAACTCAGTGACTCTATAACTTATCACAGCGGTGTTGTAGGTAGTGTCTTTGGAAACTTTACAAGGGAAATAACTGATGAATTTATACGTGGAAAAGTCACCATTACCTGCCCAGTCCTCCACACTGACACTATGACCCAACTCTGTCCCCTGCAGTGAGAGCTGGGTAGGCCCGTAAGTTTTAAAATGTCTTTGTCACTTTCCACGATGCACTGTGGGTGAGGATATGTCTCATGACAGAATCGTACAGCGTCCATGAGATTAAACAGAGAGGGACGATGATGGTGGAGATATTTTTTGATTCACAGAGGAAATCAGGTGGAAACCCACTGAAAAAAACAAAACAAAAAAAAACAGGCACTCTGGGTCCTTTTGGGCTCTAAATCAGCTCCAATATTTACCCTGTTTTACCACGTGTCTGCTCATGGAGCTTCTTAGGTCAGGCAGAATCTAACGTTCACTCTGTTGATCCACTTTATTTGCTTCCATGGCTGTAGTAAGTTTCATATCAGGCAACCCGGAGCTTCGACATGAGCCGCGTAGAACAAAACACAAAGAGACAGCACGGTCCGTCAAGGCAAATTTCAAAATAAGAAACATGCTGACTATAGTAATTTATCAAGAAGCTTGTATTTCAGTGGAGCATGTTTCCTTAATATCTGATGACACAGCATGTTAATTTTATGATTTAATACAGTAAATATCTTACATATTGTACCTTTTAAGCTCTCTTCTTATTTTTGATTTTTGACTTTTTTTTCTGATTTTGAACATAATCTGGTATTTCATCGACACAGTCACTCAGAAACCAAAAATCTTTTAATGATTGAAATGAATCAACCGTCGTCACATTCGCTTGTTGTTTCCTGTCTCTCATTATTCATAGCCTGAACCTGGACAGCTGCTTTAAAAAATGATGTGGGAATTAAAAGAACAATTGTACATTTGCGTTCACAGTAAGAATATAGACGTGATGATAAACTGTCCTGATGGATCTCGCTGCTCCTTCACAGGTCCCGTGTTTGGAAACATGAACCACTTCACTGGACTTGGAATATTCGTGGACACTTATCCTAATGCAGACAAACGCCACGATGTGAGTGAAAGCTGCTGGCTCCTGTGTTGTTCCTGTGCTTTCATATTTGTAGGACTGGAGACTAAATGAATGTGTGTGTAATGATTGAGTTTGGACAGATGTGGCTCACCATGTGAAAGCCCTGCATGCCTCTTATTATCAGTGTTAAAGTGAGTCATATTTCTCTTTCTGCAACCCTCTTGAATGTGCAGAGGACACAGCCTGGAAGTCAGGTAGCTTCAGAACAAGTTCGTTTTTTTTCTGAGCTGAGAATGTTCATCAACCATCTCATCTCATCTTGTTCCACACATCTGTTCTGATTCATGAGTGCTGCCTGCTGTCAGATTGTGATAGTACAACAGTGGTGTTGAAGGTGTCTGTGTTGTTTTATGTTTTAACTCCCTCATCTTCCTCACAGAGGGCTTTCCCATACGTATCCGTGATGCTGGGGAATGGGACTCTGTCATATGACCATGATTATGATGGACGGCCCACTGAGCTTGGAGGATGTACAGCTATGGCACGCAACGCAATCTATGACACGTTTGTCCTCGTCAGATACTCCAAACACAGACTCACGGTATGATCCTGAAGTGAAGGTAGGATTGATGCAGTGTATTTCAATGCTGGCTTCTTCAATGGGAAACCTTTCGGATCTAGGATGATGCTGATGGTATTAAACGCTTAAAAATCTTCCCTTTTGAAAGCCTGATATTTGGGTGAGTGACGTACTGACTGTTCCTTCACTCTCCAGCTCATGGTGGATGTAGACGGTAAACAGGAATGGAAGGACTGTGCTGACATCGCAGGAGTGCGTCTACCCACAGGCTACTTCTTTGGTGCCTCCTCCGCCACTGGAGACCTGTCAGGTATGAACTGAACAGAAAAGATGCAAATGATGGTGTGTGAGTTCTTTCTTCAAGTGTTGATTACTGACGTGTGTGTTGCTCTAGATAACCATGACATCATCTCCATGAAGTTGTACGAGCTGACAGTAGAAAGGACTGCTGAGGAGGAGGAAGAGGAGGAGGTCACCATCCCCAGTGTGGACAACATGGACCAGTTCCAAGGTAGTCATCATTTCTTTCAGTTCTGTCTGGCACTCTGGAGATTGTCACTTTGTCTGATAATAAATCTCTCATTGTTTTGCTTTGCAGTGGATGTCGAGGAGGAAGGGATGAGCGGAGTCCAGTTCTTCTTCACCGTTCTCTTCTCCATCCTGGGCCTGGGTGTGCTGGCCGTAGTGGGGCTGATGGTTTACTACAGGAAGGAAAGCAGACGTAAACGTTTCTATTGATCGGAGAACAATCGATCTACACAGGTTTTCAAAATGTGTGTTTCTTAATCGACATACGACACACAAAAGCAAAAACTGCCATAGTTCCATAGCTTTACTGAAACTTCCAATCGAATGAACTCAATGAACAACCTCACGGGGCTGAAGCCCAGAGCCAAGAGAACATGAACAGGTGAGCCAGCTGTCTGTGAAATCTTTTTTTTTTTTTTTTTTTTTTTTTTTTTTTTTTGTTAAATGTGCTCCTGTCAGCCTAAAGGACAGCGCAGTGGGTCTGCAGATTTAACATGTTCACCCATAAGAGCAGGAAAAGTCAATCACAGATGCTGGATGTAGTTCACTGACACAGTTTAATGTGCAGTTACCTCTGACTGTCACTTGGTGCTGCCAGCGCGCAGCTTTAATCTGACTGTAGCTGCTGTGAAGACCAATCAACCTGTGGATCCTTGTAGACTTCCTGCAGCACTGAATAAGTCCACATGTATTGAGCTCCCATGCAGTTGAGAGCGCCTTATAAGCCAAGCAGAGCACTTACACTGGCTTCAGTGGGTTCATATTAGCTGCCTGTAAATGTATGATGGATGATACATTGCACTCTTATGTTGTGTGTTACAGGAAAGGTTCCGAGTTAGCAGTGCTGGTTGAGGTGCTTAGCTAGGATCAATAAAGACAGGCTCTCACCTTCAGTCCTCTCTGCAGGTGTGAGCTGCTCTTTCATTTTTTTTGTTTGACCTCACAAGTTCTTTGGCTTCATGTCCTTTCTGTAGTTAACAGTTCTCAGTTCTAATAAGTAAGTTTTCGTTTTCTCCACAGTCTGTTTGTCACCAGGTAGAGTTTTCATGCTAACAAAGTTTAACATTTCCTGTGGCACTGAATTTCATCAGACGCCCCATCATAGATAGTTTGCTCTGGTATGCACTGTGAAATTAGATAGCTGTACAGTCATTTCAGAGCGTGTGAATATGAATGCTGTTCAGCTGTTTAACCTGGAATATAACTGCTGCCTTCATACAAGCTGGTGCCTCCCCCCTCCCCTCCCCGGTGTCCAAGCTTTGTCATGGCTGCCGGACACAATCCACTGCCTTTCTGTCCGCCACTGGTGGCCAGTGCGTCTCACTCGTGGCCCCTTTGTCCCCTCCACTTTTTTTCCCCCAAAGTACCACTTTTGAATTTCTATAAATGTATATACTTAATGTCTGCTGACATTTATTTAATATCATGTTCTGTCATTCTGGTCCAACAGAAGCCTTTTCTTTCTGTCTATTCAACCGCCAAAAACATATGTGAGACCGATTCTGATTTTAGAGGGAAAAACTCACTGATACTAGTATGGCATCTGATGTGGTTCACTTTTAAGCCGATAGGCCGATACAAAGTTATTGGAAGGCTGCTTTCCTAAAATTAAGCTAATTATAACTTTATTAAAGAATATTTCAATTAAATGTTCTTTAACATATTAAATAGTTCTAGTTGACATCGAGAGCTGCTTCTTCTCTCTTACTGTCATGTTGCCACAGTGTTGTAAATCGCAGCTTGCATCAATGTATTTTTTCTTATGTACCCGAAACAAGCAGTTTTAATGTCTGTGTACACTGATGCCAATGTCAGCGATAAGCCGATAATATCAACCAATATGTTGGTAGGGCTCTGCCTGGAACAACTATAAGAAAGTAGAAATATTACTACCACCACTACTACTACTACTACTACTACTACTACTACTAAATCCACTTGATTAAATAAACTACATGTAATCGTTAGTAGTTGAAGTAACGGTGGAAAGGGAAGGTGGGTGGAGTGAAGAACACTGGAGATGTCGGTTCGGGTGTGTTTTTTCTAAAGCGTTTCAATCCGGTCATTAAAATGAGCAAAGAACGGTCACAAAGTGTCAAATATATAATACGGTAATACAATATGTAAAGTGTCATAAATGTGCTTACATAACATGGAAAATGATTCAAACAGAACTCTAAACCACACTAGAAATGTGTCTGCTTAAGAAGGGACGCTTGAAGATGCTTCACTTCTGACACACTTGCAGGGGACATCTGGGGAGGGGCTCAGCTGGACACAATGGTTTAAAAGTACAGGTGTGACTAATAACACAACTAATGTTCAGGTTTTGTTTCATTGACTTGTTTGTAGCAGAGTTGATACCGGGGAGATTCTCATTTAGTTGTATTTTGGTTCGCGTAGCTGTTTGAAATCATTTCAATCAATAGTAGAATTTAAAACCACTCTATGGTCTGACATGCTTAGAGTCATAACTCTACCAACAAAGTGTTTAGAAGTTTCATAGACAGTGTTACAATATGTCCCCTTAAATGGTTTAATGTTAATTCTCTTTTCTAATTTTCTTTCTCACTGTGAGCCATGATTGGGACAAACATCCCTCAAGTTAATTATTTAAATAAAATTCTTCTTGTCATGCTCCCTTTTTCAGTAAAAGTTTCAGTGGAGTCATTTTGCTCATTTCTTAATGTAGTTATGTTTTATACTAGCAGAGATTTTAATGAACATTTCATAAAAATGCACGACGTTGGATTTTACTGTGGTTCTTCTGTGGTTTCATATTTAAGCACCGAAGATCTGAAATCCAGATGCTCACTTTTACCTGATTGTGCGATTGATTTAATTTAGAATGGATTCATTTGAATGAATAGATTCAATTAAATTCCTCCACCAATATACAGACAGGTGACATATTAACCCTTAGATGCCCCTTTGCACATTTATGTGTTTTTGGCTTTTACTTTCTACCATATTTTATCATTTTTTCATGCATATTGTTGATAAACTATGCCAGGTTGTGCATTTTTGAGTGTTCTCAAAATTTTTAATGTATTTTTTATTTTTAGCATATTGTAAACAACGTATACGAAAATACTCACGTTGGCGCACCTTTGCACATAAATGTGCTCATTGAAACCCATTCAAAACACTATTTTTGATCCTGCTCAAATACAAAGTATAAAACATTTATATTCTCATTTCTCCGCTTCATTTGAGGCTTGGGGCTTCAAATATGTGGTCTGAGGGATTTCCTTGCCGATGACGTCATTTTTACTATATGTGGCAAAGGGAGGAAATACCTGCTTTTTGCGATAGAGGGCACTCGCACTATATCCCCCCCCCTCCTCTCTCCACACAAACTCTGAGGCATTAAGTGTGTGTGGGTGTGTGAGTAGGTGTGTGTGGGACTGTGTGCACGTGAGTGTGTGTGTGTGTGCACGCGCACATGTCCACAGCATACACGTTGCATTACCATAGGACCGAAAGCGTAAAAGCGCAGCGAGCTTTGAGGTGGCATTTTCCATTACTTTTCCATATCCTCTGTTTCATGTGTATTTTTTATGCAAATGTTCAAAGCACCATGACATTTTTTATTATAAAATACGTAAAACACACATCTACCAAGGTGCCCTGCACAACTTTGAAATTAACGAAACACAGGACCTTTCCCAGCACATGAAAGTTAGAGTACCAAAACAGGCCGCCACTTTGTTTACACACCTGCAGCTGCAGGTGCAGCACGGTGCACGTAAGTACAAAAGAGGAGCACAGTTTCTGATTTCGTACCTGGCACGATGGAGAGGTACTACAACACTGAGGAGGCGCTCGCTGCCATTATGGAGTCCGATCCAGAGCCCATGGACCACGACTCCTGCACACCGTGCGCGCTTACTTTGGACTCCTTGGCTGGCGTCTATCGGTCCCGCGGCAAAGCAACCCGCAGCCTGTGGGATGGCCAGTCGGGACGACCAGTCAGGATGGCCAGTCAGGACGGCATACCTTTCAGGCGACCGTGTCTGTCAAAACTTTTGTGTTGATCAGCAGAATCCTGCGTTTTTACGACCAGCTGTCCAGACCGCGGCGCGGGGGAGCGGATAAACTGGCTGCGGTCCGGGTAATATGGGGTCTGTGGACTGCCCAGCTCTCTCTGATGTTCAATCCAGCTGTGGACATTTGTGTGGACGAGCAACTCATGCCATACCAAGGACGCTGTGGATTTCGGCAATACATGCCCACGAAGCTGGCCAGGTATGGTCACCTGTGATATACAAACGTCATACGCATGGAGGGTTTCTGTTCACCGGCCGATCAGCTGGTGCGCCGCCAGAACGAAACCAAGGACGTAGGGTCATGTTGGATATGACGGAGGGGCTGAGAGTGGTGACTGTAAGTGTAATCATATTTTTCTCTCCTTCGGAGCAGCTCCTCTGCCAGTCCGAAGGAGGAAAGCAATGGTGGCTGCTCCGAAGGAAGATCACCGTGGTTGGCACAATGCGCAAAACCGACCAGAGCTTCCCCCTCAGCTTCTGAGGGTACGAGGGAGAGAGGCCCTCTCCTCCATCTCTGCATTCACTCCAACTCACACCCTGGTTTCCTTCATCCCAAAGTGGGGCAATAACTCTAATAACAGTTTTTTGTGTTTTTTAGTCCATAAAATAGAGGTGCATCATGACAAACACTTGGCAATTTAAGGGTTAAAAATAGAAAAAGTTATTAATATTTGATATGTATGATTAGGACTGATGTTGGTCTAAAAAAATATGAAAAAAAATGTCAAAAAAATAATCATTTATAAGGTTTTTATAGCTTGATAAAACATGCGCACATTTATGTGCAAAGGTGCCACAACGTGAGTATTTTATGAAATATGACACTACAAAAAAAAAAATAATAATGCATATAAATAAATATTGCTGCTAATCTTTGACATATACCAAGATGCAATAATCAAACCATTAATAATCCAGTTGGCATGAAGTATATTGAAAATATGTCATTTTTTCTGTTTTTAGACAAAAATATGGAGGTGCATCATGACAAACACTTGGCAATTTAAGGGTTAAAAATAGAAAAAAGTCATTAATATTTGATATGTATGATTAGGACTGATGTTGGTCTAAAAAAATATGAAAAAAAAATTTCAAAAAAATAATAATTTATAAGGTTTTTATAGCTTGAGAAATCATGCGCACATTTATGTGCAAAGGTGCCACAACGTGAGTATTTTATGAAATATGACACTACAAAAAAAATAATAATGCATATAAATAAATATTGCTGCTAATCTTTGACAAATACCAAGATGCAATAATCAAACCATTAATAATCCAGTTGGCATGAAGTATATTGAAAATATGTCATTTTTTCTGTTTTTAGACAAAAATATGGAGGTGCATCATGACAAACACTTGGCAATTTAAGGGTTAAAAATAGAAAAAAGTCATTAATATTTGATATGTATGATTAGGACTGATGTTGGTCTAAAAAAATATGAAAAAAAAATTTCAAAAAAATAATCATTTATAAGGTTTTTATAGCTTGAGAAATCATGCGCACATTTATGTGCAAAGGTGCCACAACGTGAGTATTTTATGAAATATGACACTACAAAAAAAATAATAATGCATATAAATAAATATTGCTGCTAATCTTTGACAAATACCAAGATGCAATAATCAAACCATTAATAATCCAGTTGGCATGAAGTATATTGAAAATATGTCATTTTTTCTGTTTTTAGAAAAAAATATGGAGGTGCATCATGACAAACACTTGGCAATTTAAGGGTTAAAAATAGAAAAAAGTCATTAATATTTGATATGTATGATTAGGACTGATGTTGGTCTAAACAAATATGAAAAAAAAATTTCAAAAAAATAATCATTTATAAGGTTTTTATAGCTTGATAAAACATGCGCACATTTATGTGCAAAGGTGCCACAACGTGAGTATTTTATGAAATATGACACTACAAAAAAAATAATAATGCATATAAATAAATATTGCTGCTAATCTTTGACAAATACCAAGATGCAATAATCAAACCATTAATAATCCAGTTGGCATGAAGTATATTGAAAATATGTCATTTTTTCTGTTTTTAGAAAAAAATATGGAGGTGCATCATGACAAACACTTGGCAATTTAAGGGTTAAAAATAGAAAAAAGTCATTAATATTTGATATGTATGATTAGGACTGATGTTGGTCTAAACAAATATGAAAAAAAAATTTCAAAAAAATAATCATTTATAAGGTTTTTATAGCTTGAGAAAACATGCGCACATTTATGTGCAAAGGTGCCACAACGTGAGTATTTTAAAGGGGCATCTAAGGGTTAAAGGAAAAAGCCAACAAAGTCTATAGTACGTGTTGGGCCATCACATACTGCCAAAACAGATTCACTGCATCTTGTCATTGCCTCTAAAAGTCTGAACTCAACTGGAGGGTTAAGCACCATTCTTCCAAAAAATCCAAGATCATTATTTCCTCACCATTCATTTGTGTTTGAGAGCAGTTACAAGTATTCAGTTCAGTCTGGGTGTAGACTCCATGCAGATCACAAGTCTGTTTGTGTCTATATAATTAGGGATATTCGACTGTTGGGTAAAATTTATGGAAAATGTAAAAAGTTCATACTACAGTGATATTATATCATGAAAGTAGGATATTTAATTAGAAGCATGCAATGGTAATTTCTTCATCTCAAACAATTTGTTGAAACAAAAGCTAACAACAGTGGTGAAATTTTTTTTCTTGTCATGTGACTTTGAGCATTGATTACAGCTCGACTAGACGTCTCATGCTGTTCACAAGTCGACTTATTACAACCTGCTGATGACACTCTGTGACACTCAGCGCTCAGTGGTAACTTTCCTCTGAGTACTTCCTGTTTGAAGCCTCACACTGACCAGGTACTGTTGATGGATTGTTAGGTGTCGTCTTGGTGTCATGATGTCACAATGTGAACAGCATGATGAAGAGCACTGTTTAAATACAAACTGTCATTGAAGCAGAATGGTTTGAGGGCAGAGCTAGGTATGAAAGTAGGGGAAACTGAGTACATGCTAATTAGAGATCTTAAGATGTTTAACAGCCATGTGATGGAAAGGATGCTGCTGAGTGCGGATGAGGAGCGACTCCAGGAGAAGGAAGAGGAGGAGGCTTTATCTGTGGCCTGTGAGCTGGAGGACATAGTTTAAAAGGAAGAAAAAGTCACTGCAGACGTGAAGAAATTAGATGCAATGGTGAGGCACCAAATTGGATTTTGAACAACAGTCTAGTCAACCGCATGTGTAACACACACCATCCTCTGCTGCTGTTCAACTTTTCCTATCTCACTTTTTCTTTCTCCCTGTTTGTGTAACAGATTGCTGAGGAAGATCTCAAGATCAAAGATTTGCAGAGTCAGATACAAGAGTTAAAAACAAAAGACAAAAATAGGTCACTTCTTCATGAAAAGCAATGCCAGGCAATTATCAAGGCATCGAAGGAGAAACAGGCCAGTGTACAACAGGAAATGGATAAAATGACCATTCAGCTCAACAAAATGAGGACTGAACGGGCGCTAGCCAGCGACGGAGTAAGACGCATAACTGGGAGCTCCTGCAGAATAGTATAATTATAAGTATAAAAAATAGTTATAATTTCATAATTAAATGACATCCAATCTATAAATTAAATTCAACGCAATAACTCTAGGGCAAGAGTCTTCAACCTTTTTCAGTCCAGGACCCCCACATGTAATCCATTTCTTTAAAATGTGTCACATTTTAAGCCTGGCCTACAATAAATTTTATATTTACCTTAATGAACTTTTACTTCACCTTAATAACCTATTTATATACTGGGTGTTTAGCCTATATGTGTTTATGATTGATAGAAAGTTCATAATTATTATTGGTTATGCCAAGATCTGTGCGTCTTTTGACATTCATCCAATTGGAGTGCAAATGCCTCCGCTGTTTGTAGTTTCTCGACTATCTGCAGCCTCACATTCAACATTATTTGGTGAATTATTATGACAAAAACTGTCGGGCCCCCCGCAGTACCTCTGCGGACCTCCTAGGGGTCGGGGACCCCTGGTTGAAGACCCCTGCTCTAGGGCAATGCTGTAAAAATCAAAAACCCTTCACTGAAAACTATCATATTTATTTATTTATTTGTTCGTTTATGAAATTAAAATACTTGTATGGCTGTTTCTGCAACTACAGGGTGACAAGATCTATGTTTAGATTTGTCACAGGATGCTATATGATAAATATATACACAGTGTAAAGGTTATTTGAAGTGTAAAGTATTTATTTTATGTCTTTACAATACAGCTCAGTAACTATGTATTTAAAACAATAATAATTAAAGTAATATTACTACCACCAGCATTAGCTGTATCCTAGCAACAGAGTAAAACATAGCACTTCCGGCCAACATAACATACGAGTCGACAGGTAACTAAACTTCACAAACACAGGAGGAGCTTTATGTTAAAGTGTGATATGTAGACTGTCTAATTTAGCACACACTTATGTTCATTGATTTAACTTAACGTGGTGTTAAATGGCGATAAATGCAATGAAACAAAATATGTAAACAAATTTTGTTCACATATTTTGTTCATTTAAAATAAACTCTCTTTCTGTGCCAATTACTTGCCCCTTTAATGTGATTGTGAAAGTTTCATTTTGATAAGATTTTGGCTTCTAATGTTTCAGTATGATAAGAAAATCACAAGATTTCGTGAAATTATTTCAATGTATGTGTTTTTTGGACATTTGCACAGCAATTAAGAATATTGCGATAATATCGTTAACCGTGATAATTTGGTCACTATAATCGAGATAACAAATTTTCCATATCGTTACATTCCTATATGAGAGTTTTAATAAACAATTTTAACATCCACTGATCTTTGTCACATGCAATAAAGACATTACAGATGCACATTAGAGAACAATGTCCCTGTATAATAATGTGCCTTTATTGTGGTCCAGCAGCACCGCAGCATTCAGTACATAGTTATCATGGAGCAGGGCCCGTCTATTTCACAGATTGTCCAATCCCTCTTGCAACATTCTCGTCGGTTTCAGCAGCCTCCTTGATGGCCTGCATCACCAGAGCGTTCCTCTTCCTCGTCTCTTCCATTCTCACTGGGTTTGATTCAGGCAGATTCTGATGAAAAGGTAGATACATGCCATTAATTAACCACAGAAGAGAAATGTTTAGGAAATTACAAGTTCAACAAAGTTGTTCTGAGATCTGGGGAGATTAAACACAATGCACAAATATTTGCTGTCTATCTGGACACAAGACGACAAACAGATACACTGAGGGTGGCCTGAGGGTAGAAACTCAGTATAGTGTATCTGGTAACTTCTTCCTGATCACCGCTGGGGGAAAAAGTAATCCATCAGTATTTGAGGGAACACTCTGAATTTCCTCAAGCGTCTGAGGTGAAACAGTCTCTTCCTTGCCTTTTTCACCACTGAGTCAGTATGCAGAATCCAGGTGAGACCCTCACTGATGTGGACACCAAGGTACTTAAAGCAGTTGACTCTCTCCACCAACGACCAGTTGACATTAAGGGGGGCATAGATCCCCTCCAGAATCTTGCTGATGTTGAGGAGGAGGTCGTTGCCTTGACAGCAGCAGGTCAGGTTCTCTGCTTCCTTCAGTGCTCCTGAGTTTGAGCTGCCTTGAAGGCGTTCCCATTGGCCAAACCATCTCAACTGGGTTTAGGTCATGTCATGGTGGAGGCCAGGTCACGTGATCCATCACCCTCATTCTTGGTCACATAGCATTTACAGAGCCTGGAGGTGTGTTTGGCTTCATTGTTGGGTTAAAAAACAATTGATGGTCTAAGCACAAACGAGATGGGATGAAATGTCACTGCAGGGTGCTGTGGTAGCCATGCTGCTGAAGTGTGGTTTGAATTTTGAATACATTTCCAACAGTGTCAAAAGCAAAGCACCCCCACACCTTCACACCTCCTCCATGCTTCATGATGGGAACCACACATGCAGATACCATCCATTCACCTTCTTTGCATCTCACAGTGGCTAGGATCAAAAATCTCACATTTGAGTCATCAGAACAAAGTCCAGACTTCCACTGGTCTAATGTCCATTCGTCTTCTTCTTCTTCTTGGTCTCCCTCAGTCGTGGTTTCTTTGCAGCTATTTGACCATGGAGGTCTGATTCACTCAGTCTCCTCTGAACAGTTGGTGTTAAGATGTGTCTGCGACTTGAACTCTGTGAAGCATTTATGTGGGCTCTAATGTGATTTCTGAAGCTGGGCACATACAAACAACCATTCACGCATTTAGAGCTACCAATTAACCTATTAAGTGCATGTCGTTGGACTGTGGAAGTAAGAGAACATGCAAACTGCACCGCAGCCGAGGTTCAAACCAGGAACCTTCTTGATATGAGGCGACCTGTCGCCCCGAGATCCAGTTTCATCAGAGTTTCATCTTTTTTTATGTAACTGTACTTGAAGATAGCCTACATACAAATAACTATCTTCTGGACTGACTGAACTTCATGTCTTAAAGTAATGATAGACTGTCATTTCAATTCTCTGTATGTCCTAATTCATTTACTTTTTTTTCACATTGAATCCATTCATCTGAATCACCTTGTGGATCTCTTTCTGTTTCGCCTCTCCTGGAACGACCATAGCCCACAGCCCACAGCCGGCCCCCACGCACACAATCACCGCAGAGGTACCCAGGATTCCCCGCATGCCGCTCATCCTGATTAAGGTGGAGAACACACACTACTATGTCCGATACACGTACGAACAGCGCTTCATCTCATCTGTTTAGTAACATCGGACACAGTACAGCAGGAACAACAACAGCAGCAGGGTACGCTGGGATATGTGTCTTCTTCTTTAGTTAGTGACCGACCCTATACCGCCACCTGCTGTATGGGAGTGTGTGAGTCCACTGATGAGCCAAAGCGACACACACAATAATAGATAGATAGATAGATAGATAGATAGATAGATAGATAGATAGATAGATAGATAGATAGATAGATTACTTTATTCATCCCCAAAGGGAAATTTGGTCGTCTTAGATAATAACTCCACTCAGTGTTAGAGAAATGTTTCAGTGCAATGGTACATGTGAACCATTTATCTTCCTCTCATCCTCACATCATGTCTTTTATTATGTCCAGACTTCTTTAAATCTCCGATGCACTTTTACAAAGATGATCCGTCATCTTTCTCATTATTGTGCTGTAACTCATATTCTAGCCAGCATTTTAAGCATTCTTCATATCCTGTATTATTGTATTATTATTAGTAGTAGTAGTAGTAGAAGTAGTAGTAGTAGCAGTATTTCTCACTACGCCAAAACAATCTGTCGTGTTACTTCTCATTGCATCGCTTACATGTGTATTGTATCAATAATTATTATGATTTTTTTAAAGGCAGAACATACATGATGATGGTGCATTGCCACCACCTGCTGGGCATTACATTACATATACAGGAGCATGGTCTTTTTTATGGGCCTTATTTATGGGCCTATAAGAAAAGGTAAGCATTTTAATACATGGATCTGAAATTATTAATTATGTAACTAGAATACTGGAATAAATTACATTTCAATTAATGAATGAAGTAACTCTTAATTTAGATTTTTTTAAGTGATGATCTGTTAAGTAAGCATGAAAATACACAGTGTGTGTGTGTGTGTGTGAAATGATACTAACCTGGACCAAATAACAACAGTGGCTTTAATACAGTTAACAAACATCACTATCACTCCTCTGATCCGCGCAGGCGCAAAGACGGCTTTTCCGGGTACGACACGTAATATAAATAGGCTGAGTGCACTCCGGGCGTCGGTAGAATACACGAAACCAATGATTCCCATATGTCCAGTAGTCTCCTTCACCTATGGTGAGTATCATTACAAACTAAGTTTTATTTTACAGTCACATGTAAAGACTTAAGTAACGTTAGAAGCGTGTCAGCAGCATGAGTAAAGTGTCGTTAACGGACAGTCCTTGAACCGCTGGTTTGAGCCTGCTGCTAACTGTTAGCTTAGCGTCATCCTGTGTGTCTGTCCTCCGCAGTGCCCAGCCGGCTTGGTGAAGATGCCAAAATGGCTACCGGCAATTACTTTGGATTTACCCACGGCGCTGCCGCTCAGTACAGGTAAGGGTGCTATACACACTCAGATTTACGGTTACAACGTGCTGCATTATGTTTTATTATGAGCTCAAATGTTAGCTGAGTGTGTGTGTGCAGGTAAGCAGAGGCTGTATTGCTCCCACTGTTGCCATTGTTCAGGCTGGGGGAGGGGGCGCTCATCCCTCCGCTGCTGCAGTTGGATGGAACGCTGGCTTCAGGGTGAAAACTGCACGGCTACAATATTACACAGGAAGTCCAGTGTAACTAATTCAGCCATGAGTTCGCCAAAACACAACACAGCGGTCTGTACGATTACAGTAACACTGTAACAAAATGGTCTGAACGCTGGCCTCACATAGCCAGCAGACAGAGCCCATCATCGGTGTGTTGAGACTGAAAACAAGCCTGCGTTTATGGACCCTGGGGACGTGCACAGACATTTTAAAGGGCTGTTTTTCTAACCTGAAAAAAAGGGCAGCCTCCCTAATTAAATTGTGAAATACATGTATGGTAATCACACTATTTCAACATGGCACACTGGTCCTTCATTCAGTCTCTTGTTATTGACAGCAGAAGCTATGTAAGGCATTCAAACTTTGAAGAAATCTTTTTGAAAGCAAAGAAGTGAAAACCATAATATTCAAACCTTAAATATAAACTCAGATGGTTTTGAGAAGTTGTACACCATGTAAACGTAGATTATGCAAACAGTCAGTGGAAATGTAATATACTTAACCAATCTGAAGCAAAGTATTTGAATGTATTCATATCTAACTAACCACAGAATGCCTGAAATACAGTAATAGACATTTCTGTCTATGAAATTTGCAGAGACAATATAGAAATGCAGTCCTATCATTGTTTTCAAAGCAGTTCCATTTTATTTCTATAATGCTTTAATTGTGGGCATCATTGTCAGACTGTGGGGAAAAAGCTCATGAAGACAGCTGCAGGTTTACTGGACCGTCTGCTCCAACAATGACAGGAACATGCTGGGACTGCTATAGTTCAGCACTAAAGGTGACAGCTGGTTCATTATTTGTCATGACTGTGAAATGATTAGCTACAGGTTTCTTTACTGTTTTAGGACTGTCATGACTCTTGGTGTCTCTGCCTCTCTCTGATTTAGTTAGATTTAGTTTCCCCTAAATGTGGCTGGGATTCTTAGACTATTGTCACAGCATCTTAAAACATGGCACATACTCAGGAACAATGGTGGACATTGCAGGCATGGTGTTCTTGATTGTGGCAGCAAGACAAAAGACTGCTGAACAAAACAGTGTGGAGAATCTAACATGGCTATAGATGACGAGATGACCCTGGTTGTATCATGCAAATTACGATTCTCTCTGACCAATCAGTGGTCTGTTATGTAGTGTTTACCCGCATTATTTCCACGATAACTATTATTTATTACATTTACCTTTTTTTTTTTTTTTTTTTTTTTAAATTAATATCCTATTTTACACTATTAGGAGCTTAAAGCAGCACAATGAGGCTCAGGTGGTTGAGCGGGTTGTTTAGTAATCAGAAGGTTGTGGGTTCACTTCTCGAGCTCCCCCAGTCCAGTCAAAGTGTCCAAGATACTGAATTCCAACCAGCTCCTGATGGTTGTGCATTTTGTGTGTGTTTGTATGGGTCACCTTAATAGCATTGTGAGGTCTTTGGACAGGAAGTGCTATATCCTGATGAGCAGCTGGCAGACTGTGACAAGTGTTGTAAAAATGCTTTGTGTGGTCAGTAGACCTTGAGGAAGTCCGTTTACATAACACATTTTACCCTTACTGTACGTGTATGATTCTATGTGGCAGTTTAATGTAACTTAACTTTTATCATCTGCTCATCTCACTTTGTACTAGAGCTGTTAACTCATCAACTTAATTACGAAAATACATCCATCTAAAGTGTGGCAATATTTCAGACAGAAACCCAACAACGTGGTGCATGGTACAATCTGCTAATTCAATCAGAAGATAACTTTGGTGCTCAGGGTCACTTCAGTGTCAGTAATGAGGAAGGGACAAGTACTGCTACTTCATCTTCCTCACCCAGATTGATCCTGCCAGTCTGGGAATCCTATTGATTTGTAATAGGTGTCTGTTGTGTTGCTTGTCTAGATACAGTCTGCAGGTTGAAGTGTCCTTGGGCAAGATACTGAACCCTAAATTGCTCCAAAAGGCTGCGCCATTGGCATGAGAATGTGTATGAATGGTTAGCTCCTAAAAACTGATGAGCAGTTGGCACCTTGCCATCAGTGTGTGAATGAGATATGTAGTGTAAAAACTATTTGAGTGGTTGAAAGACTAGAAAGACGTTATATACAGTGCTGTGAAAAAGTATTTGTCCCCTTCCTGATTTCTTATTGTTTTGCATATTCATCACACTTAAATGTTTCAGATCATCAAACAATTTTAATTTTAGACAAAGATAACCTGAGTAAAACAG
The DNA here is from genome assembly GCA_033000465.1 of Sciaenops ocellatus. Taxonomy (NCBI): domain Eukaryota; kingdom Metazoa; phylum Chordata; class Actinopteri; family Sciaenidae; genus Sciaenops; species Sciaenops ocellatus. Next base: position 27,091,022 of record CP136880.1, on the reverse strand, counting down.
ATGAGGAGCCAAGTCATTGATATGTATTAGTCTGGAAAGTGTTTCTAAGCCATTTTAAACCTTTGGGACTCCAGCGAACCACGGTGAGAGCCACTATGCACAAATGGAGAAAACTTGGAACAGTAGTGAACCTTTCCCGGAGACAACAGAACCCAGAACAACATCCAAAGACCCGCAGGCTTCACTTGCCTCAGTTAAGGTCAGTGTTCATGGTTCAACAATAAGAAAGAGACTAGGCAAAATTGGCATCATGGGAGAGTTCCAAGGTGAAAACCACTGCTGACCAAAAAGAACAAAGGCTCGTCTGTCGCACATTTTCCAAAAAACACTTGATGATCCCAAAGACCCGAGACAAAAGTTGAACTTTTTGAAAGGTGTGCATCCAGTTACTTCTGATGTAAGACTAACGCAGCATTTCATAAAAAAAACATACCAACAGTCATTCATGGTGGTGTTAGTGTGATGGTCTGGGGCTGCTTTGCTGCTTCAGAACCTGGAAGACTTGCTGTAATTGATGGAACCATGAATTCTGCGCTCTACCAGAAAATCCTGAAGGAGAATGTCCAACCATCCGTTCGTGACCTCAGGCTCAAGCACACTTGGGTTACACAGCAGGACAATGATCCAAAACACACCAGCAAGTCCACCTCTGAATCACTTAAAAAAACAAAATGAAGATGAAAGTCTGGACTTAAATCTGACTGAGATGCTGTGGCATGACTTTAAACAGGTCGATCATGCTCAAACCCTCCAATGTGGCTGAATTAAAACATTCTGCAAAGAAAAGAAGATGATGAAGAGGGTGACTTAGTTATCAAATATGGCACAACCAGTTATTAGATTTAGTGGGCAATTACTTCATCACATAGGGTCAGGTAGGTTTGGATAACTTTTTTCCCCTTTAATGAAATCATCATTTTAAAAACCGTTTTGTATTTACTCAGATTATCTTTGTGTAATATTAAAAATTGTTTGATCTGAAACATTTTAGTGTGACAAATATGCACAAAAAAAAATCAAATCAGGGAGGGGGCAAATACTTTTTCACAGCACTGTAAGTACAGTCCATTTACCATCACATTGATCCCACGTTGTCTCTTTATGTTGTCATTTTTGTCTCTGGCTTCAGAAACTGTCTGCTACGGGTGTAACAAAATTCATGGTTCAGTATGTACCCTGGTATTATTGTCACTTTTCAGTAAATTTTCACTACCGAAATTTAGTATTTAAAGTGGCTCATTGGGCAGAATTCTGAACCTGAAGCACACAAATACTGGCTGATTGTTATAAGAACAAATAAATGACACAAATGTCAGCAATATAAGTCTCTGACCTGATCTTCCCGCTCTGGTATTTGTGTTTGCCATTTCCATGGCAGTGGTGCTACATGAGCTTGGCTAACCTAGCTGAGCTGACTAACATGCTACAGCTGATGGTTAACAACTGCCACTTGCCAGAACGATTAGTGCATATGAGTAGTCAACATGAATGAGCTGTTCTGACAGCAGTTGTTTGGGTCACAGGGTGTACCAAACCCAGGAAGTCGCGTCCCACGAATCTGAAGCGACTTGAGATTTCCACCTCTCTTCACACACACACTGTAGCTACACTTAGAGCCATGCCACTGTTGACATACAACCCTCGAATGATAACAAGAACTGTGGTTGGTCAGCTTAGGCTGCTAATTCTAAAGATTCCTTCATAATTCTAGTCCGGTGTTTGGACAAAATTGGGATCAAACCTGCAGCTGCCTTGATCTTACCACCTTGTGTATCTGAGCTGCTGTAACAAATGAATGTCCCTGGTGTGGGGTCAATAAAGTTTATCTTATCTTCTCATTTGATTTGTCTTCCAGTCAGCAGCCAGCTGCCGGGGTGGCATATACACATCCCACTACAGTGGCCAGTTACACAGTCCACCAGGCACCTGTGGCGGCGCACACTGTTGCGGCGGCCTATGCTCCCACGGCAGCCACAGTTGCTGTAGCTAGGCCCGCTCCTGTCGCCGTGGCAGCTGCTACTGCTGCAGCTTATGGAGGATACCAGCCAACCCATGCTGCCACTGACTACGGCTACCCTCAGCGCCAACCTGAAGTCCCTCCACCCCCACCACCGGTCACCTCACAGAATTACCAGGTACACCACAAGCTTTCACCTTTAATGCTGCTCCACATATTACAGACATGTTTAAACAAGAAGCCTGTAACTCTGTTTTACTGCTTTGCAGGACTCCTACTCCTATGTGCGCTCCACAGCTCCTGCTGTAGCTTATGACAGTAAGCAGTACTATCAACAGCCCACTGCTACAGCGGCTGTCGCTGCTGCACAGCCACAACCCAGCGTGGCAGATTCCTACTATCAGACAGGTATGCTGAATACACACTCAGTTCATTTTCATTCATTTATACCCCTTTCAATGGCAACACATGACACTGTTCTACTAATCACTACACACAATAATGAGTAGGCTAACAGACAGCTGTTCTCCTATTGTATAACCAAAGCTAATCAAGTGGAACTCTTGGACTTAAGTATTTATGCTCCTCATGTGCTGTGACATAGACACAGTTAGCAAGTTTACTCAGTATTTCACTGTACATGTGAAAGACTGCTATTTTCAGAGGTATGTATTTCCATTTTCTGTCTTCTAGCCCCCAAACCTGGATACAGCCAGGGGGTAACTTCATACACCCAGAGCCAGCAGACTCGACAGGTGACTGTGATAAAGCCAGCTGCGCCCAGTCCAGCCTCATCCACTTTCTCCATCTACCCAGTGACCTCCACTGTCCAGCCTGTGGCCGCTGCTGCATCTGTGGTCCCTTCTTACTCCCAAAGCCCAACCTACAGCACAAACGCCGTCACCTACTCCGGTAAGCTAAAAGATTGTTCTGCGAAAAGCAGGCGACTGTTTTTGTTGATGATCCACCATGTCAGAAAATGATCAGTGTAGAAAATCCAATTAGTTTTATTTTTTGTGATTTGAAGACTCCTCACTTTAACATGGTGCTAATGTCCTAAACTGAAATGGTTGGTTAACATGCACATAAACTTGCCATTTCAGATGGCTATGAATTGCCAGAGAACTGAGCAGGTTATAAGTAAGCCTTTGTTTAACCTTTTCTAGGAACCTCATACTCTGGCTATGAGGCAGCAGTTTACTCAGCTGCCTCCAGCTACTACCAGCAGCAGCAGCAGCAACAGAAGCAGGCAGTGGCAGCTGTAGCAGCAACAGCAGCATGGACGGGGAATACTTTCACCAAGAAACCCCCGTTTCAGAGTAAGCAGCTTCGACCCAAGCAGCCGCCCAAACCCCCTCAGATCCACTATTGTGACGTCTGTAAGATCAGCTGTGCTGGCCCACAGGTGAGTTCAGTATACCACATAGTGACACCATGTTTTCCAGTGTACAGCAATCACATGCACCAAGTTAATAATAACTACAATATATTTTTGTCAAAATGATTAGAGTCCTGTGCGACTAATGGCTCTGTCTCCTTCCAAACATTGAATGCATGCAGACTTACAAGGAACATCTAGAAGGCCAGAAGCACAAGAAGAAGGAAGCGGCGCTCAAAGTCTCCCAGAGCAACAGCAGCAGTGGAAGTGGTGGAGGAGTATTGGCCCGTAATGCTCAGAACCAGCTCCGCTGTGAACTTTGCGACGTTTCCTGCACAGGCGCAGATGCCTATGCTGCCCATATCCGTGGAGCCAAGCACCAGAAGGTATGTTCTCTTAATGCATGAACTACAATCCCAAAATCAGAGTTAAAGGTGTTTTTTCATTTAGTTTTTGTTTTTAAATAATTCAAAAAAATGTTGTCTAGTCTCTCCATCCATTCATCACGACTGGAGTCTATCTCAGCTCACATTGGATAAGAGACAGACAACAATTCACATTCACACTTACAGACAGTTAGAAGTCTCCAACAGACTTAAGTGCCAACGGACACCTTTCAAGACCACGCACCCTCCACAGGGAAGAAGAGTGTAAAACAGTCAGAAAAAACACAAAATGGGAAGTTGATTGACACTGTGTTACATGGAAACATCAGAAAATGTTCTTTCTTCTCTCCTCCAGGTTGTGAAGCTTCATACTAAACTCGGTAAGCCCATTCCCTCGACTGAGCCCAGTATGGTCACTCAGACATCGTCCGCCACCACAGCTGCTCCCAGCAAGACCACCACAGCCACCCTGAGCAGCTCCAGCTCCACCAGCTCTCTGTGTATGGCTGCCTCCTCTTCCCCTGCCACGAGCTCCAGCCCCCCCTACCTGAAACCTGTGAACATAGTCAGCAGTGGTGTGGCAGGTGTCAAGAACCCACTGGCTAACAGCATGTCTGCTGCCAGCTCTGCCTCTGCTGGGAAGAAAGTCAATGCCCCCAAGATCAATTTTGTTGGTTAGTAAGCACGTGCTGAGGTTGAAATATTTTAAATAATAGTTTTACCAAGGTATAATCCTGTTCAGTCACATATTTGTATTTAATCAGAAGTTTACATTTTCTATGGTAAAACATTGAAAGATGAATCCATCTCTCAGAAAATCAGCTGTGTAGTTGTGTTACTATATGTGTGTTTTAAACTATCGACTTATTGATTCTACAAAGGCTTTTATTTAAGGCACTAATCTATGATTAATCAACGTCATTTGTCAAATGCAGGTGGAAATAAATTACAGACCACAGCAAAGATGGAAGAGGCCAGAGCGGAGGCTAAAGTAGAGGCTTCTAAGACTGCAACGCCTTCTACGGGTACTCAGGACCCCAAGAATGACGTTTCAGATTCTCTGTCCACATCAGCTCTGGCTGCACTGCAGAGTGACGTCCAGCCTGTCGGTCATGACTATGTCGAAGAAGTAAGTTTTTGCTTAAACCAACCTTCATTTACTGAGCAGAAATCTATTTAAATCTTGAGTGTAACATGTGGAACTTCTTTCTAGGTCCGAAATGATGAAGGCAAAGTCATCCGCTTCCATTGCAAGCTGTGTGAATGTAGTTTCAATGATCCAAATGCAAAGGAAATGCATCTGAAAGGCCGGAGGCATCGCCTGCAGTACAAGGTTTGTAGCTCATGTCTTGCACCACTCCACAGAATTCTAGTACACACTGGTGTGTTTATCAAGTGCTCGTGAAGTTTTGACATTGACACATATTTGATCCTATAATGCACATTTGAGTGAAGTGACCTTTATGACCATGGAAAAGTTTAACCTGTGTGCAGAAGGTCTTCAGCATCACATTGTGTTACATTATTTTTGGCTATTGACTATACTACTATGAGTAAAACAAAAAGGGTTTTAAGCCTCAGCAGTGACTGCGTGCATATTATTACAGTTTGTCATACTCATGCCTACAGGAGGGGGAATCTGTTACCACCACAATATGCAACCCAGGGCTGAAGATACTGGCTGAAACGCTAAGAAAATGTCATAGCTGGTTAAAAACATTACATTTCATCATGTTAAAGGGTTCTCTGTATCTATCAGAGGAAAGAAGATATATCAATAAAACTAAACTGATATTGTTGGTTTATGATGCCATTGTTCCTTTTATTCTATATTTAATTATAATATATATTAATAATAATTCTGTATTACACCTGTGAATTTATTTTTCCATGTTTTGTTTTGTAGAAAAAAGTGAACCCAGATCTGCAGGTGGAAGTCAAACCCAGCATTCGAGCCAGAAAGATTCAGGAAGAGAAGATGAGGAAGCAGATGCAGAAAGAGGAGTACTGGAGAAGAAGAGAGGAGGAGGAGCGCTGGAGGATGGAGATGAGGTATGGTCATGGTCTTTCTTATAAGTGGTTGTTATGGTGACAGGTACAGTATAAAAGTAATGAGGTGTCCACACCATGTTGGGCTGTCTCAGAAGCAATAATGCTTTGTAGTGAAAATGCTGTACGCATATCACACTGATGACTGAATACACAGAGAGGAAGAGAATCTAAAGGAAGATGTTCACAGCTGACTCATTCTCACTACTTCTCTACTACTTTCAAGTTTATTTACACCTTGAATTGTCGATACAGCTATTTAAACATCTGGGTGTTCCCAACATCAGGTCAGTGCTAAAGAAGCTGTTTGTATCTTCATGTTCTAAATCCAAACTTACTACTCGACTTGCTTTGGATTCTGGAAGATATGCCATGACTTGGTTGACTGAGGCTCTTTACAGACAATGCTTTATGTTGTTTTTTCCTTTAGTGTGTCAACTAAACATTTGACTAAATGTGGTTTATATTTTCAGGCGTTATGAAGAAGATATGTACTGGAGACGTATGGAGGAAGAACAGCACCACTGGGACGAACGTCGTCGTTTACCAGACGGAGGGTATCCACAAGGGCCTCCTGGTCTACTCGGAGTCCGGCCTGGCATGCCGGGCCTACAGCCTCAGGGTCCTGTGGTAGGGCTTTTTGATCATGCCTATGTACTGTGGCTCATTATGTTGTTAGGGACCGTACGTTGGTAAACATATAGAAAAGATCTAATTCTCTACTATGTGTTTGTTAATCTAAACCCATAAGGCTGTCAAAATAGTTTTACTTATAGCAAGTTTAAATCACTAATGTAGTATGCCTCTTCTTACAGCTGTTACTGTAGGTTGTTACTTTTGATGCATTTAATACCAACGAGACATTGATAAATGTTAAGACATAACCCTGCTGTAATGACTTTTTTAACAGTCTGATTCTTGCTGATTCTTTCAGCCCCCACGTCGGCCTGATTCTTCAGATGACCGCTACGTCATGACCAAGCATGCAGCCATCTACCCCTCAGAAGATGAGCTTCAGTCTATCCAGAAGATTGTGTCAATCACAGAACGTGCCCTCAAACTGGTCTCAGACATCATTACAGACCAGGACAAGGCCAAAGAAGAGGACAAAGAGAAAAAAGAACCTTCTAAAGACAGGTGTGATATGACCTGCTGCTTATGTGTGTAGCGATGCATCGTCTTCTCTGAGACTTGTCCTGCATAGGGTCTGTTTGCACACCAAACTGAATTCTGCATTTAGATGTATTTCACAGAACTATGACATTGGAATTGTTTGTTTATGCTTTTGCATATTTTCCTTTCCCTTCTTGCCTGCGTACCTGTCTAGAGCCCTGAAGGGAGTGATGAGGGTCGGAGTCCTGGCCAAAGGCTTGCTTCTTCGCGGGGACAAGAATGTCAACCTAGTCTTACTCTGCTCTGAGAAGCCCACCAAGAGCCTCCTCACTCGCATTGTGGAGCACCTCCCCAAACAGCTAACAGTACTATCTTTACAAATATCACACCATAATTCAGTTCCTCAGTGGCAACTTTAATAAGTACTTTGCTTTCTAAGACATCTCTTTGGTAATATTTTGGCATTAGTCTCTGGAACCAAACGACTAGTGTCAGCAGAACCAGCTAACAGCTGCTCAATGACAGCACCATAGCTGGAGAGGTATTTCCTTTATCTGACACACAGCTCCTCAGCCCGCTAACACTGCAGACGAGCAGCACTTTCCAAAACAAGTCATGACCTTTCGAGATGACATCACCCAACTTTGGGTGTGAATCCAGCTTTGAAGTTTGACGTCCAACCAAAAGTTTTCTTGAGCACAACAGTATGTGTTGAACCCCAGGACATGCGTTCCACCTGACATGTTTGTAGTGAACAACCAGTGCTGGACTCGCCCTTCATTACGTGCCTTAGGTATACGTATTATTCTAAATGAGTCAGCTTGACAACTGCTGTCTAGATATAATGTGATCTGTTTTAGCCAATAGTTGCATCATGCATCACCTACATGCAGCCAGCAGGTTTACTCTCTCCCCAGTGAAGCTAGAAGATATAAGTTAAGTTGAAACTTTATTAAACACACAAATTTATTGAACACGTGAAATTACTCCTCCACATTTAACCCATCCAGTTTGGCACCTGTTGAAACACGCACATGCACAGGGTCACACACACAGACAGATGTCGTATTCACTGGAGCGGTGGGCTACAATTAAGCGCCCAGGGAGCAGATGTTGGGGGGTACGGTACCTTGCTCAAGGGCACCTCGGCCATGGCAATCAATCTTTGAGCAGCGAGAGCGGGAATCGAACCGCCAACTTTCAGGTTATTGGACCACTGAGCCACGGCCACCCATATGCCGCAGCTTTTGCCATGTAGGCAAGATTCTACTTCAGTGTTTTGTCACAGTTTAGAAGGGGCCATAGAATTTGGCTTAACTGACCTTTCACCTCACATCAGACATGTACAAACTATGTTTTTATACACAGTTTGTGTATTGTGCAAATAGATGTTCAGTGTGGAGTTCCTCTTTAAGGAATCACAAGTCCACATGTGCTAACAACAGTACTTAGGGAAGTGGCCACTGAATGTAGATGAAATCAACTGGGTACTCAAAGGGAGCATCTTTGAGAAGTGACTGTCAACTAGTTGTATGTACAAAATAATGTTTGTGCGTTTGGATCTACGCTGTTTCTTCCAGATGGTAACACCAGAAAAATATGAAGTCAAAGGATCCATCCAGGAAGCGGCCATCATTCTGACATCCTGCACCGAGCCAAAGATGCAAGTGACAATCACCTTGACTTCACCTGTCATCAGAGAGGAAAATGGACAGGACGGAGGTTGGAAAACCCATCGCAGCCTTTCCCATTGCACCTCTTCTCTTGTCTTTCTGCTCTCTCTCTATGAAATCAGTTTCAGTATGTTGGTTGACACCCTGAAGAGCACAGTCCTGCTGGCACTCCACAAAGATTTTCTCGTTTGCTTTAAATTTGATGACAAAATGACCTGGCAACCAAAGAAGTGCAAGCTCATCTTATTTGATAACTTCAGTCGTGGTCTCCTTCTGGGTATGTTGTGCACAGTCTACCTGTAAACATTTAATTTACCGCCTTTAGTTTAAACAATTGGAATAGTCAGTCAGTGAATCATTAGACTTGGATAATGTGCCAAAGAGACCCCCAACTATTTTTCTCGATTCATGCTTTCTATTTCTGTGGGGCGTATCACTTCTAGTGTCAAATTTAAAGAAAAACCGTGGAAGTGCCAGCAGTATTGCTCTTAGGCCTTTTTGCTCTGTAACTCCTCTCCAATGCTATCTTTATCCTTTTTAAACAAAGCATGATCAGTGTTTGCATTGTGTTAAGTCTAGTTATTCCCAGGTGAGATTCTATTTTGTTTCCTGTGTTCCAGGGGATTCTGTTTCCATTTTCCTGTTAGCTATATTCAATGGGAGACAAGCATTTACAGTATCTTCTTCTCCAAAATGTCTTTATGAGATGAGGAGACAAAAAAGACGGTTCATGCAGAAGATGAACAAATAGGCAACAGGATGCACTTCTGTTCCTCAAGTTGAATTTGGAATGAATTGTGCAAAGACGTTTCTCAAATCAACATTTAGCAGAGGACATTGGATGTTCTTTTCCCACAGGAAACAAATCTTCCTTTTGTGTACCGGTGAACAGTTCACCTTGCTGAGGTCCCCTGTACTGAAGTGCTCCCCTGAGTTGATTGACATGTTCCTTTACACACACAAGACTCAAAATTGGGCTTCACAGGAGATGAGATTTAGACCGGTTCAGCAAAAATTAAAGCTTGATGACAATGAAAATATGAAGCTAAACCATGAATATCGAATACTGTTTTAAAATGATTATTTCAAATAATTCTTAGGGGAGTATTGATAAATGTTCAGGCAAGAAGGCTATGACCGAGGAATCTTTGTTTGGACCTGAGTACTGCCTTTGGTATACGATGATTATTAGGGTCTTATTCCAACCTACTGATGTTAGGTATGCATGCAGTGATATCCTAACCCCTTTTGTTTGCTGGTAGTTCTCATGTTTTTTTCTCTTCTTCAGCACCATTGCTTCCTCCTTCTATATTCGTAGTAATATTTAGAAGTCCAGCACAAAAGCCTTTATTTCAAACCAAAAGAAACAAACCAATCTTTCAGTACATTGTCTCCCATCAGAGGTTTAGTCGGGCCCAACAGCTTCGGAAGGATTTTTGACCAAGGTTTTCTCACATCCCAAAAACTTTGCCACACCTACTATTGCCATGCCACTTTTTTATCAGGTCACGCCCTCTTAGGCATTTGCATACTAATGATTATTAGCTATGGAAACCCTGGAAGTGAAGAAAATCTGCTAAAATTCAAAATTCCCATGGTACTTACCAAGGTAATGGTAAGCTTCACAACACAACTGCCTGATAAAATGGTATTGGCTTCAAGACATTTCTGGACTAAACCCATGATTGTTGCTTACTAAGCACATTAGGCTAATGTTGGGTCAGTACAGTCCTACCCCGTTTTTACAGAATATAATGACTTAACATATCGTACACAGTCAATCAGTATCTTTCTACGTACGTTGACAGTGTGTTGGTTTGTGTAGTCAGTCTTTTTTTTTTTTTTTTCTTTTTTTTCTTTTTTTTTTTTTTAATCAGTGGCTAACCTTTTTTGAAATTGCAAAATAAACAACCAACTGTAGGTTGTCATGGGAAAAAGAAAAACATTGGTATGTGTGGCAATGTGTTTGTTCTTTGCCAGCCTCGCTGACCTGGTCAAACACCCATTCCTCATCACCATTTTGACACTTCAAATCCATTTTTAGATGTAACTTCGGGTATGGTGAAAGACCCAGCGGACGTCTTGGACAGGCAAAAATGCCTTGACGCTCTGGCTGCTCTGCGCCACGCTAAGTGGTTCCAGGTTCGGAACATCATTTTACTTTCTTATTGTAGCCTTATGAGATGCATTCTTTTTGTTTCTTGATTTATTTGTGTTTTACACATTTGGTTTTTATTTTCTAATAATGAGGAAAACTATTACTATTTGAAGCAAAAAATATTCAAGGATGCCACTTATTACAAGAAGGATCTGGTTAATGTCCATCGTATGTATTGATTTTATAAATCTAAGTTCATTTGAAGCTCTCATATGAAAAAAGTACTCTAGCAAAGAACTGGCATCCTTGTATTCCCTTTTCAATTTTCCAAGTTCTGCATTATAGCTACATGTGATTCCATAAGGCTGCACAATAACTTGCACAAAGTTGTGCATCAAGAAGTGCTTTCATGTTCAACGTTTGTATTGTTTTTATTCTATATATATTTGTAGAATGGGGATTGAGAGAAAAAGGAACATCTGAGTATTTTTCTGTGATTCTGCTACCTGAGCAAAAGCACAGGCAAAGTAAAGCAGATTTCCTTGGCTCTTTCAGTCCCTATACTCTCCTCTCAGGTGTACTCTTGTACTTTTAAGTACCTGTTTGTGAGATACTTGGAAAAACCTGGGGTCAGGGTTTAGAAGATGGCAAGAAAAGTCCTCATTTCTTGTGCATCTTGCAAACTTTGAACTCCCTTACTAACTGTGAGGTACAAGACTACTGGGAATGGCAGCTGATTGCAAACTCTTATGGCTCATACACACCTCAAACCATACTCAAGCTTCCATTATGCACAGTAGTGTTTGGACCTCTATGACAGAACTGATTCACTTGTTTGGTCCATCTCTTGTCACTGTCGGTCACTCCGTAAAACTAACTTTATTGCATCAAAAGGCTAGAGCCAATGGACTTCAGTCCTGTGTGATCATCATCCGAATCCTGCGAGACCTCTGTCAGCGAGTTCCTACGTGGTCGCCCTTCCCAGGATGGGTAAGTATGTTTGATTTAAACATGCTGAAACATTTCAAATAATCCTTTAGTCATTTAAAATGGTCACCATGGTCGAGTGAGATGTGGCGATCAAAAACAGTATCAGAAATTTAAGTGAAAATCCTTTATTTGTCTGATTTGCCTCAGACAATTGATTTGCCATTGTAACATTTTCAGAATGGTTTGATATCAGGCCAGTCACCGTTAACAGAATGTAGGCATCACACGTGATTCTGCCAATCTCAAGTGGAACATAATGAGAGCCGTGAACCATCCTGTAAATGTTTCACAATAAAAGCCTGATTAAGTATCGAAGGGATTGTGAGTGAAACATTAGCGCTTACCTCTCACAGACAGTCTTTTACTCTTCACTCTGTTCAGGCCATGGAGCTGCTCGTTGAGAAGGCCATCAGTAGCGCCTCTGCCCCCCTCAGTCCAGGTGATGCACTGAGACGTGTCTTTGAATGTATTTCGTCTGGGATTTTACTCCCTGGTAAGAGTCTTTCTTCATTTCCTTCTGCATCTCTGAGTGTTCTACTTATGGATTCATCATTTTGCTACATTTTCTTAGAATTTTTGTGAGTTTCACCCATGGTATATTACAGTCTACAGACACAAATGAAATCAGCACTGTTGAATTTTCAGCTCCTGTTTACTTCCATTCTATTCATCTTAAGTGACCTTTGATTGGCAAACTCAGCCATGCAGCACATCCTGCACTGTCCACGTCTCACCTCAGCAGGTGATGGTCACTGACCTGCATTCACTGTGTGACCGTAGCCTTACATTGTTTGTTTGAAAAAGCAAAGTGAGCATCTGATGTGACATGGAACTATACTGAAGATATGAAGACAACAGGTGAACATGGAGAGATTTACACACATTCAGGGTCCCCAGATGATGAATTCTAATGACCTTTGCTGCATTCTTTTTAAACTGATCACAGTGGGCAGGCATGTTCTCAGTCAGGCTCCTGATACCACTCTTACTGTTCTTTGGGGGGAGTGCTCATGCATTTTGGTCAGCGTGGCACTGACAGGAGTTAGTGGTCAAATCTGAGTGAACAATTCGTGTTTCACTCGAAAAATGTACAGTTAAGAAAAGGTGGACATGAGTCGAGAGTGAACCTACGATTTGAGTTCCTTAGTTGGGCTCTGATGGCGGTTTCTTGCAGAAAGCCAAATCCTGATTTCAGGTTCATAGTCGAACGTTCTCTTAAGCACCACCTACAGGCCGAACCAGTTACCATTGTGGTGTTATTACCCGGTGCCATTAAAGCATCTTGCTGTTTGTGTCAAAAGCTCCAGATAACTAGCCAAAGTGTGTGATGAGACATGAAATTATCAAACAACGAAGAAGAATGTTTATGAAAATGATGTAGATTTATCTGTACATTTGATTATTCCAACTTGCTGAGTTAAATCTCTGTTGTATTGATTTAGAAGGGAATGAAAACCTTATGTATTGAAACATTACTTATTGTCATGTTATTCTGTTAACAGGTGGGCCAGGACTGGTAGATCCCTGTGAAAAGAAGCCTGTGGATACTCTAACACCAATGGGAGAGCAGCAGAGAGAGGACATTACCTCAAGTGCCCAAGTATGAGCTTTACACACAAACTATCAAGTTGATCAAAGATGTGAAGAAATTCGACTTCATTGTCACGTTGTGATCGGTTTAAACAGGAAAAGCTCATCATGTGATTGTAAATGAATCCAAAAACACTGAAGTGTCTGTCTGACACACAGTTCAGACAAGAGCAGGACGTTGTCAGGATTTAGATTTTAAATGATGAATGATGACGCTGTCTTCTGCGCCTGTTAATGTAAACATCTTTGTTCTCTTTAGATGCGTCACATGAAATGTGTCGTGGATTTGTCAGCTCTCTCACACTCGTGTGTTATCTTGCTTTAATGCTCGTTGTTTTAAGTGCTGTTCCTGTATTTCTCTGCAGTTTGCCCTGAGACTGCTGGCATTCCGTCAGATCCATAAAGTTTTGGGTATGGACCCTCTGCCACAGATAAACCCTCGCTTCAACGTCCGCAACAGCCGCAAGCGTCGCCGTGACAACAGTGATGGGACAGACAGCTTTGAGGGCGAAGGCAAAAAGGACAAGAAGGATTATGACAGTTTCTAAGTTCTCTGTTACTAATTTAATATAAGCTACACATAAAACTGTACTAACATGTTGTATGCGCGGTCTCCTGTTTACTGGCTAAGGTCCAGCATTGCTGTTTTTTTTTTTTTTTTTTTTTTTTTTTTTTTTGTTTCGTTTCCCCTTTTTAAGATGTACCAGTGTAACGGCAGCTTCACACTGTGTTACACAAACAAAAGTCAATTTGTGTACTGTTTTAGTTGTAGGTTTCTTAAAGTTGGGGTCCAGACCTCTCTGTACTAGATGAAGCCGTTTTTACCTGATGTGCTTCTGAAATAGAAGTGTTGATGACAGTGGCCTCTTAAGCTTCTGCTGCTGCTCCCCCCTGAACTGTGTTTTTGTTTCCTAAGCTGCGGGGGAAGGTAGAGACCACAGGGTCAGGACCGGAGCCAGTCTTCTCTGTGTTGTGGATCAGGAGATAAAGCAATGCTAAATGTAAATGCCTTCATTCATCTGTATAGTTTCATTCAGAGGTGGGCGCTGTCGTTATTGTGAAGCATTCATTTGGCCAACATTTCTTTTCATAGTTTTTTTTCTTTTGAGAATGAATTACCGTGCTTAATGCAAGTGATGTTTGATGCTGTGGTCTTGTTCTGTCATGCTAGGCTACACGTAAGATAAAAGACCTATGAGGCATTGCACAAAGATTCAGAAGAACTTTAACTGTTAATAGATTCTCTGTTAGAAGTGAAGTCGTCAGCCCTAAATGTCAGTGTTATGTCTTTTTACTTTCATGTACAGGACCTGTCCTGAGTTTGGACACGTCTCATTCAATGGTTTTCTTCATTTTTATTGTTTTCACCATTTGAGATGAACACTGAAGACATCAGAACTCTGAAATAACACATATGGAATGATGTGGTACACAAAGAATCTGTTTTATCTTTCAGATTCTTTTGCTTTCACAGCTTTGCACACTCTTCATTCTCTCTGTCACATGCATGAGGTCGTCACCTGGAATGATTTTTCCATCGTTGTGGGACCATCATTTGTTTTCCACTTTTTTTTTTTTTCTTTTGACCTGGCCAGTAGAGATGATTTGGGATGAGTTGGACTTGGACCACAGGGTGAAGGAAAAAGCAGCCAATAAGTGCTCAGCATGTATCATATATATCACATCCTTCAATACTGTTGGAATATGATTCCAGGTGATGACCTCATGAAGCTTGTTACATAACTCCATATGTGTCACTTCATAGTTTTGATGTTCAGTCTTAATCTACAATGTAGAAAATAATAAAAACCATTAAACGAGAAGCTGTCCACACTTTAGACCTGCGTTGTACATCAAAGTATTTGTATAATCTTTAAATAGATGAAAACATTTTGGTTTGTGGAAACATGGCCATGTTCGTACTGCATACTGTTTTGGCTTTTAAAATTTAGTTTTCCTGTTTGATAGGAACTTTATGGGCTTGCTTGCCTTTTAACTTGGTTAGGTGCTAAATTATGTCCAGTACTGGAAGTAAGAATAAAAACCATGACTGGGAGGGTCTTCAGTGTAGGTTCTGTTGTGAATGCTTGCTGTGCTCTGCATTCTGCTTTATAATTCCACTAGCAGAATAAATACATTTCCAGATTGAAGAACTGTGTATCATTTGTAACTTTGGTGTCTGGCATGTATCAGCTGCTTCAGAAGCCTCACTACCTCACACTTTATCAATCATTAACAATGACGAAAGGAAGCAAGTTGAATTTTGGTAAACTCAAAGTAGCACGATGGCATCAGCAAACTGTTTCTCTACATAAATCGTACTCATTCAATTTAGTTTCACTCTACAGTTTCCCCTGATCAGCCCCCTCTTATCCTTATCTTTAAAATCGGGTATGAAGTGTAAACCAATTCTGTTTTACAGACTATAATTACTCTATTTTGATGCTTCTATGAAGTATTGAGCTTCCATTCTGTGTTGCAGCTTTAAGGTTTGACATGCACTGTCATGTTTACTGGGACCATCTTCCAAAAAGAGAATATTTGCTGAGATGGAACCATATTTAATAATCATACATGAGCATTAGAACATAGTCAGCATAACCAACCTGTTCCTGTAGAGGTCTGTCTTGTGGCTGTCGGTCAGAGTAGTTAATCAGTACAGCGTTTGCAACTCTAGTAAATCCAAACAAAACAACTCAGAGGGAGAGATTCCTAACCTTTTCAGGCAATCTGTGGTGATTCAACAGTCTGTTACATTTTAAGAGGAAAACAGGCCTGAGTACATTATTAAATGCAACAGATGCAGCATGTTCCTGAAAAATCATAAACTTGTAAAACAAGGTGACATAAAAACTCTCCCCACCAAGCCAAAACAGTAAAAAATAAATAACTTGCTTAAATGAATAAAACTACAATGGACCAGCCTCCATATTAATGTGCAAACAATAAAAAACAACAAACTGGTAAGAATAATACTGATGTTTCAGGTAGAGAGAAACATGTACATGTAACACTGCAACCCCTTCAGCACCATTTTGGATCTGTTTCTGTGAT
Organism: Sciaenops ocellatus; assembly: GCA_033000465.1. Taxonomy (NCBI): domain Eukaryota; kingdom Metazoa; phylum Chordata; class Actinopteri; family Sciaenidae; genus Sciaenops; species Sciaenops ocellatus. The sequence continues at coordinate 27,074,734 of CP136880.1, read as the reverse complement.
TGTGGTATGTAGAAGCACAAGTCTGACATTTGAGGCCACTGAACAAGATCAAGATTGGTGGGGAGTGTCGTCATGTTATGTCACCTGGAACATGTCAGTGAGTAGGAACAACTGATTTTTTTTTGGGGGGGGTGTCACATAAAAACACTGTGTGTAGGATTTAGTGACCACTAGCGTTGTAATTGCAGAATCCAACCCAATCTACTCGCCCTCCCTTTCCAAACAGGATGAAGAAATAGTAAATATTTCTTGCATTTGCTCATTCATGTGTCTTTACTGTACAAAGATAAAACTTGAGTGTATGAAACTTGTACCATGCACAATGGTGCAGACCAGCATCGTGCTCTGAAGCAGACCATAGACAGTATAAAACATGGACGTGATAACCGTGATGTCACCTGCAGGTTTCTGAACAGTGTGGTGACTCTGGTTGCCGCCATGTTGGCAGTCCTACCAGAGTGGGGTAACCCATGTGTTTGCATTTGATTCACAGCTTGTGACTCAGAATGTAAACAAGTCAGAGAAAAAAAGGAGGGAGAAATGGAACTGTACAGATCAGAGCAAAATAGAATGGAACTCAAATTAAAGTGAGATGGATTGTGACATCAGCAGGTCTGTATATAAGGCCAGGGCTCTTCAGTCAGTCAGATCATTTCAGACCTTTCAACACGTGACACCACGGAGAGAAAGTGCGAGAAAAGACAATTTGCAAGAGACAAACGACTGATACAGAATACATCTGTTCGTCAGAGACCCAACTGCACCCTACAGCATTACTTTGTGACTGGTTCTACCAGCCAAAGAAAATGCAGCGCCCGTGACCAGAGGAGTGATGGAGAGCAGACAGTACACGGCTGCTTTTGTGAGACCAGCTGCCAACTCAACCAAGAGCTGGAGGAAACAAAAGCACAGCTGCAGAGAGTCTCTGCAGCTGTGCTTTTGTCTCTGCCAGAGACAGAAATCCTTGAAAGAGATGTACATCAAGAAGGAAAAAGACAAGGTGAGAGCTAGTGAGACTGAAGAAGTACACCAATCCAGAAACTCTCTGCACCGCAAAGATTGCAAACCAGGTCAGAGACAACACTAAGAGGAAGAAGAAAAAACTCTTGCAAGTGGACTACGAGGAGCTGCAGGTGGCCCACATCATCAACGAGGAGAAGTTCACCAACGAGCTCCAGGTGGAGAAGAACAAGAACAAGCTTCTCTAAGAGGAACTGGAACGACTCCGTATTTCATACCAAGTGCTCAATGCAAGGTATGGAAATGATGTTCCCAAAATCAGAAAGCAGGCTGATGCCCTTCAGCATGATCTTGATAACGAGATCTTGCTGAAGAATCGCCTGCAATCTGACTTTGATGAAGCCACTGCTGCACTCCAGGAGGAGAGAGAGAAGAACAAGACTCTCCAAGACCAACTGGACAAGGTGAGTGCGTCACTCCATGAGGTCAACAAGTGAGTTATCAAGCTGATGTAACTGATGTCAGACAGCAGGCTGACCCTGACCCTTAGGTCTGACCTCGAGAGGGAACTCTTGCAGAAGAAGTTCCTGCAAACAACTTATGAGGAGCTGCAAGAGGCACACAAACTGAACCAGGAGAAGTTCTCTGCCGAGCTGAATGCAGAGAAAGAGAAGAACAGGATTCTCCAGCAAGAAATGGACAAGATCCTCGTTTCACAGTGAGATTACCCAGAAGTATGACACCGATGTCATTACGGTCAGACAGCAGGCTGACACCCTTGACAAGGAAATCAAGTCTCATGCAGATTCAGTGTCAGAGAGCTGGCGTGCAATCCACAAATTGAGGGCTGAGCAGGAAGCCCTCTGTCAAAAAATGGTAGAGGAGATCACTGTTCTGCAGCAAAATGCCCTTGAGAGTGAGAAGATTTGAGCTGGAGAAGCTGAAAACTCAGCTCAGTGTTCAGATCTCACTTAACCTGAAGCTCTCCACTGAGCTCAAGGCTAAGAGAGAGGCTCCCCAAAAAATCACCAGCCGTGATGACAACCAAGAGCTCCTCGTAGTCCACTTCCAGTTTTTTCTTCTTCCTCTTGGTGTTGTCTCTGACCTGGTTTGCAATCTTTGCGGTTTTGAGAGTTTCTGGATCGGTGTGGGTTCACCCCCTGCAGAGGTAGCCACAGGGGACCGGTGCAATGTGGACTGGGCGGCGGTCGAAGGCGGGAGCCCCGATGGCCTGATCCCCAGACACAGCGGCTAGCTGTTGGGACGTGGAACGTCACCTCACTGGGGGGGAAAGAGCCTGAACTTGTGCGGGAGGTTGAGAGGTACCGGCTAGAGATAGTCGGGCTCACCTCCACGCGCAGCTTGGGCTCCGGAACCCAGCTCCTCGAAAGGGGTTGGACTCTCCACTTCTCTGGAGTCGCTCATGGTGATCGGTGGCGAGCTGGTGTGGGCTTGCTTATAGCCCCCCAGCTTAGCCGCCATGTGTTGGAGTTTACCCCGGTGAATGAGAGGGTCGCCTCTCTGCGCCTTCGGGTCGGGGAGAGAGCTCTTGCTGTTGTTTGTGCCTACGGGCCGAATAGCAGTACGGAGTATCTGGCCTTCTTGGAGTCCCTGGGGGGGGGGGGTTTCTGAGAGGGGCCCCGACTGGGGACTCCATTGTTCTGCTGGGGGACTTTAACGCTCACGTGGGCGATGACAGTGATACCTGGAGGGGTGTGATTGGGAGGAACGGCCTCCCAGATCTGAACCCGAGCGGTGCTTTGTTGTTGGACTTCTGTGCTAGTCACGGTTTGTCCATAACGAACACCATGTTCGAGCATAGGGGCATCCATAAGTGCACGTGGCACCAGGACGCCTTAGGCCGGAGGTCGATGATTGACTTCGTTGTCATTTCATCTGATCTCCGGCCCTATGTTCTGGACACTCGGGTGAAGAGACGGGCTGAGCTGTCAACTGATCACCACCTGGTGGTGAGTTGGATCCGCTGGCGGAGGAGGAGGCTGGACAGACCTGGCAGGCCCAAACGCACTGTGAGGGTCTGCTGGGAACGCCTGGCCAAGCACTCTGTCAGGGAGGTCTTTAACTCCCACCTCCGGGAGAGCTTCTCTCAGATTCCGAGGGAGGCGAGGGACATTGAGTCTGAGTGGACCATGTTCTCTGCCTCCATTGTCGACGCGGCTGTTCGGAGCTGTGACCGCAAGGTCTCTGGTGCCTGTCGTGGCGGCAACCCCCGAATCCGGTGGTGGACACCGGAAGTAAGGGCTGCTGTCAAGCTGAAGAAGGAGTCCTATCGGACCAAGTTGGTCTCCAGGACTCCTGAGGCAGCTGATGGGTATCGGCAGGCCAGGCGTGCTGCAGCTCAGGCAGTTGCGGAGGCAAAAACTCGGAGCTGGGAGGAGTTTGATGAGGCCATGGAGAAGGACTATCGGTTGGCCCCGAAGAAATTCTGGCAAACCGTCCGGCGCCTCAGGAGGGGGAAGCAGTACTCTGCCAACACTGTTTACAGTGCGGGTGGGGAGCTGTTGACCTCGACTGGGGATATTGTCAGGCGGTGGAAGGAATACTTTAGGGATCTCCTCAATCCCATCGTCACGTCTTCCTTTGAGGAAGCGGAGGCTGACGACTCAGAGGTGGACTCGCCCATTACCCAAGCCGAAGTCACGGAGGTGGTTTGCAAGCTCCTCTGTGGCAAGGCACCGGGGGTGGATGAGATCCGCCCTGAGTATCTTAAGTCTCTGGATGTTGTGGGGCTGTCTTGGCTGACACGCCTCTGCAACATCGCATGGCGGTTGGGGACGGTGCCTCGGACCGGGGTGGTGGTCCCTCTTTTTAAAAAGGGGGACCGGAGAGTGTGCTCCAACTACAGGGGGATCACACTTCTCAGCCTCCCCGGGAAGGTTTACGCCAGGGTACTGGAGAGGAGAATTCGGCCGATAGTCGAACCTCGGATTCAGGAGGAACAATGTGGTTTTCGTCCTGGTCGGGGAACACTGGACCAGCTCTATACCCTTCATAGGGTGCTCGAGGGTGCATGGGAGTTCGTCCAACCAGTCCACATGTGTTTTGTGGATCTGGAGAAGGCATTCGACCGTGTCCCTCATGGTTTTCTGTGGGGGGGTGCTTCGGGAGTATGGGGTCCGGGGCCCTTTGCTAAGGGCTGTCCGGTCCCTGTATGAACGGAGCAGGAGTCTGGTTTGCATTGTTGGCAGTAAGTCAGACCTGTTCCCAGTGCGTGTTGGACTCCGGCAGGGCTGCCCTTTGTCACCGGTTCTGTTCATAATTTTTATGGACAGAATTTCTAGGCACAGCCAGGGGCCGGAGGGAGTTCTGTTTGGGAACCACAGGATCTCATCTCTCTCTTTTTGCAGATGATGTTGTCCTGTTGGCTTCTTCAAACCAGGATCTACAGCACACTCTGGGGCGGTTTGCAGCCGAGTGTGAAGCGGCTGGGATGAGAATCAGCACTTCCAAGTCCAAGGCCATGGTTCTCGACCGGAGAAGGGTGGCTTGCCCCCTCCGGGTTGGTGGAGATGTCCTGCCTCAAGTGGAGGAGTTTAAGTATCTCGGGATCTTGTTCACAAGTGAGGGAAGGATGGAGCATGAGATTGACAGGCGGATCGGTGCAGCTTCCGCAGTGATGCGGTCGCTGTACCGGTCTGTCGTGGTGAAGAGGGAGCTGAGCCGAAAGGCGAAGCTCTCGATTTACCGGTCAGTCTACGTTCCGACTCTCACCTATGGTCATGAGCTTTGGGTAATGACCGAAAGAACAAGATCGCGGATACAAGCAGCCGAAATTAGTTTCCTCCGTAGGGTAGCTGGGCGCTCCCTTAGTGATAGGGTGAGAAGCTCAGTCACTCGGGAGGAGCTTGGAGTAGAGCCGCTGCTCCTTCACATCGAGAGGAGCCAGCTGAGGTGGCTCGGGCATCTGTTCCGGATGCCTCCTGGACGCCTCCCTAGGGAGGTGTTCCAGGCATGTCCCCCCAGGAGGAGGCCCCGGGGAAGACCCAGGACACGCTGGAGGGACTATGTCTCCCGGCTGGCCTGGGAACGCCTCGGTGTTCCTCCCGAGGAGCTGGCCGAGGTGTCTGGGGAGAGGGAAGTTTGGGCTTCCCTGCTCAGACTGCTGCCCCCGCGACCTGGCAAAAACGGATAAGCGGAAGAAGAGGGATGGATGGATGGATCGGTGTACTTCTTCAGTCTCTCTAGCTCTCGCCTTGTCTCTTTTCCCTTGTTGATGTACATCTCTTTCAAGGATTTCTGTCTCTGCAGCTGTGCTTTTGTTTCCTCCAGCTCTTGGTTGAGTTGGCAGCTGGTCTCACAAAAGCAGCTGTGTACTGTCTGCTCTCCATCGCTCCTCTGGTCATCTCTGGGGTTCCTCGGGTGCTGCATTTTCTTTGGCTGGTAGAACCAGTCACAAAGTAATGCTGTAGGGTGCAGTTGTAGGTCTCTGACGAACAGATGTATTCTGTATCAGTCGTTTGTCTCTTGCAAATTGTCTTTTCTCGCACTTTCTCTCCGTGGTGTCACGTGTTGAAAGGTCTGAAATGATCTGACTGACTGAAGAGCCCTGGCCTTATATACAGACCTGCTGATGTCACAATCCATCTCACTTTAATTTGAGTTCCATTCTATTTTGCTCTGATCTGTACAGTTCCATTTCTCCCTCCTTTTTTTCTCTGACTTGTTTACATTCTGAGTCACAAGCTGTGAATCAAATGCAAACACATGGGTTACCCCACTCTGGTAGGACTGCCAACATGGCGGCAACCAGAGTCACCACACTGTTCAGAAACCTGCAGGTGACATCACGGTTATCACGTCCATGTTTTATACTGTCTATGGTCTGCTTCAGAGCACGATGCTGGTCTGCACCATTGTGCATGGTACAAGTTTCATACACTCAAGTTTTATCTTTGTACAGTAAAGACACATGAATGAGCAAATGCAAGAAATATTTACTATTTCTTCATCCTGCTTGGAAAGGGAGGGCGAGTAGATTGGGTTGGATTCTGCAATTACAACGCTAGTGGTCACTAAATCCTACACACAGTGTTTTTATGTGACACTCCCCCCCCCCCCCCAAAAAAAAAAAATCAATGTTGTTGCTATTCACTGACATGTTCCAGGTGACATAACATGATGACACCTGCACAAGATCAACAGAAATCAGCAAAAGCAAAATGATCTTGAATAAATCTACAAACAAACAGCATCTTTTTTGATGTGCAAACAATGAAAACAAACCAACAATAAGAACAATAGTTATGTTGTAGTAAAAACGCTTATATGCCTTTTTATTGTCAGGGTCTGTCATGTGTCGGTTTCCTGTTTTATTTTGATAGTCTTGTCTCCGTGTTCACTTCCTGTTCCCCATGTGATTACCTGTCCCCGCCCTTATGTGTTTCACCTGTGTCTTGTTATCCCTTCCCTCCTGCATGTAACCACTGCTCCCCTGTGTGTCAGTGCCAGATTGTCTTGTCTCCTAGAGCCCCGTGTCTGACCGTTTTGGTCCTGGTTTCCGAGTCTTAGTCCCCTGAATTTGTACCTCTGCCTGTCTGATTGCCTTTCTGGATTTTGACCCTCGGACCATATAAAAGACCTTGAGAACTGATTATTGTCTGCCTGCCTGCATTTGTGTCCGCCAGTCTTTGTGTTCCTGACATTTATAGGTTATAAGTGCTTCACACAACAAATGAGTTGGTCTGCCTGGCTACAAATAAAGACAGGTACTTTTAATTCTCCCAAAATATACTGAGGCTGAACTTGCAGCCTGGGGGCCCCCTGGTGGCTGCGGGGCCCCTATGCATCTGCATAGTCCGCATATAACAAGAAACGGCTCTGTATAAAGTTTAAAGAGATCACTACTACATGCCAGCAGAATCCTTTTGGAGTTTTGGAAGAGTGACCACATTGCCATCACTGAGATTAAACCACCTCAACCTCATGTTTCCAGTGATGCAAGAGCAGAGGAGCAACTGAACCCAAACATCTTCCCATCTATCACTCTTTCTGAGCATGACATAAGGAGGGACCACTAGGAAGCCAGGAGGACCACATGATATCAGTAAGCACTCTAAACTCATGTTTCAAAGACTCCATCATTATTGCTGTGTCCAAGAGCAGCCTGCATGAATGACTGTCACTCAGTGGCACTCACCCCTGTAGTGATAAATAGTTTTGAGTGGCTGGTCATGGATTACACCTGTTCCTTACTACCCAACACACTGAACCCACCACAGCTTGTTTACATTCCTAACCGATCAACAGAAGAACACCACACTATCCCACCTGGAGTAGGAAAGGAGACCGCTGTTCATAGACTACAGTTCATTATTTAACATCATAGTTCCTTCCAGGCTGGTCACAAAGCTCAAGGACCTGTGATTAAACACCTCACTGTATGTGGATCCTTGAGAGTCAGACTCCAGGTGGTGAGGGTGGGCAGACACACCTCATCTACCCTCATCCTTAACATTGGAGCACCACAGGGCTGTGTTCTGAGTCCCCTGCTGTACTTCCCGTACACACATGACTGTGTAGCTACTTTTGACTCCAACACCATCAAGTCTATTGGTAGGTCTGATCACTGAAGACATTGAAGAGGTCTGAAGAAAGTAGGGAACCTGCTGGACGAGAGAGCACAGAAACTCTGTGGAAGAAGTTTAGTTAGTAACATGCATTAACATGCATTAATGAGACATGTGTGTGTACAGGTGGTGGTGGTGATGGTGAGAGAGAGAGAGAAGGTTTGAGTAGAGTTTTCAGTAAAGGGAGTGACTACATCTTCAACCAATACCTTGCCTGACTAGGCATAACCCTGAAAGAGAGAGAGAGAGAGAGAGAGAGAGAGAGAGAGAGAGAGAGAGAGGGGAAGTCCCCCGGCAGTCTAGTCCTATAGCAGCATAACTAAGGGATGACCTGAGCCAGCCCTAACTATAAGCTCTATCAAAAAGGAAAGTCTTAAGTCTACTCTTAAAAGTGTTGACCGTGTCTGCCTCCAGAACCCAAAATGAAACTATAAGAACCACAAGGAACCTTGCATGCTGAGAGCGCAGTGTTCTAGAGAGGTAGTAAGGTACTATGAGCTCTTTTAGATATGATGGTGCCTGACCATGAAGAGCTTTGTATGTAAGGAGAAGAATTTTAAATTTTATTCTAGATTTAACAGGTAGCCAATGCAAAGAAGCCAAAATGGGAGAGATGTGATCTCTGATCTTGGTTCCTGTCAGAACACGACAACAAAGAGTTACAACAGTCCAGCCTAGAAGTAACAAATGCGTGGACTAGTTTTTCTGCATCCACTTGAAATACAATGCATCTGATTTTGGCGATGTTACGTAAGTGGAAGAATGCAGTCCTTAAAGGACAAATCCTGATCAAAAACAACTCCAAGATTCTTTACGGTGGAGCTGTAATGTAATAATGGCGGTAATATGCGCTGATGCTAGGCAATGTTAGAATATGTAATCACACCCTTTTATTTTATTACTTATATATAAGGACAACACGCAATTAGTATTTCTGTAAATGTGCCCATGTTGGGCAGCTGTCAGCAGTCCTTTGAACCTATAAAGCGATAAAGACTGTTGTAGTTAGTGCTGACATTAGTTTCTTTTACCAACAACTGTCAGACCTGGACTCAAAGAGGACTCAGATGCAGAGAAATAATAGTTCAGGCAGACTTTATTTAAATTCTCCAACCTCTCAGACACAGTGACAAACAAACAGGCTATAAAAATTGTCTAAAAACAAAACGGAAAATAAGACTATTAATAAATAAATAACCACTCCGAAAAGGGAGGGAAGAAATCACTAATCAAAGAGAAAATAAATCAACCAAAAATCTCTCCGCTAGGAGGAAAGCAAAAGGCTATGAACTATAAACTCAAAGCGCTCCTAAGGGAGGAAAAACTAAACTCTGGTCTTGAAAGACTAAAAATAACACGCACTCCTAAAACCGGAGGCTCAGCTAGACTCTATGAAACTTAACTATCTTTGAAGTGACTGCAGCCAGACCGACCTGAATATATTTCCATATTGAGTGTATGTAATGTATTCAGAGGTTGATTGAATGTAATGAATGTGACATTATTTTTTTATTTGGTGTATTTGGCAGCAGCTTCCCGGGCTGATTTTTGTTTGATTTCTGTTGTTTGCTGCATTTTTCTACTGATTGTTTGCAGCCCTGTGGTAAACAAAATACCACACAAGTCTCTGAGCGAACATGCTACCAGCAGATGACACTTTCCTACAGGACAAGTTTTGTTTAACAAATCTGGTTGCTCTCCTTGGGGGTTTCCTGTTTGAGGTACATTGAAGAAGAAGCACACGTATGCCACACACCTTTTTCCACATGTGGCACACCCTGTAGAACTTGCATAACCTGCCTGGAATGCGGTACGCTACCATTTAGAAAGGGAGGGGATAATATTCTCAAAGACAAGATTATTTCAGACACACTGCATACGAAGACAAAGTGTGTGAAGCATTTCCTGTGTTTTACGGCATAGTCCAAGCAAGAACCCGAGGTAAGAGCTGCCTGTATATATGTTTATGTGTGATATATGGTTATACTTTTCAGCATCATATAGAGACAAGATTAATCATATCATATTTCAGGTTATGAGCTTATGACTTTTGCTTTGTTAGATGGTAATGATACTGTACACTGACCGATGTGACATGGAGTAGTGCTGTTTGATGAACAAAGTGAGCAGTTATCTTTATCAACAAGTCTGGCTGTTTTAAATCCTCTTATAGGAGGATAAATATGTTCTTCTGTTCATGTTTGTTTGTCTGTACATATGGAATTCTAATACTGCAAAACATTTAGTGCACAAGAATCAACTTGTATTTGAAAAACACTGAAGGAACATTCTTTTGCTATCGGTAGATGTAGTATCCAAAGTGGACAAAGAATCCAAAAACTCTTTTCCTGATCAGATGACATAAGCTTTTTCTGAATGTCTATAAACAGCTTCCACTCCAGGTTCAGCACATCCAGGAGCCTCTTAGCACACTAACTCCGACAGACTCAAACACCAGCAGCTGCAGTGTCGGGACGACTGTTGTGGTGGAAGCAGTGGTGCAGGATCTGCTGTTAGGATATTAGACTTTTTTATTTAGCCACAGGGTTTTTTTTTTACTGCCATAATATTTTCTTTGAACACACAGTGTAGCCAACTTGGCAACACCTTGTCACTTGGCAGCCCTTTTTTTTCTTTATTTCTTTGCAACTAAAAACAACGGACCGTCAGGGGAAAATTAGAAATGTACACAAAATAAGCAAAATATGAGGAAGCTTCGTGAAAAATATAATTATGAATGTTAAATAGCTTTCTCTGCACACTGGAACTCTGAACAGGAAGTCTGAACTTCTGACTTTTTTTTCCAGAGCTCAAATCTGTTTGTGTAGCTTCTGTTTATTCAACCAAATACTGTACATAGACTTATAGAGTTAAATACATAGACTGAGGAAGAGACCTGATTTACAATATGGTCGCATATGAAAGTGAACAAAAGATCCAAGATACCAAGGAACATAAACAAGAAGCTTAGATAAAAATGGCAACCAAGTAAAAGTCTAATTATTGACATAATAAAACCTAGTTTTACGTAAAAGTAAAATAATTTAAGAAAATTAATCAACTAAAAGTGAAAGTGAAATAAAATGAGATTAAACATTTGAATTGTCCTAAGGGATTGAAATGAGGTAAGCTTAATTAAAGAGCAACAAAGTGATGTAAGGGGGTTAAAGGGCCCCATAAATAAATAAATAAAGCACACTGTCTATTACACTTGCAAAGAGAGAAGACCACAATTTTTCTCAATTTTGTGCAAAAGAAAATTCTGGGTCTCAGTCAAAACATTCAGCTTCAGTTCATGGTATGTGAGGTTTTTGAACACTTGGAAATTGCTGGCCAAAACATCAAACATTTTGTCTCTTGGCAGTCGAGCCCACTGTATGTATGAACATACTACAGCTGAACATCATTCTTTAAACTGACTTCTGCTCCGTGTCACAGATGGCACAGAGAAAAGCTGCTCGCGCCTCTAGAGCTACCAGGCGAAGACACTGGTGGCAGTTGAGACAGCAATGGAGGATGCTAGGCGTGTTTGAGATCAACCCGGAGCACGAGTTCTACCAACTGACAACCATGATAAAAGAGGGCATGCAAACCTCCATACAGACCACTATGGACACACCAGTCCAGGTGAGGAATCTTCTGATTAAAAGGCCACTGTGCATGAAACACATAAATTCACTCATAATGACTTCATTTGTGCACAGGATATGCTCACAGCTGAACATTTCAAGGCAAAAGAAACTCATAGCCACGAGGCAAGTAGTCATTTCCAACTGAAATAATAAATAATTGGATAATGCTGTCCATTACAATCAGATATTCATTTGAATTTTGTTCCCGTCAAGTAAATGAACAGGATGAAAACTGAATTGTAATCCTTGCCTTCCAGGGGTTTGAGATGCAAACGTTTGCAGCATCAGTGTTTGCTAAACTGAGGAGTTCACTGGAGATCACAGAGGAGGAATACATGAACTCCCTCTGCTCGGGTGGCTGCTACCTCCAGTTTGTCAGCAATTCCAAGAGCAAGGCAGATTTCTTTGTCACGTGAGTATAATCCTTTGTTAAACACAGAGACCTTCCGTTGACTAACCCTTTACCTTATTCCACCCTAACTGTAATTTCAGACTAAACTAATAAATCCAAAATATTCTTGTCTAGTGATAAGTTTGTTCTTATTTTTAGGAACGACAAGAGGTTCTTCCTAAAGACCCAGAGCAGGCGCGAGGTCAAGTTTCTCCTGTCCAATCTGCAGGCATACATGGACCACTTAGAGAAACACCCTCATTCACTGATGGTGAGGTTTCTAGGTAAGAACAACTTTGCTTTGCTGTTAGTCCACCCAACACAGCATCCTTTTCCAGCCTTTACTATGCCCCACAAATCTGGAGATCACTGCCTTAACTTGAACCTGTAAAATAGACCCAAAGGAAATGAGATGCAAATCCAAAACTGTGTTATATGCAGCCTCAACAAGAACCTAACTTTTATCCTTTATGTTAAAAATGTCACTTTATTAGGTTGAAAAAATACACCTATCAAAGGAAAAAAAATGTGATTTAATAATGTCATAAATAAAACTCACATTCTTTGTGTCTTCCAGCTGTCCACAGGATTGTTATTCCGAATGAAATAAAGGTATTTTATCAACATGATAAGCAGCAGGTCAATGTATCCATGATCCTAACAGTACGGGTACTTACAATGTTTGTCTGTCTGAACTGCAGAAGTACTTCATCGTGATGCAGAGTGTGTTTTACCCTGATGAGAGGATCAATATTAGGTAGAGTGTCTATGTTTCCCATGTTTTGTTGTGTAGATTTATGATGTGTGTATGAAAGCTGTGATGTTTTTGTTGCGCAGATTTGACATTAAAGGCTGTGAGGTGGGTCGATGGACCAATCCTGACACAGGGGGGAAACAAATCATAAAAGTGCTGAAGGACAATAACTTTGAAGGGCAGCACATCACGTTAGGTAAGCATCCTCTTTCATCTATGAAGTCATGCTGCAGAACAATACTGAGCCACTCTGTAAGTGTGAAAACGTCCATCCATCCATTATATGTAACTGCTTATCCTCATCAGGGTCAAGTGTGAAAACATACTAAATGGAAATGTTTATGTGGTTGCTGTAGATCAAGAGAAAACCTGGTTTACCAATCAAGTGAAAGCAGATGCTGCCTTCCTTCGAGAGCTCAATGTGCTGGACTACAGTCTCCTGCTGGCTCATCAACCTCTGCACCGAGATGAGCTCGAAGGGAAACACTCTTTGGCAAACCTTGTGATTCGCACCACAAAGTAAGTTTCATGTAGCCTTTTAGCAAGTGCAAAAACAACTGCTGTACAATACAACATATTTTATTTTCATCTTTGTTGGTCCATTGAACACTAGACAGAAGCTTTTCACATGAGCAGCTTTCTTAAATTGAATGTGCTGTTAAAGGAAATATAGTTTTTCCCTTTCTTGCTGAGAGTTAGATGATGAGAACATGTCTCATCTCATGATGAGCTCCCATGTCTGTGTGCTAACTATGGAGCAAGAGCTATGAAACGACTGTCACCATTGCTTCAGCTGTAAAGCTCTCCATTCTTGCATGGCACATGTTCAGTTGCTTGTTGATGAGGCCAGCTGCAGTTGGGGATAAACTATTCTTGTGGTGTGAGGTTTTTGATCTGGCTTAGTATTAGTATACTTTTGTATAATGATATCTGTTAATAGAGGTTAGCCAAAATGTGTCCTTGTCATTGTCACGTATCAAGTTGCTAAATGGACTACAGGGGAACTCTTGGCCCAGACATCCGTTATCTGTTGGCTACACTGTAAAAGCCCTGAAACATTGACTGTTGTCCCCTGAGGCTAAATCATCATCAGAGGACAGCTGATGGTTTCCAAGTTTGTATAAAAAAGTCACTTTATGTCCACGAGGTAAATGTTTTCTCAACAAATCTGAATTACTTGCCATGGATGTAGTAGCATCATTTTCACCAGTGGTTCTCAGCCCATGTGAGTAAAAACAACTGTACTCACATTACAAACATCACACTTTCAAAATATGTCCACATATACGTGTAAAGTCATATTTCTTCTACAAATCCTCAGGAAATTTCTATGATCTTTACAGAAATGCAAATTGGGCTTCTCTTTCTCACAGGCACGAGAAACACTGCCTTCTTGTTATTTGTAAAGCACCGTCCATATTATGATAATTATTATTATGTTCAGTATGTGCTGCTCTGATTGTTTTCTGTCGGTTCTTTCCTGTAGATCTCTGGACTTTGATGACAGTCCCACAGAGTCAGATCCTCCCACCATTCCGTTACTGGAAAAGACCACTGGTGAAGTGGTACCAGATATGACAGAATGTGGGTCAGGCAAGCCACAGGCAGCAGCTGAGGGCTCTGGTGAAGGGATCCCCCTCCAGGAGATGAACTGCTCTGCAAGAGAAACCAGAACTGACTCAGAACTGCAGGAGTTCCATGAGCATCATCGCAGGCTACTGCCCAACTGCAAAAATGCTATTCATGTCATAGACGGCCCAAACCATCGCTACTTTGTGGGAATTATTGACATTTTTACTGTGTACGGCTGGAAGAAAAGACTGGAGAACCTGTGGAAAAGACTCCGCTACCCAGGCAGGGCCTTTTCCACGGTCCACCCCGACAAGTATTCACCCAGGTTCTGTCAGTGGATACAGGACCGCACACAGTGACAATGCAGAAAACATCACTCATATGCATGAGTGACTGCTGTCAGAGATCGACGGTCGTGCCACGTCTGTCTTTGCATGTTTGCATTTGATTCATAACTGATTCTTTATATACATATAGCAAAACTAGTTTATCTTTCTTGTGTCTTGGTGCATGCAGTAATTAAAACAAGTTTACAGTGATAAATGAGCTGCAAACATGCTTTCAGTATTTTAATTTCAGTTTTTTAATCCTAGAAAAGTGGCAAAAACCTCCAAGTGATACTGTAAATGTGTCTGCTGAAGAACCGACTGCTGAAGGTGCTTTTAAAACACGTCTGATGGATACGTGGCCCAGGATGGAGACGTGATGGAGCAGTGATCGAATCAGAACGTGACCCAGATGCACCCAGTAGACATCTGGGATGAGTGTAGCCAGTGAAGGAGTGCTGATGCTGATAGAGAATGTCTTCATGTTTGTATAGATGTTCTAGCCTTCTTTGTAATTCCAGAGCCAGGCAATATAGAACAATGCCAGGGGTGCTGTGTACTGCGGGGGCTAATGGGCAGGGGTAAATGTATAAATAGACAAATAATTTATACAAATACATCAAACTGTGTAGATTGCGGAGGTAAAATCATGCTCAGACCACCTTTTTAAATCTCCTATTCATGATGAGTTTGCCTATTTCTCATTTAGATACAATTTGATGTTGAGTGCAGTGTGAAACAAACATTAAAATACTGTATAGTGATCCTTACCAGTAATGTTTGTTACTGTGGTGATATTCACTGAGTTAAATACCTGCAGTCTTCAAACACCAACAGATACTGTTTGTTAGTTCTCTCTAACAGGCTGTCTACACAGGATGTTTCTGTCTTGTGTGGCTGATTGGATGCCATTGTTCCAGTTTGACTCCACAGTGTTTGTCTGGCAACATGGCAAGAACAGGATAAAACAATCTCTTATTTAGCCTCATTTGTGTGCAATCTGGGTGTCACTGGTGTCTCCAATACAAATCACCTGTTATCCTGCACTGCAATGTGTTCTCATGATCTAACAGTTGTCTGCTGTCTGTCCCGAAGATAAAATGAGTGTCTGTGGTAAAAACGGTGGTAAAATTCAAAATGTGCCCTCTGCTCTCATAACATACAGTGTGCTGTTGGGTCAACCCTTACTGACCAACCGACAACACAGTTTCCTTTTATGAAATGGTGCAGGAGAAGCTCTTTTGTGTTGTAATATTTTTGCATATGTATTTCCAGTGTCTAACTGGTGTAGGGTTTGAAGTAGGAAGTAGTTCAGTGTCACAGTATTTGTGAAGATTGATAAATAAACAAACCCTGGCTGTTAAAAATCAGTACAAAATAATTAGACCTGTAGTCATTGAGTGGTGTGATAGAGGGTTTACTGTTGAATGTTTGAATAAGGGGGCCTTCACACTGTGACGACCCACTCCACCCTGTCTTCCGGTTCCTGGTTGTGTGGCTTGTCTTGGTGTAGGTACTTTAAGTGGCGGAGGGTCGTCAGCAAAGTGGACACACCTGAGGCCTGTTTGCCATGCGCCTTTAAAAACCCTCTGGGAGCTCAGTACTCTTTCTCTCCTCCCTGAGACAACAACTGGTTTTTAGGTTTGATGGTGTTGCTGCATCTTATTACAACACCGCACTCATACACTTCTCCACTCATGCACTCACTTTCACCACTGATCCTACTGATATCACATACTACTGTTAGTTTCGTTCTTTTCTTAATAAATAATTTATTAATTGGCTTTGTTGTGTGCGTCTCCCACCTTTTGTCATGGCTGTACGGCCCGGTTTGTGACACACACAGATCCAGGGTCAGTGGGGAGAGGTGAGGGTGAAGTTAGTTGTGTGATGTCTGAGTTCGAGCAGGTGCAAAATAAGTAAACACAGACCAGAATAAAGGTAGAAAACAGTTTATATTCAGTAGAAATGGTCTCTAAGTGAGGAGTGTATGCTCCTCCAACTAAAAGCAGTCCAAAGGTTTGAGGTGAATTGCTGAAACGTCAAAAGTTCCTCCCTCGTGAGTGTGAATACAAACTAAACACTGACCCTAGATGGGGCCTTTTGCATTTGCCACACGTTTCACAGGCACCATAGTTTCACCTTCCTGCTAGGAAGGTGTGGTTAAGGCAAGGGGGTTGCAATCTAAAACAAAAACAGAAAAAGTAACAGAGAGCAGAGGCTGCCGTCATGCGGTCTTCCAGGGTGGCAGCCTAGTTAACACCAACCTGATTATTTCGGAGGTTGCAACTCCAACAGGTTGGGAACTGCTGTTCTAAGGAGTTGGCAGTCCTGCCTGTTCCGCCTCCCGGGTAATCTAAAAATTGGCAAAGGCATGGATCATCAGCAGACCTGAGGCGGACTGAATGACGCCTGGGTGCTCAAACAAGACATCTGTAATGACACCCACCTGTCAATCAAAGCGTCCATGCTGTATATAATTTGAACAGGTGAGACCAAAACAGTTTTTTGTACCGGGCTGCAAACATGTTTATTTCTGCTGTGAAGTTGGACATTTTAACATGGGGACTTATGGAGACTGACTCACTTCTGTAGCCAGCCTCAAGTGGACTTTTTAGGAACTGCAGTTTATAGCACTTATATGGTATTGTATAGGCTTCACATCACAGCCAAGGTTGCTGCTCGGTGTAAACAGTGGTGTAAATGGAGTGGGATTCTCTGACATTGTGGGTGTCTTTTCCTTAGTCCTTATCCTAATTCTCCTTTAAGTCTTTCCTTGACCTCATGACATTTTCCAAGGAAAGGAAAAGGTCAAGGGAAAGTGTTTAGGAAAGGACATAGGAGGTCATTTTTCACCCAGAGTGTGAGTAAAACGTTTTTTTCTGCAGGTCTGATACTAGACCCTCCCGTCCAGCAGGCGGCGGTATAAGCTCTACATATAACTGCCGATACAAGCCAAAGAAGAAGAAGAAGCCATTACAAAAGAAGTCGAAGGAGAAGAAGAAGAAGAGGACAGGTTGTTGTGGTTGTTGTAGTCCGTGAACTGTTGGAAGAATCATGGATGTGAAGCAGACGTCATACTGCGTTGTGTCGGATAAAAAGAGCCAGTCTAAATTTATTTGCTACACACGCAGAAAAAACGGACTCTTTCATATCTGGTGAGTGAAGCTGAGTTAAACATTAAACACAAAGACAGCAGCAGTGTTTCCTACTGAACAAAGAGAGAGAACACAAAGCCAGTCTCCGTTAACAGCTCAAAGTGTATAACAGTGTTCGTCAGGAACATTTTGTGTCGGCCAGAACATAAAACACACCAAAATATTAGTAACCTCCATCACAATGGCTGACTGATATCATACCGAATATTTTAACTACGACACAACACTGACTGACGGCGGGAAAACAAAAGGCGAAATTCACCTCAGAGGACGTTTCTTCATCTGCAGACTGTGTGCCGAACTGAAGAGCGAGCCTGAACATCAACAATACAACCTTCAACTGTTCTCTAACAGTGACGTGCATCCACCTACTGCGGTAAAGTTGGAAAGATATTGGCAGATTCGGACTTCTGGGATCAATAACTCTCAAGTGAAACGTTGTTAAAACACAAAACACGCATATTTTCAACCGTAGTAAGACAGACAACGAGCTACAACCTAACTTTCATCAAAACGAGACATCCTCGGAGCCACACCAACAACATTAGTGTTTACGTGCAGCCGGCTGTGAGAGCAGCGCGCAGGGACTGTCTACAAAGTGCAACACCGAAAAGAGCCATTACAAAAAATATTAATAACTTCACTATGATACAGTGTAGTGTCACCAAACTCACTACACACTTCATTGACCTCCTACAGATTACACTACAACACTTATTTGGGCAAATAAGGCATTTGTCATAATTTCTGGGAATTTTTCATTAGGAATATTAATCAATAACTTCACTATGATACAGTGTAGTGTCACCAAAATCACTACACACTTCATTGATCTCCTACAGATTACAACACTTATTTGGGCAAATAAAGACTTTTCATAATTTCTGGGAATTTTTAGGAATATTAATCAATAACTTCACTATGATACAGTGTAGTGTCACCAAACTCACTACACACTTCATTTGTCTGCTACAGATTACACTACAAACTTGGTTTGAAAGAAAGGCATTTTTCATACTAAGTGTTGTAGTGTAATCTGTAGCAGACCAATGAAGTGTGTAGTGATTTTGGTGACACTACACTGTATTATAGTGAAGTTATTGAATATTTTTTGTAATGGCTCTTTTCGGTGTTGCACTTTGTAGACGGTCCCTGCGCGCTGCTCTCACAGCCGGCTGCATGTAAACACTAATGTTGTTGGTGTGGCTCCGAGGATGGCTCGTTTTGATGAAAGTTAGGTTGTAGCTCCTTGTCTGTCTTACTACGGTTGAAAATATGCGTGTTTTGTGTTTTAACAACGTTTCACTTGAGAGTTATTGATCCCGGAAGTTCGAATCTGCCAATATCTTTCCAACTTTACTGCAGTCATCCACCTGTAAGACAGGAAACATAATATTACAGACTTTTTAAAGGTACTTTGGATCACAGGTGTCTCCTTCAGAGAGAGGGCAAGTAGTATGTACAGCGGGGCGTTCAAAACAGTACCTGAAGGGCGTCAAACATACGGCCCGTGGGCCAAAACAGGCTCACCAGAGGGTCCAATCTGGCCCGCAGGATGATTTTGAAGTGTAAAAACTACATAGAAGACATTAACTGCACATTTCCAATAAAAGTAAATGCTATTTGAACTGGGGGTTGCACACAACACTATAAAACTGTTCATCCTGAAGCTGAAAATCTGACCTATGTGTTCTTTTGCTGTTTCGGTTTCAGATCTTTGGTGAACTTCTGATCTGCCCGTCAACATCCAACTTGTAATAATTGCCTTGCAGTGTGATCCAGACGTGAAAGACAAATTTGCCTTTGTGTCGGCTTGGTCACATTTTATCAGTATCTCTTGCCAGGGTACGCCAAATTGGCAACCCCCCCTCTGCAAAAGTTTTGTGCATGTTTGGGACTACAGTAAACATCAACAAAACAGCTGCGCTCAAATCCAACACACAAGCCCTTAAATAACATCCTGAAAGTGTCTGCTACTGGTGGCTGATATTGTATTGTTCTGATCATAAAAGTACTATATTATTCATTTCCAAATACCTCTGACTACATGTTTTGTGCCTTTGTAGATACACTGTCAGTTGTAATGCACGTGTAAATGATAAACAGGCATAATTTTATTGATTGCACGTATGTTTCTTAAGAAATTTCAGGTTTATAATGTTTTGTAAAAAGATAGTTCATTAAATGTGAACATTTTCAGAATGCACTTTTTTTACACTACAACATAAAGAAAAATTTGAAGCTGTCATTATTTGCAGGTTATTATACTCTGACTTTACTGATGTGGCCCACTTGAGATCAAATTTGGCTCTATGTGGCCCCTGAGCTAAAATGAGTTTGACACAGCTGGCCTAATGTTTATGCGTGTGTTGACAGCTTGTCAGCACCATGTGTGATTTACTGTGTTGTTTCTCTGCTGTAGTTTGACAGATGCTGCTGATGTTTGGAGCACAGAGTACACCGAGGACACACTTAAACAGTTTGTAAGTTCCACTGAGTGCGTCAGGTGACTGACTGTTCCTGCTGTGGCATTGGTTGTAATCATACCTGTTTGTTTAGAGACAGATGTTTGCCTTGAAATCTACAGAGGATTATATCCTAAAACTCAGGTGAGATCACACTTTGTATAACATGAATTATTCCTCTCTCTCTCGTGGTGCTAGTGAAACGGCACAGTCAGCAGCAAAGCATTGTTAGAGAGGCTGTGATCATAAACCATCCAGTGAAGCTCAGTGTTTCTCTGCCTTTCCCTCAGGTCGGCCTGTGGTAGTGGGGACGTGTCTGTTGTGGTGCATGAAACCAGTGTAGAGCTCTGTGTGGGCTGCAGTCCAGGTGACCCGAGCGTGACCCTATCCAGGCTGGAAGGCCTACAGGCTGCAGTGGAACTGAAGGAGCTGCTGTTCAGGATGGCAGACAGCCTCACTCTGCCTGACAGCACGTGTGCGTTGTTCTTGTGACTCATTGCTCTTCAGTTGTATGATCAGCTGATGCACTCACTGTCCCTTTAGAATCTAAGCTGGCTGTGTTTTGTCATTCCCCACAGGTGGTGCGTCCTCCGTCAGTCCAGTGAAAAATCCCCAATGGCGGCCTGCAGGTACGTTTTTCAAGTTGCATTTCAAACGGTGTCATTGTCCCCTAAGATGATTGAAAGTTGATTTGAAGGTTTTTCTGAGTGTGTGACGTGTGTGTTTCAAGTGTATCGTACCTGTAGGTAACTGCAAGTCTATTGTGTGACTGTCCGTTAAGACTGCGTGATTACAAAAAAAGACCTCATCAGCAGCATTCAGAGAGCAGAATCCTGAATACTGGATGGTTATTTACTACATATGTTATAGATGTGCATCCACATTGTCCCGGCTGTCAGCTGAGCAATATTTTAATTTCAATATTTAATTAGTAATTCAATTCAATTCAATTTTATTTATATAGTGCCATATCATAACAAAAGTTATCTCATGACACTACGTGAGAGTGAGAGAGACAGCAGCAAAACATATATATATATATATATATATATATATATATATATATATATATATATATGTATATATATATATATATATATATATATATGTATATATATATATATATATATATATGTATATATATATATATGTATATATGTATATATGTATATATGTATATATATATGTATATATATATATATATATACATATGTATATGTATATGTGTATATATATATATGTATATACATATACATATGTATATATATGTGTGTGTGTGTGTGTGTGTGTGTATATATATATATATATATATATACACACACACATACACATACACATATGTATGTATATATATAAATATAAGATTGAGTTTTTTGAATCAGCTGTTGTGTAAGTCATGATCATTACAATTCATTCATCATTATGATGTCATAATGAGTGATTGACAGAAATGTAGATATGCAGCATCATGTGTGTAAATGGGTTATGAAACATGTTTGGTCATGTGCAGATTGAGCTGTGAAATAAATGAACTGTGTTGTTGGTGCTTCAGTTGAGCAGCTGATGGATCCCCTGCTGCAGCAGAATAGTGCTCCGTCAGCGACGGTGAAGAAACGACCTCCAGGAAGTTCACTCATCAACCCAGGAAGTAAAAGGTACAGCACGTGAACCTCGTTGCGTACACGCAGTACTCTGACCTGGTGTACACCAACAACATGTCTGTGTTTGTGCAGGAAGCAGCGAGCGACTGGCGTGGCCTTTGATGATGCAGATGAAGACTGATCCACTTTATTCTTCTCCATGTTCTTACACTGCTGCTGCACAACCAATAATGAACGTTTTTTATCAACTAACACAACGTTGATTCAACGATTTTAATGGTATTTTAACATGTGTCATTATCATGAATGTCTTCTTTTATCATATTACAGTAACTTTACATTTTAATTGAATCATCTGGACATGAAATAAAGATGTTGGTGTTTATTTAGAACAAATGAATCTTTTTGTTGTTTGTCTTGTCATGAGGCATTTTCAGTGCTCGTGTGCAGAAGGATGAGGATACATTATGAGACTCATGCAGGGTCCATGTACCACTTTTGTTAAAAAATGGCCATTGCATCCTGATACACACCTACTGTTAACGAACCACCAGAGCGGCTTCAGTGTTTTGCTGCCTTTATTTAGCCTGTTTAACATGATGTGTTCAAGCACTCAGCTGTGTGGAAACGAAAAATGAAAAGAAAAACATAAAATTGTGTAGGTAGTGTATCATCAAATCAAATCAAACTTTATTTGTATAGCCCAAATTCACAAAACACATTTTGCCTCAGAGGGCTTTACAATCTGTACACGGAGTGACACCCTCTGTCCTTAGACCCTCGGTTCAAGTGAGGAAAAACTTGCCCACAAAAACCCTTTTAACAGGGAAAAAAGGTGGAAGAAACCTCAGGAAGAGCCACAGAGGAGGGATCCCTCTCCCAGGACAGACAGACGTGCAATAGATGTCACATGTACAGAACAAATCAACAGAGACATATTGTACAATTACAATGAATGATAAAATGATTACAGTAGCAGTGTATGTGACAGTAACATTAGTGTACGTGTGATGATGTTCCTGATATGATGTGCATATTGATATTTTGAAGAAGGCTACACATTCTATGCATCTCTGTGCCTTGGTAAATCTTTCTGGATGTTTATTGAATTGGGATGATTAACCACACCTGCATAAAGCCCGTCAGCCTAATGATGTGCATAATGTATAAATATGGATGTATGTTTTCAAACATTATGAACTGATGATGAGCCACATGAAACATTGTCATTAAACCTTTGTGGTATGGAGCAATTGTTACTCCTTTTTAGATAAATGTTATTCTCAGATAATGTCACAGAGAAAGAGGTTTTCTCTTATTCATTCTGGCCCCACAGAGACCCCTTCTTCAAATCTACAGTTCTGTGTCCATATACTGTATATTCTCAACTTCAGCTAAAACTTACATGGTGTTTCTAGTCCTGTTCTTGTTCTAGACTATTTCTTGGTGAACCACAGCAGAGGGATAGTGACACATAAAGAAAATGGTGTGTTTGTTCTATAAAGACTTTAACTTTGGAAGACGCCAAACTCATATTAGCTTTGGCTGCTTGGCATGCATTGTTTCAAAGACAGCAGTGAACCTTTTAAACTGAGATTTGAGGTGAGCACAGCAGATGGACCTAGAGCCCTCTAGCGTCTGTGGACTCTGCACATACTGTAAATCATTCTGCACAGTGATTTTCCAGTGAAACATCCGAGTGAAGCAAGAATAAGCAAAACCGATGTTCTGATTGGGTGTCTGTTTTTTTCCACACAGCAAAATAAAAGCACGGGCATCCGACACAGGGCAGAGTTCAGAAACAACTGTTTAATCATACATGAGCTTCAACGCTAATGTCAGATATTTTGTCCAAATGAGAATCTGATTAAGCTTTACAGCCCCTCAAAATACAGTCAGAAATCCATATTCAACACAGAGCAAAGTTCAAATAATATCTGACATAAATTCATTTATATGATTGCACCTTACTCCAGTGGTTGCTGGTGACACGAGTTACCTCTTCAGTGTTTGACTCCGTAATAATATCAAGTAGACTGATCCTCAGTCCTTCTTTTAAAAGATGAATTGATTTTTGTAATCACAGAGATCCAAATGAAACTCAGAGGAGTCATTACTATAGTTTGAATGTTTTTTTGTTTTGACTGTTTAATAATAGAATTCATTCAAATGTTTCAGCAACCAACTTCCCTCCAGGTTTACATTCTCAGAGAATCAGTTTTTCTTGTTTAATGATAACCCTTCAAGTAGGAAAACAGCCCACCAGTG
Source organism: Sciaenops ocellatus (assembly GCA_033000465.1). Classification (NCBI taxonomy): domain Eukaryota; kingdom Metazoa; phylum Chordata; class Actinopteri; family Sciaenidae; genus Sciaenops; species Sciaenops ocellatus. The sequence goes on along the minus strand of CP136880.1, from coordinate 27,051,020 downwards.
CCATAATAATCACCAAAAATATGACTGCGATTAGCTGTGAAAGAAGTAGTGAAACAGTAATTCTTTTGACAGGACACGTTATAACTCAATTATCACAAAACTCTGAGAGATACCAGTTAAAACCACATGCCAACGTACGGTCAGAGAAACAGCCAGGTTTTTGTAAAGGTGGAAATTTTTTTGAGTTCTCCAAATTCCATTAAAACTACATAATCATCTGCAAATCATAAAACATGTACTGTACCCAAGTGAAACAACACATTATTCTGATCTGAGAGTTCCCTTTAGTATCACAGTGATGGTAGTGCAGTTATTGTCAGGGAATATGAGCAGAGTTCAGACTGTTAGAATGCTTCATTGGAGATGGAGTTATTCATTATTATTATTAATATTATTATTATTATCATTATTATTATTATTATTATTATTATTATTGTAGTTGTTGTTGTACACTGTGTCCGGTTTATAGAGGATCTTCTTGGCAGAGTCCACAACGTGATATGTTAAAAGCACAAAAGAGAGCATTCAGTAGAAAGAGACCAAATGTACAGTTCAAAACAAGTTGATAGAAGGGAGGCACCATCAGGACAATAACCATGCCATGTACATTTCTTTGTGTTTCTGACATCAAGTTCAAAGAAAAGGCCAACAGCTTGCACGCACGTCCGTCCACGCCGGGCACTTCTCACGTCGCGCACGTCGCTAAATGCTCTGTTGTCGCAAAATAAATCACACACGTCTTTAGCTGCTTCAATATCCAAAATAAATCATTCTTCTTGCCACAGAAAAATAGACTGTATTACATTGCCACTGGGAATCAACTTCATCACAACATGCTCTCAAGGCGGGTCTAGTTTGGTACAGTAACAAGGGCCCGCTCTAGTTACATGAGGCCCTTTGGCAGGGAGCGCGTACAACCAAATCAAAGTAACCTGTGGAGTCAAACATATCACAGATGATATGTTCATTCACTAACAAAGGTAGCTAACCTACTGTATCCATCAGCCGTCTAGTGAGATACATTCTCAAAAAATAAATAAAGAAGTATGGAAACATTCCAGGACAAAGTCTTCAATCCAAATGCAAGCACTCCTGCTGCTGTGTCTCTACCTGCAGGCTGGGCTCTGCAGATCATCACCTTCAGTCAGTCCCTCCTGGGATGAAGAATTTGAGGCTGAAATACTGAACTACTGGTCCTATGTTCCATGGTGCAGAGAGTTTTGGTCCTCTTCAGGGTTAAATCAGCAGCTCTGTTCTCCCTCCAGGCCTCCGAGCTGACAGCAGACAGACGAGTTTGGGTTTCCCCCCTCTGTCACTCTCATCATCTCTGTACTCTTTAAGTGGCTCATTTCAACAGAGAGTGTCTGTGTTGAAGGAGAGCTGCACCTGCCAAACACACACATGCACACACACACAGACATACAGGTTCTCTGTAAGATGCTTCTCATGGGGTCAGATAGAAAGAAGAACCAAACAAACATGAGTGTGATGAACTCACCCTTTCCTCTTCAAAGCTGATGAGTCCTTCGTCATCGTCGCTCTCCAGCTCCTCCGGTGCCTCGCTGATCAGAGCGTTGAGCTCCGTGTTGGCTGGCTGCGACTTCAGCAGGTTGAGGATGCGCTGCAGGGGAGACTGTCCGCCACCAGGGGGCGACGCCTCCTGCTGCTCCAGGTTGTCACTCTGCTTCTTGGCAAAGTTGACAAACACCTGAGCAGAAAAAGGGTGATTCATTACATTTATTCATTCTTTCTGTTTTGATGTCCTGCATGCAGTGTGCCACTCATCCACTCACATTGTCCAGAGTGGTCTGACTGACTGAGTAGTCCTCAATGCCAAGCACCTCCACCACCTGCTCCATCTTACTGAAGACCTGAGCCAGGGAGATCCGCTCTGACTTCAGCTGGTACTGCACCTTGGTGTGGTGACGCTCCTGCAGATATGACGACAAATATTTAACGTAGCTACTTCTTATCAGGCCAACGTTTACGCTGTTGTCATGTGTGGTCACGGCCTCTGCATGACTGTTACATAGCTGTTCTGTCTTGCTGTGGATAGTTCACTGTGAGGTGATGCATCTGCAGCTGATAACCTTGAGTATATACCCTTTATACCATCTATTCTTCTCCTGCATCTCATGGTATGGAGAGCAGTAGTACAGTGTTATGAGGTATGAACAGAAAAAAGGGATCTTGCCAAATTGAAAACCCTGAAAAAGGTGTTGTGCTCTCTGTTTTGAGCATGTTAAGACATTGACATTAACATCTTGAACCTGTATTAACTGATTTTTTTGTCTACTTGTTAGCTCACAGTTTCCTTTTTATACATCAAGCAGATCTGTCTGATGAAGTCCACCATTCTCCTTTAGCTCTGTTTTATCTCCATCAGCTCCTGAAAATATTTGTCCTGAATGATGATCTATGTTTAGCTGCTAAATACTCCACTACGTTCACCAGCAATCTTTAACTGTGAGACAGCTGCTGCTGCTGCTGCTGGAAAGTTGACAAGCACTGAGACTGAACCGAAACAGTGAAGTTGTGGACTGTAAAACCAAAACAACGAGCTGAAAGGGGCCAAAAAGCTCTGATGAGGTGAGAGAGTGCAGAGATGATGATCGAATGCACCTGTCTATAAGACTGTCTGTCTGTCTATTAGACTGTCTGTCATGCTGTGGCCATGTCTTTCCCCTTTTTCCTGTTGTATCCTGTTTTCGGTTGTGTGTGGTTGTGTGTGTGTCGCGGTGTGGCCATTCAGTTATCCTCCTGCTGCACACCTGCATTTCCTTCACCAATCAAGACTCTGCTGTAATTCTACCCAGTTCTTCTGAGATTCTGGACCAGATGGTTCTGTCCTTTATGTGTTACACATGCTATGTCAGTATTCTTGTTTGATCCATCTCATGTTGAGTCTTGTTTTTGCTCTCCTGTGCTTCAGCTTCATTACTCTCTGTTTGTTAAGCTGCCACCAGCCCTATCCAGACTGTCTGTCCAGCTCCACGCTGTCTCTGGATCTACTCACTTCATCTACACATTCAGTTCAATAAACGGTGACTTTGTTCTAAATCTTCCAGTTTGGTCTGAGTTCTGCATTTTCGGCACAGCGTTAGCTGCCGCACTGATACAGACAGCTACAGCACAGACAGAGGCAGCTACAGTGATGTACCTTCAACACGGCCTCAGGGAAGTTTCTGTTGAAGAATCGAATCACCTCCTTCACGTTGGAGCTGCTCTTGGTTCTCACTGTGATCATGTAGCCGTCCCCAAACCTGGAACATGATCACACAAACTTGAGTGTTAAGTTCTTTTCACAACAACAACACAGCACAAACACAAACACAACATTACGACAATAATAACTTTCCACTTATATATATATATATTTGAACTGTTCAGTTACAGTAATAAATTTACCAACATGCTGTGCAGAATGTGAAGATGTGTAAAACATTGAAACTTCATATTTAATTAAAAATAGAATAAAGACAACGTATTAAATGTTAAAACCTTTATTGTTTTGCACATCATTTTTTTCTATTTACTTTTTTTGGACATATATATAAATTATAGTTAGTTATGGAAAGAAAATGAGATCATCTATCTTATGTCCTGACCTGTTCTTGAGGTGTTGGATGCTGCCCAGGCATTTAAACCTGCCGTTCACCATGATGCCCAGTCGGGTGCACAGAGCCTCGCACTCTTCCATGCTGCAGACAATAGCATGAAATGAAAATAGACTCTGATGAAAAAGAAGTATGAGCAGTCCACAGGAGTGAAAACTATTCCAGCAGTCTCACTGCATTTTGAGGACTGAGGCGTCTCACCTGTGTGATGTCAGCACCACAGAGCGTCCAGTCTTGATTATGTCGAGAATTAAATTCCAGAGAAATCTGCGGGCCTTTGGATCCATCCCAGTGGTGGGCTCATCCTGGAAAAGCCCACAAAATAAAAAAAAAGATGCTGATCCACATGTTCACAATTATTTAACATTTTTTTCAACTGCAATCAGGAGAGAAGAAAAACACCACTACGACATCAAAGATTGCTTTTGGAGCCAGTTACTGGCAGAATAATCGCAAAAACAACAGATACAGTGAAAAACTTACACACAGGCTGCTCACTAATGAACTCTGTGCTTGGCCTTCACAGGTTTTGTGTTTAAAGACATTTACACAATGAAGATTTGACTTCTCCTGTTAATACATTTGTGTTATGTCGTTATGGAGTTGTTAGAGCTCAAATATCAGTTGCATAATTCATCTTTTCTGGGCCGGTGGCACTGTGGAGATGTGTCAAGAGAAGTTATTTGTAAATGATTTTCACTCCTATCTACCCAATTCTCCTGCGTGGTTTGAATGTAAATCACTCTGCACAACAGTTTCTGCCATATTTATGTACTGCAAAATGTATATGGTATTATATGGCAGTAGCGAGTATGAGCAGAGTGGTCAATTTCTATTGTGGTCTACTACTATGGTCTATTACAGTGCCATGCTGGTAAACCTCTAAAGTGCTGCAATACACTCAAACTGACATCAACTCTGCACAAATATTATAGAAAATACTATAGGACAGTGTACAAATACTGTAGGCAAGAAAGCAGAGCTATTTGGCTGTAAGACATTAAAAGCAAATCATCAGCAGACAAACTGCAGCTGGTCCACAATGCTGCAGCACACAGCTCCATCTTACCAGGAAGATGAGTGATGGGTATCCAATCAGAGCAATGGAAGTGGAAAGCTTGCGTTTGTTTCCTCCGCTGTACGTGCCGGCAGGCTTGTCTGCATACTTGGACAACTCCAGCTTTTCTAATGCCCACTGCACCACCTAAAGGAGGAGTAAAGGGTAAAGTCTGTGATGGAGATGCATGTGGTTAGGGTGTCAAGAGGAAAAGACTAGCACCAGATCTGAATCACAGTGATTCATGTAGTGGGCCTGGGAGAACATTATTGTTGCAAACTGATGATGTGTGTGTGTGTGTGTGTGTGTGTGTGTGGGTGTGTGTGTATGTGTGAGACCAACCCTCTCCTGGTCCTTCCAAGGAATGCCACGAAGGCGGGTGTAAAGCTCCAGATGTTCCCTGGCGGTCAGGTCGTCAAACAGGGCGTCAAACTGTGGACAGTAGCCAATACTCTGCTGCACGCGTAACAGGTCCTTCAGGATGCTGTACAGAAACACACACACACGATGGAAGGAAGGAACAACAATGATTTCTTTTCTGTGACTTTCAGGCAGCATTTGAGGTGAAGGCCCTGAGCAGGCCAGTCCACTTCTTCTTTTGGTCTTCTGATTCCATCGGGCTCTGCCCTGTGACATCGCGGCTGTGAAACTTTGTGTCTCTCCAGTAGCATTTCAGAGCGTTATGCTAGTCAGATTTTGTTAAGTTGCTTTGATTTGGTCATTTTTCCTTCATTTACGTGCGTCTATCATTAGTAAGTAGTCTATGTAGTTTTATTGTTACAGCCATGATCAGCTCCAGCGGTGGAGTGGTGAAATGAGCCTGGTGGAATCAAGCAGTAAGGCTCTCCACAAAATGTAAACCCATTTGATGAGGCACTCGACAAGCTTGTCTTGTGCTGACACTGCCTCAGGAATGTTAGCACAAGAAATTTGGAAGTAGTGACTTATTTGTGACTGTTGCAACACAGAACATGACCGTTATGCACGTTAAGGGTAAGTTATTCATTTTTCTGGCACTGACCTGTTTCCATTAATAAAGGCCTCTCCTCCAGTGGTGCACTCATCGCCCGTCAGCATCTTGAACGTGGTGGTCTTCCCGGCTCCATTCACTCCCAGCAGTCCAAAACACTCACCAGGCCGGACGCCGAGACACAGCCTGTCCACTGCCAGGATACGACCCATCTTCCTGGATTTATACACCTGAGGAAGATGTAAGAACACGTGTGGATATACAGTATGCAGGACCATACCAGTGTTAGCTTCTTAACTACAAACATGTATATTTCACAACTTCAGAAGTTTTGAAGGGACTTAGGTAAGAGCTTAGTTGAAAGAGGTAGATGGGTTGAGGTTGACCAGACTGATTGGTCTTGCTGTATTTAAGGTGACGGACCAGCGTGTCAGAAAAATGAACAGAGATGTCGGACATCAATGCACGATGTGATGGATTGTAGTTGGGAGTCGAGGCTTTGAAGTCTGAGGAACAGCCAGAAGGGACATAGATTCAAGGACTTTGTGTATGAAGACAGGTAGCCTCAACAGACAATTCTGATGCAACAGGTGAGGAGGTCTGAAGTGAGGGGGAAGCACTTTTGCGTAGGAAGTTCAGCCTTGAGGAGTCCTTTGAATTATATACTGTTGTGTGTATGAGAAAGTCGCCGAAAACAGTTGGAGGCATCCGGTCACATATAATGAGATGATGAGATGTTCACACACTTGTGGATGGTGTCTTGTGAAGCAGTGACCAAATATTCCAGCTGTGGAGTCACTTGAAGATGGTGGTTGAAAACGGTGGGTTGGAAGAGGGTCAAAGCCAACAAAAGGGGCTGTGTCTGTGAACAGCTGAATGTCTTCAGGCTTGGTGACATGAAGTTGCAAAATGGACCAATCGTGACTGTTTCTTTAACTTATCCAGGAGTTTATCAACTGGGTCAGGCTCAGAGATGGTTGATTGCAAGTTGTGGCATATGTAGGAAGAATCTGGCATGACCTGCAAACCTTAGTGGAAGCCATGTGCGAAACCTTGTGTGAGGAATAAACAAACTGAGTGATTCGTTAAGACAGCAGCAAGAGCATTAACTTTAACTGGTGCGGTGAAATACTTAGACAAACCAGGCTTAGTTGGTCTTGCATGGGCTCCGCTGCAGAAGGAGCAGGTGGTGAAGGACACAACAGCTTGAAATGTTGCGCCCTAGATCATTGAAGTTAGAAATATTTATTTAGAGCTGTGGTGAGAGGCAGAGATGTGTGCTGTGGCACTTTTCAACCTCTGAAAACACAGCAATACAGCTCAGGATCCTGAGGATCGAGTGTTCCCGAGTACATTCCCTGATTTTATTGCTGAACCGAATGTGGCATGTGGAGAATCTGTTGCCACTGAACTGCAAGGCTAGGGCAAGGCAGGTGGGAAACAGGAGGACGGTGGGTTTTTTCTTTGGGTTTTTGAATGTCAAAGTGCTCATGAAGGTCGGTGTGGGAAAGTGGAGTTACGCTGAGAGTCTTTGAACAGTTTGTAAAGGTGTAAAATGGGATGAGTTTGAGTCATGGTCTTTCATTGCCCAAACTTTATTTTAACTGCTAGGTTAATTTGCTGTACTGACAGAACTAATACGAGAATAACAAAACATGAGAATTATTTATGTATATGTGCAACTGTGTGAAAATTAGTATACAACTTGCAATGGTAAAATTCCTGTAAAAAGAAAAAGTAGCTTTTAAATGGTGTTCTATGTTGACGAGCTGACTCTTCAAACCTTTGTCAGATTCTCGATCTTCAGCATGTCATTGTCGGCATCTCCTCGCAGCACTCTTCGTCTCTCACAGGCCACATCTACATCATCATCGTCTATAGGCTGGCAGCTGACTGGCACCCTCCTGGACACACACACACACACACACAAGTGGATTTCAGTTCAGTTTTTGGTGTCACTTTTATCCCCGGTACCCCTACCACAGATACTACATTTCCTAAAATACTTTTGAGGGGGGTTAATTACTGTTCTAACACTGATGGCAGCTCTAGAAGCTCACAGACAACAAACTGTGTCAGCGATGCTCTTTGTGTCCGTCATCTGTATCTTATCAGTAAAATCTGACACCTCACACACTCACGGAGGTTTCCTGAGGAAGTTGTACTGACAGAGGATGGTGATGAGGAAGCCAACAAAGCCTTCAATTGTCATGGCAACAAGTCCTCGAGTCACAATGTCCCACTCAAACGGAGACTTCATCTTGTCAAACTGGCCTGAAAGCAGAAAGTCACAAGAACTTTTTTCATGGGATTTGTTGACAATGAAAAATACTTCACTAGAAAAAAATAATAATATTATGTTAATAAAATAGTTTCATTCAATACTTCTGTATAGAAAGTCGATTTTCAAAGTACAGGTGACAACAAACTTATTTTTATAAAACAGCAACATCTTTGTTCAAACTTTAAGTCATATTTGTAATATTTGTTCACTTCATCAACAGGCATTCTGTGTGAGGCAGCGTGGTGATCAATGTACCTATTTTAGCATAATATTCGTTTATGTACTCGTTGTAGGCCATCTCCATCAGGCCGTGGCCAAGGTTGTAGTTGGGGAAGATGAGGAAACAGGACTTCAGGTAACTGTTGACTTTTTTCAGATCCTGGAGGAAGTATTTGAAGGAATAAATACAGAAACATCCAGAAGCCATGTCAAAATCTGCTGCAATTCAACAACAAACAGGTCTACATCCATTTCTTCATTTTAGTGTTGTCATGCAAGCCAAAAGTCTGAGAACAGAGGAGGCACAATCAGAGCACAGGGCATGGGGATTCTTCCAATAAAAATAAATAAATAAATCTAGAATTTGATATTCAAAGAATCAGTTTTTATTTAGTGAATACAAAACCTTTATTTTGAGTAAAACTTTGCTTCTAAGCTGCTGCCACACAAGCTAAATCCTGTTAAACTAATTATATTATATTATATAATTTAGAAAACATAGACAATAAAGCAACCTGAAAGGAACCTGACAACATGCTAATGCTGTACTGTTTTTAGACACTCATGTGATTAAAGTCAGGAAATCAGTCTGCACTGATCTGAGTGAATGCGGGTGATTGTTACAGTATCACAGCTGCTCTACACTGTCTGAAAAGCTTCTCCTTCAGTTCATGAAATCATCTGAAGGCAGTAAGACTGATATGTTAATGAATCCACAGCCTCTGAGAAGTGCCACGCCAGAGTGCAGTGCTGTAATGCACAGCCATTCACTAAATGTACCTTCAGTTAGGTGAAAACAACTGAGAGTATTTAATAATCACACAACCGCTGATTTAGATTCACCTTCACTCTTCTAAGACTAACGTTAGAAGACATTGTTCACTCGGGGTTGAACCTTCAGACTGTGTTTGTCAAGCTCTAGTATCTGAGCATTCAATAGTTAGAGTCAAACTGACCTTATCATGTTCAAAGAGCTGGAGCAGAAAGGTGGCAACAGTTGCAGTGATGCCTATGAAGAGGTTGATGACTATGAGGAACACATAAGCTGTACTGGGAACCTCGAACCAGAAGGATGCTGGGTACATGATGGGGGTGATGGACCACCTGAAAGGTAAGAGCACAGAGGGTTGTCTCAAAGCTTCAGGACACAAGACAGAAGAAAGTTGAAGGCACTTGCTAATGTTTTTTGTTTTTTTTTACACCAAAGAACATGAAGATAAAATAAAGTTTCAGATTAGTGATAGTGACCAGATTCAAAGCAGTCAGTTAACACTGCTGCTGTTTTTCTGGCTCACACTTGCCAGGAGTTTATTTATCAAATTTATCAGGTTTCTTTCACTATTTTCTAACATGAGAAAGACTTAATTATTCTTCCTTTGCGTCGTCCTCTTTCTCTCGTTCTTTTCTTTAACTAGTTTTAGACCAAAATAAACGGGTTTGATGCCACACGTCTTATTTTTTGGTTGCTTGCAGTTTTGGTCATTAGTAACTAGTGCACCCACCATTGTTCATACACAGTGAAACTACAGGTTATTGTGGTATGTGTCACACCGCGGTGAGGTTTTGTCTTGTTTTATTTTGAAGATTTACTACTTCCTGTTTTATTTTGAAAATTAACTCTCCTCTTGTTTCAGGTCACTTGCCCTTCCTCATGTGTCACCGGTCTGATTGTCTTCCCTGATTCCTGATTGTGTCCACCTGTTCCACATTGTGTTTTATAGTCTGCGTCTCCCTTTGTCTTGTGCCAGAGTGTTTTGTCTTGTCATACACCCCAGCCAGTTGCCACAGTTCATGTTTTGCCATTGCCTTGCCTTTTCTCCGCGTAAGCTTGAATTCTTTGCCTCATTGCGAGTGATTTTTTTGTTTGTACCTTTTATAGAGTAGTGTTGTAGTGCAGTTTATTTTCTTAGCCTTTGTTAGCCTCCTTAGGAGTGATTTTTTTGTTCTAGGATCTAGTTCATAGTCTAGCTGAGCCTCCGGTTTTTAGGAGTGCGTTTTTCGTTTTATATCCTTGAGTAGATTTTTCCTCCCCTGCGAGCGTTTTGAGTTTACATGTCATAGTTTTTGTTTTCCTCCTTGTGGAGCGATTTCATTGATTTGTTTTCTCCTAGTTCAGTGTATTCTTCCCTCTCTTTCGGAGTGTTTTTTTGTTTATTTGTATTCATATCTTTTATTTTGGTTTTTCCTTTTCCTTAGGTTTCATAGATAACTTTTATAGCCTGTTGATTTGTCACTCTGCCAGTGAGTTAAATAAAATCAGCCGTAACTATTATTCCTCTGCGTCTGAGTCCTGTTTTGAGTCTAGGCCTGACCAGTGAGTTACTACGTGAGTCAACGAGAAACAGGAATAGTCCAAAAGTACTGCTTCTTCCAACTACAAAGAGTGAATATATTATTTATTTCTTGGTACATTGCTTAACAAGCATAATTTAATTTTGCTTAGTTGTAGCCTGTTGAGGTGCAATAAATATCAAAAGTTCCAAAACATCTATTGTGTTATTTTTATCGATCCACTCTATAAACATAGTAATTATAATATCTGCAATAATCCATGACATTTTATTGGATGCTAGTCTCACTTTCCCACAGCAACGTTAAAATAGTTTAGATATGTGTACTGTGGATTTCTGTTATGTATTGTATGAAGTGTCCATTTCATTATAATATTCAGATTTATCATAAATAATTGAACACGCACATGTATTTTAAGTTCCGTCAAAGAGGGGTGGAGGTGGGGTCCAAATTCTTTGACACATTTGAGCATTTAAAAAATTACTTGAAAGTAACGCTATAGTTACTTTCCAAAGTAACTAGTTACTTTTATAATTTGTAACTCAGTAAGTACTTTAGTTACTTTCTGGGAGAAGTAACTAGTAACTGTAACTAGTTACTTTTTTTAGAGTAACTTGCCCAACACTGGGCCTGACAGTATGAATGTTTGGCTCACACCATCTGTGTAAACTAATAGCAATAGGGGCCCTTACCATATATCAACAACAATATGACAGCAAGCAGAACTATTGATTATTACTGGGCGTCATTGAATCTTGCCATGGCAAGTAAAAATAACGACCCAGTCAGAGAAGAAAATAAATTCTATTCAGTTTTTTTTGTCATTTGGGTGAACAGACCCTTTAAAAGGTTGGTGTGTCAGAATTAGGGTCTCTATTTACATGCACAGAATGTTTTTGTTACCTTGAATGAGCTTTTTATATCGACAGACACACACCGCAAGTCCTCTTCCACAAAGTGTGTCATATTGAACCACTGTGTCTCTACAGTAGTGCAGATTGGACAAACTAAACACTGGCTTTAAATGGGGCCTTTGGAGTTTTTCATGTATTTCACGACCATTGTAGTTTCTCCTCCATGCTAGGTAGGAAAGGGTGAGGCCCGGGGGTTACAGTCAGCAACTACACCACTAGATGCCACAAAATGCTACACACTCATCCTTTAAAATAAACTGTAACCACTACACCACGCCATAATTAATATATAACAACTTTAAACAGGGAATGGTAAGAATCAGATTATTTTATACATTCAAATTCAACCAGTCAGGTTGCTCTCTGTTTTAGACTGCAATGCCTGATAAGTAAAATTAGTGTGTTTTTGTGTGTGTGTGTGTGTGTGTGTGTGTGTGTGCTATAAGAGATCTCACCCATAGAGAAGAAAGAGTGAAAGGACAGCAGGGAAGTTGGTTGGGGAGGTGTATGCTGGCAGGTCGAACACAAACAGAATGATAACACAGCATGTGGCAGGTACCAGGTAGTTCAGCTGAGGAGAGAAGAGAGGAGAGAACATGTTCAGACCTGGACAAACACTGCAGTATTCACAGTATGACAAACAAAACATCCACAGCCGTCTATCTGTTAGCTTCAGTCATACACACACACTGTATCCTCCTCACCATGTCCCATATGTAGTTAGCCAGCCAGTAGATGACAGGGTCACAGCCACTGACAAACTGCAGGTGTTTGGCCTTTGTGGATTTCTCTGCAACCAGGAAAACCACAAAGCTGGCTGGCACAAAAGACATGGCCACAATAATGAAGATGGCAATCACCACATCTGTCCCCTGGAGTCTGACGGTACAGGAAAGAGGAGAGGAGAGGAGAGGAGAGGAGAGGAAATACAAGGGGAGATTTACTCAAGGTCAAAATCGCAAGGGTCAAATTGCTGCTACTGTAAACCAACAGAATAAATTATGGATGAATTATGATTATAGTTGTGAATTATGAACCAGTTGTTAGATTTTTTTGGCTGTGGGTTATGATATATAGTGCTGCTGAGCAACTTACAAGTAGTCCAAAGAGAGGCTGGCACTGGTTCGATTCATCGGGTGGTTTGTCAGTGTGATACCTGCAAAACACACACAACAACCTCATAACCAAACCAGAAGTACACAACTTTATTTAACAACACTATGAATGACTTAGAACAGATGAAAATAATCCATGTCTGTGTGTCATATGTAATTACCATAAGCAGCAGGGTTGCCCTTGGATGACGGCAGGTTGGCACGCAGGATGGCGTTGTTGAGTACGTTCAGGTACGTTGGCATGCTGTGGTAACCCTTGTTGTTGTACAGAACCTGAACAGAAGAGGGCGCTCTGTCAATGGTTGTTTATATTGGATTTGTGTATTTCTTAAATTCAGACAGTCTGTCTTACCTGAGCTGATCTGCGAACTGCTATCTTACGAACCATTGGAGGTATGTTTCTCCCAAAGGATGCTGGGATTGATTTCTGGATGTTCCCCACTGTTAAACCACCATATCTATTGAGAACAAAGTGACAAATATAAATATTCAGGTAGGTAGAATTCAGGTATATATATTTTGCATTTGCATGCTGTATCACTACATTATCAACACAAAATGTAATTACAATGCAGTGCAATGAAACTGAAAATAAATCCAGACTTTTCACATGCTAACCCAACAACCACTAAAGCTGTGAGCCGTCACAGCCCATTCTGCACATGCTCACATACTATTTAAGTTACAACTGTCACATTCCCCATTTGTAATTTAAGACTGAAGCATGTTACAGGTTACGTTACCTGACACCTGCTAAAGAAGCCATCAGTTTTAAATACTTGACCAGCAGTGTTTTACAGGAGGATGCTTTGAACAGCTGTTCTACTCTTTTCTTTTTTTGTCTTTTCAATGAGATTTTCAGTCTATGAAATGACACTCAATAGTTTCTTTTTGCAAAGCTTGTCTCACGTTTTACTCTTTCAAATAATGGACAGGACATGGCTAGCACTGATCACTGAGAGAGAGACACACTTTCGAGACAAGAGTTGTTTGGAGAGAGTCTTACATTCTGAATTTGAAAAGGTCCAAGTTTGAAGGTCCTTCTCAACCTTAAAATTCTAAACTGTGTAGATCTGACTTTGAAAAATGTCACTGTGGCCCAGCTGCCAGACACCAGATTCCTCTGATGCATCAGCTAAGAAGACTCAACACCCGAAACTGAACATGGTGCTGAATGTATCTGCTTTGAAAACACAGAGGACACAAATTTGCGCCTAACCAACAAGCCTAAAGCTGCTCCTTAAATATAATACAAGTTCGATAGGACAATCATCTGATCTCAGCCATCTTAAATCTCTTTTCAGATTAGTTTGGTTTTAAATTGATTCATTGAAAAGGTGAGAAATCTGCAGTATTTGATACATTCTTTAACACATGGTCTGGTGGTGTGTGTTTATTCATGTTGTGTGGACTGAATGACCCTCACAGACAGAGCACCTGAACTTTCCTGTCTCTCCTCACAGTCACACTGACAGCACCTGATGATGAGGCAGGCGAAGTTCTGTCCCGCAGCACTTCCAGTTACTCTGTTCTGGAGTTTATCTGTGAAGGCTGCTTTGCTAAAGTGGCTAGGTGCCAAAAGCTGGATACAAACGAGCCAATAGCTGTTAAGATCCTCAAAGACAGATTATATCCAGGACACAGAGAAAGAGGTATAACTTTGGACTCCTTTTGATTCTTATGACATACAGTTACATTCCCTTTCTGTAACCTCTGTCTGTACGTACTGTTTCATGTCTCCACTCTTCTTCTAGGTGTCCATGTTAGAACACACCAGTGTCCTGAATGAAGTTCTTTGAGCGGTTAGATCATATGGGACAGACCTGTCTAACATTTGAGATGCTGGACAGGAGTCTCTATGATCTGCTCCTAGAATTAAAATGGAATCCACTGCCGGTGAGAGAAGTCTGACCAATTGCACAGCAGGTTTGTATCATCATTAAATGGAACCCCCACCCTAACCCTAACTCTTACACAACAACACTAAATCCCAAACTTGTCCTTTCTTGTTTTGTCCTTGCAGATGTTGGTCGCTTTGGATGCTCTTGGTGTCCTGCACACTGACATTAAACCTGACAACATTATGTTAGTCAACCAGCAGGACCAGCCCTTCAGTGTAAAATTAATGGACTTCGATGAAGCCATTTCAGTTTCCGATGTCCAGCCTGGGTTGGAGATTCAGCCAGCAGGATATATATCTTCATATGTTAATCTAGCAGAGTTTGTCATTTTTCTAAATATCCACATTGTTCCCTTTCTCCTCAAAGCTTGCCAACAGATTTCTCATCTTCTTGCCTTCCCTCTTCAGGGCTCCAGAAGTTACTCTTGGCCCGCACTTCACTGAGTCTATTGATGTGTGGGGAGTTGGCTGCGTCCCGGCCTTCCTCTACCTCGTTTGTTGCTGAGTTGCTGCCCAAGAGGACTCAGCAGACTGGATGAACACCTCTACAGCCACCACAGGCTCTAGTGGTGTTTTGGTCGTGAACGTATCGTTCAATATGAACTAATCTTTTATATGACTCGGGAGTAATGAGTAGTCTCAGTGAGTGATTCGTTCATTTTGATGCAGTGCGTTCTCCCGCCACAAGGCAGCTGCATGGCCGGTCAGGCTGTGTGACGAGCAGTACCCACAGCAGTACGTTCATACAGATCGGTCTTTCGTTCATTTGCCTGGTCTGTGGGAGAACTACCTAATGTCTCCTACGACAAAGAGCAAGAAATTCTGCACACTGCCAATCACTTGTACTGACTTTATTAATAAGTCCTCAGATTGTCATCGGCAAAGATCACAGAAAAAAAACAAAAAAGGGTCTGTGATTTATTTGAGTACGAAGGATGATCAGTGTCCAGGATTCTTTGCTTGCTTCCCAGTCAAGAGTTTTTGATCCTATGCACCTCTTACTAAAATTACATAGTGTGAGATCATAATCATAGCATTAATGATAAATAAATAATAACTGGACTGAGGAATTGTCTTTTTTTCTGTTTCATCCAGGCACATTTTTTCATGGCTGACAGCAGAGACACTTCACAGAAGAATGAGGCTGAGAGGGGCAGTAGGGTTTTCACTGCTAATAGAGGGTGGATACTCAGTTCTGATGCTTAGCCAAAAACTACAAGAGAAATATGAGAATGCATTCATGCACATCATGATTCTTGAGTGAATTTAGTATTTAATGCGGTGAAAAATCAGACTCATTGCTATTTGTATAAGCCAAAAACAGCTGTTCATATTCTTCAAAGTAAGGTAATGATCAATTTGGTGTTGCAACTGAGACTACAAGCTCAGTTATCTTGCTTTATAAAATGCTCCCACAGCGTTCCTACCTGTGCAGGCGCAGTCTGTCTGATGTGAACAGCAGATACTCAGAAACGTTTCGGCCTGTGATGTCCACCAGGATGTCACCTGTCACCACCTTCATGATGGGCGGCCGGCCTCCCACCCCACTGGGGCAGGAGAAGCCTGTCCCCTGCATGGAGCAGGTACAACGCACCGGCTCATGGATGGAAAGGGGCAGGGTAGGAGGAGATGTCACAGGCTCTGTGCAAACATAAAAGAGAAAGAGCACAGATGGAATTAATAACATTAACAGTGTTTTTATTAAATCACTAATGTTTGATAGAGGAAAACTTTTTTTCTTGTTGCAGTTCTTTGTATCCAGTGCTGCCAAAATACCTGACTGTGCTCCTCTGACCTGTGGAGTTCCACAAAGGTCAATATGGCTTATTCTCCCTCTACATGTCCACTTTAGACCACGTTATATGTCAGTTTTGTTTCTGTTGTTGCCACTATGCTAATGATGTTCCACTTTATCTATGTGAATGACATCAGTGCATACGTAGTTCCGTCTACTACCCTAGAGTTGGTTTCCAGAATCATTGGGATCATAATTAATTATGTTGAACCTTGAAAAAAAAAAGTTTCAGTTCTGTTCTTTTTAATGAAGACTCATTGCCACACTATGCCCTTACTTATCTTTTCAACAGCTCACATAAATTATCCATTGTATTGTCACCTGATGTCTTCATTGTCTCTGCATTCTTTTGTAAGCCAAGACACTAATGCACTGTAATTAGTTCAAAATTCTGCTTCATGATGACTAACCAAGAATTCCATATTACCCTGGATTAAAATGAATTGAGATGAAGCTCCCTACTGTTACAATGTGGTCTAATTAAATAACAAGAATTCTTATTACATTTTTTTAAAGGGTGGCTGAATGTTCATACTCATGTACGGCATACATGCACACATAGAAACATTTAGATGTCTGCGCATTTCAGATATTACATCTGTATATACCATGCATACACACAACTGAAGGGTAGGCGGGCTCAAAATATAATATGGATTAATGACCTCTTTCACATAGACTTAATGAGCTGGCCCTGTTTAGCATATTCATTCTGACAGTGAAAAACTGTTAGAAGGAGGAAAAAAGAAAATTCATAAAACATTCCTAGCTCATTCTGAACAAAGAGAAAGGTGTGGTAAAATCATCTCACCACAAAAATGAGACACTATGGTGAATATTTTCTAAAATATTCAAAGAGTCTAATCCACACCTAAAACATATCAACTGATCCATGGAGATCTTCGGTTGGGCCACCAAAGAATGGCACCAGGGGTTTAGTTCAACTACAAACACTGCTTATCAGGAGCACTGTGTCAGAGTTGGGTAAGACTAGCATAAGATGCTATATGTGACTGAATGTACTGTATCTGTACACTTGCATTAATCAGAGTAAACTGTATTAAAGAGTTGAAGCTGAATGTACTAATCTAAGATTTTGATATTTTATCATAAAGGATAGAAACAATGGGTGAAGAGCAAGTAAAGTATGAAAAGCATTTAAGGGTGGGCTTACTGAGAAACAGGGTGTCTGGCTCTGCATAAACTGCCTATGTCTAATGCAGATAACAAAATCTTTAGAAGGCCAAGCTGGTCAACTGATGCAAAGGACTTACCAAGAAAGTCCCAGGGTCTCACAATTATTTCAATCTGAACTATGATATATTTGAATCTACACATATTTAAATGGGTTGCACATATAAAAGTGGTCACCAGCCTTATGAGATGAGCTCACCATGGACTGTGGTTGGAGGGGCGACTGTAATGTTCCACAGTCCATCTTCAAAGCGAGGGTCTGGGTCATCTGAAGGTGCCGGTGATGGAGGTGGGGGTACAAAGTTGGAGAGAGGGACCCCTTGGGTGAAGGAGTCAAGACACATGGAGTCAAAGTAGCGGGCAGCTAGGGTCTTGGAGTTATTGGCGCTGGGGTTGAGGGTCTGGGCCAGCTGATCCAGGGTGCTGTTGAAGGGGGTTTTGAGGACGCAGGTAGCACCCACACCTGAAGGCAGACGGAGCGTGTTGATGATCTTCTGTGGGCTTGCATCTGGTGACAGCTTACTCCTGAGAGGGTGAGACCAAAGATGCAACAATGGGATTCTGCACTGATTACTGACAGTCACAAAGAAATCTATTCCAAAATGGAATTTGTCCATTTCTGCAAGGGGTTCGCACAAACTTTTTGGAGTATCCATTATTTCTAGGTAAAGCACAAACAGATGTGCTTTTGAAAGAGGGGCTCACATTTCTTCAAGACTGTCTTAAAACACTATTCATGTGCCCGTATGTACCCTGGAACCACTGTTGGTCACTTAAATGGTACCCCTTGTGCATACTATTCACAAAGAGACCCCAATTTCAATGTACCTGAAAGGGACAACATACACAGTCCTGAATCTGTGTATAGCGATGGACCAGCTACATTTTTGTTTTAATTTGTTACTGTCCACAGCATCTTTCCAACCACCAAGCCAGACCAGCTGGACCAAAGCACTGCTGCAAGTCATGCAACCGCCCCGGGAAGAGGGGATAAAGAGCCAGGATAAGAGCTACGCTAACCTAGCTTGGACCTAAGGTGGCTCCACTACCCAGCCGACTCCTGATGTTGTGCCCACTTTACGGAATTGGCTCCATCACAGCATCACAGATCAAGCTATTGGGGTGTTCGGTGCCTCATAAATGTCTTTTTTAAGATCAAACTGAACATTTTATGACAGCCTTTTATAGTGATCAGTTGAAGGCATCATCATCAGCATCTTGATGTCGTTCATATTTTAGTTCATATGTTTGTTCATTTGTACACTGAACAAAATGGCACTAAAAACACTGCCCTGCATAATTTAACTGTATGACAAACGTCATCTTACCTGTACTGAGGTCTGTTTTCATTGGCGTAGGGAATGAAGTTGCCTCTAGGCTGGGTATAGTTATGATATTGAGATGGGGACAAAATCAGGGGCGGCAAATCTCCTGTAAAACAAGACAAACGTAACATTCAGTCAATGCAGAACACTTGTTTTTATTAAACAAAGGCAACGACTACAAGAAATTAACAACCAACATTAAAGAGAGAGCCCCGTACATCAGAAAGACTTCTTACATTCTTTGCAATTTTTAATTTATCGAAGCTGCAGTGTATTAGGATTACATACTGTATATTATAGTATATTTTGGTATCACACTGGGTCAGATGACTATGAATGTCATATGAAAGGTAAAATTGGAGTGACAAACCCACAGAAAATAATTCCAGTTATCATCAGGTGGATGTCAGTAATGTGCCTGCTGCATACGTCATTAGGCAACTGTTTGCTGACATGTTAGTGAAAACTTCATAAAGTGATAATATAAACAATATGAAATATAAATAAGCTTATGTTGCTGCCTCCACTAAATCACATCCTCAAACCACGTCAATCATCTGAAATTTACAGCTGCTTTGATAAATGCTGTTTGCAATATAAACACCATTCATCTGTACTGCACTGAGTTTGTTTGCTTCCATCTTTGGTGCGGTGTGCACAACACTGACATTTCTGATGTCTTCAGCAATACCTCGTGGTACAGTACTTAAAGAACCAGTGTGCAGGATTTAGTGGCATTTCATTCTGTAGTTACTGATTGCAACCCCCTCACTTCACCCTGTTCTTCATAGCATGAAGAAACTAATTTATATATATTCATATATGCTATATTTCATACTGAGACAATATATCGTATCTTAATTAAGCAGCACTGTGTTATTATACCAATAATTACATTTATACTGCAATTGCTGCTGCTACACAAACTGTAATATGTATATTAACCCTTTGTAGGGCACTCACTGAAATACTTGGAAATTTAAAATGTAACATTTATTTACAAATTAACAATCAGACATATGTCTTACGGAACTTATGACATTTATTTCAAAATATCACGCATGTGATACAGTGTAAAAAATGTTGGTGTTAGGGTTAGGGTTAGAGTAGGATCCATTAAAGGCCATAGCAACGTTACCTGTAACGTAGCCTGACATTTGCTGATTGGCTGGAGAAAGTCACGTGATTCTGCTCTTTTATTGAGAGACGTGGGGCACCATTTTAAAAGCCCATGGAAGTGACCATATATGGTTCCTTGCCTGATAAAGGGTTAATTTCACTCTGTCCATTCTGTTAATACTGTATAAATCTAATAACATAATTCATAATCTGCACTATTATTATATATATATTCTTATGCATATGTACACTCTTGGTTAGATGCTAAACTGCATTTTGTTGTCTCAGTACTCAGACTTTGTGCAATGACAATAATCTAGACCATTACCATTTTGAATGTTTTTCAGTTTGCAGAATTATATATATAATATATAAAATATAACACCATTAAATAAACATTTCTGACGTTACAAAAGGTTACATTTTTCTTGATTGATAGTATTTCTGTACTTACATAAGTAGGATTTTAAATGCAGGACTCCTGTAATGAAGTTTTTTGTGTTTGGTATTAGTACTTTTACTTCAGTCAATGCTCTGGATAGCTCCTCCACCACTAGTGATACTGTGTTATCAGAGCACTGCAAGAAAAGCATTCATAGAGAAGCAACTTTAGGAGTTGTTGAAATAAATGTAGGTTGAATACAGTGATTGCTCTCCGTCTGTGCTTTTGAATCCTTCCTTCAGCAGCAGGAGACCTGCTTGGTTTCATTACAGCCATCTAATGAGTGACTAATTTACAGCTGGGTGAAGTAATTAACCCAAATAGGGCAGAATTAATGCAGTCAGCTAAATAGCTGTAATCTGTAATCACTAATATCTTGACAATGAACTGTTTCCATCAGTATTATCATCAACACTTGTTAAGGCTGCAGCTGGTGTACGCCCCATGTGATTAACCCTTTTATGTACTTTGTATGTCAAGTAGAAATGTGCGGTCCCCAGAGTGGGACTGCTCCAAGATCAGGGCAGCTGTGGCTCAGGTGGTAGAGCTAGTAATCAGGGGGTCACTGTTTCAACTCCCGGCTGCCCCAGTCAAGTCAAAGTGCCCCTGAGCAAGATACTGAATCCTAAGTTGCTCCTGATGGCTGTGTGAATGTGTGTGTATGGGGTAGCTTTGCTTAGTATCACTGTGAATGCTAAGCACTTCACCAATACTACGGTGTGCATTCACATGCTTGTTCACTGAGTGCACGTACTGCTTGCCTTGCAGGACAGGAAAACAATAGTTCTCTCTGTCCCGAGAAGCAGTATAGAAATCTGCTCTTAACCATACGTGTAAAATCTCACCAATCTCAGGCACAGATAAAGCCACGGTCATGGCCACACAGACGAAGAAGGCAGGAAGGAGGATCTGAGAGAAGAGGCCCTTGGTGTTCCTTTTGGCACAGTGGAACCTCTTGACGATGAGGCCGTGAAACTGGCTTAGCTTTAACCACCAACCCTCCAACTTGAAGCTGCCCTGCCCCTCCAGGACCTCCGGCTCTGGTGACGAGGGGTTCTCTGCATCGCCTGGAGACATCGTATGAAAAAAAAAAGATGGATGAATAATGAAGTGAATGGCAGTATGTCTAAATGTATGGATGATTCTATCTATGTAATCTAGAGTGTCTTGTGTCACCCTCTTCTTCCTAGCACGAAGGAGAAAGGGCCCAATCTAGAACCAGTCAGTACGTTTACATGCAGCAAAAAATTTGAATTTCTGATCGTATCAGATAATGACATGCATAGGTCCGAAGTAGGTCGGATTAAGGTGTTTACATGCATTTTAAAAGTCCGAACTATGTCTGATACGATCAGAAATTCGAATTTTTTGCTGCATGTAAACGTACTGACTGACTCTGTGAAAGAGGACCTGTAGACCTGTCTACAAGTAAAAGGCTCCAAGGTAACAAAAACATAATTCTTATTATTCACTAATAAATTCTATTCATTTTCTGCCATTTCTGTAAATAGAACCCCCTAAATCTGATCTAACTGTGTTTATTCAGGAAGTCTGACTGCGAACAAGATCTCTTCTACAGCAGAGAAAAAATAACATACACAACTTTGCAACTGCACAACAACTCAGTGTCTGACACTTCACATTAATGAAAATATTCAGAAGAATTATTATGAGGAGTAATAACTCTAACTTAACTATTATAACTAACTTAACTACTGATATTACCTTCTATATGTCAATGAACTTTTCATATGACTTACATATAACTGTCATGAATAGTAGGCACTGTGGTAACTGGGATCCAGTAGTTTAAGTGTCATGGCAGTAACGTGAACATACAGGATATCTCCATACTCAGGGATAGTATACTTAACGGCGTAATGCTTTTATGTTATGAAAGGAGACACAAGCTCTGCTCTGGTGTAACAATTCCATGTAAGTTTTTGTCTTTTGTATGAGTGCACGTTGAATTTTGGAGAATTATTGACTTGGTGACTATGTATCACAAGCTAGAGAATGCCTGGATGCAGCAGAGTTGACGGGGGGCCCAAAACGGATCCTTGTGGAAGATCAAGAATATCAGAGCTGATTTGTATTAACTGTAACTTGTAAATCTCCTGACTGTCAGTAAGTACATGTCTGTGAGTTTTGGTCACAGCATAGTCAGCTCCCCTGTAAACAGCAAACCATTATGTCTGCACTTGTTAGTAGTTGGTAGGATTTCATCTGTTCAGCAGACAGCAGCTAAATGTATATTCAATGCCAGTGGGAGCTTTAAAAGAATACTCCATCAATTTAACACCGCACTCCTTCTAACACTGTCACACAGCTCACAAAAAGGATCAATACCAATGCAGCAGAAAGAGTAATATTTGTCTTTTTTATTCTATATATCTTCTTCCTTGTCTTGGCACCTACCCTCAATGATACCTGACTGCTGACAGTAAGGATCCCAACCACACAGATAAAGGCCTTTTCTGCCTGCTGTGGAAGAAGGATCCAGATACAACAGACCTGCACTAACTTAAGATACTTTTCTTCATAACTTATTAATATTATTTTACACTAGTCGGACTTTATTTATATACTCACATTACTATCCTTTTACACTATTTTTAATTGAATAAATAGAAGGAGCTCACAAAAATACATTTGACTATGATTATGTGTGACAAATGAGTTGAATTACATTATGTTAATCACTAATGTAGGTTCAAGCAACTAGCCTCAGGTAGAAATAAAGAGCGGGCTACAGAGGTCTGGACTGTTTTCACTTGTAGTCAACTTGTTGTCTGTGGACAACAAGACTTTATACAACTTTTTTTCACATACACACGACCTATAAACAGATTTATGTCATCATCGATGACATCGATGGAGGTCTCCTTTACAGGACTTCAATGAGAGAATAACACTTAACTGTCAAATGTCGTCTCATCACAGAGACAGAAACGTGACGGAACATAAGGAAGGAATGGTGTGATGTTAAAATTTGTACCTGAATGATTATATGTGACAATTAAATTGAACTGAACTAATAGAAAAACTTAACAAACAGCCGATGACTGAAGTGAGAGGCATCTGAGTCAATGTTATCATGTCAAAATATTCATGTTAAAGAAAGTCAGAGAAACTTAAACTAAATAAAAGAAAATAGTTCTTCTTGATCACTTGTAACAAGTAACATAACTGATGTTCTTGTAGACCTAATGTAAGCAGCAGAAGCAAAATAATAATATATCATATACTGGAGATCATCAACCAACATTTCTTGGTTGCAGCTACCATGAGGTACAGCGACTAGATTAAAAGTCAATGACACAGCACACCTGCGATCATGCTGTCTTACCTCTAAGGCTGGCAGAGTCAGACTCTTGGCCGTTGTCAAACAGTGGACAGTAATCTCCGTAGAAGTCTGCGTAGAGTCCCCCTTCATCCCCTCTCACTGAGCCGATGGACGAAGAGGATTTCAGGGAGGACTGGCTCTGGCTCAGCCTGGAGCACATCACCAGATTACTCAGCTCCACCTCTGGCTTCTCACTCTTTACTGAAGGTCCAGTCTCACCCTGTGGCCCCCCCTGGCTTGCCGAACCCACTGAGGATTTCCCCACTGAGCTTCCCCCTGGTGACCCCTTCATGTCTGTCCATTGACAGAGAGAGAGAGAGACAGAGGGAGAAGATTATCATCTCAGCCTAGAGCCAAACAATGAACTCAATGTCTGTATGTTCAGAGTCAGAACTTTTACTGAGACAGTGCACATTTTGATTTTTGTTGAGAAAGTCATGACTAATTTATGAAAAAAATGCTAAAGATGCTAAAATCTTTGTGGAGGTGTTTATCTAGCTGAAGACACATGGGGAGGAAGACAGTCTTACCAGCATCACTGTTCTCCAGAGACTGGTCCTCTTCAGACACTTTGAGGAAGACCTCCTCTAGGGTTGTATCCATCACTCCAAAGCTGGTCAAAGCCAGGCTGTCTAAGCTCTGCTCTAAAGCCTAAAGCCAACAGAAAAGAATGCCAAATTACTGTCCAGTCTACCAAGGAATCTGCTAAAACCAGCTGTATGACACTGTGACCTGTTCTGCACATCACTGTCAAAAAGAGACTGACACCTGTGTTTAAGTGTGCCATATTCTATGGTGAATTTGGCCATCAAATTATGTTGTGTGGTTGTGTGGTTTCATGTAATGAAACAAATGTGTTTGCATTTGTCCTCATGTTTTGTTTTTTATAGACGCACAATTCCATAAAATGAGAATAGTGTACATCATCTGTGCATTATTTTTCCCCCAAAATTCAGCCTGACAGATTTGTTATCTTTGTAAACTCTGGGATCTCCAAAGTAAGTGTGTTGATAAAAAAACATCATCAGTCTGCTGTGTAATCTCTGCTGAGAATCATGGTGGCAGAGAGGCGTGCCACAGATACCATTTTTTCACTGCAGTAACCGACAACCATAAACAAGATGAGGTGTTGTGTTTGTCTGTCTGTGTACCTGGAACAGCCTCTCGAAGCAGCCCTTCTTGACGGCCTCAGAGGGCAGGACGTAAGACAGCTCAGTGTTGGAGTCGGACACCAGCAGGCAGGATGCCACAAACTGGCGAATAAACTGGGTGACACAAGACTCTGAGCAAGGCGACAGAGAGGAGGAGGGAGAATGAGACGAGGGAGGCTGCAGCTGGCTGCCCTGTCCTGAAGGACGAAAGGAAAACACAACATGAAGGACGGATGGAGCGAGTGATGGAGGAAAGGATAAATAGAGAAAAGTTAGACAGGGAAACAATGTTGCCAGTAAAAGAGGCCAAAGTGGAGATGAAGTGAGAAGAGTTTGGAGGAAGGTCATCAACTTGAGAGAGAAGGGAAGTAGAGTTTGGATGTACATGCAAATGTGTCCAGCAGATGACTATTATCCAAAAAACAAACACTAATAAAAGACAGTTATTACAGTCTGACATACACACACCTCGACCTTCACTCTGCTTTTTGACCAGTGTCAGTTTGTATCCGTCTCCATAGGTGCTCTTCAGAAAGAGTGGCGAGCCGCAGCACTTGAGTTTTCCATGTGAGATGATGGCAATGCGATCTCCCAGGAGGTCTGCTTCATCCATGTGGTGGGTGGACAGCAGAATTGTCCGGCCTGGGGCAGAGGTATACCACGCAATTATACACATACAGCAGTCAGCATTACAAACATGAAATGGAAAGACAGGAAGTGCACCTGTGACAATAACGTGAAAACTGAATATAGAAGCAGATCATTACATTCCAATAGCTTGGTGTGGACTACAATTCCCACAGTAAAAACTGTATCCATGACAAATTTTGCAGTCTTAAATATAGTGTGTACGTTTTTCTTTGACTATGCAAGTCTGGCCCGAGGCAGCCTCACCCGCTGCAATGAAGAATAGAAAGCCAAGGAACTGTTTGATGTCCAAAGGATCCTGTATTACTGAGAAACATGGTTTCATACAGCAGACACCTGAAGTCAAGGCAGTTTTACTGAAGCATGTACAGTTCGTAACAGGAGTGCCACAACTTTCTTTTCTTTAAAACTACGAACTTTTGTAAAAATAGTTTTTGGGGCACAGTAAAGATCTCCTCTGGTGCTGAGCCTTCACTCACCCTGTTTGTACTTGAGGATGAGGTCCCAGATGGCCCTGCGAGCGTAGGGGTCCACCCCCGCTGTGGGTTCGTCCAGAATGACGGCCCTCGAACCGCCAACGAAGGCGATGGCCACAGACAGCTTCCTCTTCATCCCACCAGACAAAGTCTGCACCAAGCTATGACGCTTGTTGGATAACTCCAGGTCAACAATCATCCTTGATACACAAACACACACACACACACACACACAGGAAAGCCATTGCTACTTGATGTAGAGCTGATTCAGTCATGCATATCAGTGTCTGTGACTATTATACAGTAGCTGCTGTGTAACTGTATAGTTAATGCACTGTACTGTCCAAATAAAGGCGCCAGTCTCTATTTGAGACTGAACATTACTGGACTATAGCTATTATATTTCTAACCTAGACATGCAAAATGCAGTAGACTTGTACTGACTTGTCCATCTCTTTGCGTATGTCTTCTTCAGCCATGCCTTTGAGTCTGGAGTAGAACCACAGATGCTCCTCCACACTCAGCTTGTCAAACAGGACGTTGTGCTGTGGACACATGCCCAGGTTCTGACGAATACGCTCCATCTCTGTGCGGATGTCATGTCCATATATGGTAGCAGAACCAGAGGTGGGCGGGAACAAGCCTGTCAGGATGGACCTGTGACAAATCAGTGAAGGCAGTAAGTAGAAGTAGCTTCGTGTCAGGCAGTTCAAGCAAGATTTATATGTGGTATGCCTAAACTGGTCTGGTTAATGATTAGTTCATTAGATAACTTCATTAAAATATGACAATGCCAATCTAAAACTCTTCATTCATAACAGCTGACAGATGTTCCATGTTTTCATGCTTGAGCTAGTTGATTGAGTTGAAGTTGAAATCTTTAAGGATTATATTCTAACTTTAAACATTTTTACATTTTGAACTGAACTTTAACTTGTTGCATATGTATGTATGACTATTAAATGGTATTGAGAAGTACCTGAGTACCACGTTTTTAGGGGTTTTAAATATGATAACTGTGCATCTGTACATGCCAAAATGACCTCATCTTACAAGGATTTTAGGAGCAAGGAGCAGTATGGGGTTGTGACAGACAGACTAGGTCTGCAATTTCCTGTAACTGTACCACGTGTCACTGCTGCTGTACAGTGACAAAGAGTGGCAATAGATCAGAACCATTTTAGAAGTCGAAGGGGAAACTCTGAACAATGAAAAAAGTGTATTATTGTACTGTATAAGTACTGTATGTTAGGTGGAGATGGGTTTTTTATATAATACTTCAGCTGAAGACTAATCTTCAGTGCTGACTTTTATCATTACACACAAGCACAAGCACACACACTAGTCCCCCTCACATGGTTGTGGTCTTGCCAGCGCCGTTGTGTCCCAGGAAGGAGACCACCTGGTTTTCATGGAGGTTGAGGCTCAGTTTGTTGAGGGCCAGTTTGCTGCCGGTCTTGTACACCTTGGTCAGCTTATCTATACACACCACCAATGGCAGGTGGCTCGGCTCCTCCTCTATGCCCCGCATCTCCTCTGGGGTTACAATGAGAAACGTAGAAATAAATGGTGTGTGAAAGATATTGTGAAGATGAAGAAACATTTCACCACATTGTCCCTGATAAGGTTCATCCAAATGACCAAAAAACATTTCCTCTTTTAGCTGTAATGACATTATTCCACACCAGCAGATCTAATTCATCAATGCTGGAGCCTGTGAGCTCAATAGTGACTTAACAGACATGTTCTGTCTTCCTACAATATTTGTTTGACCATTACTATGGATTTTGACATAAACAACGGTTTACTAGGAGAATGGAAAAATACTTTGTCATCTGCATAGAGAAGTAGAGACAACTAGCATCTTTACAAATTGTGTGTACGTCATTACTGTAATAAGTTTGATAATTTGTTCACACCAGTTCTCCGCTGGTCCATCGCACAAGCCTGATCTTCCTCCATCACACTGAGCCTGGCAGCCCCACCTCCACACCATGGCCAATCCCAGGTTTCAACACGCCCACTGCCTGACCAATAGGACCTCTGCAGAGGGAAGTACCATGGGCGGGGTAGCCCATACATTCCTATAAAAGAAGAAAAACACAATTGCTCTAATCTACAGAGAACGACTTGAGACCAGTTTATCACATGTACTGCCTGAGCAAGCATAGCATTCTGAGAGACAACGGTTTGAGCAGTCTATCATGACAACAGAATTTATACCTGCAACTGCATATCCAGAGAAAGACTGAGGATGCACTAACTGCTCTATCTATCTGAATACATATGTTAAAAATTAAGAACATGATGGTGGAGATTCAGAGGACAATGATTTCATACCTGGATGCACGGCTTCTATGTACCATGTGAGCACACCATACACACCAGCATCGATGATGAGCATCATCATGGACAGGCCCAGGTTAAAGTCATCACCTTCTACTGGTGACTGGCTGATGGTCCGCCATTGGATACCAACACCTGCTACCTCATACAGCGCAAAATACTTGGAGCCAAGGCCGAAGGCTGTGGTGGACATCAGAGACTGGAGGAGACAGGTCAGGTTATTCACCTCAGTATCATCTGGATTATTTAAGTAATACTTCACAGTGGGAAAAACGAGAAAAGGTCTTACAGCGATGCATTTCTCAAAGGCAGTGATCTTATCATGGGCCACCTCCTCCCTAATGGCCACATACATGTAGGGCACGTAGCTGAGGAAGTAGATGATTCCTCCACAGGCTGAAGCCAGCTTGGCCTTCGAGTAGATAACTGACACCAAAAAACTGGAAAACAAAGGGTTACATTACATCTCTTATAGTCCAGGGATCAAAGTTATGATTCCTTGTCATAGACCATATTTAGAGAAGTGGATGTAAGTACCATAACATCACCCAGTGGTCTGTGGACAACTGATTTGAAACCTTGGGTTTGGCATTATTTGGGTTGGCATCTTGGTTTTTTGAAGGCAGTAATGACCATATTTAGAGGGTGGAGCTCATGGAGGAGCAGTGCGTGGACCTGACTGAGAACCTGAGGACACTATGGTGTCGCTGTGATAGCTATGCCCTAAAGCATGCCCTGCTCTTTTGTCTATTTTACTCTAAATGGGAGCATAGTTTACAAAATGAACATCATGCTGTTTGGAAGAAGACTTGACACTAGAGAGTGAGACCATGAGAAAACTGATTAGTGATGTAATAAACCAAGAGCAGAAGTAGGGTCTTTTTTATATAAACTTACAATCTGATTTCTTTTGGTAACTCAGAAATCGTCCCCTACTGAATTTTTATCAAACTAGCAATGGTAGACGATGGTAAAATTGTTTATTATTCTGACTGTTGTGTTTACTTGTTGCAACCTTGTTACTGTAATGGCTTTTCCACAGTGATGTCTTTCACTTGTTTGTCTCACATGTGTTTTTATTTAAGCAAGTTTTAAGCTTCCATTTCCTAAACTACAGTGACTGTGTTGCTTGGTTCTGAGCCCTGCAAAAATGCGTGAGTGAGTGAGTTACACTTAATACTCTGTCTGAATGCATCTTGTGTGACACAAAGAGAGGACTAAGGTGGGCTGCGGAGACGCTGTGTAAGTCCAGTAATCACATTTCTCTTGTACCCATGAATTAGAGAGAGTTGAGTTATTATCTAAACCATAATGCTGATACAAGATGCTGCTTCCCATTTTCCTGGTTTTAGATGTGCTGAGAGCACACTGTTTCCTTACAAATATACAAATGTGACTGAATGTTACAAAGAGCCAACAGCTGAGCTGTGGAAGCTGCTTCATTTTGAGAAGTGACAGATTCATTGCTGGTTCAGTGAAACCAGGAGATCTCACCAGAACATGATGGTGGCCACAGCATAGATGGTGAGGAAGAGCCAGATGATGAAGGGGTTGCTGTGGAGTAATACCCGGCCGTACTTCAAGATGGCCGTCAGAGCAGTGACGGAGATGGAAAGCTGGACAAAGCCGGTGATGAACCAAGCCACCCAGTGCACAGCGTTGTTCAGACCCATCATCTTCATCACCTGAGGAAGTGTGGTGATAAATACATGTCGTAACTACTTTGTCCTACACATACATTTATTTTTGCTTGGTCATTCAGTGGCAAGGATCTTTTTACTATACCTCAGTGTTATGTCTGAGATTTCAATCCACAGTATAAAATAATGTAACTTAAAGGGGTGCACCAGCCATTTAGTGTTGCAAAATTAGAGCATTTGTAAATGACAAATTTATATAAAAACGGTTAATATCTGTGCAGCAGAGGCAGAAATATTCTCACTTTTAATGTTTAGCATGGATCAAGTTCCAAAGTCACTGGATCCTACACACCATGATGCAACTTGATAATGACAGTGGCTCTTGTTTAGAGTCATCATCACTCTCATTACCTGATCCAGAGGACAGGCCCCTTCCTGAAGGGTCTGAGCTGCTCAGTGTAGTTGTTATTGAATGTGACTCAAACAGAAGGTGATAGTGCATTTGTTGGGGACTATTTTCAGTTGCGGATGAATCCACGCTCTCGTGAGTATTAGTGACAGATCACACGGTCTAACCTCTTTGAGCCGGTGCTCCTTCTCAGCCACAATGTGCTGAATCATCATGGCTACTGAGTAAACCCAGGAAATCACCATGCACAGAGGCATCATGTGCTCGATCACAAACAGGAAGCTGAAAAAAACAACAACACAGGTCATCAGGTCAAGACCAAATACACAGTTAAAAGGGATCATCAGATTTTGTACAGAAGTGTAATATATATGAACAATATATATATGAACAATTTATAGAAACATTTTGAAATAATATTTCAAACTGCATTTCAAATAATTTACGGCTCACATATTTCTATATATCTGGCAATATATCAATATCTGGCTCATAATTACTGCTCACTGCCATGCTCAGCATTATGACATAAAGACAAAAGTCCATCTTACTCATCTCTGGTGTAACACGGGTAGGGGAACATCTGAACGTAGTTACCAGGTTCCACCACATCATGACCCACAAACGTGTTGATGATGGCTCTCTCTATCATATCTAAAGTGAGAGAGAGAGAAATAAAGTCAGAGAGAGAGTTACGAAATGTGACAAATGTTCACTGCATTTACATTTTTGTCTTAAAACCATGTCTTGTTTTTGTAAACCTCCCGTCTGGTCAGTCTTTCCACAGTTACAACATTTGTTGTACGAGTTGCATTTCAGTTTCCTCCTGTACTATTTAGTTTATAGTCAGTAGGTTATTTTTAATCTTGTACAAAGTTGACATATAATGCTGCACTGTTTATTCAAATGAATCTTTTAAATATGACTTTAAAGCTGCTCTGGAATAAATGACTATCTGTAATTTAAAAGCTGTTGCTTGTAATGACTCTTCCCTCAGCTCTGCAGAGGAGCTATGTTACGCAAACAGATACAAAGCTCCTGAAAAAGCTATCATTTATTCAGCGGAGAAGAAAGCTTACAGCATACTTTTAACAGTTTGCATAGGAACTACTTTCTAACAAAGAAATAATCCTGATGAAAACTTTTTATAGTGTTTTTTGTATTGTGCAGAGTAGCAGGAACAGTTTCTAAAAAGAGATTTTTGTCATGTTCCTGTGGGATGTTAATAACTTTGCGAGGGAGTTGGACTCATCACAGTATCATGCAACAATCCATCTTGCCAGGCTTTAAGCCAGGCGCTTGTGTCCAAACACAGATCCATCAATATATAAAGGAAGTGTGAAGACATGAAGCAACTGTTTGCTTGAAAAACAACAATGACGTTTGTTAAAGAGGTTAGCGTAGATGCTGCTAGCATCAAAACTAGAGAGTATCTCTTCAAAGCAAAGAACGACACTGACAACTTTATGTGGTTCATTGATCTGATTGGTTGAAGTTCGTCTATGGTAGATGCTGATGGTTCATCCAATCACCTGGCCAGACAACGACTTCCCGAATGGTTCTGTGCAACAAACCATCTGGCGCAGTCAGGATTTTATGTTAATGTCTTAATGCAACATTCTCATCACCTCCATTGTATTGTGGTGGAGGCACTAACCTCAGTGTCATCTGCACTGACACATATCACTCAAAGAGTTTGTGTAATTTGTTTGGTCAAGCTCTATTGGTTAATCTCTCAGAGCTAAAATCAGCTGTACACTGGCCGCCTGTCTCTGGGCCGGCTCTGTCCTGTCTGTTTGGATGCATCATCGTGGATCAACTTTCTGTGTCAGATGAGCAGCTTCTCTGCTCTCAGTTTCCTGAATAAAAGATGACTTGCAGTGAGAAAGTGCTTCGGCTGCAGCTTGCACTGGCATCTTCACAGGTGCACCCACTTCCCAGTTCACAGTGGTAAGCATTTTACCAGAATAAATCCCTTTTTTAGTAAAACAAAATAAACAATGCTTTTGACACCACAGTCTGTCTCCCCTGTGGACCTGTCTCTGGGTCTTGATTTATGGCCATCTGCAACCGCACTAAAACAATGAGTCTATAGAAAGAATCATTCAGATTTCAACCATGGTGCAACAAATTAACAAATATAACTATGTAAATGATGTATAAAAGCCATATTCAAGCATGTATCATGATTTAGATTCCACACTCAGGAAGCATCGTATTTCAGTCATTTACCTTGGATCCAAACAAAACCGTAGAGAAAGTAGAATTTGCCCCCGGTGTTGGGCCCAGGACGCCAGTATGCCCGTCTGATCTCATTGGTCTTCTCTGTGAAGCTGGAGTTTTGTCTAATTTTGTACAGAACATGAGGTGGCAGGGAGCCATCTGACTTAGTCTGGAAAATCACACCTGAAAAGAAAAAAAGGGGCGTTGTCCAACATCATGCTGTAGGTTCAAAGCCAGTTTCTGTTTCTGCGTGTTCCAAAACCTCCAACTTCAGGTTTGTTTGTCCTCTGTGAATTTCTCAAACACAGCACATTCTCTTTTAACCTGCTAACTACGACTTCCACTTGTTCCCTCATGCGGTTTAGATATCCACTGAATTTTAAATATGTTTGTTCTTCAGCAGCCACATTTTCTCTTATAAATATACCTGAAGAGCTTTGTTGTTTCTTTATGATATTTTTGTTTTAACATTAAATTAAATACAAATTTGCTCCAGTTGAAAATGTGTATTGTCAATAAATGAACCCTAAAAAGACCAACTGCTCTAAACCAGTGTCATTTTTATATAAACTATAGCAGGGGTCTTCAACCAGGGGTCCACGACCTCTAGGGGGTCTGCAGAGGTACTGCAGGGGGTTTCAGTCAGAATTTCAGTTCAGAATCAGTGGATATGTCCAAAGACACACAGCTCTTGGAATTTAATAACCAATAATAATTATAGATTAACTTTTTATCAATCATAAACACATATAGGCTAATAACCCAGTATATAAATAGGTTAATAATGTGAAATAAAAGTTGAATAAAGTAAATATAAGAGTTATTACAGGCCAGGCTTAAAATGTCACAACACATTTTAAAAAATGAATTACATGTGGAGGTCCCTGTTCTGTTTATCTCTCGTCCAAGGAGTCCAAGACCCCCGAACTATAGTATTGGTATTTGAAAAAAACAAACAAACTGTGCACTGGAATTAAATTGAATTAAAATGAATAAACAAAAAAGAAACAGTTTCAGCAGCTTCATATAAAGAACATATAAAGAACATAAAGAGATTGTACTCTACTTTTACTATGAGCAGAGGTACTATGATCACAGCCTGACACAGAGGGATGACTCACTGGCAAACACAGACACGTTGTCCTGGTAGGCCTGGTTCAGGGTGTAGTTAACAATGCTGTCCTCGTCAGGAAAGCCCTTGAAGACATCCACGCTGACCTGGATGCAGAGGGAAAAGATTCAAATGATATCCCGCAGCTGAAAAGCATTCATGAATTATAGTTTCAAGAATCTATGACTTCCTGAAATCCAGTTGTCATTGTGACTCCAGGAAGTCACTGCACTCTGCTGCTGTTCATCCATTTATATTTGTGTTCAACAGATTAGAGAGAACATGTTAATTTGTGATGTTAGGAGGTGATTTTATAAAATTTGGACAGAAGGCTAGCTGTTTCTCTCACTTCCATTTTTTGTTAGCTATGCTAATCATGTCTTAACTCCATCTCTGTACTACACACAGAGAGACTGATATCCATCTGAACATCTCATGCAAGGCTAGAAGGCATTTTATGAATTCTAGTATTACTTTACATTAGTATTATTCAGACAATAAGTTCATATTGCAGCTGAGCTAATTTCTTGTGGTCTTTCTAAAGTCATCACTGTGCTCCTGTATGGGCTGAATTGATCTTGGGCATTTTGGTGTGTTTGGAAGTTGTTTTAGGGGTTTTCTTTTAGATGCATGATATTTTGCTGATTATGAATGAATATTTTACTTAAAATTAGTTTATGGTTGTTTGTATCAGAATGGAATTCTTGTTAATATTAGCTTTGAAACTTGATTCTGATTCTGATTCTGACAACATTTTCATATTTTCCAAGACTTCTCAGCCAAAAAAATGGCTACAATGAGCTAAAGGAGCCCCTTCACAAATGTATCTATATTCGGCGAGGTTTTGACAAGAACAGGGAAAAAGTGTACTGACATATCTCTCACTGAAGCTATCACAGACCTGACTCACTGTCTCCCTGAATAGTTTTTAAACTGGATGATGTTTAACATACTTAGTTATATAAAATTGGCTTTTATTACAATAATTATCTAATGCCACACATTCAGGGACTGTTTCTCAGTCTGACAGCTCAATGTTTCAACAATTCTGCTCTCTTACTAATGTTCATTAAATCTCAGCAGCAGCTGTACGCATTTGCACTATAGTGACCTTAGACATGAAGCGTGTCCAGCCACAGGCGGCGTTGTCAATGGTGTCCAGCTGCTCCAGCAGGGTGGAGGTGTTAGGAAGACTGTAGTTTCCCTCCATC
Source organism: Sciaenops ocellatus (assembly GCA_033000465.1). NCBI lineage: Eukaryota > Metazoa > Chordata > Actinopteri > Sciaenidae > Sciaenops > Sciaenops ocellatus. Next base: position 27,016,216 of record CP136880.1, on the reverse strand, counting down.
AGACCCTGCATCAGCTCACTGTCTGTGCCATTCAACAACTCAGGGTGCTGCTGAAGCTCCGAGGACAGCTGGAGGATGAACGGAACTAATTACATGAAGTAATGCGTCATTAATCGTTTGATTATATGACTTGTATGTGAGTCTACCTGCTGTAACCACACCAGGTGGTTGTGCAACCGACCCTCCTCCAGAAAGGTCCTGAGCTGGGCGGAGATGTTGAGCCACACACGGGTGTAGTGTGTCACATTCCCGACAAATGCAAATGTCTCATTTGCCTGAGTGCAAAAAGTTAGCAGAGTTTTTTCATTGGGGTTAGCATGAATTCATTTTGTCCATACAGCTTCCACTTCTCTCTTCCTCCACCACCCTCCAACACTCACTGCTCTCTACATATTCAGACCACTTCCTCAGATAAGACATGTACATAGTCAATCAGTGTAACCACAGATAATCAGTAGATGTTTGTGCTTATGTTGATGCATAGAGAGACCAGCTGCATTACATGGTAATCAGGTGGCTCAATGCGAAATTATGTTGGACAGTGTATGATTCATTTCTTTGGCTTAGAATACAAATGATGAAACCATTCCCACAATTTGTTCTCACATAATTCATGCTGGGAGTGTCTGCTTCTGGATGCAGCACTGTCAGTGTCAATGAAACCGCACATGCAGTGTTATTAAGAGCGAACTATTAATATCAGGGAATAATATAAAACAGAACAAACAGAAATACACCTGTGTTCAAGGAAGAACTCTGTACTGTGCATGGCCGTCAGGAGCATTCAGTGACAAAATGATCTGCTTATTCGAGCTAAACTAGAAAAACTATGAATTACATGAATAATTGTTTATTTTCTTTGATATTTTTGTCATATACAGACATGCAATGATGATGCTAGGTTATATATGTTGATGTTGAGACGAGACGATCCCATATAAAGTAGCTAGAGCCCAACAACTTTGTCTTCATGAAACGTTTGGCTCCTGTGACTTGGTGACATAGGGACTACTTGCTGGGCTAGTTGATGAACTATTGAAGGTGGCAAGCTAACTGATAACACGTCACCAGCAGTGAACATGCTAGTACAGTTCTGTGTGGGCATTTTGTCCGTACATCATTTCATTTAACAGTTTTACTGAAAAGCTAATGAATTTGCTAATGTTAGCACATTAGCTTGAGTGCTAACATGATGGTTTTATATCATCTACACCTGCCTCAGAACTGTGTGTAAACTTCAGTACGTGTCTGTTGTGGAGAGTGAATGACATCACACAGCTATTCTGAAATGGGTGCTATAATGACGGCTAAAGACTTAAAGGTTATAAGGTGAGAACATTTGTGTGCTGTGTTTAAAGCTTGGCTCCAAACTCAATGGACAGCTTTAACCACAGTTTTGGAATTCTTCTTCAGTCAAAGAGCTTGTACATCTACACACCAAAGACAGCGCTGTCTACTTGCCTTCTGAATTACTTTATCCACCTCAGAGCCAATGGGGGAGTAGAGGATTTTGGGATTTGTAGTCATCAGGTGAACCAGTAGGCCCAGATTCCTCTGTTCTTTGCTGGTGAACCCCAGAGAACTCATATTGCCCTGCTTCAAAGCCTCTGGCTCGATGATCCTGCAACAAGAGCCACAAACTTTACTGCCAAGTAAAGTTCTCTGGAATCAGATCTGCAGTTTATGTTTTGTCTCACCACTTTTTAACACGAATAAAAATAAAACCAGAAATGAATTCTCACCACAAATCAGCCCACAAGCTTGTATATACGGTATATATACTATTTATACTGTATATTTGTGTTTTATGTGTTTTAACAAGTGCAGCTGCAATGATGGTTTCATCTCATAAGAAATCATTTTTATTATTTTCTCGATTCATTCATTCATTCGTTTTGTCTATTATCTTTCTCTTCCATAGAAGTTTGACTTGAACATGAACACAGCTATCATCTCACCAACCTGTTGTTCCCACACAGAATCGGCTGCAGTCCGGCCCACAGTTGCACAAATGCTGAAAACTGAGAATGAGGGTTCTCCGATTCCTCCTTCCCTTTCCCTCCTCCTGCTGCTCCTCCCCCTCCCTCTGCTCCTTCCTCCCCTTCCTCTCCGGGGATGTCAGTCGTGTTGGGGCCCCACGTGGTGGCGTTAAGGGGCCAGCTCATGTTCGTGGGTGATGCCGGAGTTCGACCAATACAGGCACCTTTGGGCAGCAGGCGGGCCAGGCCGGAGAGCAGGTCTACATCCTTGAGAAGCCTCTCTACATCGGCAAGGTCCTTCAATAAGGCCCCGAGGTGAGACTGAGAGAGAGGAACAAAAGAGTTGGGTTGCTCCAGGTGAAGCTGGTGGGATGGGGGTGGAGGAGAAGAGGATGGAAGGAGAGAGCTAGTGAGCATATTTGAAGAGGTTTGGTCTTGAATCATCTCTTTTATCTATGACAGCAGTGGATCTATAGCAAATATTTCTGCTGTACCTTCTCAATGACACTCTGTGTGTTGATCTGCTCTCTCAGCTCAAGGCTCATCTGCCTGAAGCGCTCTGACCTTTGACGCTCCCCTCCGCTGCAAACTGCACTGCGATAGGTCTGCAGCGCCGGTCGCTGTTTCTCAGGCACCAACAGGATCTTACTAAGCTCCATGGCCCCGCCCTCCCCACAAGTGAGGACCTCCAGCATGGCTCCAGTCAGGAGGACCCCCTGAGGAAGACACAGCCAGTTCATTTGATGATGTCAACATCTCAGATCAAAAGAAGGAATTCATGTTATGCTTGGATGGCAGACACCTTAATAAATCTGGGCTAATTTAATAAATAACAAGAAAGATATAAATGGTTAATTGGTAAATAATAAGAGCCCTGCTTATTGTACCCAACACAGATGCTATCCACCTGTACTCCCTAACAGAGGGTTAAATTAACACACAGTGTGTGTCCCTTGTGTTTTGTGGTTTGTCTCTTTTTGTTCTGGATTTTTCTTAAAACAAAAATGTAAAAAAAGAAGATCTGACGCACTGCTAAAACTAAAAATCTGCAAACAGTCTGCTGTTTTTGCACGTGTTAGGAGCCAGACATTGGTGACCTCATATACTGTAGTCTTTGGTATTGCAGAGGGGAGTGGGGGTCTTATGATCAGCAATAACAGCTAAAACAATCTGTGTGGGTGTGCAGGGCACTTGTAAACTACGGCTCAAAGTGGCCTGAATCAGCATGTATACCTCCACCTCCTTCAGGGCCTGTTGGTCATTTCTCTGGTTTTCTGAGACTTCAGTGAGGCCTAAAGCCTGGGACATCAGTTTGAGCAGAGCCTGCCTATGGGCTGCTTTCGATGGGTCGCTTAAGGCTTTGTGTATCAGACCTCCATCCAGACTGTGTACACCTCCCAGTAGCTTCTCCTAGATGTGGGGGTGGGGGGAGCAAGGAAGAGGAAACAAGGAAACAATGAATCAATTAATCAATCATTTACACACTTTTCACTATTTTGGTGAAACTGGATCATATTTTATGGAGAAAATGTTTTCTGGTTTTCCCTCTGATGTCCTCCAGCTACTCCGCCTCAACACTGTGATTTACAGAGTTTCCTGATGGACAGTGAAGTAAACTACTGCCAACTGTAGCTGCTGTTAGCTAATGTTAGCTCAGTTTGATAGCCTTGCTGCCCGAACTGTGAGCTCAGAGCACCAGGGGAGTGAAGAGGACGTTTTCAGGCCTGGGACCCAGGTTGGGCCAATACTGGAGCTGTGCAAGCAGCAAATGTAATCAGGCTCAGCAGCCTCTATGGACACAATGGCAGAGGTGAAGAAACCAAAAAAGGATAAAACTAACTATTGACACATAGCAAACACAGAGCAACAGGAACATTTATTTGTATTCAGTGCTTGTGGCCACCAGACAAACGCTAAATTTTATTCACCCTCCTTTCCTCTGGTTTGGTCTCCACCATCTCCTGACAAAATATCTGTCTCTTTAGTTTATTCTTTAGGTGATGAGAGATAATCAGACTCAACTCAAAGAGTACAAAACCTCACAAGGCTGCCAAGGAAATATATATTAAAGCAAGTTTAACATTAACTCTGTAATCATTGACCACATCTGCACTGTTTAAGGACGACTGTTTGTTTCCCAACAGGCTGAAACACTGCTGCATTAAATAAATGAATGTAATCAATGCATGTTAATTGGCACATCTACAGCAAATCAGACTTACTGATTATTCAATTCAACAGCTGTGAGTCTGTTTGAACCATACTGAAGAGCAACAAACCTTTCTGTTCTGTTCCTGAGGACGTTTGGATCAGTCAAACTCAGGTGTAACTGTTATATAATAAATAAAATAAGCATACTGGCTAACTGGCTTGGCTTACTGACACAGCTAGATGTGACAGAGGCATTTATAAAGCACATCTCATATACAGAGGTAGATTCAAGGTGCTGTAAATTCAAAGTTAAAATAAGATTATTAAAAATAGCAGAATAAAAGAGACAGATCCATATTAAAGTAAGATCAAAGAAAATATTTAAAATAATATTAACATATAATTAACAATAAGAAAACACTACATCAAGTTTCCAGAGTCAGTGTGTAGTGACTGTGTGTGTGTGTAGTGTTTTTAATGGAACAGATACAGTGAGCTCACTGAGCACTGACTCTCCACACAACGCAGCAGAGATCTGCTGCTCGGATCTTTTATTATCATCGAATTTGAGTGTTGCAATGTAAAGGAGGCTTTAGAACGGAGTTTGAATTTGGAAACTAATTAGACATGACTCATAAAATGATGTTACCATGTTTGCAAGTAACTGTGTGTGCATGTGTGTGTGCCATGTGTGTGTCTGGGTGTATAAACTCGCCTCCAGATGAAGAACTTTGTCAGCAGGTTTTTTACTGCTGTCTTTTGTCCCCTGAATCCAACTTTGGGCCCCTCCACCATCTCTGAGGGATGTACCAAAGATAAGACTGTACACCTACAGGACACACACACACACACACACACACACACACACACACACACACACACACACACACACACACACACAATATATAGACATCTTCATATTAGATCTCATTGGCATTAATGTCATCGTCAGAATAAAACTTTTTAAAAATAGTGCCTGAAAGAACGGAAAAAATATATACATTAACATCTACACTCACACACACACATACGTGCATGCATACACACCCTCTAATTTACCCTGTCCTTCAACTGCAGCGCACAGCATGTCACCTGATTCCATCTGACATCGGTGAGGAAATAACCTGAATACGTGCCAGTGAAGAGCTGCACTACGCCTCGAGCCAGCACCAAAATAGAGCCTTAATACCCAGAGTGGAGTGGAAATAAAGATAACATGAAGATGTATTTCAGTTCTTTGAAAATATTCACTGTCAGCAGCCTCCTGGCAAACATTTGGACTGTAATGAACATATTCAAGTTTCATGTTTCCATCACTGGCTGTAGCTGTGTGTCTCTACCTGGGACTCATGTATGCAGGTGTCACCATCACTGCTGCACCGATCATCATTATTTTACTAAAGATGTGAGGATCCTTGTGGTTGATTTACTAAACCCATTGTTACTGCCATCGTTACAGCAAAATTCAATGTCAGAGAATGTTTCCAGTTTAAATTTAACAACGCTGATGATTTTAATTAGCACAGCTTCAGATGAGCTGCTAATCAACCCGTTCAGACCCTGCATTCACTAAGACAGACATCAGTCATTATTTCTTTCAGCCAATGAAAATGCATTGGTTGATTTGAAATCAGACGTGGACTCAAACTAGGAGTGTTTGTGATAAACAGAATTTATATATATATTCAAAAATGAAGTATTTATATCATGTTGATAATACACAAATGATACTAATGTGTGAATACTTTAGCGCCCCTAAATCATTTGTGTTGTCATTCTGTTCACTCTTTGTGGTTCACACTCAGTGTTACAGACTCTCTCCATACTGTACATGTCCACCTGAATGGATGTTAGGCACAGGTGTTAAGCCCCTTGTGGCAGTCTTACTAGATTGGACTTATGTAATTTTGTCATCTTGGTGCAGCACTAACAAGCTGTAAACACATTCATTTATAACATCATCACCTGATAACGATATGGTGAACATGTTAGCAAACAGCTGTCCGTTTAAACATCCAGAAGACAAAGAGCAACATTTGGAGTCATGTTTGTGTCTGTGCAATGAATTTAAGTCCAACATACACTCTCCTTTTAGCTCTGTATTTGGCCTCCACCATATCGGGCTCTTTTCTTTAGCTGCTAAATGCTTCACTGTGTTTTCACAGTCAGTTCAACAAAACGGACACCTTCAATACAGAATGAAACACCTTTGACAACTTGTTGCTGTAAACCATGGATGTATGTAGAGAACAGGATACAGCGGTGGAGGCAGTGAAGCTGCTCAGTGGTACACAATACCAAAAAAAGTTGAATTTTTGGGCCATAAAATTACCCGATCATCTGCACATGCTTCCACATTGTGTGGCCCATGGAGCAAGCGCATCAAAGACTTACGCCACTTCTGCTTTCGCTCTCCGCTAACTTAGAAAGGGTTAAAATGATTCAATTATGCTTTGGCTTTTCTAGACTTTCCAAATGTTTGTGGGCTTTGTTACACTCAAAAAAAATAATTACAGCTGCTTCTTTCACAATGTAAGCTCATAAGAAAAAGTATTTTTGGGTCCCTGTGCGTCACAGTGTGATGGATGCCACTGCTTCATTAAATGATTTGGCCAGTGTGTCAAACTGGCTTCAAAGCGCAGCACTCTTCCCGGGGGCTTGGTGTAGACGGGAAAAGAGCAGTATGGAAGTCAATCATTGCTGCAGATTATCCCAAGGCAAGAGAAAAAAGTGATCTGTGTGTGTGTTTGTAAAGTAACAGTTCATCACCTCTCTGAGGCTGACTGGAGTGTTGAGCAGCAGGCTGGTCGTAGAGTTGGACAGGGAAAGGTTCTTGACCAGGAACTGCTGGAAAACCGACTGGTTCTTCAACACACTGGCAAGAGTGAAGCCTGCATCCAACACACACACACACACACATACACACACACACACCACAAAAACACACACAAGGATTTAAAATTCATCTTTCTGTTAGTAAATGATTTTACTGTAAGAACACACACCACTATGATTCTATGTGACAATTAAACTAAACTGAAGTTTATGAGAGTCAGCATGAAACGTCTTCTGATATACACAAAACCACTGACAATTATTCATAGTTAGTTTTCCTGTTCATACTGGTCATGAGGCGATCCCCCCTTACATAATGCAAATAGAAGAGTCGGAGGTTCAGCTCAGTTGAGAATCTTCCAAAGTTGTTGTTTTAGTTTTGAATTGTACAACATTCACTCTTTTCTTTGTCTGGATAGTGTTTTCATGCTTTGGCAGAAGTTAAGCATGTGTTTCTAATCAAGCAGCAAGCTCTGTGGCTGTGAAATGACGCTAACACCAAGAAATACCAAAAACTGCAGTTCCTTAAACAGCCACTTGAGCCTGACTGCAAAAGAAATGTCACGTTTACAGCCTGCTACAAAAAACAGTTTTTGTCTCTATAGCTATTTTCCGCGTTCATGACAACTGTACTGAGGATGAATTTTTATACAACTCACCTGTTCAAATGATATTAAGGCTTAAAGTTATGCAGAATTAACAGTGTGTCTGCTTTGACTGATTGGTGGATGCCATCACAGATGGCTCATTTAAGCAATCAGGCTTCATTCAGCCCGCCTCAGCTCCACCCACACACGTCTTTGCCCGTTTTTGGATTAGCCGGGAAGAGACAGAGGCAGGAACATTTTGCACACGACAGCAAAAGGTCTGGACCCAGTGTGCAGCAAGCGTTCATGCAAAGTACACACAAAAACAATTTGACAACAAAAATGTGAGTAATATTCCCAAAATGGCATTAAAGGGTTAAAATTATTTAAGAAATACATGTAAATTTAATAGTAATGATCAGGACTGAAGTTGGTCAAAAGATTTCTAAAAAATTCCAGTTTGCACTTAGTATATGGAGAATATTTCATATTTTGTATTTGTAAAACATGTGGATTAATATTCCCAAAGTGGCAGAAATACATGTAAATTTAATAATTATGATCAGGACTGAAGTTGGTCAAAAGATTTAATGCAGTGAAAAAATATTTCTGAGCACTTTTTAGGAACGTTTTAGGAACTTTTTAGGAAGGGTAAATCATCATTATTTTCTGTTTCTGGTGCTCTGTTGATTACAGAGGGAGCACAATGTCCTATTGTCACAAGTTTGAACTGTGTGTTGATGTGTGTGTATCTACCTTTTCTAAATTCTGTTTACAATTTTTTTCAGCTGTGTCATTTACATTACATTAAAAAACAGCACATGAATATTTGTATTATAGACCACGTGTGATCTCAATAATCTTTTCTCTGCACTATTTTTTATCCCAAATGATTCATTAAGGCCACACAGCTTGCAGCTGCTGTGCTTTGTGCTGTGTAATGCATAAAAACACAGAGACGTTATTTTGGTATAGAAAAGATGTTCTGCATGTTCCTAAAGTAGAGGTGGATATTTTTGTTGATTATTGATATTACATAAAGATGGAAAAATGGATGCAGGGCTCTATGTCCTTAAATTACGTCATAATTCATGTCAACGTGATTAATAAATGATATCTTATTAATTACATCTTAGTACAAAATTCTGGGGGCTTTTATTTCTTGTTCAGCTTTAAGGAAGTTTTGTAATATAGGCGGCTCAGGCTGTACACACTTGCAGCCAAAATGATTTTGAACATATACAGCATGTCTTCCTAACGTCATTTCTGACAGTCTTCATGATCCATATGCTGAATAAAAACACATTCATTAGACCTCTCAGTGTCACAGCAGTCCAGATTTTCAGAGGACAACTGATGAATGGCTGTGAGGTGTATATCTAGCTCTTTATTTATCTTAGCTTGAATTGGGGTATTGTCCGTTAACAGCAGTATCAATAGCTTCCTGTTGTGGGATTACATCAGCAAATAAGTGCTGTGAAAGTCCTTTAGGCATGGCAGTGTTACACCATTATTTCTTGGCAGCTGGAGTGTGGAGTGTGCTATAGCTCCTCCTTGGCTTTGTGCCCTGCCACAGGTATTTTTGAGATGAGTCTATCTCACTCCACAAATAGCTAAATCTGGAACATCAACAGACAAGGTTTGAACGTAGATACAACAGTTCATTTTTACCAGTTCCACTCTAGAGCCTCATGAATGAATGGAAGCAGATTCAATTTGGCTATGTCAGCTTTCATTTTTTTAATTCATGGGCTCATAATTAATGGATCGAAGTTCATCCAAATACACCCTGAAATATTTCACTGATTCTGTCTATGGTTATAATCAGACATTGTGTTATCTAGATGGACAGTTATATTATACCCTGACAAAGGTCTAAATATGAGAAACAATAAACAATGTGATGGCATCCCGTCTCAAGAATGAAACTACTCTATCTGAATTCTAGAAGGTGGCTTTTTCAATAAATTCTTGATAATATCAAAACCATCATCATGAAACTCAAATTTAACACCTTGTACATTTAACCAGCTCAGCCAATCAAAACTTTTTTTTGGCAAAAAAAACAACTGGATGTGTCTCCTATGGTCACGGTCTGATGATGAAATAAGGCCTGGCAATAAAGATTCTATTCTAACCTTGATATTATAGATGCATACAGCTTGTAGTCCATGTTGTCTATGTTAAGGACAGAGATTGGTCTATAAATCTTTTTTTTTTCTTGCCCTCTTTTGGGATGGTTGATATTATAGCCTGTCTATATATATATATATATATATATATATATATATATATATATATATATATATATATATATATATATATATATATACACATATATATATATATATATATAGAGAGAGAGAGAGAGAGAGAGAGAGGTCCCTCCTAAGGTACAATACAGCTGAGCTTCTCTACTTTCCTGTTTCCCGAACTTAGAAATACTTTAGGCATGTCTGTGAAAAACAAATATATAAATAAAATTCAATTAAAAAAAGATATATTGAATATAATGAATAATCCCCCTCCTGCTTTTATGGTTTGACATAAAGTGGTTTGTGATAAGAGTTCAAACATTTGAATAATAATTTGAATTTCCTGTAACTTGTAATGAGTTCTTTCAGTTAATGGGTCACATACTTTATAATCTGTCTTCTGTTCTTCCTTGCCAAGAGCTTCATAAAAAGAACACCAACTTCATCAAGTCCATGTTTCAAAAAGTATGGTCTTCTTTCAAACCTCTAATCCAATGATTTCACTGAGTTCTTTAGGAATGTTTCTGCTTGTGATTTCATCAATAGATGACAGAAACCTGTCATCACACCAACACATTAGTTAAAGCATGGCTGCGTGTCAGACCTTGGCTGTCGTTGAAGTTGCAGTCTGGTGGTAAAGGGGTGGAGCTGAGACTCTCCAGGTGCTGCTGCAGGGTCTCCAGCTCTTGACCCAAACCAGGCCAGTCTGAGGTGAAGAGTCGATTCTGTTCAACCACTTCACTGATCCGCTCCAGCAGCTGGGTCACACTAACAGACAGACATTCAGATATTAAAACATGTGTTAAACAGTGTATGTGTGAGGTGTGTGACAGGAGGAATGTGTCCCTGAGTGCACAAGACGAGCATGTCAGCTTTGAGTTTTCGCCACGGTTATGTTTAAGACCAAGTCAAGGTGATCAGTGTAGGATAACGTCAGAAAAGAGGATAGTTAAGGTACGACAATATGTCTGTGTGAAACATCACTAAAATCACGAGTGCTTTCTGTCATTTTGCTGGTCTACAGATAAACTGTATACATCACTCATGACTTGGAAGTTTTTGTTTAAATATAAAAGTCAAGTGTTCGGAATGCTATGATGTCTAGAATATGTTACCAGACCAAGAAAAGAGAGGCGTTTCTTTAGTGAGAACAGAAATGTTAAATTTGTTCAAGTGAGATGTAGAGACAGTGGCACCTTAATGATGAGGTCATGATGGGGTGTTCTAGGATAGTGTTTTGCTATAGTGATCTAACTGACTACCGAGGAGTAGTCATCTGAACAGTCCATTGTCTGGTCATGCTTCTTGGACAGTATGGCCTTCTACACAATCTGTTGTGTGAATGCTGTGTGTCTCTCATACAGTATATTCAACTGCTCCTTTTTCATTCACACACCACTAGCTGATATAAAGGTCTGTAACATCTGGCCTGAAAGTGCCCATGTTCACCCCCAGTGCATGGTTGACCTTCAGCCTAGTCCCCTTTCTCCTGGCTAAGTGTACTCCACAAGTAGCTCAGCACACAGTACGCATACTCTAAAGCCGCAGGCTTGCTAAGCTTTGCTGATACAGTTGTTTCACTGCCAGCTGCCTGTCCTTGGATTTTATGAAGAAGTCATTTCCAGCCTAGCTTCAAGCTATATTATTAAAAAGATTACAGAAAATAAATGTTTCAATTTTAGTAAGTCATTATTATAACAAATTACTCCAAATAAATAAAACTTAATAATAATGAAAACTTTCTCCATCATCCTTTAAAGTCTCTTAGTCCAGTTACATTGCCCCCTCTCCCAGCTCTGGTTCTAGCCCGACACTGGCACTGCAACATAATGTCGATTAAACCGCTCTTCCTTGTGTGAGATCTAACTCTGCTGAGTGCACAGTCTAAGTAGTGCATGGATTTCTTATTAGCCATCTGAATTTCACGAAGGAGACAAGAATTTTGCATTCTAAGGATCTGACCTCCTTTTTTAGAGCCGCTTTGCTCTGAAAGTGAAGGCCGGTTGGCCTTTGGATGTGGGCTGCACATCATCCCTGTTTTTAGTTAGAGGTGGAAAGGACGGTAGAAGAGAAGATTTATACTTTAAAGGTCCAATGTGTAACATTTAGGAGAATCTATTGGCAGAAATGAAATATAATTATCATACACACTACGCTTTCATTAGTGTATAATGACCTGAATCATTGTGTTTTGGTTACCATACAAGTCCTCTCAAAAAAACACTGGCTCTGGATAGGACCTTTGGTTTTGTGGTCATTGTAGTTTTTCCTACATGCTTAGAAGGGGAATGGTATGTCATTTGGTTGTAATCTGCAGCCTCACTGCTGGGTGCCACGCTGGACCTTTAAAAGTTTAATCTGGTACAACAATTTTGCTGGATGACGCTGCATTTTTTTTTTTTTTTTTTTTTTGTCCGAGCCTCCTGTGTTGGACCCCCCAGGGCGCAGACAGACCGGCTCTATTTAAAATGAATGAGAGACTGCAGAGCGACCACTGGTCTGAACACAGCCTTAGTCTGATCTCACAGAAAAAAATGTAAGAAACAAAGAAACAAATAACTGCTATGATAATTACTGACATAATCTACTCACGTGGAGTTCTTGTACTGCAGGAAACCAAATTCATCCCTTTGTCCATCTGGGCACAGTGACTGCATGATGGGAATGATGCCAGCCGAGGTGAGTGGGGCTGCACTGTAGAAGGCTGGACATGAGGGAGGAAAAAGAGGGGGAGGCAGAAAAAAAAGAGAAAAACCAAACAAAGGAAGAGGATGTGGCAAAGTAGGATGGAGGGCGGCGAGGGAATCCGAGGTGGAGGAGGAGGTGGAGGAGGAGGATACAGATGTGGAAAAAGAGGAGGATGAGGACCAACAGGTGGAGGGTTTGTCATGAAAAGAAAATCACAGGACCAAACATGAAGAAGCAGAAGGAAAGATTCTGTGTTAGAGTCCAGAAGGAAGAAAGACAACAGACGAGCCACAGCAACTGAGGGCCAGAGAGGATTGCACATGTTAATGCTGAATACACAGGCCTTTCATATTCCTTATTAATCCATAAAGACTGGCTGGACAAGCTCTCAACCATGAAAAAAAAGAAACATCATCTCATGCTAATAGTTCAATGTTTCCATGGTTACTATGCGGCTGCAGCTTGTCTGCGAGTGTGGATGTTGTACATTCACCCTCATCCACTTCCTAATGTCAATATGCAGAACACGTATGTGTAGCATTTGTGTATGAAGAGCTAATTAATGATTTAATTGTATTATTTAAAAGAGCTGTATATAAATTATATAAAGTACTTTTCATGTTTTATACAAATACAGAATATGAAGAATGTGTTTATAATATTTATCAGGTATAATTATTTTTTCCATGTAGTATAAGAACTAATATTTTCAGGTGTTTATTTCTTCATCAGTATGTCTTCCTCACTCTTCAAACTCATGGACAGATGTTTTCATCGTTTGACTGCAATAAACGATGCTGCAGAAATGTGGAAAAGTGGACTTTAAGAATGCTTTGTCACACTTCTGTGTCACTGAGGTCAAGAATGAACCTCAACATATCAGAAGCTTTGATGACGTGTATATACAGTTCTAAGCGGGCCTGTGAATGATTTGGACATCACTGTAAAGATTTATCTGTGTGTACTGTATGGCATTAAATACTGTAACTATGTTGTTATCCAATCATTCACTTTTTACTTTTATTCTATGCTGTCTATCTATTTTGGTTTGATTTAATTATTTTATTATTAATTAATAAAAAAAAATGTAATTAAAAAATTCATTCATTCATTCATTTATTTTAACCTGCCTCTGGTGTTTCCTCACTGAAAGATGATGAGATGGCGTTTCCTCAGTTGTGTGTGTGTGCTGTGCTTTGTTCATAATGGGGTGAAGGGTTACTGAGTTCTTCATGAAGACGTCATGGACAAAACATGGCTCTTCTCAATGGGAGATTTAAAATGCCTCAAATAAGTGAAATCTCTCTCCGGGTACTCCCGCTTCCTCCCACAGTCCAAACACATGAACCTTAACAGGTTAATTGGTGACTCTAGATTGTCTGTAGGTGTGAATGGTTGTTTGCGTCTATGTGCCCTGTGATGAACTGGTGACTTGTACAAGGTGTACCCCGCCTCTCACCCAGAGTCAGCTGGGATAGGCTCCAGCCCCACCTGATGAGGATAAACAGTTACAGATAATGGATGGATGGATGAAATACAATACACAATGTTGTGTTTCCTTTTTACGTAGGCATTCAATGGCATAATTAAATTAAAAATATTTACAGTATTTTAACTTAACTTTAGCTTAACTGAATTGAGTTTCATTGTCACATGAATTGTCCATGTCTGATTCAAATCAAATCACCACAAAGTGAAGAGGTGTGTTGCATGTCACTGTTGTCCAGCAGAAGGCAGCATAGACCTGCCAACACTAAACACAAAGCAGTTTTTCTGAGGAGGTGCAGGGGGGCTTCAACTCTTTTGAGATGAGATGCACCAGCCGTGCCAAAGCGAAAACGAATGGACTGATGGTCTGATCAGCTTTCAGGGAGGAACTTATTGCCAATTTAATAAATAACTTATAGGTCACAACCCATTTAAATGCTTATTTGCATATGAAATCATTCAGTCTGTTTGTTACACCCCGAAGACACAAAGTGTGGTTTGGACATGCCAGTCCAATTCCTGAACATTAAATGATGAAATTGATTTGTTGGAGTATTCATCCACTCATTTATTCCACCTAAAGCAATGACAGAAACGTGTCCCTGACGTCCATGATGGTTATTAATTGAAGCTTAATTCTTCTAATAAATCCATAAGAGGGAACTAAAACTCCTCATCCTCGCTAACATTTAACTCTCTCTCTCTCTGCTGCTTTTAGGTCTGCTGCTCCCTCCGACTGCAAAATATTCCAGGCAAACATAAAACTTGTTGTTTACAGTTTTTGACTTCTATTGTTTTATCAATTTTACATGATCCTGCTCTATGTGCTGCTGCTTTTATCCAAGCTAAGAGCTGTCTCTGTCATGAGCAAGCATGTAGTTTTAGAGCTTGATTAATTCTCAGGAGAAATGAAACTCTTCCATCTGCATTATTCTAATTATATGTACTATATCTTTGTTTATGCCTTAACAAGTGTTGATAGTTTGTTGTTAAAACGTGTACCAGATATTTTTAACACCTTTATTTACGTTCTCTGGATATCATGTCTCTCTTTCTCTCTCTCTGAAGCTATTAAAAGTTCAGCAATTAATTAAAGTAAAAGCGTTTGATCCTAGAATAGAAGCTGAAGCTAAAATGCCAGTACGTACGCTCTGCAGTCAAATCCCAGGAGGACTAAATACATCATTTATGTTACACTCGCTTTATCTAAACCCAGAATTTCTTGATCTGGGTGTAAACTTTCTATTATTAGTTTGACGGTGTGTGTGTTCAATGGTATTTAAAGTCACAGTGTGTTTGAATAATGGAAGTGGTTGAGTGAGGAAAAGGTATTGTACTTGAAGTAGGTCAATTGATTCAGTTCATTAACATCTGTCCTCTCTGACCGGCCAGCTGAGGATAAGATCAAAAGTTAAGCACAGTTCAGAATCCATCATTCAGTTAAACATGAGTAATACAGGGACAGTGTTAAGTACACAGCCTGCTGAATGGAAAAAAGAATTACATGAAATGAACAGCAACTCATTCAATTAAGTTAAGTTGTTTTTATATACTCAAGGTGTACACAAGGTGTCCTCTGTGCCTTCAAATCATCCAAACATACACAAATCACACACCAACACACACAGGTAAGAGTTATTCAAAGTCCCAATGCTGCTGCTTGGTCAGTAGTCCTACACTTCAAAATAACACTGAGGTACCCATCGTGTCTGGATGTGCCTCTGTCGCTTGATAGTTTGATGTGCCGTTAAAGTCAGGTGATGTAGTAAAGATGCAGTAAAGTGTGAAAAAGTCTGCATATGGAGGTGGTGGGGTAGATGGATAGGTTAAACAAACACAGGACTTCCACCCAGGAGAATGAAACTCATAGAGTGTGTAAAACATGGACGTAGTCTCTGCGACATCATATCACAGGTTTCTGGAGAGTCATTGTGAAGCTCAGTGTGTGTGGCTCTGCCACCATCTTGGCAGTCCTGCCTTATGCTGCCTTCTGCTGTGAAGTAGGACATTTTGGGGGCGACTAACTCGTTTTGCATCCAGCCTCAAGTGGACATTTGAGGGACTGCAGTTTTTGACACTTCCGTGTTGGCTTCACTTCACAGCTACGGAGTTTGCCACTTGGTGTAACCAATTCTTTACATATGCTACGTAACGTACTTAAGTCACATCAGATGCATCATGTAACGACCTTTTGCGAAACCTAACCTTGTTTTTGTGCTTGAACCTAATCAAAGTGCAATTCCACAGTCCACGGCAACAGTTTGCTTTATTTTGAAAGTCTTACCAGAGGTTGCATATTTATTCCTGCTAACTTGATCTAGAAATAATGCCAGAGGGGTGGCATCATATTTAGTAGTGTCGGATAAATGACCAAGCAGCAGATTTGACAAGTTGGGAATGAGAATGTGTTGACACGGCAGAGAAACAGGATGCAGTGAGGGCCTGTCAGAGGCTTTTGTAAAATGCTAAAAGAAATAATGCAATCAAAAGCGCAACAATATTCAGCAACACAATCATAAAATAATGTGCTGGCTCTATTCTGCAGTCCATTTGTTTAGAAAGGTGAAACTGAGAATTATAGATTAGATTATCCACCAAACATTATGTTTTCTCATCAGTATTCATACAAGTGTGTTCCTCTGTCCAGCAGCCAGTGTTTTTGGATGGCAGTGCTAATGTGGACAGAATGAAAGTGTTTAGGCATCAGTCCTTAACAGTGTGAAACAGGATGTTGTTCTGTGGTGATGATGGAGCTCAGTAACTGGCTCAGTTAGCACACAGCAAACAGGATGCATCAAGACTGGATGTGTCAGGACTGAGAGGAACACACTCACAGGAGGGGGAGGAATTATATTACACACAGATACAGTTGAAACCATGAATTCAGTCATTCAGTGGCTCGAACGACATCAACAGAAAGTAAAACTGAATGATTCTATCCCTGAAGTCGATACAAAGAACATAAAAAGCAACACACAAAGGAGACGAACACTATATTTCCAGTTTTAAAGTGCACTGATGGTGCATCACTCATTCCAATTCACAATGCAACAAAGTCCTCGTAGGGTGGAGGTCAACAGCAAAAAAACAAGACTCATCTTAACCAAATGGTTATTACTGTCACCATCATGACGAAGGTCGCAACTATCTTAATTTATATTAACCAAAACTGAAACCATTTGCACAGTCGCATTAAGAGTGTCATGTCAGAAAATCCCTTGTATGTGTTGTTCTAGAGAGGACTGAACAATATATTTTGTGCGAGGATGAGGCTAACAGCCTGCTTCGCTCACGGTTAATTTTTGCCATATCTCTTTGGGTGAGGCCGTCTCAGTAGGTGTTGCATTGCAGAATTTACATACTGCTGTGTGTTCTCATTTGTTCTCCAGATTAACTCTTCATGGTTTCGGATTTTAGGATGTGTGTTATCTGATATGTGTTATTCGCCAGCCACAGCTTCTTCTCGTCTCCCTCATCCACTTTCTTGGTGTGGAGGGGGGCATGGAGGAGTGGCAGCCATTAAAAGTAACAAATATTTGTAATTAGAAATGAGTCGTGTTATTGGCTGCATTCGAAGTGGAAAGTCTTACATCCAATCACAATAATGACCTTAACAAATAAATCAGACCATGCATAGGCAATTTATCAATATCCTCGCAGTTGTGGTCTCGATCAGTCTTGATTAGTCTTAAACTCCCTGCAATGATTGTGTTTCATTTGAATTTGAGCTGTTAGGTCCAGTAAAGTCCATGTGTGCAGAAAGCTAAAGGAAGTCAGGAGAAGGCCTTTGTGGTGCACAGTACAAACTTTGATTGTAATAATATGGCACCATTTTAGAACATGATTCATAATTCAAAAATTGGTTCGTCACATACTCATATTTCTCTAGATATGCAATGGAATTAAATTTGGAGCACCTCTCTCATGCCATAAACAAGGATTATAAAATATTATCTACAGATGTATTACAGATAGGTAGCCTAGATCAAATAACCATCTAAGCCATCTAACTTTACTAACTTAACTTTTGATTTCATCAAGGTTCACTAGTGTTGGCCATATGTATGTGTTACCATTTCAAACATCTAGCCATGTTTTTTTTCTGCAGGATGTCTGACAGATGTCCATGGTGGTTTCACTGAGTGGATTTGTATGTTCAACATACTTCATAGAAAAAAAATGTTATGAGCCACTGAGGGACTGAATGCGTGGGTTCTGGGAGATGGCCTTCCATGACACGTAGTATGGATCAAGGTTAGGCAAACATATAGTCCATACACACAGACAGAGAAACACACCCCAAAAGAGGATTAACACACCCTCCTTAATTAATCAGGAGATGTTTTAATTCATATATCACGTCAGCCAGGATCAGTCAGGATAAAATTAATGATGAAGACACTTACACACTGGTCCATCCAACACGTTGAGAACATGCATCACGCACAGGAAAGAAAGAAACACAGGCGGAAAAGAAATAAAACAAAAAAAGGACAGCAGAAATAAGACAAAGGTGATGTAAAAGACAAAAAACTCAAAATAAACTGGGTACAACAGCTACAAGGCAACAATAAATGCACTGAGAAGGAACTAAAATATGAGAAAATCAACTAAGGACAGTGCAACACAAGACTAAGAGATTGAACTGAGGACAGAAAAAGTACAGCACATGGTAGAAGGCAAATCACATATTTGTAACAGCAGCAGATATGTGTTTGCAACGCTGCACATAACTATGTAATATCTTCATGACTGTAGACATCTAGGCATACAGGAGTCAGCAGAGGTGTTCACTTTGTATATTTAAAACAACAATGTGCGTTAATGTGAAGGGAAGGACAGAAGACATCTAACACCAGTGAAGTCCTCCATCATCCGTCAACTCACCCTTCTCTCACCCCCTCCCAAACAAAACAAACTTACTCCCCAAAAACTCTTCAGGCCTTATTTTTTTCTTTTTTAATTATTTTTTGTTGCCACAACCACCAGGTCAAGCAGTGCTCCACCCATTTGATGTCTTCTTTACTTTGAATTTCACCGTTACGCAGATGATACAACGTTGTACAAGGTACAAAGTCAAATTAAATAAAAATTCACAGGAATAATGGAACAATGCTTCAAATGTAAATAAACTATTTTCATTAAACACTTTTTAACATTTAAATTATGTTTCATGTGGTCAAAGCAGGTGACACTGCAAAATCAGTCTGTATATATAATACCAGTCAACAGTTTGGACATACCTTTTAATTTGTTTGTCCTCTATTTGTACTGTTTTCTACACTGAAGATCAAAGCTATGATATAACTACTATGTGCAAACCACATGGATGGCATCCCATGCGGTGTGTGGCTGGTTAAATGTGCCTTGAATTTTAAATAAATTTCCAACAGTGTCACCAGCAAAGCACCCCACACCATCACACCACCTCCTCCATGCTTCATGGTGGGAACCACACATGCAGATACCATCCATTCACCTTCTCTGCATCACAAAGACACAGTTGAAGACACAGACAGTTGAAACTAAAAATCTCAAATTTTCCTTTCAGTCCAAACTACAATGTAGAAAACAATAAAAAATATATTGAATCAGTAGGTGTGTGCAAACTTGAGTGATTCTTATCCAAGTCCTTCACCTGTGTCTCTCAGCCCATTGATTCCTACTAAAGAATTCAATGTGTCAAAAAGGTAAAAAGTAAATTCTTGACATGACTGGCCACTGTAGTTTTAATCAAACAGAGTGAAAATAAGTGCCTTTGTTGGAGACTATTATTAGCAGCAGATTAATCCACATGTGGTGCAACAGGATGGTGTGTGTGTGTGTGTGCGTGTGTGTGTGTGTGTGTGTGTGTGTGTGTGTGTGTGTGGGATCAGGTCAAAATAAACTGCAGTGTGTGTTCATGAAGGAACATGTCACCCAGTGCATCAGAGTGGCTCACTGATGTGTTTTTAACAGTTTTTGGACAACAATGGGCACATATGGCACAGAGGAAGATATGTCAGCCTTGATACACACACACACACAATACTTTATGCCACCATTAACACTGTAAACACTATGTGTGATGCAAGAAAGGAAACCTTCACAGCTCAGTGAGCTATTAAATGTTATCAATATTAAATGAGGCTCATATGAAACGACCCACCCCCCTGATATCTCCATCCACATCCTATGTCTGCCTACCTTCCTTGACAGGAATTGCTGGCTTCTTCTGCCTCAGACCCAGGAGGATGAAGAAGAGGACCAGCGGGATGAAGATCTCAAAAGCCAGCACCCACTGGACAGAGAAAAGACAGAGAATTGATTAGATTACTTACACTGCATTTCCAAAGAAACCTGGTCAGTTTTAGTGCACTGATCATCTCCCTGCTTGTGGATCATGCTGTGTAATAGATTAAGTTTGCCTACTGTCACATACTGATCCACTGGACATATTAAATAAAGACACTCATAAACTCACAGCCTGTTTCCTGACTACAGTACCTTCTGTCCACACACACACACACACACACACACACACACCCTCACTGGGCCTGATCATGCGCTCACATTTTATATCTGATCGATACCTCAGAGTACCAAGTGAATTCAACCAAATAAATGAGTTCCTCCTCCGTCCTCGGCCTGTAATCCCATTCTTACTTTCTGACCTTCTTTATTCCTGTTGTAGGAAAAATACTATCAGTAGCTAAAAATTCAATTAGCCAGCCTCTCAACTGGACACACAGCAGACTGCCAAAACTGGCAACTCATAAATTCCATTTAGGCTGTAGGAGAGGAGGAGGAGGAGGAGGAGGGGGATGAGGAGGAGGAGGAGGGGGAGTCTTTTGAGTCTTTTTTGCAGTTAAACATCAGCAGTGATGAGTCTGTCTGTACATTAATTAAAACATATATATTTTTTATATTTATTTTATATTTTTTTCATAGTGGATGATATGGATGAATGATAATGGTGAGTTATTGAATGTAATTATTATTTTTGAGTATTCTGTTAGTATAATAATTATGTCACTGAATTGGAGCTGCTCTAAATTGTTCAGATTTTCTAGTCATGAATAAAAAGATTTTTTTGAGTTTGAAGTGAAAAATCCAGATAAGATACTGTGTTAGTCGCTGACACAGTGATGTCAAGATGACCGTGATGGACAATGAATGATAATCCCCATCTGTGAAGTATTTGATTCAGCATTGATTTGTTAACCTATAAATAAAAATAAATCGACCAAGCTCGGTTCACATTGCTGACTCAAGTAGTAGACCGGAGAGGGTTGGCCCTCGACCACACGGCCAGTGGAAGTGTCGCAACCAGAGAACAACAGTGGAAGGCTGGTCAAGTACTACCAGTACTACCAGTACTACCAGTACTATCTGTGCAGTGGCAGAACAAACGTCTGCAACATGACCTCACTCCCAAGCCTTCAAAAATGGCAGCTTGGTTCGTGACCCTAGCATCAGTTTTGCATGCACAGGGCTCTGCAGTCAAGTTAGCAATATGCAATGTATGGTTGGACTTTCAAAATAAAGCTTACAGAGGAACAGTTTAGGTTTTAATGGTGGCAATTTGGTTAAATTAAGACATTAATACATTAATTAAAACCCTAAAAGTAGATTTTACTTTTAGGGTTTGGGCTGAAATAGCACATAATGTATCATACATAACATGTGTAAAGTATGTAAGGTAAGTAATGTTACATGCATGATGTAAATAAGGTAACATCAGTTAAAAACACATCGTACTAACTCTGTACGAAGGTGACCCCCACCTACCCCGGATTGACGGAAGCCCCCCTTCCCCCTCAAATTTATGATTATTTATGCCCCCACACACCAACAATTATCTATACTGTCTGACTGTATATATCATGTATAAATAGTGTATTCTTTGCCACCACAATTACTCGGATTATTCAGATCTGGTTGTTTTTTTTATGTGTATATAATGCTGACCACACACACTATTTAATTACTAATAACTAAAAGCTAATAACTGTTCATACTGTACATAATACATGTTAGTATATCCATCTACCTGTCCATGCTGCTTATGCTGTACATATTCATATACTGTATATATTCTATAACATATTCACATACTGTATATATCCTATAGCATATTCAAATTTATACCTGCACTATATTTATATATCCTGTTCATATGTACATACTCTGCACTTCTGGTTAGATGCTAAACTGCATTTCGTTGTGTAAGTACCTGTTACTTTGTTCAATGACAATAATGTGAATCTAATCTAATCTAATCTAATCTAATCTAATGAACAGCGGTCTCCTAGGTGACAGTCATGTGTTTTGTTGACACTTTATACTAACAGCACGCCCAAACATTCTGCCACATGTGTGCTCCTAGAAATAATGCTTGAGGGACAGCGTCACTGTTGGAAGCATGGGGCTGCTGACCGAGCTGCCGTTTATGACAACTTGGGAATGAGCAGGGGCTGACTCACCGACACACTCACTCTTTTATGTCCACCTTCACCACCAGCAACCATGACAGCTTTCAGCTTCACTTTTATTCACAGCACCCTGATACATATGGAAACATTTGTTATTGGTTCTGTCAGGTGGAACAGTAATGTCAGTCCGTGTCAAGATAGCAAGAATTTATGACTCTGATCGCCCAATCTGACACTCTGCAGAGAAAAATAAACATTGTGCCATCTGACGCAGCATAAGGTCTTGATGGAAAACCAGCTTTGTTCCATATAAACAATGTCTACATTTATAGCATTTTAATATTACTTTGTAGTCCTCAGCACTGTACAGTGTACTGTCTTTACACAATTGTTTCCATCCTCTTGGAGTGCATTCTTGGAAAATAATGGGCCCATCTGACCCCCTTCCAAACAGTCCCATCTCAAACACCGTTCTAGTTCATCAATATTTAGAGAGAACATTTACAGACACTGCTGCAGCTCTGTCTCAACTTCATCATCACTCAGTGTCCTGGAAGTGCACCTCCAGCAGCTGAACAGCTCTTATTTCACATCATCCTGCATAAATTGTAAAAACATGTTGTGTGATGATGAGGTCACATGAGGGCACTGAATCTTTTGTCAGGGATCATGATGACAAAGCTTGTCACTGTGTGTGTGTGTGTGTGTGTGTAGGATATGACAGCATAGCACTATCTTGTTACACTGTGCACACAGAACCATTGGAACCATGATGTCTTTGTGTGTCTGTCTTGGACATCCACAGACACAAATACGCAGCTGGTGTGTGTGTGTGTGTGTGTGTGTGTTTCTGTCTCTGAAGGTCATGACAGACAAACAGGCCTTTTAGAGAGAAAAACCACTGACGCATGCACACACACACACACACACACACACACACACACACACACACACACACACAAAAAAAACTCCCTTCTCACATTATCAAATACAAATTCAAATATTACAAAGAGAACTGTTCAGAGCTGCTTTATATGGAAAGTGTCATGAGATAACTTCTGACTTAACTGCACACGCACGCACACACACACACACACACACACTGTACTGCAAAAGAATAAAAGTTACATACTGTACATGTAAACACAAACACGTTAGTAACAACTACTGTTACTTGACTGAGAGTTACAACAAAGTTATAAAACTGAATATTTGTACTGCTGTCAGGTCTATAAGCCTCATTTAACTGAACACACTCAGCAGAAAACAGCAACTGAAGGGAAAGTTGGCCTCTTGTTAAAATTCTTGTATTGATTTTCAAGCCTTGGAAGAACAAAAGCAAACATTTGATTTGAATATTAAAGCAGCAGAGCGCTCTGTGAGAGTGTCTGGTGGTCAGTTTCCCTGTCAGAGGTCACATTTTCTGCAAGCCACCATCTTTGAAACACGCGTTAACATCTTTAGATCAAAAATAGACATTTGGTACTGTGGAACACATCACTCGTGGAGATGAACTCACAGGAAGTGTCACCACCTCTGTAGCTTTGTAGCATCTGTAGGCTCACTGTTCTGCTCGCAGCGGGCTGCCATTCTCAGTGAAAAGGGGGTGCAATACTGATATCAGTGTGATCGCTGGATCAGCTGGATGTGTCAATGGGGCCAACCTATTTAATTTGGTTCTACTTCATCTACGTGTACTTACTACATCATGCATGACTGAGCAAGAAGCCACCGGACAAGAGAAAATCTGGGACTGACTTTTAGTGGTTGGTGAGAGCTTGGTGAAATAAAAGGCTGAAAGACAGACGCCGAGCTGGGCTGACTGCTGTTGGACTAGTAAGTAATATTAGCTAATAAAGAAAGGGAAAAAAGGGGACTTTATTTCGTTGTATGTGGGAATGTCTGGAGATACTCTCATTCTGTGGGCGGCTGTGGCTCGGAGGTAGAGCGGGGCCGTCCACTAATCGTACGTGAATGTGTATGAATGGTTAGCTCCTAAAACTGATGAGCAGTTGGCACCTTGCATGGCAGCCAATGCCATCAGTGTATGAATGTGTGTGAATGGGTGAATGAGATATGTAGTGTGAAAGCGCTTTGAGTGGTCTGAAGACTAGAAAGGAGATATATAAGTACAGTCCATTTACCGTTTACCATTCTGGAGGCAAGTGTTGGATCTGGCGAGCCAGATCATTCGTGAGGAAGTTCCCCTTAGTCCTAAATTGTGCTTATTAAACCTCTACCCAGATGACTTTATAACCTCTAACAAAATTATGCCTCTATTGAATATTTGTTTTTTAGAAGCCAAACGATGTATTGCTTATTAATGGAATTCAGACACACAATGTGTTACATCACAATGGTTGAGGGGAATTACTTTTTACTTAGCTTTAGAAAAGATAAGTTACATAACAAAAAATAAAGATGACAAGTTTAGGAAAATATGGAGCATTTTCTACAATTCCCTCGAGAAGAACAATATGGAAGCAAATGGTTGGACTGATAACTAGCTGGACTAAATGTGTGAATGTTTTTTTTCTTTTTATTTCTCTCTCTTGACGGTAGGGTGCTGCGTGTACTGTACTATTATGTGATAAATTGTTGCTGTATGTAATAAGAGTGTAAGTGTACACTTGGTGTTAACATTCATGTCCTTGGATACTACAGCTACTACTTTTGATCCTTAGTGCCTTTTTGTTTTATGTAATGTGCTTTGTTGTATAGTTGCTGTTTGTTAAAGTTTCAGTGAATATGTTGCTGGCTGCTATGTCTTGTGTTGTTGACCTTGTTTGATGTTTGGCTGTTAGCAAAGTTGTCAACTCGCTAGTTTTTGAGGTATCGTCAGCATACATACAAAGTCAGATTGGAATATTACTTACTGGTGTTACTGATGAACACACTGTAAACTACCTGCACAGCACCAAACAGCAGAGCGACACGTTTAGCAGCTAAACATTTAGCTAAAACATGTATTCATTTACTCAGGAGCATTCCCAGATCTCACACTGTTGGTGATGGACAAAACTACAAAAATAAGACCACAACATTGTGATAACCTGGTTCCTTTGTGATGAACAATCTCAATAACAAAGGACACCCAACCTACAAATAATGTATCCACACAAAGAACTACATCACACGGAAAGTGGTGTTTCTAAAAGAGAATGTGCCATAAAGATTTGCTCATGCATTTTCACACTGTTTCACACTGTGCCTACACACTCTTTATGAGTCATCAGAACAGTGTGATACAGCTCTGTGGCAAGAGGACATCCTCAGACAGGATTTCATTTGGTGCTTTAGTCTTTTCAGCACACCGTACATACCACGATATACAAATGTAAGTTGTACATATGTTTTATATTTATGTTTTGGCAGTCAAATGTTGTTGTTAAGGCTGTGCCTGGTTGAAATCCAGCGAAGAAGAAAAAGAAGTGGTAAAATGTTGTGACTGATACGTGCCTAGAGCAGACTATCCAATTAAACTCTTCTTATCGCTCAGTCCATATAATCAGGTTCAGCTTGCAACATCTGCAAGTAACTTAAGTAAGTAACTAATTAATAAATGAATGAAAAAATAATAAGGTTGATGTTCATCCAACATGTAACTGGGAGATTTTCCTGAGGTTGACACAAGAAAAGAGTCACCGCTCTGTTCATCTTCTTGGACTACATAAACACACAGTCCACTCTCGTTTACAGAGTGTTGGTGTGTGTGTATCATGGCCTGCAGAAAGCACATCAGCTAGACACAGTGTTGATTACACGAGCATTGTCAACATGTGCTGACAACTTATGTCTACATGTAGAGGCCGTGGGCTCCGCCATACTCTCTGCTGCTGTAGCAACTCTGTTGCTATGGTTGCTCCCCTCTTCAGCTCTGACAGACCATTTCAGATCATTTGCATGTAGTTTTAATTGACAGATGTCCCAATGGCCACTGAGAATTCTCAATTCCGGTTGAGAATTGAGAATAGAGTAAAGTACAAACGTTCTGTCCTTTGTCCATTCTAACCCAATGCCCTCTGCTGCTGCTCGCTCCCAATTTCCTGTCTATCCACAAGTAGCACTATATAAATAAAGGCATATTAAAAATAATAAACATATTCAGACGCTGTGCTGACCATTAGCAATCACACCCTGGCACATACAAACACAAAAGTCTACTGATTGTAGAATCATTATTATTCATCCTCTGCAGACGTCTGTGCTGCACACCAGTGCCATTCAAAACATTTGGAATCACAATGAAGCCAATGTTTGAGACGTACACAGTCAGAGGTGGGTGGGACAGTGGACAGCACACCCAGACACACACAGCACAGACAGACAGACAGACAGACAGACAGACAGACAGAAAAAGGTCCATTTGTAGATATCGATTTACACAAAGACTTACGTCTCAGAGGAAGTTCATGTATGTAGAAATGTTTTGTGTCCACCCGACCCCACACACTCTCTCTCACACACACCTCCTACAGACCACTGCCATACTCAGTCTGACTGCACACTCGGCCTTTCACGGCTCTTTACAATAGATCACTTCTTAAGAATTGGGAAACGACAAACAAATTATCTTTTCACCAAGAGAACGGAGGTGAAAATAAGGAGAGATGTCAAGCTGGAAAAGAGCCAGAGAGGAAAAGGATGTTTTCACACCATCTCTGTGGGAACAAATGTCCAAACTATGGAGAATGCAAACTGCTTTCAAATATTTTGGCATAAGGTAGTTGTGCTTTATCGACAGTAACTGACAGCTACCTTTGAGTATAAAAGATTATTTTATCTTTTAAATTCAAAACCAAGGCCTGATCATGACTTCATATCTGACGTACGAGTGAAGCAGGTTTACATTAGTGTACAACTACACAACAACTGAAAGACAACCTTCTGTCTCCTCTAACCTTCTCACTCATATTAAATCTCAGTACAGCTGGCCATACAGGTTCATATGATATGGTATGATCTGCTGCTAGTGATGGAATCACTGCATTTATATTTTATAACCCACAATGTTATGGTGGCAAGGTGGTGCAGTGGTTAGCACTGTCGCCTCACAGCAAGAAGGTTCCTGGGTGGAGTTTGCATGTTCTCCCCGTGTCAGTCCAAAGACATGAACCTTAACAGGTTAATTGGTGACTCTATGGTGCCCGTAGGTGTGAATGTGAGTGTGAATGGTTGTATGTGCCCTGTGATGAACTGGCGACTTGTCCAGGATCTACCCCACCTCCCGCCCAAAGTCATCTGTGACCCTGATGACGACAAGCAGCAGATAATGAATGGATGGATGGAACCCACAATGAAATCTCTATTTCATACTTGACAACAGAAATAGAAAAAAACAGGTAACTGAGCAAATAAATGCTGAATTTTGTTGTGCTGAAATATGGTGTAGGTGATCACAGTGAGTCGCAGGTGTAATCTCAAATCTGCATATGAATGCGTCTCTAGGCATTTTGGCATTGGAAGTGTTCTGGTTTTCTTTTGGAGTCCGAGTAGTATTGATGTTTGAGTAGGCTTTGATTGCATCCAGGTAAACAGTCCATGTGGAGAGCTAAAGAGGCATAACAGACAGGAAACACACAATCCAATCAGCTATGTCTGGTTAGGATTCAGCTTTTTATTAGCTTTTTAAAAAAATGTATCTGTCACACCCCTTGGTTCTGTGTGTGTGTGTGTGTGTGTGTGTGTGTGTGTGTGTGTGTGTCTTGATTACAGGACTGGAGTAAGGTGTGTGGGTGTCAGGTGGCAAGCTGTGATCATGGTTAATCAACTCTGCACCATATACTCAGGTTCAGCTCCAGCCCACTGCCACATCGTAGACTCTACTCAGTCTCTTTCAGCCTTTTTTTAGGTGTCGACTGTTTGTCCAGCTTTGCCACTGGCCTTTTGTCTCTCGTGCCTGTAGCCGTCTTGACCTGCCTCCACAGAACTGTAGACTGAAGACCTGAAGACTTCCTAGGAACCTGAACTCATTCTCCCTGGATCACTGATACTTTATGCCTGGTTGCTCCACCTGCTCCCTCTTGCCTCACCCGACTACAACCTCCAGCTCCTGGCTCAGCCTCAATGGCCCTTAGATGATAGACTTTCTTTCCCATCCTTTAGTTGAGAAAGAAACTTTTTTACTCCTGCTAACAGTTTTTTGTGTCTGGGTTCATTAGTCCCGCGTAACAGTACCTGTATTCATATGCAGATATCAGTTTATAGGGATTGTTGTTTCGTGTGTATGGAGTTGCCAATCAGCCTGCAGAGAAAGTCCTGGCCCTGATGTCCTTTGTCCATTTTCTGGATATCTGCTTGCTGCATCAGAAACCCTGAAACACTGCCTGTTGCCACCAGAGGTTAAATCAATGGGTTCTGAGAATAAACCAGCAAAGACTCTGCAAAGTAACCAGACTGTCTGTCCCACTGCTGTGATGTGCACTTGCTAAGAAAAAGTCAGGAGGTTGCCACAGTCATTCATCCTCTGGAAACCATTAATGTCCGCAAATGTCACTGGATACGTGAAAAGTCTGACTTGTCTGTAGTGCTAGAGGAAAAGAGGAGTCACCCTTTGGTCACCGTTTATATCTGTACCAATGTGTAAATCCATTTAACAGTGAATGACAGGTTTCAGTTTGCCATCTCTAAAGTCACAAAGCTCACAGAGCTAAAATTTAGAATGGGGACGTTACTTTTCGGCTCTTCACCTGAGCCTCTTTCTGTTTATCTGTAATGTTTGCTTGTATGAGTGAACTGAATTGGCTTCACCAAACTCTTAAAGGGAGATTGTATGAGGGTGTGGTTGTATGAGGTACTTATGCATAGTCAGTGTGATACCACAGTAGACAGCAGTCAGTGCGCTCTGCGCTGTGGACGGGGTCAGCAGAAAAATATGTTTTAGTCACGTAAAAGAGGTCCAACTAAAAAAATGAATATCTGTTTAAGTGTACTTAAACTGTACTCATGTATTCCACATGCCTAAGCGCAACTGTGCCGGACATGGAGTATTACACCACAATTTTTTTTTTAACTGATGGCAGGTAAAGTGCCGAGTGATGCTCACTATACCAAAAGTCATAAAGTCTATCTGTTCATGCACCCACTGTCCTGGGTGCAGTGTTCATTCTGGCAACGTATTTTATATCAGAACCAGGTTTGATCAGATTATTGACATGAAATAGTTCTAGCCCGCTACACCCAAACGGACACTGCAGGGATACACCCCAGCCCCTTGTAGTGAACCAGTCACCCACACATTCAGCCACCTCTGTAGCACAAAGGATCTCTGCTGCTGATGTATTATTAAGCAGATGCTCACCAGACATTTGCAGTTCAATTATTAAAAGGGATGATCATGACTGTGCAATAAGCTGAATGAGGCTGGGGGTTTAGAGACCACTGGTTAAAGTAACAAAAGTTACACACACACACACACACACACACACACACACACACACATATATATATATATATATATATATATATATATATATAAATATATATATATACACACATACACACATACACACATACATATACATATACATTTATTTATATATATATATATATATATATATATATATATATATATATATATATATATATATATATATATATATATATATATATATATATATATATATATACACATATACATATAAATACTTTTTTTTTTCCAGGTGATTATGCATGCATGAAACATAGTTATGAATATTATATTCCATGTCTGCCTTATTCTGAAAGTAAAGGCCCCAAATCTTACACACTGGACCTTTCATGCTGGTGTCTATAAAGGATCTGTAGATAAAGTCTGTTGGACAGTTTTTGTTCATGTTCATTGGACACTCTGTCATCCACTTGAGACACAGAACAATGCAAATAAAGATATTTGCATTATGAGAATATTTGCAAATTTGGAGCAGAAGCACAAAGAGGAGAGTGATAGTACTACAACTCTCCCAGTAATATCTCATTTATGTTACTTCTTTTTCTGGAACAGGAAACGTATCTACTATAAATCCATTCTACCGTCATTATTTTAAATTTTTAAATAATATTTTAAATAAAACAGTAGAAATGTTTCAGCACGGCTGACAGACTGAAACCAGAAGAGATTTGAAATGAAATGAAACAGAGAAAACACATTTCAGAGGTTGGACCCAGAGAATATTTGGCTTGGAAAATATATGAAACAATTTATCAATTATTAAAATTGTTGCAGATTACGTTTATGTCAATAGACTCATTGTTTAATGGACCAATAGTTTCAGCACTACCTGTACATGTTTCATCTTTAATTCCACACGTGGCATTAATGGATCGAAGGAGGACCTGCTATATCATCATTGTTTCAATACGCTGTTAGAAAATTTGCATAAAAACTGGTGGATGGAAATGTAATCTATGTGTCTGCAAGAGCAGCATGAGCACATGGAGCCATTAGTCAGTGCTGAGAAGGAAACATCAGCGGGTGAATATCTGGAAAAATAACTAAAATGATGTAGCCATGTGATAGAGAACTCATTCAGAGTCTGTCCAGCACAACACACTCACACTTGTGGAGATATGACTGCTGAATTCAAAGGAGGTTACGTGGATGTCCCTCAGAGTCTTATACATGACACCTTTACGTTAAGATAGGACAAGCAGTCAGGATATTTCTGCTGCTGGAGATCCGGTAAGCAGGCTGTCAAGCAGCCATGTTAAAGTTTGCTGCAGTATGTAAATAGAACATGTCTGTTACATGTGTGTAAACGTGTGTGTGAGCAAAAAATACCAGCTTCCCAAATACCTATGAATTCAGGAGCAGGCGTACATTCAGGTTTGATTCAACATAAATGAGTGTGTATGCGTGTGCGGAGTTCTTTTACACAGCGCCATCTGCATTCCCGCTGTGTCACCACGCTGTCTAAAACTTCCGCTGTGTGAGGACAAAGTCATCTCCCCAGGGTGACAAGAGCATGTGCACACACCCACACACCCACACACACACACACACACACACACTGTGCCAGAGACTGAGCACTCAGCAGACAGGTACAGGCCACAGGGAGATTGGCTGTGTCAGTACAGGTGTTGGTGTCCTCGTGTCCTTGTTACTACTACAGAGACAGGACACAGATGGAGCACAGCAAGTTTTTGGTGAATCATTCTATTGGTCAACTTTTCAGTTAAGTGACGAGAACATAGTCAATGAACTCGAGTTGTGGAGTGTGTCAGAGCAGCAGCTTTCTCTCTGTTACCTGTTTAACCAACGTGCACATGAAGAACCACCTGCCGGAACACATCATTTATCCTGGCAGTGTTGTGGTGGAGCGGGTCGGCTGGTTCGACTCCCATAGTCCAGTCAATGAGAAACTCTTTGAGCAAGAGCAAGACACAAACCCCAGTGATGGTGTGTGAATCGGTGTGGGAAAGTTTGAGTTTAGTGATGAGCAGTTAACACCTTGCATGGCATTCTCTGTCTGCAGTGTATGAATATGTGTGTGAACGGGTGAATGTGACAAGTGTTGTAAAAGAGCTCTGAGTGGATGCTAGATCAGGAAGGTGCTGTGTGAAACGTCCATTTAATAATTCAATTTATTCGTCACACATGAACATAAAACACATACTGCATGTGACTGAAAGCTCTGCAAAGAGAGGTTAATTTAGCTGAACATACAACAGGTGGAGCTCTACTTGCCTAATAGACATCAACAGCAGACACTGCAAAAATAAGACAAGAAGAATCTTCAAAGATCCAAATCACCCGAATAATGACCCTTTGTCTGTGCTGCAATACTAGCTCTAGATACAAACTGCAATTCCTCAAACATCCACTTGAGGCTGGTTCCAGAAGTGAGTCAGTCTCCATAAGTCCCCATGTTAAAATGTCCAACTTCACAGCAGAAATAAACATGTTTACAGCCTGGTACAAAAAACAGTTTTGGTCTCTATAGCTAATTTCCCCGTTCATGACAACTGTACTGAGGGTGAATTTTTATACAACTCACCTGGTCAAATTATATTAAGACTTAAAGTTATGCAGAATTAAAGACGCTCTGATTGACAGGTGCGTAGGGTTGCAAAATTCTGGGAAGTTTCAAGGTTAGAAACTTTCCATGGGAATTAACGGGAATTAAAGGGAATAAACCCTGAATTTACAAATTTGAAGATTGGCCATTAACAGGGAACTTAAATATAGTTGGGAAAAATATATTTCAGCATAATCTTGATTAAAACAACCAGATTTTATGCAAGTACATTTCTATGAATATCTGCTATTCCTCAATCACATGCACATAGCACACTGCTTACTGCAGGGCTATTGAGGCCACGCCCCCTACCTGCACAGGTGATTTCTGTACCTGGACCACACCTTAGAGCCCAGAGCACACAGAGACTATTGAAGACACACATTTGAGCTTGTGGACTACATAATATTGTTCAATAAAATAATTAAACTTCCCATAAATTTCCATAATTCCCATGGAGTTTCTAATTTGGAATATTTCCCAAATTCTCCAGCTTAACTTCCGATGGAAAGTTTCAGGAAATTTACTGGAAATGTTCCACCCCTGTGCAACCCTACAGGTGCGTGCCATTACAGATGGCTTGTTTGGGCACCCAGGCGGAAGAGGCAGGACTGCAAACATGGCGGCGTCCAGCGCTACAGATTTTGAGCTTCAAAGAAGCTCTTCATAAACCTGTCACGCATACACTGTCCATTCTTTGGTTGAACCTCATAAAAGGCTGAACCATATAAACCACAAACAGCTATTATCAAACTTGCCACACAGTACACTTTAAAGAATCATAAAGGTGTCACTAATGGGTGAAAAAACACCTTGTTTGTCATCATGGACTCTGAACCTCCACTGCCCTTCCAGGATCACTTCTGTTGATATACCTGGATAAACATTTGTTTTAGCATGTGGACTTCTGATAATAAAGTCATAAAATGACAGCGTCTATGCAGGAAACAGGACAGTCACAAAGAGTAAGAGGTTCCACATTAGCTGCAGTAACCTGGTTCCTTGTCTTGTAAATTAATTTTTTAAAGTGAGGGATGACACTGCAGGAGGTCACTGTAGTTTGTAGCAAAAGTTCCTCAAACAGGAGGAAGTGGTGCATTTGTTTGTTGGGGATTATTTTCAGCTGTGGATTCACTCACACCATTTAATTCATTGATTAGTTTGTCTGTCGAGCATTTTGCTAATCATGTTTTATTCTACAATGACAACATTTACTCCCATCACAGATATCTGTATCATACAGAAAGACAGAGAGCTTCACACTAAGAAAGAGTAGAAAGAACATCACGACTGTTGAACTGAACTGAACCTCTGTTCTATCAGTTGTTCGTCCTGAATATATTTTCAGTCTGTTCAACACAAATAGAGCTCTTTTGTCACCAGCAATAAAAAAACTGGACAATGTGTAATGATGCTGATTATGAGGCAAAAGTTCACTGTCCCACACACTGTCATGGGCATATACAGGCACACACTCACTGAAGGGCCTTCTTAAAAAATAAAACTGATTTAGGTCAGGTAAGCAGAGGCACAGCCAGAACTTTCCTGCTGGGGTGACCCAGTGATTTTATTCATAACTACTTCAAATGTGCAGAAATATTAAGGAGTAATAAGTTACTGCTTAGACTAGAGATGTTGATACCAATGCCATTATCAATTCTGATCAGATTCTTTATCAGTTTCCCCGATTTATCCTGATCAATTTTGGATGTGGAAAAGAAGCAGGCCTGCACAAGCCAACAGTTTTATTGCCACAGTGTAGAAACAGCATACATGAGAGCTCATAGGTCAAGTTGGCTTTAGCCCGAGAGCTAGCTGTAGCAACTGTCATGTTAAATGGATGAAATTAAAAAAAATATTTGTACAGTATTCTTATTATTATATTATTAGAACAAGATATTTACCACAGCTAACATACATGCAGCTTGATTGGGAAGCAGTTGTACTTGTGCATCGAGTGTCATGACGTTCCTGGAATTAAAGCTGATGTTTCAGTCCAGTGCTTGTGTTTGAAATGACCATTTCACAGATATTTTATATCATAACTGCATAATGTTAACAAACCAACCATTTACAAAACAGACGATGAGCAGTCAGTCACTGAGTCCACTCTAGTACATGTGCATCTGGAAAGCGTTCACAATTAATGAACCATCCGTGCATTCAAATGTACCCACAATAATTATTCATTGTTTTTCCCGAGAACTGTATTCTGGTCAGGGCGAAAAAGGCTACTCACTGCTTAACTTGCCTCTGAAACCCAGAGCCTGTCCAGAACTCCAACGAGACAGCTGAAAATGTCCTTTGCTGTTGTGATGTCTGTTACCAGGACCCCCAAATTAATATAGCCAATTGTGCAACATCTGTAATGTCTATGCTCTCATCAGTTGTTTCTGAACGAGTTTCTCGACAGGGTGATTACTTATCGGCACACACATGCATGTGTTCACAAACTCACCCTCAGAGTACAGCTTTGATGCTTTCGTTAACAATAACGTAGGTAGCTTTCACAGCTGCATGGCTGACCTCTCAGCTACAACTAAAAACAGACTGCTGTTTCCTCACACATGCAGAGGATTCATTTAGTTCCTCTGTTCTCAGCTGTAAGTTTTTGTATTCCACACTGGCTTACCATGTACGTCTGTGAACACATTGGAACTGGTCCACACTGACACTCTGCGTCCACTTTTCTGCTTTTTGGCAAAGACAGTTCCCAATGGCTGCTCCCACATGCTGCAACAGTGTTGTGTCACTTGCCTATACATGAGTACATAAGACAGCACAACCACAAGTGCACGGATCAGGACTAGCAGTGCTTTTTTTTTTACATTTTACATCCCAAAACATCAGACCAGGCACCAGGCACCATCTCTGCAAAGCTGCATTCATCATCAAAACCTGGACAATTTGTGGCTAATTTTCAGTAGCTTTTAGCGTGGTAGTTTTTTTTGCCTAAAATCACTTGGATTCAAATTTCTTGAAAAGCAGCTGTGACTAAAATTAGATTAAAATATTCTGAACTTTTTTGTCACCTATTCTATCAATGAATAAAAAGGATGAGGTTAAATAAATATGACTAAAACTAATATGGACTTTTGATCTAAGGACTAAAACCAATACTAAAAGTATTACGAGAAAATGAACACTTTCTAACAGCCATCGTCCTTTCACACGTCAGGTCAGTCATCATGGTCACATCATGGTTCGACAACAACCACAACCATGTGTTGTAACCCGTGCTGCAGTCTGAACCCTGACTAAAAGCTTTTCACTTCTCCCCGTCCTCTCCCCTTGTTGCATCTATTAAGGTGCATAAAACAATTGCATCTCTACACACACACGCACGCACGCACGCACGCACGCACGCACGCACGACACACACACACACACACACACACACACACACACACACACACACCAGTTATCACTGAACTGATTGTCTGGGGATTTCCTTTTCATTTTTTACTATCAAGTGTTCAGTCTTGGAATCTGCTTTGTCAGTGTAAAGTGAATAAACAAATGATAAAGGCACTCCTGTCTCTGCCTTTATTGTAACAAAAGATGTCTTTGGTGGGAGGAATCACTCCCTCCGTCTAAATGGATGTGTCATCTTCAGTCTGGCTGCCACACACTGCAGCCACTCCCTCTAATCACACTTGTCTTTTAAAGGGACACTTCAACCAGAAAAAAAAAAAAAAATAAAAAATAAAAAAATAAGCGCTGATTTATCGTGAATCCCCAAAATTATAACCAACACTGCACAATTTTTTTTTGGCTTGAGAGTTTAGAGCTGATGTGAATGAATTTGTCCTCCAGTAATGGAAGTAGAGGACACTCAGTTTGTTGGATGGATTAACAAGAGCACAGGAAAAAATCAAAGAGCAGTGACGATGTTCAATGGAGCACAAAGTAACCAAAGACCGACACAACTGGTACAATACACACACACACACACACACTCATCTTCTAGAAGGCAAATAAATTCAGATAAAACATGTCAAAAACCAAAAATGAACACTTCAGTTTAGTCTTTTGTAATTCTATGTATCATCCCAAATGTAGATCTAGTTTAAAGTGAGATTATGCAACAGTTGTACCTAAAATAACAGCTTCATTATCATTCTGATGTTACACTGACTCATAATCAAGTGAATGGTGGCTTTGTCATTCCCACCCTGTACCCTGTACGTCTGTTCTCACACTGTAACTTTGTGCTCCAGGTCAGGAGAAGTGCATTTTATGACACTACGTCACCGGATCATATTTCAATGATCTGTGATTCACACAGTTTCTTGATGGACAGTAAAGTAAATTTAGCTAACTATAGATGCTGTCTGTCACCAAGATATGATTCAGAATCAAGCGCCAACCTCCATGGCTGGGAAATAAAGCCAATGTGGAAGTACTAAAAACTGCACTTCTTCGAGGGGCCGCTTGAGGTTGGTTACAGAACATTCAACTTCCATTAGCACCCACATTAAAATTACCCTCACAGCAGAAATAAACATGTTTACAGCCTGGTACAAAAAACAGTTTTGGTCTCTATAGCTAATTTCCCCGTTCATGACAACTGTACTGAGGGTGAATTTTTATACAACTTGTTAAAGTTGTGCAGAATTAGTGGACGCTTTGATTAACATGGGTGCACGTTACAGATGACGTGTTTGAGCACGCAGGCGTCATTCAGGCCGCTTTAGGTTGGCCGATGATGCGCATTTTTGCCGATTTTTAGATTAGCCAGGAGATGGAAGAGGCAGGACTGCCATATTCTGAGACGTCACGCATACACTGTCCATTCTTTACAGTCAGTGTTCAGAATCAAATACTTTATTCCCAAAGATTCAAACGATTACTGATCAGAGCATTATTTTGCTTTAACCTGAAATAACAGATTTTTTTAGCCACTTGAGGATAGCATAGAAATAAGCTGTTATGACAACAGTGAATTATTATCATCACCCGACACAGACAAACTTTAGAATTCATTTAGTCAATGTTTGTGTTCACCTGATGAATGTTATCCCAATATTCACTTGTTCAATTTTTGGTCTCCAATAATTCCTGAGAGAAATATCTGTCTCTAGCTGCTAAATGCTGCACTGCATGATCACCAGCTAGTCTCTGCTTTTTCACTTAAAACAGTCTGCCTGCTACACTACAGCTGGGCAAGTGGGGTTGCAAAGGGGCGGAAACTTTCTGGAACCTTTCCATGGGAAGTAAAGCTCGGGAATTTTGGAAATATTCCAAAGTGGAAACTGAGAAAATGAGAATTATGGAAATTTATGGGAATTAATGTGAATTAACTGTACATTGTGGGTAATTTAAACAAAGTG
This sequence comes from Sciaenops ocellatus, assembly GCA_033000465.1. Taxonomy (NCBI): domain Eukaryota; kingdom Metazoa; phylum Chordata; class Actinopteri; family Sciaenidae; genus Sciaenops; species Sciaenops ocellatus. The sequence continues at coordinate 26,978,491 of CP136880.1, read as the reverse complement.
TATCATATCCAAACATAAATCTAAACATTTTGTTTTGTCATAAGCAGACATGCCAAATAAAACAATTAAAAAACATTTCAACAGATTTATTTGTAAGTAGAACTTTATCAAGTTTGAATTAAATTATTGAACAATATTATGTAGTCCACGAGCTCAAATGTGTGTCTTCAATAGTCTCTGTGTGCTCTGGGCTCTAAAGTGTGGTCCAGATACAGAAATCACCTGTGCAGGTAGGGGGCGTGGCCTCAATAGCCCTGCAGTAAGCAGTGTGCTATGTGCATGTGATTGAGGAATAGCAGATATTCAAGTGTACCCGCATGAAATCTGGTTGTTTTATTCAGGGTTATGGTAAAGTATATTTTCCCCAACTATATTTAAGTTTCCTGTTAAGCGCCAACTTTCAATTTTGTAAATTCACAGTTTATTCTCATAAATTCCTGTTAATTCCTATGGAAAGTTTCCAACTTTAAAAATTCCCAGAATTGTGCAACCCTATGGTGAAGTGAACCAAAACAGTAAAGTTGTGGGCTGGCTAAACTCACTAGCCAAGGTGAGCAACGTATTCAGGTGATAATTCTCTGTAACCCCATTCCTATTGTCAATTGTCATTATTATGAAAGATATTGATTGTAGCAGCTATAATATGAGTGCAATATCAAGACCATTAAAAAAACGTCTTTCAGCACAAGTGTGTGAAGTATGTGAGTCAGTCAACAGTTGGTGCTCTCCTGCTCATAAGCCATCTGTTTACAATAAGAAACAGTCATCTCCTCTGTGTCTGATTCAAGATATGAAATACTTGTTTCAGTCCACCTTCTGCTCTCGCTGTCAGGGTTACATTTACATCTGCAAACAGCGTCTCCTCTGACACATAGAAACAAACAAACCTGTAAAAAGACAGTGCTGTCCACAATCTAACTAACTCTCCAACTTTCTATCCATTCATCTGGACACATATTTAGTAGACAGAGATGGGATTGGGCTGGGTACCCAAATTTGATACTTTTATCTCACCAACCAAATTGATTCATTGCTAAAGAGTATTGAAAAACGCCTTATCATTCTGTATCAATTTTCCATATCTAAGGAGTAAATCTCTTCAGCCTCAGTGAGAAGAAAAGCATGCAGCATACTGGTACCAAGAGCTAATGATGTTGGTGTCAAACGTTAATACCCTGTTAAATGTAAGCCACACTTTCTACCAAAGGAATTTTCATATCAGTCATCATCACAGCAGTCTACATCCCACCTCAGGTCAGTAAAGAAGCTGCTCTGTAGAAACTCAGCAGTGTTCACAGACCAATAGTCCTGATGCTGCTCACATTGTTGCTGGAGATACAATCAGGCTAACCTTAAGAAGGTTGACTTCCATTAGCACATAGACTGCACCGCAAGAGGAATAAACACTCTTGATCACTGCTTCACAACATTCAAAACCAGCTAAAGAGCAGATTTGGGAAGGTTGACCACATGGCCTTCTTGCTGAGATCAATGTGAACAAACGTCACTCCTGCTCTCAGTGACACGAGAAATCAGCAAATGGACAGACCAATCAGAAGCCGCTCTGCTGTCTGCAGTGCCTTACGGGATGAGAGGAACCAGTCTGAAGCAGGTTCCATGGATCAGCAGAACCAGAAACTCTTTAACTACATCAGAGCAAATTTTCAAGTGGGCATTATTTTGATAAATCGACAACTAATTTGACGAAAATTGTCTTCCAAAATCACTGCTGGTCCATGTGAAATGCATGCTGGGATACTTGTCTACTCCTAATTCACAAAAGTTAGCTCTCAAAGCCTTCTCTCTGGCTGTGAAGTGAAGCCAATGTGTCAACGAGTCAGTCTCCATAAGTCTCCATGTTAAAATGTCCAACTTCACAGCAGAAATAAACATGTTTACAGCCTGGTACAAAAAACAGTTTTGGTCTCTATAGCTAATTTCCCCGTTCATGACAACTGTACTGAGGGTGAATTTATATACAACTCACCTGTTCAAATGATATTAAGGCTTAAAGTTATGCAGAATTAACAGCGTGGCCACTCTGATTGACAGGTGGCGTTACATATGGCTTACTAGAGCACCCAGGCGTCATTTGGCCCGCCTCAGGTCCGTCAATGATCCACATCTTTGTAGATATTTAGATTAGCCAGGAGGTGGAAGAAGCACTGCATATTTTCACAGGTGACGTCACTCTCTCTCACTCTTTATACTGGGGCACACTGACTGCTGACTAATGTAGGTACCACACTGACTATGCATGAGTACCTCATACAACCCCACCTCAAAATACCCAAACTATCTCTTTAACAGGATATATATTTGCTGTATTTGACACATCTGAAAGAGACTGCTGATAATATGCTGATGTGTCTGAACTTTCTGAATGGATCTACTGTAAGTCTGTATATTTTAAAATCCATCCATATCTACTTCCTCTTTATCTTCCTCCAGCCTGCTATGTTGTTGTTGTTCATCTGCTTGACAGGTGAACTAATGCCATGTTTCCCAACACAAGCTGTTGTTGAGCGAGGCCCTCTCTCTTTTTTTCCTCTCATCCCTTGTTTCTTTTCCTCTCCATCTCATCTGTAGATTGAATCTAAGACTCTCTCTTCTGTCTCTAGTGCATTTCCCAGGAGGAGGGAAGAAGCTCTCCATAATTCATAGCCTGTCTGAGCCTCTTTTTCCAGCACCAACCACTGCTGCTGCTGCCTATCTGCCACAGCTAAAGCCTACTGGCATGAACTGGCAGCCAAGGGTACTAAACGACTTTCTGCCAGCAGTTGTACTCTACCAAAATGGGCTATAATGAATAGTGCTTTTTGCTGTGTGGATGGCCTACTTGGTGATTGTGAGCAGGATTTATCTTAGTTGGACACAACAGAAAAAGCCCTCTGCTTTAAATCAAAGTCACATCTAATCCAGCTGGAGCAGCTATTTTAAGTCCAATCAAATTCCTGGCTACACTTTCATGAGAATATGTTGCACTGTGTTATTTGAGCTAAACAGATGGAGAGTTGTTTTTTATTCTCTCTTTATCATTTTAACTCCACTGAGGATACTAACTGCTAATTGCATGGTGCACTTCCAGAAATAATCAAACAGACTGAGTGTTCTAATGATGCCTTCTTAGTGAGGATTTCTTATAGAGAGACAGAGATTAGGGTTTCTGTTGACAGTGGTCTTTTCTTACTGCTCGTACAGATCTTTATTCATATACAAGCATACAATAGTTCAAGCAAAATGAGCAATCCAACAATATCTCAACACAGAAAAACAAAACAGACTTATACACTTGGAGAATTACTGTGGCACAACAAACAAGACAAACACACAAAGGGAGAACGTAAATTCATCACATTCACCGCCACACAGCCCCTCTTGAAACAGATAATCCATTAATCCTTAACTGCTGTTAAACTAAAACAAATGAACTTTTTTCGTTGGACCCATCTGAATTTACACAGAATGTTTTTGTCAAAGATTTATGACACTGTTGGACTGTCAGATGGCTTTGAAGGTTTCAGGACATCATTTCTTTAAGGCTTCACATGACTTGAATTATTTTTCCAAAAGGATCAGGGCTGGACTGGGATCATAATTCACACATGGAATCTAAGGTTAGCAGCTCAATCTTGATTGATTGATAATTGATTAATTAATTAAGTAACAGATGCTTGAGCAAGGCATTTACTTCCAGCAGGAGCAGTGACCAACAGTAGGCCACTATGGCTATACTGGGAAACTCCTGTATCTGAAGATGAGAAATGGACTTGGACAACCACTGGGAAAAATTTAGGGTCCAGTATCTTGCTCAAGGACACTGGACACGACTGGACTTTGGGGAGCCATGAATTGAACGAGCAAACCTTGAATCATGATCCACTCTACAACCTGAGCCGCAGCCATCATATTTGATCAGGAATACCTGTTGTTCCCAATATGTTGTTTTCTTATTATTTATTTGAAGCTGCACTGATCAATAAGTTTACATGGACAATATGGACAATATGGACTATTTAATATGAAAAGGGTTACGCATAGTGATGAACTCACAGTCAGTAAATAGAATTTTCACCAACTCTGCACCTCCCTGCAGTTTCCCTTTTAGCTTCTCGTTTTTTATGACCCACAAACTCTGCCGTCATCAGTCTGGTTTCCAGCAGCAACAACAGCTGTTTTCAGCCAAAAAAAGTCTCTGATTGTACACTGTACACTACCTGCCCAGCAGCAAACAGCAGACAGACACTAAGAGACAAGATGATGAGCACAGTGGAGCATTTAGCAGCTGAAGAGACATATTTTTCTCAGGTGTTGGTGGAGACCAAACCAAAGCTAAAAGAGAGTACTGGACTTTGGACATCCATCATGGGCATAAATATGATTCCAAATTAAAGCTAATGTTGCTCTCTGTGTACTGTGTAAATAGGCAACTGTTTGCTAACACTTATGCTGCTACCATAGTATTTCATTTTTAGTGCTCAGCAACAGGTGCATCATTCTTTACATACAATTTCTGAGTGAATGGGACATGAGCTCTCATATAAATGAGATCATCATATACAGTCATCAAATCAAATAAAAATGAAGCTTTACACGTCACGAGACACATGTGATACAGTAATCAAATTCTTTATCAGTGGTAAGGGAGATTCAATCACTCCACACAGAATCCAGACATTCCACACCGTTAGGATCCACGAGAAGTGAAAGGTTTAAAACTATCTAAGTGCCCTCCAGATGAAGAGCTGCAGCACAGTTACCTCACAGGATTTATACATAACCTCTCCTGTCTCCAGTGCCAGGCCTCAGTGAACCAGCTGCTAGTCTATTAGACTTTACAGATAGCATTTATAATTCATTTAGATGTCAGTTAACCTTCTGCTGCAGATTTGCACACTCTCTTATCAGTCAGCAGCTTCATCCTTCATCCCCCCATCTCTAAAAGCTTTCTGTATCTCTCCTTCTTTCACACACTCCCTGCCTCTTTTTTTCCCTTTGCAAATGGTTTCTCGTTTTCCTGTTGTCTTTCTTTCTTTTCTTTCTCTCTTCATTTTAAATCTCTGAGTCTCTGAGTCCCTGGCTCTCTGCAGTCTCCATAGATACGCAGACAGTGGATTTTGCCCAGCCCACTGTAAGACTATCATTCAAACACACACTAGATTTAGGTCAAACACACTGCTAGCTGCTGCCACTGTTCTGTACAGCTGGCCAAGGTGTTTGGTTTAGAGTTCTGATTGACTTTCCTTATTTTGCATCTGCTCGACAGAAATGTGTTACGATATTTTGAATGAGTTACAAAGTGAACATCGTGCATTTGGAAGAAGACTTGAAACTAGAGACCATAAACTCACGAGGAAACTGTACACTGTGGTACTGCCATGTTAGCTTCAATTCACAGACCTGGAAGCTCTGCTACTGTCAGAGCTGTGAACATGCAGTCATATGGAATGACAGGCAACTCAATCCAGTGGACAGTTTTGGTGATGTCATCATCATCAGCCCTACATGGACCCATGTAGGGGGAAAACTGCATTATGTCACTGACAGCAAGATAAGCTGCACTTTACTGAGCATTATGTGTTTATGTATTATGTGTTAAGACTGCATGAAATAAGTGCTTCCAGTGGTAGAAAAGAGAGTTACTGATGCTCAACTCACTCGATGGCTGTTCAGATCACTTAGCAGGTTGCTTTCTTGATTAAGTATCAGTGAATACACAGGGCACAGTGTATAGTGACAGCAGGAATCACACCTGACACCATCGCATTAAAGGTGGTCACTTTTCATGTTAACTTGTTAAATGTAGCCAGAAGAGCTAGCATCTTTTCCAGTATTGTCCACTGGTGAATGTTGAGATTGTCAGTGAACTCATATTTGGACCCAAATATTCTCAAAGCCAGCTTCTGTTCCAGCACATCTTGATCGAGTCTTTTTATTGGCTGGTTGATCTGTACCTGTACCTAAGCCTTCTAGGCGGGTGTAGTTCTGTCTGATGGTGCTATTAGCAACAAGCCAAAAGAGCCTCTTTTAATGCCAGCTGGAGGGTGTGAGAGACATACGGCAGGTTAGGTAGTCCATGACCTTTATCAAATCTTTGGCGCTGTCAACAAGATGGATGGAATGTTACCCATGTCTGAATTATATCATCAAACTGGCTATAGTTTGACTGGTGTGCGTGACAACAGTAAAAGCCTTGTTAATGCAGGGCATTACGCTGTAAACTCAACACTTCCTGTATCTGTTTCAAAATAAAACCCTTCTAGCATTGCAGTAGACAAAACCCTTCATTTTTTAACAAGGCTTTTATTGTAAATTATTTGCAGGAAGATGATGTAGGCAACATGAAATCCTCATTAATGGCTCTCAGTGACTGTGATACACGTGATACCTAGTGATTAAATTCTGTATTAGCAGTCTGGTCCAGTTTTTGGCTTAATATCAAACAAGTATTATAATTTTTCCATCGGCCACACTATTTAAAAAAAGCTGTTGTTTTTACGGTAAAAAGCTGGCAGCTAACTTTTTCCTGATATTACGGTAAAAGGATAGTAGTGCTGATTTCATGTTCACGGTTGGCATTCCATTCCATGTCCAACACTGTTTTGTCATGTAACTGACATGAAAATATCGTATGAAGGCTGTATAAATTTGCCATGAAATATTACTGTTGTTTGCTGTACAATTTTCACTCTCTGACATAAAATACTTCATTCTGTATAAATTCCCTTAAAATGCTGTATAAATAAAGGTTTTGAAATATGATTGTGTTTTACTGTATACAATAACACAGTGGCATCATGGCATATTTTACAGCCTTTTACTGACACGGTTTGGCAGTTTTTCATTGTAAAATCTACATTCTTTTACAGTGCACCTACAATCATAATATCATTAAGATTCAGAGAATCCAGAGGAAGCACTGCATTAAATAAATTATTATTATATTATATGAAGGATATTACTATATGGGCTCAGAACACATCAGAGAAATGTTGTCGGTACACAGTTCATTGCTGCATCTTCAAGTTCAGACTCTACCATGCAAAGAGAACAAATATCAACAACATCCATAAACACTGCACACTTTCACTTTCAAAACTTCAATAACTATAAGTCACTCACTGAAAATGTGATGCACACACAGGTCACATGCCTTTTTGGGACTGTGTTGCAGTGATGCATCAAATTCAGAATGTGTGTGCATTTAAAAAAAACAAAACAATAAAGTTTAGTTTGTCTTGCTATACTGTAGTCAACTGAAGGTCTAAAAGGATTTACAAATCAGCATTCAAATCATTATCCACGTGTTTATTATATTTTCTATTAAAAATCTGAATCTGCAAAGTAGTAGTAACCAAGATACTTTAAATCGGTTAATATGTGTTTTTTAAAGGGATGGTTCACATTGTTTGTGTGTGATTGCATGAGGTACTAATGCATAGTCAGTGTGCTAGACTGCGGTCAGCGTGCCCCCAGTTTGGAGAAGCAGACAGAAGTCCCTGCAGGGAAGTAGAGCAAAGTACTGCTGTGGACAGGGTCAGCAGAAAAACGTGTTTTAACCACATACAAATGGCCAACCCAAAAAAAACCCTGTGTTTACTTCATACCCTTAATATTATAGCTTATTATAATAGCTTTACTTCAAGGTTTTCCAAGATGGTGCATGCTTATGTTATTCTGGGCTATCCGAACAATTATGTGTCCTGGTCACCATTTAGATTTCATCAGCTGTTCAGCTGCACTGAATATTTTACATTTACATTTAGTCCTTTAGCAGACGCTTTTATCCAAAGTGACTTACAGAAAAGGGAACAATCAAGGTATAGTGCGATAAGAAGCGTTAGTGCAAGGTGTAGATTTGTCGAGTGCTAGGAGAGAAGGTACTCTCTGAAGAGCTGGGTCTTATGGAGTTTTTTAAAAGTAGAGAGGGATGCCCCTGCTCTGGTAGGAACTGGTAGTGCGTTCCACCAGCGGGGAACAACAAACGAGAAGAGTTTGGATTGCCTTGAGCGAATGGGTGGCAGAGCCAGGCATTGTTCATTGGAGGAGCGCAAGGATCCTGGGGTAGCATATGCCTGTATAAGGGCGTTCAAGTAGGTAGGTGCAGTACCGGAGAAAACTTTGTAGGCGAGCATTAGAGATTTGAATTTAATGCGGGCTGCGACAGGTAGCCAGTGGAGCTCGATGAGCAGCGGGGTGACATGTGACCTTTTCAGTTGGTTGTAGACCAGGCGCGCCGCCGCATTCTGGATCATCTGAAGAGGTTTCACTGTGCAGGCTGGCAGGGCCGTCAGGAGGGCATTACAGTAGTCTAGTCTTGAGATAACGACAGCTTGTGTCAGGAGTTGAGTAGCATGTTGCGTTAAGTAAGGTCTGATTCTTCTGATGTTGTAAAGTGCAAAACGGCATGACTGGGCAACTGAGGTGACATGATTGGAAAAGGTCAGTTGGTCATCAATCATAACCCCTAAGTTTCTCACCACCCTGGTGGGGGCGAAACATAGGGAATCAATTTTGATGTTGATGTCTGGGAGGACCAGCAGTTCAGTTTTAGAGAGGTTCAGCTGGAGGTGATGTGCCTTCATCCATGTGGCGATGTCTGAGAGGCAATCAGAGACCCGTGCAGAGATCGAGGGGTCATCAGGAGGAAATGACAGATAGAACTGAGTGTCATCTGCATAGCAGTGATAGGAAAAGCCATGTGAGCAGATAATCGGACCCAGGGAGGTGGTGTAGATAGCAAATAGCAGGGGCCCCAGCACTGAGCCCTGGGGGACCCCTGAGGTGAGGTGATGCGAAGTGGACAGCTGTCCAAGCCAGGATACACTGAATGAGCGCCCTGTCAGGTAGGATTCAAACCAGGAAAGAGCCAAGCCAGAGATGCCCATGTTTGAGAGGGTAGAGAGTAGGAAGCGATGGTTAACTGTGTCAAAGGCAGCTGATAAGTCGAGTAGAATGAGGACAGAGGACTTTGCTGCTGCTCTTGCTTCTTTTAAGGCTTCTGTCACAGATAGTAGAGCAGTTTCAGTCGAGTGACCGCTCTTGAAACCAGATTGATTTGGATCAAGAAGATTTTTCTGTAGGAGGAATTCTGAGAGTTGTTTAGTGACCGCCCGTTCAATAGTTTTGGATAAGAATGGAAGAAGCGAGACAGGACGATAGTTCTCGACCTGGGCAGGGTTGAGAGAGGGTTTCTTGAGTAGAGGTGTTACCCGAGCCGCTTTGAATGCGGTGGGAAAAGTGCCGGAGGTCAGTGACTCATTTATCACATGCGTGATAGCTGGAGTGATGGTTGGGCTAATTGATTGAAGTAGGTTTGTTGGTATAGGGTCCAACGAGCATGTAGTAGGACGGCTACATGCCAGCAGTTTGGATACCTCACTCTCAGAGAGGGGTGTAAAGCCAGAAAATGAAGTGCTAGCAACTGTGCTAGGTTGCGGATGAAGAGAGAGCTGGTCAGAGAATTGGCTGCTGATTGCTGCCACTTTGCCTGTAAAGAATGATGCAAATGTATTGGCAGTAAGGCTAGTAGGAGGAGGAGGAGGCGGAGGGTTGAGTAGTGATTTGAAGGTGGAGAAAAGTTTCCGGGTGTCAGTGACACTGTTGACTTTATCGTTGTAAAAAGCAGTCTTTGCAGCAGTGACGCTGGTTGAGAAGGAGGATAAGAGTGACTGGTAGCTTTTGAGGTCATCGGCTAGTTTGGATTTAAGCCATTTTCTTTCAGCAGCTGTGAGTTTGGTGCACTGTGATCGGAGGGTATCATTCAACCATGGGTGGGATTGGTTGGATCGAGCAGGCCTCGTAGATAAAGGACATAGTCTGTTCAGACATGAATTCAGAGCAAAGCAGAGTGAATCGGTGGCATCATTAACCTTCAGAGAGGAGAATGTGCTGAGTGGTGGTAGAGCAGAGGTGACAATAGAGGAGAAGTGGGTTGGAGATAAGTTACGGAGGTTGCGGCGGAACGTAACCATTGATGGAGGAGCAGAGGGTTGCTCTGACAGAGTGACATTAAACTGGATAAAGAAGTGATCTGATAGGTGGAGAGGCGTTACCACCAGTGCATCTGTGGCACAGTTTCGGGTGAGAATCAGGTCAATGTTTTTGCCAGCTTTGTGAGTAGGAGGACTGTGGACCAGCTGGAGGTCAAAGGAATGTATTAATGACATAAAGTTATCAGAGTCTGGACTGTCTAAGTGGATGTTCATGTCACCCAGGACAAGCAACGGACAGTCATGATCAGGTATGGATGACAGCAGGGTATCTAGCTCGTCTGTAAAGCCACCCAGTTGGCCTGGTGGATGGTAAATGACAACAACGTAGGCCTTAACAGGAGCCGTTACTGCAATGGCATAGTATTCGAAAGTGTCATAATTGGTGGAATGCAACAGCGGAGTGTATTTCCACTTGTTGGAGATTAGCAGGCCAGTCCCTCCTCCTCCTGAACTTGCACAGGTAAACTTGCTTGTCTTAACCTCGTCCGTCTTCACTGAGGACGGCTGAACTTAACGGCTGACGCTTCAGCAACTGCCCCTTGCCCAAGGACACTTCAATCCAGGGCTCAAACAGCTGATCATCTGATTAGTGGACGACCTGCTCTACCTCCTGAGCCACAGCTGCCCCAAAACATGCTATCTACATTGTTAAGGTGAACATAGCTGAAGAAACTGGTTGTCATTGTGCGCAGACAAATTGTTATCAGGCCTTTCTGGTCTGGGACATTTATTTCTAATTTATCGTCAGAAAACTGAAGAAAGTCTGCAATGTCTGGTGATGCAAATTGTATGTGACTCGCTGGCTGAGTCGTTATGTTGTAGCTAAGTCTCACCCGGCGTTACAGTTTACACATCTGCACCAGCAGGTAGCTTGGGCTCTTTCTTGGTGTTCCATTTCCATAGAAGTTTCCCCACTCTCTTTCTTTTGGCCCGTTCAGTAACCATCTACAACTTCTTCTTTTATATATATTATATTGAAATTCATAGAAGGCATCCACCTGCCTTCACAGTATTCCATCTGTCATAATCACTCTTTATTTTATTGTATTTGTTTCCTCTTCTATAAACCACTAGAACTCCAGTCCACTGTGGGATAACACGTCTTGTGCAGCACAGTTAGGGTTAAGCATAGGAACATGTAAATCATAGAGTCGAGACAATGAGCACCAAGGGAAAGAGCAGTCTAATGGTGAGTTAAAACAGTGAGAATATGCTCAGTATAGCACACACTCAAACAGATATTGATTTTTTGAATATATATGGGCATTTTTTATGTGGCTAAAACACGTTTTTCTGCTGACCCTGTCCACAGCAATTCTTTGCTCTACTTACCTGACAGGACTTCTGTCTGCTTCTCCACAATGAGGTCACAATGAGGTCACGCTGACCGCCGTCGACTGTAGGTAACACAGTGACTACTCCTCAACAACCCCACATCTAAAAAACCCAAACTGTCCCTTTAAAGGGTGTTGGTAGGCCTTAGTACAGGCAAGCAAAGTTTCTCACTGCTTCCAGTCTTTATGCACCTCCCAGCTAGTGCAGTTCATTTTGACTACTTCATATACATTTAGGTAGTTGAATCTATAACCATGCATCATATTTTATCCTCTAATTATGTCATGTCATCTGTAAATCTGAGTAAAACGTGCAATATTTCTGTTGTACATAGCATAGAATGGAAGTATGTACATACAGTAGAGTAGAGTAATAGCTACTTCATGCAACTGGGCCACAATGCTCCTCTAATGTATGCATGAGCCACATATGTCACTGATGCTATCTCAGTTGAGTGCTGACTAGGCCATTCTGGCCTGATCATCAATCCTATGGACAGCTTCGGTGAGGCCAAACCATGGCGGTGTAATCACAAATCTATAGACAGAAATGACGCAGCTGTTACTATTATTATTACAGAGGCTCCCCAATGCGTCTCTCTTGACTCCTCTGAGTTTGATGTCTGAAGGTAGTTGGGCTAAAAATAGCTTCCCCCACCCCACACATAATCACAAACCCTACACACACACACACACACACACACACACACACACACACACACACACACACACCAACCCCTCTATCAGGACAGCAGCAGAGGCATCAGGTGGAGCTAAAAAAAGGACACATCCAGCCTCTGCTTTAAGAACAGCAAAAACAGAACTACAATAAAACAGCTGACAGGCTTCAGGACTTCTGATGGCTAATAATAGACCCTGCAAGGATTAAAGTCTTCACTGCAATATGCATACTCAGATGGCACGGTTTGCAGAGGTCACCACTTCAGATTATACCAGATACCTGAGGCACCCTGGTAAGTCACCTGGTGGAGCGTGCACACCATGAACTGAGGCTGAGTCCTTACTGCAGCAACCAGAGGGTTTGATTCCAGCCCAGAGGCCCTTTGCTGCATGTCACCCCACCCCCCTCTCTCTCTCTCTCTCTCTCTCTCTCTCTGCCATTCCTGTATTTCCCCAGCTGTTCCTATAATAAATGTTTCAGGATTTTTTTTCTATTAAAGCCATATCACGTAGAAATTTGTATTTGTTATGATTTGTTGCCCCGAGTTTCACAGTGTAATCCCACTGTGGTATATATACATGTGTATGGACACGTGTATTTGTTCTGAATATACTACTTATGATCAAAGACTAGCAAGTCGACATCTTTTTTAACAGCCAATCAAGGTCAACAACACGAGACATAGCAGCCAGCGAATATTACTTACTAGTCCAACAGCAAGAGAGTCCCAGATTTATTCGTCTCCTTCTTAGCTTCCTCACTCTCTTCTCCTCTGTCATTATGCCCATAGAGGCTGCTGAGCACGGTTACATTACCTGCTTTTGCCCAGCTCCAGTTCTGGCACGACACCAGCTCTTTACCATGTCTGCGTTCCGCCACGCCCCGTCCTGAAAACCTCCTCCTCTTCCCGGTGGTCCAGAACGCCTGTGGTACACTAACACTCCCCCCCAAGTGCTCTGAGCTCACAGTCCGGGAAGCCCGGCTAACAAACTGAGCTAACATTAGCTAACAGCAGCTACAGTTGACGGCAGTTTACTTCACTGTCCATTAGTAAACCAGACCATGTTGCAAATGTCCAAAAACACCACGGCCACCCCAACTAAACATGATTCTAGATGTTAGTTGAAGCCATTAGTCGACTAGTTATCACACATTTCTGATATTCATTGAATTATTTAAGCATTAGGGGCATAAGAAAGTGGTTTGAGTTTCAGAAAGAATGTTAAAAGTAACATTTGTGCTACATTACAGAGAAATACAAAACTGTATTGAGATGAGCCTGATGCGAGCCGCATGTTAAATGTTTCACCAGCATGGGGACTGAACATTTTCATCATTTAATGAATGCTTATGATGCTCTGTGTCTATGGAAACTGTTTGCTAACATGTCACTGTTGTCTGTACAGCTCGGTTTGCTGACCACAAATGGCCAAATGATCCAATCCATCCAGCTTTGACCTTTGGATACATTTAGGAAACTAAAACAACTTCAGTTGCAGCCAAACGTCCACCTGATTTCCTGAGAGGTTTTTTGGAATAGCTGCTATCTGTGGCTCTGTTTACAGCTGGTATTAACACGTGTCCTGGGTGATCACATCACAAGCTTCCTGGGCCACACTGAAGGACCGCCCACTCAACCTGGACATCCTGTACACATGAACCACTGTCTGATTTCATCTGGTTCACTCTTACAGGTTTGGGCTCTCTTACCTGCCAAGATGTAGTGTGTTTGTGAGCACACCGACTGTCTGAACTGATCTCACCACTGAACCGGTAACCACCACATCCCCAGCCTCGAGTGTAGTTGTTGGGTGAGGGGAACTAATTTTCTTGCCTTCTTGTAAATTTTGCAAATGGTAGTTATTGCAATATTGCAATTTTGCAAAAGTTATAGTAGTCTTTCTTTGTCGATTCGTCCCAACCTATTGGCTATTATTACAGGGAGTCTTTCAAATAGTAGTATGCAACTTAGTGTGAAGACACGGCTACATGTGCTCAGAGGATTGTAGCGACCGCTCGCTAAATGGTCGACATCACTGAGAGCTGCTTCTTCTCTTTCAGTCAGACAGACTGTATCATAATGACAAATCCCGCTTGAATCAGTTCGCACAAAATCAGACCAGTTTCAGGCTGTAAACCAACCGGAGCGGCAAAACCAGAAAGTCAAAGTCAGTTTACTACTTTACTTCACTGGGATTGTTACAATTATATAATATCTTCTGTTGGCCAGAGGGAGATGAATCAATGACAGAATTACTCAGCTAACATCACACAAGTATCTTAGTATCCCAGAGGCCTGTGTTCTAAGCCTATACTGAATATGTTGAGCGCTGCAACAATTGTTTTTATAATTGATTAATCTGTTGATTTTTCTGTTTTCTCTACTATTGGTTCAGTCTATCATTTCAAATGATCAAGTGTTGATCAGGTGACGTGATCAACAAACAAGCCAAACATATTCTGTTTACTATGAATATTTATTCCATTATTGTCATAGAGGACTAAACTGACCTGTATTCTAATCAACAGATCATTGCAGCTTATATATATAAATATTGTATATAGACATATACTAGACAGGGACATACAGTTATATCTGTAATAGAATCTGTTATATCTGTGTAATAACCTGTAAATCTGTGCAATACCTGTGCATTATAATTTATTTATCCACACTGTTTTCATTTAGTCTGCTGTGCATAGATATGTATATACTGTCATATCCACCTACCTTATGCACATAACACAACTGGTTGTAGAAATCATATTTATTCCATCACCTGCACCATTGCACTATCACCAGTCCTTTGTCCAGTGTACAAATGTTACTGTCAAATGTCTATAGATTGATGCACATATCTATATTTATGCACATATATCTTTTAAATATGTATATAGCAATTTTTATGTTTATGTTTGCGCCTACCTGTCATGTCCCTTGTCTTTTAACTGTACTTATGTCTATACCTGTATGTACAACTGAGAGCAAAGTGAACCGGAGTCAAATTGCTCGTGTGTGTGTGTGTGTGTGTGTGTGTGTCACACACACCTGGCCATTAAAGTGATTCTGATTCTGATGGTGAAAATATACTATAAAGTTGCATTATGGGAAACGTAGGAAGCAGTGTTTTTGGAGCTTTAAACATATTAGGGTTTAAAATTAGGCCTCCACGGCTTGACCATTTTCTGAAAATATTTGTCTTTGACAACTTTATGGAAATGAATTACTGAATTAGCACACACAAGATCATTCACTTCTATCAACAATGTGTCGTTTTCCTGTCTGATAATCATCTTAATTCTACTTTGAAAAAATCTGTATGTGTAAGATTATCACTGGCATACATGAGAGTATTCATATGTGTGTTTTTGGCAGTGATATCTTCTCACATGTTACATTTGATATCATCTTAATCCTGTCACCACAACACCAGTCAGGCCTATCACATCACATCTTTTGCAGCTGATGAATATGACAATAAAAACTTGATTTGCCAATGACAACACATCCTGAGCTTCTACACGGCACACAGGCCTTTAGAATCAACTGAAACTGGGATTACACAACTGTTGTTCATCCACGAACAACAACCTGTTCGACAGCACGGCCACAGTATGGAGGAGCGACTCCTGCTCTCCATCAGTCTCACCGTCAGCTTCTTATGGAGCTCAGTGCGGTTGTTATTCTACCGTCTGTGGAACATTTGCAGACAGACAGGTTCCGCTAGAATTAGCCCGAGAATGAGGATGATTAGCGGGGCAGTGGAGCAGGAGCAGGCGGAACCGACGCCCGTCTGCCTCCCATAGACACGACCGACCAAACACGACTGTTCTGTGCACATATATATGATTTCACAGGCTGTCATGGGAACAAATGGCTCGTCTTACCGGTCCCCTCCTCTTCAGAGAGATGTTCTTCCACAGCAGGAGATGGAGCTGGTGCAGGAATCCCATTTTTGCCTCCCACTTCTGCTTCACTATGTCCTAAATTTAACAAATTAGCATACCGGCGGTGGCCTGTAACCGGATTTCATTAACCGGGGAATTTCTATCCCGTCCCCAGGCATCCCGTCCCAGCCTGTCCCGGTGCTGAAATGTGTCGGCCTTGGCTAGTAATCACTAATATCCACCTTATTTACTCAGTTTGTTGCACCGAAGAAATGTTTTATTCACCGGTAACTGGCGGTAAAAGTCGTAACGGGACTGTTTGTGTTCCGTGTGTCATCCTCCGTGTGTCGGTGGAGCGCCGCGGACTCCGTTCAGCTTTATAATGCAATGTACGGAGCAGGAGCAGGAAACCGGAGGAGACAACCCGGTGTGAAGCCAGCCACAGTAATGGAAGCTAGCCACTTCCGGCACGGACTCCAAAATAAAAGCCCTCCTGACGTGATAGGTGCACATAGGAAGCTGTGCAGTCCACACTGCTGTGGGAAGAGTTTGAAAATGAGAAAACTCTACTGTAAAATCACAACCACTGTCAAACCAGCCAGAAGCAAACACATATAATACTAAAGAAAACTACAGAAGCAGTCATGCATTCATACATTTTACTTTCTCTGTTTTCTTGTGATAACAAGTTAATTTTAGATCTTGAGTTATTTATCTCAATATATTTATATATGTTGAAATACCAAATGTTGTTATAGATAACGGGATCATTTTCTCAAGATCTTGAGGTAACAAAACTTTGTTTTCCCAAGATAACAACATAATTCATTCGAGGTCTCTGAAAACAAAAGGATAGTTTAGTATAATACATCATTGCAGCAATCATCATGTAGCAATATCAGAGGAGCAGGAGAATATTGCAATTGCAATGATTATTAGACTAGACCACACATGATATTTCAAGATAATGACATAAATAACTCATTATCACGAGAAAACGGAGGAAGTAAAATGTATGAACGCATGGCCTCTTAGGGCTTCCGTACAAAACACTACACACAGTTCAGTTTTTGCAGCATTGAGAAATACATATATGAATAAAACAGATAAAGACAATATTGCAATCTATAAATATGATAAAAGTACAGTAGGCTACAAACCATGATGTTTTATGTTCGGCCACAATTGTTACCAGTGGGATAAAGTGTTGTATCTACCATTTATAGACTAAATTAACATATTTCTCTGATGCAGTCATAAAAATTCTTATATTCTGTTCCAGTTATTAACAAATGTACAATTCTGTCACTGGTAGTCTCCAATATTGCCACTAGAATGCTCTATGACATTCTAGTGTGACTTTGGCCTACATGATATTATGAACACTGAGAGGACCGATACATAGAGCTATTTACGAGTGTACTGTTGTACTGTTGAGAGACCATGCAGAGATGGGTCACCACCACTTCTTAGACCTGATGGAGATATGATATATTGAAACATGCTGGTCATGAATTACTATCATTGGTGACATCTGTATTTTTCAAAATGGCTGCTGTGATAAAGCAGCCATTTTGAACAATTTAGAACTTAAATTTAGAACCTTTATTTACCAAACGTGAGTATTTCAGTCTTGTGATTTTCTTGGTTTTCTTTGGTCTTCCATTTATTTGTTGGATTACAGGCTACTTTAATTTCATGTGAAGAGTAACATTTCTCATAACTGAGGCCTGACGCTTTTATTTGTGGTTTGTACCTATTTGCTGATGTGCAACGCTTGCGCTTACCATGCTCTTCTCTGTTGACAGTTGTTATTGAGACTCCACAGTTGTGCACTATTGTGTGGGGAAATGAAGCCCAAGAAAGGACAATTTTGACAGACAGAATGAGCATGTGAAACAATAAAAGAGCAACGCATTTATCGTCATTTTTGATTGAAGGCAGGCTTTGGCACAAGCTACTTTTCTGAGGGCGTTTGTTTCATTTGTCTTAAAGAAAAATGTAGAAACATACCTTTTTCTCTTCACTAAGCTATTCCTGAATTCAGTAATATTCTGGGTGCCGCATTTTAAGCTCTGGCAGGCCGTATGTGGCCCACGGGCTGCCAGTTGACGTTCACTGCACTAGGGGGTGCAAAAGTAGACGGGCCAGAGTTGAATGTGTGTCCTTGGTGTGACTAAAGGTGCAATTTGGAATTGGGCTCAGGCAACAGCTGCCTTGGCGGCACTCTTGATTGTGCCATGTTTGGTTTGTCCTACTCGTCGTTGTTGCCACCAGCAAGAACTCAGGTCATGACATAGGAAGCTTTGGGTCACATGCCCAGTACCACATACTACTGTTGGGGGTCTTTGGCGCAGAGTTTTCCTGTCTCCGGCCTTGCGCCTTCTGGACAAGACGTTGCCCTCCTCACTGTGCACATCTTTGGTTGTGAAATGTGGCATGGAACGCCGGGAATATCAACCGCTTATACAGGACACAGATCCTGCTCGGTTGTTCCAGAAGGGCTCAGGGCAATGTGGGAAAGTCAAAATGTGGAAGTGCTTCACGAATTTGCGCGTCATCCTCCAGCTGCCTTGTCCTTCATCCTCTCTGTGCAGTGTCTGCAGTATTCCTGTGCTAGAATACATCCTCAGGTTTGCTGTGTGATAATGTGATTAAACACAATAATTATTCTTTAAATCATCTGAGCACACTGTAAATATCATATGATGAGACATATTCTCAGGAGTGGGACAAACAGGACACCATGTGGAGGCCTTCATCATGTTTGTTGATGTTGTGTCTTGAGCACAATACAAATGCCACAAAGTAAAGTCATCTAATCCAAGAGTTGAAGTTCAGAGGTGAAAGCTGCTCCTGACACTCTGCTTAAAAGCTTCAACACTCATGACACAGAAGATACACTGAGGTGGAAATCCAAACTAAGAAAAAGAAGCATCATAAATCATGGAATGATGTGTCATTTGTCTCTTAATTCTCTGAGAAGAGATCATAAGATTGCACTAATTTGAACTGATTATTTGTCTGTTTGTCACTGTCTATAGACACTGTAGGTCAATTTGACTCAAGTCATAATGGATGTGATTTTTTTCAACACAATAGGAGGTTTAGACAGTCACAGAGATGTGAGTTGTACCACCTTAACCAGACTGAACCAAACAGCAGAGTGAGAAGGTATTTATAGAGCTCAGTCTGTACACATCCACACAGTCCTGACAAGAGGCCTAATTAGACAACAAGTGGAAGGAGCTTTGTGGGTGAACCAGGCTAAACTAAATAAACCAAAGACTGAAATATCAAACATATTAACAGACCTACAAGTTTGGAATCCAGAAAAGGTTCAAGGGCTTTTTAAAGCTCATCACGCCTACATTTGAGTGACAGACACAGCTTTAACCTGATGTATTTACACTATACATCATCTTCACTGCTTCTTTCTCTTCATTGTTCTTCAGAAACCAGTTGTGTTAGGCTCAGGGTTGTCCTAGAGCACCTCCACCTGGAGGACAGGAGCAGTCAGTGTCACACCACATATACAGTAAACTATTATTTGGTATTGGTGTGAATGCGAATAACAGAATATCTTCCAATAAATATCAATACTCAAAAAGATGTTAATGTTAAAACATGTAAACCTAAACGTTAAAAAATGATCTTGGTTGGAGAAAATATTTTTAAAACGACATTTCAAGCACAAGACGTCGGTCACAGCTTGGATGGTTTTATTGCTTCCTTCATATGTTAATAAAAATGAGCACCTTTAGGAAGTCATAACTCTAGTCTACTCTACTCTTGTCTGTCTAGTGAATATGTATCATGTAACTGTATCTATCTCACTGTACCCTGGTGTGTCCGTCTTTTATACCCTGCGTCCATCATAGGTGGTAAAAAAATCTGGATTTGTTGCAGTTTTGGTGCCTCTACAAATGGAGTGTGACAGTTATAATTTCTTTCATACCACTGACCATATTTTCATTGTTAGCCTGATCCAGTCATTGCCCATCTTTAGTCTCTTTAGTGTCACTTCACTTAAAAATGGAAGTGACTCTAGAGGTTCCATTCCCACCCACATTGTATCTATGTCTTGTATCTATGTGATTTAAAGTTCTCTAAATTATTTGCAAGTGAATATTCATTTTCCATGTTAGTATTTGAAATAAAGCAAGTCAATTATTTCTCAGTATGATCTAACTCAGGTGAGCATCGGTAGTCGGGAGTTTCGGTTTCTCAGTGTCGCCAGCAACATGATGAAAATAGACATCTGGGAAGCTGATTCTGGACTTTATGGTGATGATGACCACCTGGGAACCTGCACAGAGTCACTGGTCTCAGGAGTTAGACAATATCACAATGTACAATGCAGGGCCAAAGACTCCAGTTCTGTCAAACTCTTGTACAAGTGTTACTAAATGTAACCTGCAGTGGCTCAGTATGTTTCCTGTAAGACATTTGGACTGTAAATGAGAAAGTGAATGAATAAAATTAAATGAAAGCAATAATGTTTGTTAGACTTATAGACTTATAACTGTCACACAGACCTCTGCTCTACATTTAAATGAAATACATGTTTTTGGACACATTTTTTTGGTCCTGTGACGACCTCTAATACAGATGTCCACATACCTGACAGTCACCTGTATGAAGCCCCCTCCAGTTTGGTGTCACACATTTGTGTTGCTCATGAAACACTTCTTGTTAGATGGTGCTGTAGGCCTGAGGTTGTGTGTATAGACTACATTTGTCTAGACTTTAATCTGTCTTGTGTCATGCATCTTTTGCATGTAACAACCATATATTGTATGTAACAAATCATTTGTTAGCAAAATCTCCCTATGAAGTAAATACTTTTTTTAAGTCAATATATCCTGGATTAACCTTGTGTGTTGTTCTTATTTTTCTTTATTTAGTTGGGGGTGTGATGGTCACCTGTGTGAAGCCCGTTCCCACTATGTCTGTAGCTCTCTATAAAATTGTCAACCTTGTCGGACTTTTCAACTAAGAGCATCTTTTCTCTCACTCTTGGGGTGAACTGCTGTCAAATTGAGGGTGAAGCTTCCTGTGGTTGTTTCCCTGCTGCTTATTATGCCATTGCAGGCGGTAGCTGAGTCATGCATTGGTAAAACTGTTGAGGTCGAAGTAAAAAGTGGCCATGACTTGGGAGGCAATGGAATCTTCTCCGTGCCAGAGCCCTATGTTAAGGTGAGTTATGAACAATATTCTTAAAATGTAAAGAATCATAAAATGGGGGATACTGGTTTCTCTGCACTTTGGTAATATTTCTTCTTTTCTTCTTCTTCTTTTTCTTCTTTCTCCTTTTTCATTTGACTAGTACATACATTAGCTGCATGGGTAACATTTTTATGTCAATATAAGATTGGTTTAGCAAGAGATCCATGATGGCTCTTGCATCTTACAAATCCAACAGGTGCAGCAGTTCCTGCCATTCAATTAATTCATTGATGCTTACATTTCATCCAACACTGACACTTAATAAAAAGGAAATATTACTTTTAAACAATAAATTATGCCCTTTTATAAAATGTACCTATATCCATATACATTTAGATTTTAGTAATCCATCCATGTACCTCTAACAAAAGTTACACTGAGTGACATTCCCTATAATGTTCTACTCTTTCCACAACGACTGTATCAAGGTTTACAAATGTGTGTATCGATGGATCAAATTTCACTGACTTGTTTTGCAGTAAATATTTAACCTTCATGTCTTTATTTAAAATAAAATAACTGATATTTCCCAATATGATCTATCACAGGTCACTATTGGTGGCCAGACCAAAACCACCTCTGTGGTTCGTTCAACTTCTTTCCCAACTTGGAATGAGAAGTTCACGTTTGTAAATGTTGCTAGCAACATACTCAAAGTAGACATCTGGGAAGCTGATTCAGGACTTAATTTTGCTGATGACCGTCTCGGAAGCTGCAAGAGAGAAATGCACCCATTCGGTACAAAACCTATTCTCTGCTTTAAATTCTTTAAATTCAACTCCCCTTTCACTCATGTCCTCTTGACTTACAGATGTTATTGACTTGGATGAAAATGACAGAGCACATTTTGAGTTTAAGAAAATACACTTTCTCTTTCAAATGTTTCCTGGTAGAAAAATGGAGATGAAACACAGATGATATTTTACACTGACTTTTGTTTCATGGTTTGTTTTTCTCAAATGCTTCACTTAACAAAAGAACTAATATTGTGACTTTTTGCTGACAAGCCAACAGGTGAAAAATAATCACCATAATTTCTTGAATTAAAAATTGTGTTAAGAAAACTATTTTCCCTCTGTACTGTAGGAGTTTGAGAAACTGCAGTGGCTCAATATCTTTCCTGTATAATATATGGACAATAAATGAGAAAGTGAATGAATAAAATAAAATTGAAATGAAAGCAGTAATGTGTGTTTGTTAGAGTGCTTATAACTGTCACACAGATCTCTGTACTCCACTTAAATGCAAGACAATCAGTGGATAGTTCACATTAAATAAGACATTTCCAGAAGCAAATAGATAAACCACAGGCAGAATCCAGAGTAGCGCAGAAGAGACACTTTTAAATACTGACAAAGACCCCACACCAACTCTTGATTATTGATGACTTTTTTAAAATGAATGACAGTCTTTGATTATTAACCCTTGTCTATTATTTATTTGTATATTATTCACCTGTCTCCATGTCTACGAGTGTGATGAACTGTTTTCATGGTAAAATGTAAAATTTTCTTTAAAAAGGAAACAAAAACATAATAAATAAAAAAAAAGAAAGCTCAATTATAATCAAGACATGGAGAAATGAATCATGTTAAAGGTCCAATGTGTAGAATTTAGTTGCATTTAGTGGTCCAATCACTGCATTGTAATCTCCTCACATCACCCTCACCTTCCTAATGTAAAGGAGAAACAACACTTTAAGGACCCTGTTTAGAGTCAGTATTTAGTTTGTCTGTTCTGGACTACTGTATAAATAAGGTGTTTCAACATGGCAGCCTCCATGAAAATGGACCCTCTCCCACTGTAGATATAAAAGGATATTTTTTAAGAAACAAACATAAAAAGATTCTTATTTTCAGGTGATTATACATGCATGAAAACATAGTTATGAATATTATATTCCATGTTTGCCTTATTCTGAAAATAGAGGCCCCAAATCTTACACACTGGACCTTTAAAAAACAAACAAACAAGGTTTTCAAAAATAATCTCCATTTTGTTCAGTGAAGCAAATTGGAGATTATTTTTGAAAACCTTGTTTGTTTTTTTTTCAAAAAAAAAATGTATTGCATATACATGAATGAACTATAATTGGTTCTGGTACACACATGATGGACAGAGTTTTAGTATATCCTGTGTGCTGCCAATGTTCCAGATTCTCCAGATATTCCAGTCTATTTTAAAACTATTTCTAAAGCCCTCTAAGCAGAGATTCTCTTTGCCATACTGATCAATTGTTATCAGGAGCAAAAAAAGAATATACAGCATGGCTGTTTAATGTGTCCTGATGCATACAACCCAACCTACTCCCTTAATGCAGATATTCATCAGTGAAGTACTACCAGTTTATGTTGAATGAGGTGTGACACAGATATACACGCTAGAGGTCTGTGTGTATAGACTAAATTTGTCCATAATCTGTCTTGTGTCATGCATCTTTTGCATGTAACAGCCATTCAAATGGTTTGTTAGCAAAGTCTCCCAATGAAGTAAATACTTTTTTTTTTTGTCAATATTACCTGGATCAAGCTGTTAATAGTAGTTTCACTGACATAATGAATAAATACGACTACTACTACTACTACTACTGATAATAATACAGTTAGACATCTGAACTGTTCCTCCTGGTATCAGCAGGGCAGCTCTGTCAGACACTGAGGAATATGGATTTCAAAATAAAGAGAGAGAGAGATAAAGAAGGTGGGATTAATCTGTATTTATATTTATTTTGACACATATATGTGACACATATATGACACACATCTTTGCTTCAAAGTGTTCATTGCTGATGTTCCTCTCTGTACAGATGCAGACTTTTTGATGATTTGACCATTGACCTTTATCATGGTGGGCTATCACTGCAAACAAAACACTGTTGTTACTGCTGAAGACATTGAATGTGCTCTTTGCTCTCTTGCATGAAAGTCTATTAATGTAGACTCGACCACCATGGTCAAAGAACTTGCTCTCAGAGCCTTCTGGTAGTAACTGACAGCCCCAAGTAAGACGATTGTGTGTGGCACACATCATTGTGTGGCGTTTGCTGCCCTCTCTTGGGATAAACATGCAACAATCACACACTCTGGACACCTGCAAATCACATTTCAAACATCCTCTGCCCAGTGAAGTGAATTCTGTGCAGTGTCTTGTACTGTATGAATCGTAGTTTGGCTTTTTTAGTCATGAAGTTTTTACAAATTTGATTCCAGATGACGACATCAGGAGTGATGGATAGAGTGATCGTATCGATAGTGTGTATTCAGGTTGTAATATTATCCTATATATTTTGGAGAGCAGTTTTTTGGGGGAAGAAATATATACGGTTACTCCTAATGCTCGGGAAATTGATAACAGAAATATAAAAGGATTTCGATAAATATAAATATATGAAGAATAAATATAACAGACTTCTTTGCCCGAAAGAGAAAGGGTGATTTAATCCACCTAATTTAAAAAGTTACCACTGGGCTGCTCAACTCAGGGTTATAATTATGAGGATTATGAAAGACATAGATACAATGTGGGTGGGAATGGAACCTCTAGAGTCACTTCCATTTTTGAGTGAAGTGACACTAAAGAGACTAAAGATGGGCAATAACTGGATCAGGCTAACAATGAAAATATGGTCAGTGGTATGAAAGAAATTATAACTGTCACACTCCATTTGTAGAGGCACCAAAACTGCAACAAATCCAGACGCAGGGTATAATAGACGGACACACCAGGGTACAGTGAGATAGATACAGTTACATGATACATATTCACTAGACAGACAAGAGTAGAGTAGACTAGAGTTATGACTTCCTAAAGGTGCTCATTTTTATTAACATATGAAGGAAGCAATAAAACCATCCAAGCTGTGACCGACGTCTTGTGCTTGAAATGTCGTTTTAAAAATATTTTCTCCAACCAAGATCATTTTTTAACGTTTAGGTTTACATGTTTTAACATTAACATCTTTTTGAGTATTGATATTTATTGGAAGATATTCTGTTATTCGCATTCACACCAATACCAAATAATAGTTTACTGTATATGTGGTGTGACACTGACTGCTCCTGTCCTCCAGGTGGAGGTGCTCTAGGACAACCCTGAGCCTAACACAACTGGTTTCTGAAGAACAATGAAGAGAAAGAAGCAGTGAAGATGATGTATAGTGTAAATACATCAGGTTAAAGCTGTGTCTGTCACTCAAATGTAGGCGTGATGAGCTTTAAAAAGCCCTTGAACCTTTTCTGGATTCCAAACTTGTAGGTCTGTTAATATGTTTGATATTTCAGTCTTTGGTTTATTTAGTTTAGCCTGGTTCACCCACAAAGCTCCTTCCACTTGTTGTCTAATTAGGCCTCTTGTCAGGACTGTGTGGATGTGTACAGACTGAGCTCTATAAATACCTTCTCACTCTGCTGTTTGGTTCAGTCTGGTTAAGGTGGTACAACTCACATCTCTGTGACTGTCTAAACCTCCTATTGTGTTGAAAAAAATCACATCCATTATGACTTGAGTCAAATTGACCTACAGTGTCTATAGACAGTGACAAACAGACAAATAATCAGTTCAGATTAGTGCAATCTTATGATCTCTTCTCAGAGAATTAAGAGACAAATGACACATCATTCCATGATTTATGATGCTTCTTTTTCTTAGTTTGGATTTCCACCTCAGTGTATCTTCTGTGTCATGAGTGTTGAAGCTTTTAAGCAGAGTGTCAGGAGCAGCTTTCACCTCTGAACTTCAACTCTTGGATTAGATGACTTTACTTTGTGGCATTTGTATTGTGCTCAAGACACAACATCAACAAACATGATGAAGGCCTCCACATGGTGTCCTGTTTGTCCCGCTCCTGAGAATATGTCTCATCATATGATATTTACAGTGTGCTCAGATGATGTATGTTAAAGAATCACTGCCCACCGCTCCAGTGTGTGTATATGTATATGGCATCTGTCACTATGTGTGTGTGGTCCTGTGCATGTGCATGTGTGTTCCGACAGGTGCCAGCTGGATGGGTTAAACTGGGTCAAACTGCAAACAACAACTGCAGACTGAAATAAGTTTAAGGGATTTATTAAAATCAAATTAATAGTTGAATTCAGGAGCAAGGTGACTGGATAAGATCTTGAATGAAGGAGATCCAGAACAGTGCGAGGCTGGTGGTGGCAGAAAACTTCAGGAGCAGGTGTTTAGATGAGACTGTGGCAGAGGAATGACTGGCAGGATTTCCTGAAGTACAGGGAAAGAAAGGATTCACAAAATGAGCACACATGTAGTAGAAAACACATCTATAACTGCTCTGTTCCTCCACGTGTTTCTTTCATCATTCAGTAGTGTAATAGTATCATTGTAATTATGCAAGCATTTTGTAACTGTGTTGTTGTTTACCAGGCCACATTGCAAGAGCTTCCTGGCGAACCACACCTTGTCCTGTAAGGGGAAGAGCCAAAGAAGATGGTCAAACAGACCACTGCCTCCTTTGTGGGCAGCTTTGGAGTGACCCCACCAGAAAACAAACGTAATTCTGAAGACCATGAAAGTTATAGACATATACAAAAAATATATATAAGTATTTACTGGCAGACAAGTGGCTGCTAAAAGAGGTAAGTCGTTTTGCTTATTATGTAATACATAGGACCAGCCAATTAACTGATCGACTATCATTTTCAATGGGTAGAGCCTGAGGTGAGATTAATGCAAGTCAAAGTCTGTATATTGATTATTTCTGATAGCCTGAAGTGTGCAAACACTCTACTTTATCCTTTGTACCAATGAATGTGTTTGTGTGTTTTGACTTAAGACATTCATGCTACAAACAAAAGATAAAAGTTTTGTAGATATATTTCTACTTATACTACTTCGGCAACCTTAAACCAAATACTAAAAGTCTCTATTGGATGTCTGTTAGATATTAGGAGGTCATTATCAACATCATTAGCAGGACTTACATTAGTCTTGTGTTTATAATATTTATAATATGAGAGAACTGATGAAAACTCGAAACGATGTAAATCAGTCGCAGAGTCTAATATTTTTGATATAGGACACCAGATTTGGCTCATGGGCCACTGTTTGCCTAGAACTGCTATACAGCATACTGTGCAACACTCATCACCACACTGCTGAAGTGGACTGAAGGAGAGCCTGTGCTGCCCTCTAGTGCATTTAGGGCATTAAAGCTATTGCATTAGGTTGGTGTAACGTTTACGTCCTCATTGTTTGTGGCATCACAAGTCAGTGTTACATGTAAAATATAAAAAAAAATAATATATAGGATAAACTAGAAAATCAGCCATATCAAATCAAAAGCCAGTAAATAGAAAAGTGATGAAAAAATACACAACACACCATACCATGTTGTTTATATACCAGATAAAAATATAAAAATATTTAGTATGATATAAAGATAATATTTATTTTGTTATCTGACTAGAGAAAGAACTGTTAGTTAAGTAAATTATGTTAGACCACACGGAGGTATAACTCTCAGTCTGAAAATATGTGTGCATGCATGCATGCAAGTGTGTATGAATCAGGTTCATTATCACATAAACATATCACATAAAAAGAATTTGCCTTGGTGTTTTGGTGCACAAGAATCATGAAGTAAACAATATAAGGAAGATAAAAATGAAGTCAAGTTAGATGAATATGTTTTGTACAGTATTCCTATGTAGGAATGTCCAAAGTATTCACCAAGTAATGCAAAGGTTCACAGTATGCAGAATATTTAAACTGTTCTGTTGTTGTATGAAAGATGTTTTTCCCAAATGTAGCAATGAAGCAAGATGTTATCAAAAGGTGCGTCCCACATCGAGTTAGCAGATCTTACATTATGTAACCTGTAGAGTCTGGAGGGGTGGGGGTGTTCAAAGTCAGCATCAGAGCGGGCCTGGGCCTTGTTCTGGTGCCTCATGCCAGAGGGGAGTGTCTCTAAAAGTTTGTGTCTGCACGCCTCAGCTTCCTGGAAGAGCCCAGATCCTGATACAATCACCTTCTTAGCAGACCAAATGATGTGCTGCAGTTTGTCCTTGTCCCTGGCAGTAGCAACAGCGTACCAAATGGTGATGAAGGGTAAGGACCAACTCAGTGATGGATGTGTAGAAATGCAAATCATTGTCTTTCCCAGGTTGAACTTCTTCAGCTGCTGCTGGCAGAGCTTGTCCTGTAGCAGAGCCTGGACCATGGTGTTGAAGGCAGAGCTGAAGTCCCCAAAGAGGATCCTGATGTAGGTTCCTGAGGAATCCAGATGCTGGAGGACAAAGTAGAGGGCCATGTTTACTGCATGGCTTACAGACCTGTTGGCACTGTGGGGCTTCCAGGAGGGGGTCAGTGGTGTTTTGTGGTACGACAGCATAAGGCGCTGAAAGGACTTCATAACACAATACGTAAGATATCACTTCAGAATTAATTTTAAGATTCTTTTACTGGTTTATAAACCTCTTAATGGTCTTAGTCCAACCTATTTATCTGATTTACTTTTAACCTATGAACCCTTGAGGACCCTCAGGTCTTCTGGGAGTGGTCTTTTAATAATACTGAAAGTCAGAACAAAAACCCACAGTGAGGCGTCATTTTCTCACTGTGGTCGACATCTGTGGAACGACCTGAAGACCTGAGGGCATCACAGAATGTTCATATTTTTAAGAGCAAACTTAAGACTTATCTTTTTAATTTGGCTTTTACTTGAACCATTTTAAAATATTTTTCTGTTTATGTATTTTAATGTTACACAATTTCTACTTTTATTTATTTGCTATTTTATTTATTGTTCATTTGTCTATTTATATATACCTAATAAATATATTAATATCTTTTTAGCTATATGTATATGTTTTTACTACTTTTACTTGTATTCTTCTTTTATATAACTATTTGCACATTTTTTCTTTTTATTTATTTTATTTGATTCATTATTATTGTTTTTATTTAATTAATTAATTTATTTTTATTCATTTCATTTTTAACCTGTCTCTGGTGTTTCCTCACTGCAAGAAGATGAGATGGTGCTTCCTCAGTTTGTGTTGTGCTTTGTTTATAATGGGATGGAGTGGGTGGTGGAGGTGGGGGTGGAGAATTGGGGTTCGGCGGTGGGTGTTGGCATGGAGGGCAGGGGATGGGTGGTGGCTGTTGTGGTGGAGGGTTGGGGGTGGGCGGTGGGTGTTGGGGTGTTTTTATGTGAAGCACTTTGTGTTACATGTTTTGTATGAAAAGTGCTATACAAATAAAGTCTGATTGATTGATCACTCATGTATAGCAAAAATGTATTTTATATGTATTGAGCAATTTGGAGCAGATTTCTCATCATGACTCACTGACAGTATGGGGATCATATTTCATCAGAGAAAACTTGTTGGAACATGTTGCCTGCGAGTACCATTTCATTAACATTTCTGGACATGTTGAAGCTCATCATGTTTCATAGTATGTGTGTAATAGGAAACAATTTTATTTGTCACCACAATTCCTGCAGAACACAGGTCTCAGTACAGTGGAGTTGTGCTCCCTAACATTCTTGTGTTGTGTTTGGACAACTGAGAGTGGTCCATGAGAGTGGTTTGTCATTTAGATTAAGCAGACAGCATGGCAGGGCAATGATAGCTTACATTTAACTGAGTTAAAGCAGTGCAGCGCTGAAGTTTATGCATTAAAATGAGAAGCAGGAGGGGGAAATGGAACGTTGAAACGGTTATGATGTGGGCTGTGCCTACAGGAGCTGTGTAACCATGTGCCCATTTTCTCTGCAGAGCTGCAAGAACAGGAACAGGAAGACCAGCTTGTGGTTAACTAATCTAAAATCAGCAGCGATCGTGTTTTTTGACTGCCACCCGCTGCCGTGCTGATTGTACAAACAGCAGATGTATGAGCCATTTACCGAGTAATTAAATGAGTGTGAAACAGTGGAATGGAGGCAGGTGTCTGTGGTGATGGGTGAGGGCTTTATCACCTCTAACTGTGAGCCTGGTTAAACGTGAAAGTACACACCCAAACTTAATGTACCCACCATCTGATTAAGTTAACTTTGAGTGAAAAATAAAACTTGAAAAATAAATAAATTGAACTTGTGATAAATGACTTTTTGTGCCTGTTTGTTTCGTTTTTTAGCACACTTCTTTTTGCTGACCACTGACTGAGGTGTAGATGAACTGTCACACCCTGCCACATAGAAGCTGTGCGCGTGTGTGTGTGCAAGTGTCGAGCAAAGAGATGGGTTTAACAGGGGCAGGATTTCCTTTACTTCTTGGATGTGGTAGGAGAAAGCTCTTTATACAGTAAACAGTCAGATCATCCCAACCAGGTAAGTGCCACCATCTCTACCAATCACATTTTTATTTTATTATTATCCAACTAAGCTGGTATCAAAGTTTTTTACTGTAGATTCATAGTGTGCATGCTACTGTATGAGTTCTCAGGCTGATGGAAACTGTGTTAAAAAAAAAAATCAGGCTTTATTTGGATTTTTTGGATTTAGAATTTTCTTTCAGATTCTTTTTTTTTTCTTTTTTATAAAATGTCCTGCTTGAAAATGAGGTGGAGCTGTGCCATCATGACAAAATCTTCTACCAGTGTCATTTCACTTTCAGCATTCATTCGTTGAGAAATTACAAGTGTGCAATACTGATGATGAAATATTTGCAGAGACAAAAGCAGCAGAAGCAGAACTTTCTTTTGTTTTTACTGAAAATGCTGAAAACTGAGAGGACGATACAGATAGCAGATTTGTAGATTTCATCACTTTTTACTCCTTTTTTCTAAAAATGAACATGTTCTATTTGTTGACAGTTTTTTATCAAGATTATCACTTTATTTATTTAGTATTTTATCTGTGTTTTCTTTGTCTGTTACCTATCTAATGTAAGCTAACTTGTAACAAAATTAGCATAATATTGGGAGTTAAAATAAAATGACTTTTGCAGTTGATGTTTTTGTTTTTAACATCTTGCCCTGTGGTGAAAAACTGGTGAGAAGATATGAGAGTGAAATAAAATCTCTGAGCTACCCTCCCTTCCTTCCTTTCAAGGGGTTCCATACCAGTGATCTGTGCCCTTTTGAACTGGAATACACCCGACAGCCATGAGAACATCTGGATCCAGAGCCTTCCTCTTCCTTTTTCTCCTCCTCCCCGTCAGCTTCCTCTCACACCTGCTTTATTACAGCTTCTTGGACCAGAAGCTCTATCAGCATAAGTTTCATCCAGATGTTCCACAGAGAAACATCAGCATCCTGCTGTGGCACTGGCCATTCGGCCGCTCCTTCAGTCTCAACGGAGACAAATGCTTCAAGCTGTACAACATCAGCCGCTGTTTCCTTACTAATAACAAATCTACCTTCTCTGCTGCTGACGTGGTTGTCTTCCACCACCAAGAGATAGGCAGAGGACTGTCTTCACTGCCCCTGCACCGGGATCGCCCGGCCTCCCAGCACTGGGTGTGGCTGTCTTTGGAGCCCCCTGTCAACAATCCAAACCTCACACAGCTCAACAGCCTCTTCAACTGGACGATGAGCTACAGACGTGACGCAGACATATCCATCCCTTATGGAAAGACCTTGCTGGGAGGTGATGGGCTTGTCTTCCAGGCTGCTCCAAATCGCTCCTGCTTTGTCAGCTGGGTGGTCAGCAAATACCAACCTCAACAGGCTCGGGCTAGTGTTTACCAAAGTCTAAAGGAGCATATTCCCATAGACGTGTACGGCAAGTGGAACAACAAACCCCTGTCAAACAAGAAGCTGTTGCCCACCATTGCAAACTGTCTGTTTTACCTGTCTTTTGAGAACTCTGAGGCGAAGGACTACATCAGTGAGAAGCTCTGGAGGAACGCTTTCCAAGCAGGAGCCGTACCCGTGGTTCTCGGCCCAAGCAGGGCTACATACGAGGCTCTGGCTCCCCCTGGTTCCTTTATCCATGTGGCTGATTTCAAAAGCACAGAAGATTTGGCTGCCTATCTGAAGCATGTGGCCACAGACAAGCAGACCTATGAGAAGTATTTCCAGTGGCATCGCACGCACAGAATTAAAACCTACACTGACTGGAGAGAAAGGCTATGTCAGATATGTGTTAAGTATCCCAGTTTGCCAGCTCATCGAGTCTATTATGATTTTGAGAGTTGGGTCAACAGCTAAGATTTTCATCTCTTCCTGCTTTCAGGTCTGTGAGGTGTTTAGATTGGGACAGTTACTACGGCTGGGTTAGCACATGCAAATGTGGAATACCATGCTGTGACAATTTCATGTAAGATTTACATTCAGCTGTTAATTTTAGTAAACATGGAGGTACTGCACACCACAGAAACAAATCTCAGGAGGTTGTTTGGGCTGTGCGCTGTATATAAAAGCGGAAGTAGGAGTTGTAAGTTGTATGTAAGCGTAAATAAACATGTTCCATCCTCAAAGATATTTTTGTCTGCTCAGGGCTTCAAACTAAGCATGTTTTAGATCATCTCCTGTTCAGCGGATAAGTTCAGGGAACTGAAACTAAATGGTTAAGCAAGACAAAATTTAAAGGACCAGTGTGTAGGATTTAGTGGAATCTAGGGGTCTAGTTGTAGATTGCAGCCACCTTGGAGAAACTACAGTGATGGTAAATGGTAAATTGACTGTACTTACATAGCGCCTTTCTAGCACTTTTACACTACATATCTCAAGCTCAACAAGGAGCTAACATTCATACACATTCACACAGTAGCTGTGAAACACGAAACGAAAATGTGAAACGCCCAATGTAGAGCCAGTGTCTGTAGGAACATGTTGGTTCAACATGGCAGACCTGAGACCTGCAGTGTCTGTAGATATAAAAGACTCATTTTCAGATAACTTCAACAAATTGTTATTTAACGAATATTATATTCCATTTCTGTAATATTCTGTAAATAGAGCTCCCTAAATCTGACACACTGGACCTGAAGTGCTTTAACAAAGGAGAGACAGTGATCAGGTCATATAAAACCAAATACATAACAAACTCATTTTGTCCAGTTTAGTCATCATGGCAGTAAACACAGTCTCTTCTCATGCTTCCAGATAGAAGCCAAGCAGATGTTTTTTCACCAACTAAAAAAAAAAAACAGACCAAAATCCATTAAAGATGTGCTTATCAGGTGTGTCAGTCACCCACTGTATGAGACACATATTTTGAGTTGTGAAAATAGAGTTTGAAGTGTCACATTTTGTAAAAACAAGTCATAACTGAATATTTTTCATGGAAGTGAACTCTGTACACCAACTATTGTGATACAAATGACTGTTATATTTATAATGAAAGAATGTTGATATAATTATGATTTCAGATCAGAACATGTAGGTTACCCATACTTTTACAGCATAAATGTACAACATACTGATATACATGTATAAATATATAGGCTAATATGCAACAAACAATAAAAGTTAGCATACTGAAAAAATACATTAACATTTTGACATTAAAATGGGAATTTGAACAATAATAAAATGATCACCTACAGAGCTCACTTTGCTGGAAATTGTTCATGCAATTAAAATGTTTTAGGTTTCATTTTCATAGCAGGCTCATGACTATCACTGAAAACTCTCCTGCACGTCCACCAATTCTGCACCACTCATAGACTGACCACTTCCGCTGGTATCTAATGTTTGATCAGGGTGGGAACATTATGGTGAGCGAGGTAGAACAAAGTCTTGAATCAGTTAAGTGGCATTTGTAGAAGAAGGCCCTGGAGGTCTATAGTGAGATTTCAATTCAGTACTTTTGACATCATAGACAAGGTTAGTGGACAAGTTGTGTGAACCAGTTTGTAGACATGCTAAAACTCCTTCAGTTGCTCATGTCTGTGCTAGAAATCATATAAATATACTGACCTAGTTGTTGGCATATATATTTTATTGTATTTTTTTGTAATGGACCATGTACAATGTCAAGGTATTTTACAGTTACTAACTGTTAGTCAGGAATGTAGCTACCATTGAAGACACTGTCCTGTTGAGGATACAAATCATACACTGCTCAACTAATGCACAACTCATGATGATTAACTGCATGAGTGAAAGCAGGATGCATCATGAATTCTTGTTGCTCACCACTTTATGTGATTACTTAACAGATCATCAGTTAGGAATGTTAGTTCACACATTAATTGATATGCACCAAGTTAGCTGTATTTATTTTATGCAAATGTTTGCATCTGTTTTTTCATTCAAAACAATGATCACTAAACAATTAGCATTAATTAAATTAATGATCACTATTTATATGACAACAGCTACTGTTCTGCTTTCTGAGCAAATACTGATAAATACTTTTATGTAAATGGAATCCAGTTAATTTGATCCCATAAAAATGAATGTATGAAGTAACTGTAAATTTACATTCCTTAACTGATGATCTGTTCTAGTCATTGTGACTCGAGCATTGATAAATCCCCCATTCTCCTTGATCACGCTTTAATAAACATTTCAGCATAAGACAGCCTGCATTAATTAATGCATGAAATAATCATGAGTCATATATATGATGAGTATTTAATTGGCTGAATCCCTGTTGTGGACGTATTCTTCCTACAGCAAACAGAAGAAAACTTAGAGGTCACAGGTTTCACTGTGACACTGACGATGTGGCATCGCTGTGGGGTGTGGTGATAAAAGTAGCATCTCCAGCCACAATGTTTTTTTTCTGCTTTAACACTTGTTAATGTGACGGCGTGAATATTCTGCTGAAAAAGCATGTGCGGTATGTAGGTGAATGGAAAATGAAACGGTTTATAATGTATTGTGTCCACAGAGACAGTGCTCATAAACACAGACAGACATTTGTTGACAGCTTGACGTAGCTTTAGAATCCTTAATGTTTGCTATGATCCTGATTATAAGTCATGTCCTTATTATTTAAAATGTAATGATTGCTTTATTGTAATAAAGTATTACCAACAAGGGCACTTATTTATGCTATGGAATATAAAAGTGTGATGCAGAATAGCTTCAATATACATTTGGAGCTTTATTTCTTTGATGATAAGATCAGAACTATTCGCATGTCATGGGCGTAGGTTTGGTTTCACACACACACACACACACACACACACACACAGGACTTAAAAATAATAAAATAAAATTTACAGATAATTTACAGTCTCAGATTTACAAGTGTAAATCTGAGACTATCAAATCATTCAAAGACTTGATAGATTTTTGAACAGTTTCTTTGTTTGTTGTAAACTTTAAACCTCACCTCTAATTCTGTCCTTTCTTATTGACAGAGCCACAGCCACACATGCTAATGTGTCAGTACAAATTAATAAAGTACTGTATGTAGTTACATTCCTGATACTTTATACTTCTGTCATTGTGACATATAAAGTTAATAGCTGCACATTTAAACAAAATATTAATATCACAAGTAATAAAATATGATGAATTGTTAATACATTTGCCTAGAAGTTCAATTAGTATCTATGGAATCTATGTTAACATTCATAGTACACGTGCAATTATTCTCTATCTCAGGTGTTGAGACGAGCAAACAGTTGAGTTTTATGACTCTCTGTTATATGGGGTGCCGTTTGTAAAGCAGCACACGCTGAAAATTAAAGCAACATTTTGTCACATTTAGCTTCAAACAATGTTTAAAAAACTGGTGTGAATTTTGAGAGTCACTTTTTTGCACATTTACAACAATATTTGTCAACTTAGAGATATTTTAAATAGTTAAATCCAAATATTAAATGTTACACCTAAATGTTAAATGTTAAATCTAAATGCTAAATCTAAATCTAAATGTTAAATATAAATCTAAATGTTAAATCTAAATGTTAAATATAAATCTAAATGTTAAATCTAAATCTAAATCTAAATGTTAAATCTAAATGTTAAATATAAATCTAAATGTTAAATCTAAATCTAAATCTAAATGTTAAATCTAAATGTTAAATCTAAATCTAAATGTTAAATATAAATCTAAATCTAAATGTTAAATCTAAATGTTTCGGGTGAAACTAAATATTTAGCTAATATGCAAATTCAAATGCCGGTAACCGGAAGTACCAAAGTAAAAGCTCGAGGTCAGAGTGTGTTCATAGTGTCAAATAACAAATAAAAACTATCTCATCCGGGGAAATGGACTCTTGGACATGGATTATCGCGATAATAACTACCTAAAATAACAAACACGTTTGGAAAACTTTATTTGAAGAGTAGTTTGAGTTTTTAGTGTCACTTTTATGAAGGGTGCGGGACTTATGACCTGTAGCCGCTATAGCCAGCCACGAGGGGGCTCACTTTGACTGATCTGTCATGTTCGCTTCTGTAGCTCTGGCCTGTGGTAGCCCTGTGGCGGTTGCTGTCGCTGTTGCCGTGACTGTAGAATAACTTTGTATTGCCGCCAATTTTCGCAGCGCGACCATGGCCGACAGTCATAGGCGTAATTTATGGGGGGGATGGGTGGGTTGCAACCCACCCAATAATCCAAACCAGCCACCACAACCCACCCAATATGATATGATAATTATTGATACTGAATGTTAAGTATTATAAACACGACAATGTGGTAGATTTTCTCAATTTGGCAGTAAAAAATAGTGACGTTTGTCTGCGCCCCCTCCCGCTCTGAGATTTGGTTTTGCCCACCTCAGACCTGCGCGTGCGTCCCGCCTCCAGTGTCTCCCCGTGTATGTATGAAGTATCCATGGTGATATGAAGACAGCACGAGAGAAAAAGAAAGCCCAACCGACAGTTTCAAGTTGTTGGTTGGGCAAAAGAATGAAAACACGCTACTGCGAGGGCTCCAGTGCCACCACTCACGAGTCAAATAATGTTAACTGAGCAAAAGTTAGTCCTACTTTCTGCTGTGCTGTGTCCTAGCTAGTTAGCCAGATTCGCTATTCAGTTAACAGGCGACTTTGTCATCAGGCAAAATGTGTTTTGCGACTTTGGGCTATACAAATAAAATGGATTTGATTTGATATTAACCATTTAATTAAGAAGTCGCCGGCATCTGGCTACGTAATTCTTTTTTTTTCAATGAAACCGGGACACTTTTGAGTGTCCATCGGTGTGTCCAATAGGAGACCCGTGCGCCGTCACATGATGGGCTAAAAGCCAATAGGAGAGCTTTGTGCAGTCACTTTATCAGCCAAAGATCGTCTATATACATGACGATGATTGTTCCGTGACCGTGTATGATCACTACTATCGGCGATATCAGCTGTAAATCCTAATAAATAATGTAAACAGCCATTTATGCATTTAACACAAGCTGAGAGCAGTAAATGTGCTTGAGATGAAGGAGAACCCGTGTTTAGTGCAGGAAACATGACAAAAAATGTCTGTAGCTCATGTAAATGTCTGGGCTGTGCAGTGCCTCTCTGCCTCACTTAATTTTCTGTGTTTCCATACATATGTGTGAAATAAATTTTCTGTTTTTTATTTTCCTTTCTATATCTTGTCATATGACTTTTTCTATATTCATGACACCACCACAGCATGAATATTCTGAAAGCCCAGGTTGTTCTGAAAAGAACATATATATATATATATATATATATATATATATATATATATATATATATATATATATATATATATATATATATATATATATATATATATTCAACCCCCCCAATGTTCAATTAAAGTTACGCCCTTGCCGACAGTAGAGTGTACCGGGTGGAGGCGGGCGGGGGTAGGATCTTGCTGGCCTTTACGCAAGCGAACATGACAGATCAGTCAAAGTGAGCCCCCTTGTGGCTGGCTATAGCGGCTACAGGTCATAAGTCCCGCACCCTTCATAAAAGTGACACTAAAAACTCAAACTACTCTTCAAATAAAGTTTTCCAAACGTGTTTGTTATTTTAGGTAGTTATTATCGCGATAATCCATGTCCAAGAGTCCATTTCCCCGGATGAGATAGTTTTTATTTGTTATTTGACACTATGAACACACTCTGACCTCGAGCTTTTACTTTGGTACTTCCGGTTACCGGCATTTGAATTTGCATATTAGCTAAATATTTAGTTTCACTCGAAACATTTAGATTTAACATTTAGATTTATATTTATATTTAACATTTAGATTTAGATTTAACATTTATAATTAACATTTAGATTTATATTTATATTTAACATTTATAATTAACATTTAGATTTAGATTTAGATTTAACATTTAGATTTATATTTAACATTTAGATTTAGCATTTAGATTTAACATTTAACATTTAGGTGTAACATTTAATATTTGGATTTAACTATTTAAAATATCTCTAAGTTGACAAATATTGTTGTAAATGTGCAAAAAAGTGACTCTCAAAAATTCACACCAGTTTTTTAAACATTGTTTGAAGCTAAATGTGACAAAATGTTGCTTTAATTTTCAGCGTCTGCTGCTTTACAAACGGCACCCCATACTGTTACACCATGTAGTAAAAGCCCACTTTACATAGGGGCTGTAAACTGTGTGCTGTATCACATGGATATAGTTAACACTGACAGTGAGCATTCTGCATAAATACATTAGATTTATTCTGTTTTGACTGCAAGATTCCAAGTTGTGAGTTTTCAGTGTTTTTCCACTGTCATACTGTGACTTTAAAGGATCCGAGTACTTCCCTCATCCTGTTAACTGACAGACACCGCTCTGAAGATAAAGGTAAAGTCAAGTCAAATTATGAAACCAGGACATTTCAATGTTTTGTTATTGTGTAAATAATACTTCAGACTTCATCTTAGAGATTAGAATCATGTGTCTAATCATTCACAAAGGAGATATAACCCCACTCAAGCCCATCACTACCATGGTATGCCAGCAGATGGTCTTCTTCACCACCACTTTCTCATTTACAACAGAGCCCCTTATGGGACAAAAAAAGAGATTATTATTCATTTAAATTATTAGGTCACCCATATTATCCAGATTATTTCCTCACTTCCTTTTAGTAGTTTGGTTCTATTTGTTCTATAAGTTTTTTTTTTCTGTATCACACCCACGCCTCAATCTAAAAGAGGTGTCATTTAGTTTGTGGTGCTCACAGTGCTGAAACATTACACGATAAGATAAAAAGTAGTGCATCTTTACAGAAGTAATGTCCTGATTTCTCCATGAAACGTCTCATTTCCCTAAAATGTCAGGAAAAAAAAGACTCGAGAACAAACCGTTTCACTTCAGGTTATATAAATATTTATTTCCATCATTTCAGCTGTGGTATATCCACATGCATGCTAAACATGGTGGTAAAGAAGTTCTGTGTAGTGTATAGAATTCATTATATGTAGTCTCAAAACAGTCTGTATCAAAGGTAGCTAACCTAGGTAGTTTACTTGTTCTAGAGTTCCTTCACATGACCCATCATCAGAGAGGGAATGACCAAAACAAGACAACCTGCTCGGTTTTTGTTTAGCTCTCTTTAACATTAGTGAAGGGAAAGCAGAGTAACATTTATAAAAGGCAAACAAGATAAGAATTGTATCTTTTCTGGCAAAGCGTCATCCCTCCAGACAACATATTGTCCGTCATTTTGTTCCACGAGCTCATTAGGGCTGGATAAAACAGTCTTTACAACACAGTTAAAGAGTGTTCCAGTGTTAATACTCCCTGGTATCTTTTGTAGGTATTTCTTTTTACATATTGACACTCATGTATGTGTATGTGTGCAGGTCAAGTACAGTTTAACGTGCTGCTCCGCTGTGGGAGAGCTGAGAGGCTGAGACAGTGGGAGCAGGCTGAAGAGAGGAGCTGCACAGAGCGGCTTTCCTGAGAGACGACAGCGAGAGGCCACAGTTACATCCAGGGCCTGCCAAACATCTGACACTGGAACAGAAGAATCATCCTAAAGTGTGTAATATGATCTATGATCAACGCTGTGGGGCAAGATGACTACAAAATACAGAAAGGTAGTTGTGCACATCAAGTCCTATACAGTATTTAGGCCAGGTGAGGATAGCAGCTTCAGTAAAGGAAAAAGCAGAGAATATCCATCAGGGTTATACCAATCCAGTCATACGGGCAAGGGAAGATACAATCATTCCTATGATGCTTATTTAATTCATGACAATATGTTTTGTCATGTTGAAAGTGTTTGAGTATATTTTTACTTGATTGGTTTGATGTTCTTTGTCATGTTTTACCTGGTGAAGACTCGCCCGCTCAAATGTTGCCTGTTCCCGTCTAATAAAAGCTGTGCAGCTACGTTATAATGCGCAAATACTCTCTGCTTTCCCCTTTATCAACAAACTATTACATATCAGCTGAAAACCATTATGCACGAGAACAAATGTGTTTTCTAAAATCTGGATGTCACCACTTTTCAGAGACATTTCCTGTCCTTTCCATATGTGTAGGAACCCTGCAGATATATTGTCAACGATAAGGAAACTAGCAACAGTTCAATATTCGACACGGCACTCAGAAATC
Source organism: Sciaenops ocellatus (assembly GCA_033000465.1). Classification (NCBI taxonomy): domain Eukaryota; kingdom Metazoa; phylum Chordata; class Actinopteri; family Sciaenidae; genus Sciaenops; species Sciaenops ocellatus. The sequence continues at coordinate 26,937,997 of CP136880.1, read as the reverse complement.
TAGAGGAACATTTTTACACACACACACACACACACACGCACACACAGAGAGAGAGAGAGAGAGAGATAGAGAGGGAGAGAGAGAGAGAGAGAGATTTCCTGTACACATTAGCAGCTATTTACAGATCAAAAAAACATGGGGACAAGCCATGTTAGTCAGATACCATATATACAGATATAGGTTTGACTCACTCTGTTTCAGAGTTCCAGGTAAATAAGTTTCAAATTCCCTTGAAATCATTCAAGATATATCTATAGTCTATAAATTAGTGTGTGTGTGTGTGTGTGTGTGTGTGTCTATATATATATATATATATATATATATATATATATATATATATATATATATATATATATATATATATATATATATATATATATATTTATATTTATATATATATTTATTATCAGTAGCAAGTTTGCACAAGAAACTTGTAAGAATTGTAAATGCATATTGACTCTCATGACACAGCATCATCAATTCATGCATAGAGGAACTAGACATGATGGCTACATACCATACTGATAAAGAAGATCACGGTGCTCCATGGAGGTGTGTTCAGGAAATATTAAAATCACATTTCTTTTTAAAAATACTTAAATGAAACCAAAGCTTACAGTGAGAACTCAAAGAATGAAAGAGTTTTTACTGATGAATAAACGTGGATAATCATGTCTTTGTACTGATATCAATATGCATGTCTGCTACCTGACAGAAGAGATTCTGGGTTCTTTGATATTGGCTGATTGAATTTTTGTGAACAGAAATATGAAAAACGGAGTGATGACAAAATAAAAACAGAATGTGGCTGGAGAACGGGAGAAATTGGTCCCAGATTCAGTCCTGCTTCAAACAACAAACCAACACTGTGACGTCCTTTAAAATGTCCAGGAACGCCTCACTCCTCACCATCTTCCTCCTCCATGTACCTTACACTCTCCATCCTGTCCGTTAAAAGGCTTGGGCTGAGCACAGGAGTGTGTGTGGAGTGTGTTTATATCTGTGTAAATTGAACTACTTGTACACGCACAAGTACTGCATTCTCCAGTCCAGGTTTACTTGTGGAACCTCTGAAAGTAAAGGGTGGAGTCGTCAAACAGTGGGTTCTTCACCTCCATTTCCCCCGTCTACAGATGGACAGAGAGAGGGCAACACAGTTCATCATTAGACATGTCCCAAACTTTGGGCATGTCCTAAACCAGGCATGTCCAAAGTCCAGCCCGGGGGCCAAGAGCAAGAGTGACTCGTTTTAAACTTAAATGTTAACAGACTTTGCATTACTCATAATAAGTCATGTTTAGAATGAACATGAGGTGAAGATCTGTATCAACTTCATGCAAGTTTAATGTATGCCATACAATTTGTTCTTTGTTATCTGACAAGGTTTTTGAGGCACTTGTAATAGTATTTCAGAAATTAAAGCAGTGCTGTAACACTGTGGATAATTATCCCGCCTGCTGACATCCACATTGCTGTATAATGTTCAATAAATGTTAAGATAATAATGCAGAGTTCACTCACAGGTGCCAATCCAGGACACTCATACACTGTGAAATCTCCGTCCTCGTTCTCCTCATCTGTGGATGCTCCGGAGTCGGGAACTTTTGGCTCATCCCTGTGTCTGCAGAGGTCACACACAAAGACACACACAGTCATAAAATATTCAGAGGATAACGGAGATTAGATGAGCCAGAGAGGACAGGGAGGGGACGAGAGACGAGGGGGGCAGGAGACAGACACGCATGCTCGGGAAAGATGAGCGTGTCCGGGCTCGGAGGATGACTCACTTCTCCAGGGAGAGCATCTGCTGCTTCTGGTGCTGGTAGTGGTACATTTGGGCACTGTGGGCCAGCTTCTTGTCCCCAGGCTGGAACACACCGAGGGACAAAAGGGGACATGAGAAAGTCACTGAGATTCATCCACATCTAATCACACCGTTCAGTTGACATTTACTTTGCAGCACATGTTTGTTCTGCCCGTGCTCGTGGCACAGCTAGTTTGCAACGGTGGACAACAGTGTCATGGCATTAACAGGTTTGTGTAAGCTATTCTACAGAATCAGCTTCAACATGCATGGGCAGTGATGTATAACATGAGTATTTATAGTTCTATTTTAACAACACAACTTCCATGTTCATTTTATTCAGAATTATTTGTTGTTTGCTTAACGGAGAAATATGTAGTATTATATATGATATAATCAATTACTACACTTACTGCTATGACCCTGACAGTGTATGCTGATGATGTACATTACAATGTTACCTGACACATTATTTAAAGCTGCATTCATTGATTTATTCTGGCCACTTGGGGCAGCATGAGAAGCAGTAAACACAACACGGCGAGTGTAAAGCATGAAGGCAGCGAGCAGTTGATTATTTACACCTCCAGGAGACACAGAGTAACATGAGCATGAAACTGGGGGCGACTGCAGTCAGGTGATAATTCCCTTTCATCACACATTAAAGGAATCCTAAATAATGCAGTTTTTACACAGTAGTTTGACAGTAGTTCCCTGTTAATGTACAATTAAATATACAACATTTGGACATAAAAATTGAACATACAGCACATGGTTGGACTGGGATCTTTAAGAAGTCCTTCTAATACAAAAGAGAGTTTCTACTCACCAAACTGTCAAAGGTTTGGGCTCTCATCAGTCCATATACAGGATAGTCCACCTTCTGAGTTAGATGCACACCTTTCTGCAATCTGGAAAAGAAAGAAGTAACATTCTGCCCAATGCTTCATCACAAATACAGGACGTATGCACTGTATGCATATACAGTACTGATTTATGAACGCATTTTGAATTGACTGGCATGCTTTGCTTTGTCTTTGCGATGTGGCTGTTGGCAAAATAGGACAGTAAAAGTCTAAACATTTAAAGTCGTTAACAAATAGATATGTTCAGAATAACATAGATAGAGTACTTTATTGATCCCCAAAGGGGAAATTCGTCTACAGCCGCAGTTACAAGTATCACAAACACAAAACAGGCATAAGATAGATACAAAAGTCATGAGGCAGATAAGTTTAGTCTAGAGTATAAATATAATTCAAAGTCTCAGGGAAGAAGAACCTATAGTTCTATTCATGTGAAAATATATTCTGTACAGTAACTCCGTGCAAACAAAATGTACACTGTACAATCTAAGTCAGTCAAAGAATGAGTCAGTGCAAGTTATGTGTCATATGTTTGTATCCAAATATCAACTTCAGTGTCACAGAATGAGTGTCTTTCCCAGAACAGAGGGAGTCATAAAGTGTAGATAAAATATGACAGGTCATATCTTTGTTCAGTTATGATTTGGAGAAGCATTCGCTTGATACTTGAAAAGCTGAATCACATCCACACCGATGTGTGTGATGTGATTGTTTTATATGGTAGGGAGGAGACACTATTGAGTTGCATTACTGGAAAAGCAAGATATCTCCACCTCGCTTTAATATTGCCCATTCCTTTTTTTTTTTTTTTTAATCTCTCACATGTTTCACAACAGTATGGATGTGCAATGCTAAATTAGTGGAGCATTAGATTAGTCTATCAAATACTTCTTCATAGACAACATCAGCAACAGCATTTCCTTTCATCCATTTTGAGAGATAACTGATTATTGTTCCATCCTCTCAAATGTCTCTTTGGATTCTGGGTAATTAAAACAGGCATTGTTCTAACATTTCTGCCCCAATTAATTAATTTAATTGAGAAAAAAATAAACAGATTAATTATTAATGTTTATCCTGAATATGTATTTTGTAATTTTAAGTCTCCTGCACTTTATTAATAAAAGTTTTAAAGTAATTTTAAAATATCTTACCTGACCCAGCAGGCCCCTGCAATGATCAAAGCCAGCGAACCAGCTACGATGAAGACGCTGCTCATGACTGAGAAGAGATACATACAGACAGTTAGGGGAAGAGAGCGCTGTGCAGGTCTGCGGGTGTCAGAGGAAGACATGATCCCTGACTGAAGCTCTACAAATGTGTTTGAAGCAAAGTGCAGCGCTGCTGAGGAGCTGCTGGAAACAGCTGAGTGTCAGGGCGCAGCGTTTGCAGTGAAAACAGCATTGATGACAGTAACAGAGTGAGGCAGATCTAATTAACAGAAACATACGAGCTCTGTTTGTACAACCCTGCAGTAAATCTGTGGCCAGTCCCAAGATTTCTTCAGACAAACGCTCATTTTTATTAAACTCATGCAAATGTTTTGCATGAGTTTAATAAAAAGATCTTTGAATGTCTGCTCATGTCATGATGGGTGTTCTTCAAAAGATTCTTTATTTACATCGTTTTTGTTTGCGTGACTGAAAATTCAGTTCAGTTTCAGTTGATTCTTCCCGCTGCTGCCACGGGTTCACTGGAAAAACACATCATGGTATTTCCCAGGAATATTTGCTAAAATCCACTCCCAGTGGGTCCTGTGGGTCCGGGTCATGTGTGTATCTATGCGTTTGTGTACACACACCACACAACTATCACAGCCAAATACTGAGCAACAAGTCTGACCATCAAATATTATTGCTATGGTGAGGTAAGCATAAGGAAGGATGCTGAAAAGTGAAATGATAATATATTCCTGCACATTTGTGAAGGTTCCATTGATCCTGAACCATATATACAGCTTTTGGAGCAACATATGCTGCCAAGTAAACGCTGTCTTTTTCAGGGACGACCTTCTTATGTCATCAAGACGATGTCAAACCACCGTCTGCACGTATTCAACCAGCATGGCTCTGTAGTTAAAAGAGTCCGGGTGCTCAACTGGCCTGTCTGCAGTCCAGACGTGAAAATGTTTGGCGCATTATGAAACATAAAATACAACAAAGGAGACCTTGGACTGTAAAACTGCAGTTTTGAACTGTTGAGCAGGAGTCTCCTCAGCTCGCAGGCATTTACAGAGTGTTGCTGATGAACAGGAAACACGACCCTGTCCAACTTTATTCAAACGTGTTGCTGACATCAAATTTAAAATGTAGAAGCACAAATAGAAACGTCTAAAGGTAAGATGAAACTTACTGATGAAGACATTGTCATTGGACGGGTATGGGAGGATGATTGGATCGCTGAGCAGAGCGGAGGTGTGGTTTGTGGTAGTGGTAGTAGTGGTGGTGGCGGTGGTGGTTGTGGGAGGTGGAGCCACACTGGTGGTGAACACTGGCGCCTTCGTGGGCTGCTCTGTAGTTGACGCACCATGGGCGGGCCCGGACTCACTGAGCTGCATGGTTTTGGAGATGTCCTGGAAGGGTGCAGCTGAGATAAGAAATAAAAAAAAGTTTAGAGTCACTACGTCAGCAGGGATGTGGTGGGTCATACAATTATGGGTAAATGAAAGGCCTGTGCAGTACCTGGCAGCCTGGACTCAGTTCTCTGTTCACTGATGATGGCAGAGAGGAAGTCGATCTCCTCATCCAGCTCAGGGTAGGTGCTCACCTTACCTGGAGAGACACAAAATTAGAATCCAGTAACACAACACTCATTTATCCAAACTCCATGTGCACAGGTCAGAGAGCAGCAGGAAGATCCAGAAACAAACAAACGTGAAGTGATATCTGCTGACTGCTGGAAATTAGAGTCACCCGTCCTGCCCGTGTGGATCTGCTGCTGAGGGTCGCGACAGTGGGTAAATAAAAATACAACACTGCCCTCATGTGGCATGAGAAAGACCTGCAGCCTTGACTGTGTTAACGAGTGAACCTCCTGATCCTGTGCAGAGCAAACATCGCACTGCCAGGGAGTTTATCGAGCTGATGAGTGGGAGGAAGTCATGCAGGCGTGGAAGCTGCAAGTGACACAGTGAGTGTTTGTGTGTGTGTGTGTGTGTGAGTGAGTGAGTGGGTGGATGGCTCAGTGCTCTACTGTCAGCCCGGCTGCTCAAAGCGTGGGTTGATGGCAACATGGCAAAAAAAAAAAGACAACGATAGAGAAGGAGGCAGGCGTGGGAGGTGGGGTGGGTCTTTCTTAGAATCATGAATGAAAAGCATCACGACAGCAACAGGAAAGAGGAAGAGGAGAAGAGAAACAAATCATACTGTCTGTATGTTGATCACAGACTGTCGACAATCAGATTGAATCTTACGCTGTAACTGGTCTTTAGATGACATGTCCCACTATTTACTTATATCACATCATGTGAATATCAGAATCAATAAGTGTTTGATTAAAATCAATTATTAATTAAGTCTTTATTTTATTCTTTGCTGGATAGAAGTGATATCTAGACGATCATCAAGTATTTAATTTAAAAAACATCAACAAAACTCAATGATGAAGGGGATGGTGCATTTGTTGGGGGACTATATTCAGCAGCGGATTCATTCACATTTGGTGCTGTAGTGAGTATTTCTGGCAGCATGATGGTGTGTGTGTGTGTGTGTGTGTGTGTGTGTGTGTGTGTGTGTGTGTTTGCCCTAAAATAAACTACAGTGTGTGTGTCTATGTTAATGAAGAAATATGTCGCCCAGTACAACAGTGTTGCTCATTAATTCGACATTGGATTGCAATATTTTTGGCATCAGTGTACACATTATAACAATATAGAATATTGCACGACTTCTTCTTTAATTCAAAGCCAGGTTCTGCTAACCTATATATTAGTACAGTATAACACAAATAAACAGCAGGTTAAATGTTCAATATGATACTGGCAAGTAATATCAACATATACAGACAGAGCCTAAGCTGCATATTCTGAATATTTCACTGACTCTTTGTATGCTTACTGAGGTTTTTCATGTCTGGAAAATATCCAGTGAGTTTTTCACTTCTTTTAGAAACATTTCAGACATGTACAGAAACATTTTGAGACAAACAAAGTGAACATACTGGAGGAAGCAAATCACGAGAGGGGTGAGAGTAACAAAGAAAGGATGACTGTGCCTCACGACGGGCCAGCGCACCATCACGGTAACTGTCTTTACTGCAGTGGGCAGTTCAGCTGGCAGCAAGGCAGTCAGGACATCAGTCAGTCAGTCAGTCAGTCAGTCAGTCAGTGAGACTGTCACCGAAAGGTGAGTCCTGCTTGGCATAGACTCTAGCCTTTCTGTCTGATTAATGAAGGAATCGGGGTTGAAAGGTTCCAAAGCTGTCTCATCCAGTCTCTCCAGGACATGACGGTCTACATGATCCAAACCCTCTGAAGATAAAGACAAGACTCACTCAAAGTATTTCATTCATCAATCATTTGATTTGACTGATTCAAAACCTTTGATAACAAACTTGTAAAGATGCAGAAATAAATCAGCACTTATTGCACTTACAGGGCATGATGAATTCACACTTTGGTTAACTTCATACTGTACAAAGACCTTTAACAAAAAATGCATTTTATTTTCTGAAATTCTATGTTTAAATATGCAAATGAGGCACTGACTCAATAGAAGTGCACTTACATACATTTACAGAACAGAAATCAGAACATTGGCTCAAGCCAGGTTTAACATTTATTTTGTTTTGTTCACATATTGGTTCAAAGGTTGTTGTTTTTTTTTAAAATCACTCCATCACCATGCCCTGGATTTAGCATGGGCCTGAGCTTTAGTGTAGCACAGTTGGCAAGTACTAGTGTCTTGATCTGTCTCACTGGTAGACAGTGCAAGGAGCATAGGAGTCAGGAGGTCAGTCAGGCCAGTGACCAACTGACTTATCTTCATGTACATTTAGAGCCATTAGTGACTACACTAAATGCTCATTCATTTCACTGCAAAATCAACACTGGAATCAACACAAAAATCAAAACAGCCTACTCAAAACTGAGTATAGTAAATTAAGCGTTTAAAGGTCAGAGATGATAGCCAAGCTTTATTACGAGGCCTCTCAAGGAAAATGCTAGCTTTGAAACTGTCCCTGTAACATGAGAACAGATGAGAGTGGGCAGCCCGACCTCGCCTGGGCCGCTGCTGTGATACCGTTTGGTTGCACTGCTCGTCAGGTGTGATGTATGACAGTGAACGGCTGGGGAAGGATGTTCCTGGCGGATGAATACAGAGCTAAGATGACTGTCAGACAGGCAACAAGATAAACACACCTGTATGTAGGGAAAACAGCGAAGAAGTCTCAAGCCAGCAGTACATGCTGCTTATCTCAGTTCGACTGACACTCTTATGTTTTGTTGCTGAACGTTTCCAGAATATTTCCACCATGTTCTGTACAAAGCAGCTCTGCCCCCTCGACACATCCCACATCCAGCAGCTCATTATCACTTCTGGCACACTGGCAGAGCACGACACGAAAGCAGAGACTCGCAAGGATTATTAGCGTTTGACATTAACTATGACACACACTATGCTGACCCAGTTGAATGGAAGCTGGAAGCTGGCAGCACACCCACTGGGAGTCTCTGAAGTCGCCCTTTGATAAAGTACATGACTCATGTGTAGAGGAAAGAGACAGAGGGGAAGGAACACTGATCAATTAGAGTGTAGCTGGCACAGTGAATGTGTTGCATTCACTCTGCTGACTCTTCATACAGTTATTGTCTTATTTGTGTTCTGAAAACACAGTCATGGTGGAGGACAGGAGCTACAGGAACCTAGACACTGGTACCACTTACCTTTAATGGACTGAGCAGGGTGAGGAGCGTGCCTCCTCTTGACCACACAACGGCCATGGGAGTTCTCTACCAGGTGGTGAAGGCAGGGGCCACAGTGTGAGCTGCCCGGCTGGCAGAAGTGCCGTCCTGCCCGGGCACAGTCTAAACTCCGAGGGCACAGATGAGTTCCTGTGGAGAAAGACATGACATGATTCTTTTTTTCACAATGTTTTAAAATGCTCTAATTTCTACAACTCTTATATTTTTATACAAATCAGTCATGATTTTTTTTTTTCACTTTTTACAACATTTACAGGTTTGTTTGTTTTTTTACATTTTAATTGGCATGAGGAAATCATTTAGTTACCCAATGGTAACAAAATCCACCGACACAGATTCCACAGTTCTTTGTCGTTGTCTTTGTGCTAAGCTAAGCTATGCTAAGCTAACTAGCTGCTGGCAGTAGCTTTACTGTACGCTTACAAAGCAAACAACATTCTCGTCTGTCAAAAAAACAAAAGAGCACATTTCTAAAAATGTCAAAATATTTCTTTAAATGGAAAATTGAAATGAGAAATGTGACATGGACCATGACATCGGCTGGCCAAACCTTAATCACCCTTCATTACTACCACTACCTTATGCTGTAGTATGCAGTAGTACTCACTCACACATACGCATGCACGCTGACTCTGTGACGTCCTACTGTCTAATAAATTCACAGACCAACAGTTCCGAACTCAGACCAATCGTGTTGAACTGAACCCTCATATTTAATCTAAAATAGATCAACTGTTCAAACTGAGAAATTTCAAACTGTAAAACGATATTCCCATTTTGAATTTGATGCCAGCAACATGTTTGAAAAACGTTGGGACGGGGTTTACATTTACATTTTACACAGAGTGCCAACTTTTTTGGTAACAGGGCTGTAATGAAGAACTTATTCATTTGCATTTTGTAGTAGTCGCCTGACTATCAGCCAATCAGCGCCCTTGTCATGGGTTTGCCTGCAACACTTACACACAGGCCTCTATGTTTCATGGAAGTGACTTATCTTCATGTACATTTGGAGAAGTGTTATCTCTAACCCAGCTATTAGTGGCTACATTAAAAACTAATTCATTTCAACACTGGAAATTTTTATTCTCGAGTGACACAAAAGTCAAAACAGTCTACTCAAAACTAAGTAAGAATTATGTGTTTAAAGGTCAGAGATGATAGCCAGGCTTTATTACGAGGCCTCTCAAGGAAAATGCCAGCTTTGAAAATGTCCCTGTAACATGAGAACAGATGAGAGTGGGCAGCCCGACCTCGCCTGGGCTGCTGCTGCTGCTGTGATTCTGTTTTGTTGCAGCTGGAGGCCAGCGCTGCTTATCAGGTGTGATGTATGACAGTGTATGGACATGCACCAGGACAAACACACCTGTATGAAGCATGAAGACAGTACAGTATGTGGTTTAGCACGTTCATATGTTCTGTTACTTCACTGAGCATTAAGACTACAGACGAGACAAAGCCTGCTCATGAATATCCAACATGCAACTTTTCTTTTTAGAAATGTGTTTATTTTCTTTCCTCCCAGGGTGAGCTGATAAGATTTCAGTCCTGTGTCTGTGTGTGAAGTACAGTGCTGGAGTCAGGATGTGACACACTGGGCTTTAAATAAGTATGTAAATGAATTACATAGGATTTGTTTACAACTCTGTGCTGGTGAAAGGCTTAGTAAGCAGCAATTCTGTTTATTTTTAGCTTTGACTGTGTTAGAAGTGATCAGAACATCTTTGAACATTACTGCACAGAGTAAATTTTGTTCACCAGCAGTGAAAAGAAGACGAATCAGAAAAGATTACATTACTTTGATGAAGTAACCATTAGGTTTTTTTTTCATACAACATAACAGGAGGAGGAGATGCTTGTGCACTTGTTTCAGGTTGTGCTCACATCTATTCTGAACACTGTCATGTCAAAGAATTCTTCCTCATTTGGAATAAGAATTTTCATGATACCTAAACTTGAGCAACACATATTTACCACTTATACTACTCATACTACCATGAATTAACGATGCCACATTGATGTTGTCCAAATATACCTTGTATCAAATGTACCACAGTAAGAATAAAAATACAGCTAAAAGTAGAAATGAATACAATAAACCTGTTTCAACTGTAATCTCACTGTGAGTTTCTCCATGATAAAGCTCATCTTAACCCTGTCTCTTCAGTGTGTGATGCTGGGGGGCTGCAGCTAAAACCAGGAAGTTGTAATTGTTGTTATTATAATATATATAATATTCCATTTTCCTTTGACATTCATATTGTTGTTTTTAGATTCATGTTGTGCATTTTTGATATAACCCCTTTCTTTGTCTCTTTCTCTTTAACAGGATAACTAGTAATCTATTCCATTTCATCCTCTTCACATCACTTTAACATGAAGCACGAAATCTTTCTGTTGGTTTGAACAGGTGAATAAAATGGAGTGAGTTCACCTCCACAGCACTGCTGCAGCAAATGCTTCCCCACAGGGAGTATCTGTTGCACTTGTTATTGTGGGACAGTGCATCCATTCACTTCTCACAGTGTTTTCTTAGTTATCACAAGACATCTGAGGCCAGCGCCAGTGTGCAGAGAAGAATGCAGCTGGACTCGTCCTCCTGATTAGACCCAGCTATCAATATTAACCCTTTTAGCTTCTTCGTCAGAATGGCTCTAGTGTCTGCTACAGGAACCTAGGCACTGGTTACCATGACAACTGCCATGGCAACTGAGGAGGTGTGACATCATCAGTGGGTGAGTCACTGCACAGATGCACAAATGGAAGGTTTGTCTCAGGCTGGTGTGTCAAGCAGAAAAAGGCAGGGATGACAAATGCATGTAAAGAACAACAATGATCAATATTTCCTCTGAGGCTGTCGGTGATAACACTGAAAACAGGTCAAGTGCTAATTTATTGTAATTATGGAGCTTTAAATATTGCACCATAATATGCTACCAAAACAACATAGAATCTGACACACAGACATTTCTGCACGATGAAGTGTTACTTCTTACTTCTTAGCAACAGTAACGTAGCTGCACGCGTTTATGTAATGCTCCTTGCTGCACTATGATTAATGCCACAGTTGAAGCAGCTATCAAACTGTACACCTCACTCATGCACACAATGGCCTGCCCTCGGAGACTACAACGACAGTAGCTAATCTATGCAAAGCTTTACAACTGGATGATGGAGAAGAGGATGCTCTGGGACAATGTGTGCCCCCGTTTCTCTCTGCCACGCTACAAACCGCAGAGATGAAGGAGCTGCAGTCAGTTCATTTCCAGAATGTCCAGATTATAAAAGGCTCAGCGAGTGTCATGAAAGAAGTACTGCAGACGTGCAGCAACATGAACTCAGTGACATTTAAGACAGTACCAATGCACTCCAATGCAAAAATGTAATGTGACTGGGGTGGAAATAAGGTCTGTGGATTTTAGTACTGATACAAGAGCTTAATAAAAATAATGATCAATGTTAATTCATTAGTCAGTCAGCCATGTTGTCATGGTAACACAGAGTGTGAGCACTGTCTTTCATAAACACAGAGCACACATACAGCATACACAATAGAAAACCCTGTAGTACAGAGTCACTGTTCAACATGCAACATAAATACACAGATCAGTTCTGTCTGCACCTGTTGCACAAACACAACAGTGACTGTGAAAACTCAACATTCATCTGCACTGCTTTGAATAAATCCATATTCAAACCAAACTGACTCCGGATCAGCTTTATCAAGGCCATTTGGCTGTAAAGTGCATTAGAGCGTGTATTATGTTCAGCGTTTTGTACTTCTATCAGGAGAGTCTTGGCGCACCAGTCACATTCCCACAGTGTGAAACACACTTTCTTCTAAAGTCACAGTTTCCTAGCAACCTCTTGTCCTGTGTTTGATTAAAGAAAAGGAAACATGTTCACTCTTTCTCTCTTTTCTCTTTCACTTCAGCTCAAGGCTGTACTGAATGACACAACCTTTAAGGTTCTGGGTAGGGTTTGGCAGACACAGGCTTTTTAGGGCCAGTACTGCTGCACATAGTCCAGATCAACTCAGGTTTGAGTCCTGCTGGGTCAGATGAGCATCGCTGTCTAATGCTGCATGAAAGCAGAATACTGGAATGATACCTCAGTCTAAACTTTAATTTAAACACATCTTCACACGAACATTTGTTCAAGGGTTTCTTTCTAGATCCTAAAGTTGCACCAATCAATAGGTTTAGTAAGTTTGAGTTTACAATTCAACAAATGCATAATATGGAAGGTGTGTTGGGTGCAGTGGTTAGCACTGTTGCCTCACAGCAGAAGGTTCCTGGTTCGGACCTTTCTGGGGTCTTTCTGTGTGGAGTTTGCATGTTCCCCCTGTCTCTCCATGGGTTTTCTCCTGATAATCCAGCTCCCTCCCACAGTCCAAAGACATGACCGTAACAGGTTAATTGGTGACCCTAAATTACCCGTAGGTGTAAATGTGAATGGTTGTTTGTCTCTGGATGGATGGATGGAAGGTGTGTTGTAGTAGTTACGAGGAATTATAATGCGACTCTACAGACGTTGTGTTAGCAGCTTGTTTCTCTGCCCACAAGTTGCAGCCTTCATTACAGCTCAAGAGAGGGAGAGGGGATGGCATGCAGCAAAGGGCTGCAAACTGGAATCAAACCCAAGAATTTGTATTTTTTGCAACTTTGTGCTCTTACAGCTTATAACCAGCGTAAATACAAATCCACCTTAACCTAGCTAGTTTGCAACATTTGCGATTAATATTTAAATACACAATCTAAGCAGCTTCGAAGTAGCTCAAGGGAGGCTTTTAAGAGTTTTTTTTATTTTTACTAAAACAAGGTTAAAACTGTTTTGAACATATTTGAGGAAAGTATCTATATGTTTTATTTCCACATAGTCTTGGTTATCAGTCTTCAGAAATTCAACATTAGGGTGTACCCATCATGCTGTTAGCTTTGTATGCTCCAAAAGTGGAAGCTAGCAAGCTAGGCTAACTACCTAGCTTCTCCAACTAGACATCATTCATGTTATTTCATCACCTGCCAATCATCACAGTTCATGCTGCAGTCCTCATAGAATCATAGAAAGAACTGCTGCTTGCTGTTATAATAACAGTTGCTGCTGTACAGCAGCTTTTTATTTCAGCATGTAAACAGCTGTGTCAATTTCATAGTTCCCAAACTGACTGGCTTGGTTGTTTTTCAATCTGTTTGATTATAACCCCACCTCAGACCTAAATCACTGAGAACATTTAGAAATCCGGAATGAGGCAACATCCAGGTAGCATTCAATGACTTCACAATAAATGAACCTGGGCGTCACACTGACATAAAGACTCTTGCTGAAAAGGGTCAGCATCACCTGATGGAGATACCTCTGCCTTACACCTTAGGTCTGAAGGAGTCAGAGAGACATTATAATACTGCTTTCTATTCCCGGGTCACATCCTGTGAAATGGAATAGCTCCATTCATCCGCGGCTTAAAGTCGAGTCTGAGGAGGTGATCTTAAAATAAATGGCTCAGAGTAAAAATAGAAACCTCGTCTGTCAGAGCACTTTGATCAATGATCATTAAAAGATATGAGTCACTCCATCTTTTAAATAACGGTTCACTGTGTGTCACAGTGGTTATGGTGAAGTCTATTTTAATGGATCATTGTTACAGTATGCTGCTGCCTACTGAACCTGCTTAAGCAATACAGTGTGTAATCTTACACTGGTCCTGTTGCAGTGGTCCAGACAAACACAAATCTGTGGAGTCTCAGTCATCTGAATACAAATGTATCATCTAAAGTGTGTTCCATTTCTCTGCTGTGCTGAGGTGAAGTGAAATTCAGCAGATGGTGAATGCAGCGGCCGGCTCCCATCGCTCAGCTGTGACGTTCACTGAGATGAAAATGTCAGGCGACTGGGAAGCTCTGATGCTCTGTGTGTTCTCACAACCCTCACAGCCCTGACACTGACACTGCTGAGGCTCATAAAGAGCCTACAGAGTGCAGCTATACGTGGGTGGGGTGAGTATGAGGCCCTGATCACTGACATGTCTGCAGACCAATTAGTGTGCAATCAATGCATATCGTAAAACTGCAATTCATTTGGTACAGATGAGACACAAAGGTCTTGCTCAGCATTGATGGGAAATACTATCACACTGTTTATTTAAATCAGTGTGAAAATAACTTGTGTTATGAGTTATTATGAGTCATTCACACAGTGCATGTAGGGCAACCTCGTGCAAAGAGGAAGAGAGAGGTGGTACTTTTTATCTCTGTGCCACATGGCACCTGCCTGTCAGGTGGGGACACTTGTTTTATAGCCAGGTAATGAAAACAAGCATACCCAAGAACGTGGTGCAGGACAAACAGTTCTATCTAACCCGTAACGATGTGCAGTGTGTCCATATTGATAAAAGTCTGAATATTTATACATGTAACAACCATCTAAGCAGCTTCTTTTTTTTTTTTTTTTACATCCAAATAGCTTCTAGAAAAAACAAACTGTATTATTTTAACCTGTGTATATTTTTTTTTTTGAGCATACACTTAAATTACATAGAAGATTTCCATCCATTTGAATGACATACTTTTAATATAAATAAACTAACAAACTTAATGTGAAGCAAGTAATAAGATTTATGTAATAGTACTAATAAACTCAATATGACTGCTTTCATTTTCACTGTTGGGTTTGGACAAACAAATGTCTCTATTAATACTGAATGCATAAACCTGGTTACTACTACACTACTTCTTCTTATTATTATTATTATTATTATTATTATTATTATTATTATTATCATTATTATTATTATATGTGCACAAATTGTTTTTAATTATACCAAAATGATTCAACATGAAAAAACAATAATATATGGAATATTTCAATATATTCTAAATAACTGAATAGATATTTTAAAATTATATGTGGATATATTATGAATGATACTTCTAAAACAATCTAAGTATAATATAAGTATCAAATCGAAGTATGTTTGTATCAAGGCACAAACACACAAGCAAGGCACTTGCCAACTCATCAGGAGCAATTTGATGTTCAGTCTCCTTGTGTTGAAGGACATTTCAAATAATGGACGTCCTGCTCTGCTACCTGAGCCACGACTAATAAGTTGGGTTAAAAAAAGAAAGCCATTTAAAAAAAACAACAAAACAGAAAACTACAGGCCGAGGAAGGCCACGAGAGGCCCTGTGTCACATATCTGTCATCATGTCCTACACATGTGAACCGAACTAACTGCTCAGAGCACTCACAAGAGCAAATTAGACACAGGTACATTCATTCATGCACACTCATTCACAGAATGAGCCCATGTGCACCACCTGACAGAGAAACTGACTCATGGCTTTTTTGAACATGTGGACAACAGCATCATGACATTTAATGCTGCAGCAGCAGTCTCCAGCGAGGAGCTCAGTGGATCGAGGGCATGCTTCCTGTGCCCTCCCTGCCAGATGGACATACAGACGGACAGCCTGGTCTGAGTGCAGAACTGTATGGGGGGTTGTTGTCAGTCAGAGGTTTATAGGTGATCTCACGAGGTAAGAGAGGATCACCACTAATAGGGGTGACACGTGCAAAGTGAGAGAGAGACAGTTAATGCTGATCCACTGCCCAGGCACTTAACTGTATGAAAACCTCCTGTTTCATTAAAGGAATGCTTCAGAACGGCTAATACAATTTGCTATTTTTTTTAGCACAGAGCTGGTGTTATTAGCCTAACTTAGCATAAAGACTGGAAACAGAGAGAAACAAGAGCCAAGAGCTCTAAAGCTCACTAAAGAGCACGATGTGTATCAGTACATAAAATATAAAAATGACAAACTGTGATTTCAGAGACAGTTATGTGCTAGAACTTTTTTTTGAAAAACAAATCCATTAGCTTAGCATTTCTGCACAGAGTCTCAGAGTTCCTAGATATAGTCAATGAGCCCAGGTTTTCATGTCTGTACCAGCACAATAGCACTAAACCTCACTGTGATGAGAAGATGACTGGCTGTTGGTCGCTAAACCATACTGTAGTTCCAGTTCCACTATAAAATTCTCTTTGTGTACAAATTAAACTAACAAGATACATCTTGGTATTCAGGGAGCTTTAGAGTTGTTGATAGGTGTAAGCGCCAGGCCAGCTGCATCCCTGTGCTTCCAGTCTTTATGCTAATCTAGACCAGAGGTTTTCAAACTGAGGCGCACCACTCCTCAAAGGCTGTGGGGGCACGGAGGGACAAACATGAGGTAAAGACTAGTGCAAGCTGGTGTTCTAAAAACAACTGGACGTTATTGTAGTTTAGCCAAATAAGACAAAGGCACAGGGCCTTAGTATTTTTAATGGGATTTAGCCCTTAAAAGCTTGTTAATCTGTGCAGACTGAAATCCATCCATGATTGGATGAAACATTTCCTGTAATAATGATGATGATATTTCACTCAAAACCACAAATAAAAACCTGCTTGTGACAGACAGACAGGCAGATATTACCACAGAGACATGCAGCCAGCAAGGCTAATGAAGCAGAAGAGCTTTTCCAAATGTGCTGTTCTAAAATCTTTACTGCTGCTTTGGTACCTAACATCAGGTGATTCTGCCAAGTGTCCAATCATGCTAGTTCATACTAACACAACCAAGGTGCTGAACACACTGTCCGAGTTCTTTTCACTTCAAAACATGAATATTTTTATTTATTTTGATCTTTTTCCTGTGAAAAGGCTGTTTGTGAACCAAAGCAGAGCAGCAGGTCAGAGCGCACACAGGAGGCTGAGTCTGCAGCTGCAGCTGCAGCAGCATCAGCGGCCATCTTCACACAACACAGGCCTTAATCGGGTTATGTGGTTTAATAGCCGAGTGGACGCATGGTTTCAGCTCATCAGGGAGTGCAGCCAAGCCAGAGGCCCAGACCTCCACCTCACAGAGCCTGTTTAACTGAATTTGAACTAAGCTCATTGCTCTGACTAATGTTCAAGACCCAGAGAGACCATCCTGTTGGTCAGTTATCCATGTTAATTATATGCATGTGTTGTTTTTATGATTTAATTATGACATTTCTTTATTCATCAATATGTTTTGTGTTGTCACCAAAATCAGACGCATCGTATCTCAAGCGGATGCAGAAAAACTAGTCCACGCATTTGTTACTTCTAGGCTGGACTGTTGTAACTCTTTGTTGTCGTGTTCTGACAGGAACCAAGATCAGAGATCACATCTCTCCCATTTTGGCTTCTTTGCATTGGCTACATGTTAAATCTAGAATAGAAATTAAAATTCTTCTCCTCACATACAAAGCACTTCATGGTCAGGCACCATCATATCTAAAAGAGCTCATAGTACCTTACTACCCCTCTAGAACACTGCGCTTTCAGAATGCTGGGTTCCTTGTGGTTCCTATAGTCTCCAAAATTAAACTGGGAGCCAGAGCTTTCAGCTATCAAGCTCCTCTTCTGTGGAACAACACAACCACTACATATATTATTACTGTCATTATTGTTACCATATCTCTGTATACTCTGTATACTGTAATCATTTTATCATTCATTGTAATTGTACAATATGTCTCTGTTGATTTGTTCTGTACATGTGACATCTATTGCACGTCTGTCCGTCCTGGGAGAGGGATCCCTCCTCTGTGGCTCTTCCTGAGGTTTCTTCCACCTTTTTCCCTGTTAAAAGGGTTTTTGTGGGCAAGTTTTTCCTCACTCGAACCGAGGGTCTAAGGACAGAGGGTGTCACTCCCTGTACAGATTGTAAAGCCCTCTGAGGCAAATGTGTTTTGTGAATTTGGGCTATACAAATAAAATTTGATTTGATTTGATTTGATTTGATTTGATTTGTCCCTCTTTGTATTAGGTATTACTGAAGATTCATTTACTATTACAATTACATTTAATGGAGCCCTGGCCTTGTTGACATGTGGGATTACTGTGCGTGGTGGGACATTTGTTATGACCTATGTAGTGTCTAATCAACCAGCTCCTCCTCCTCCAGCCAGCAGCACTGTTTGCTCTGTTTTCTTTGAGTTATCTAATAAAACTAAAATTCGCTTTGTCCAGTGTAGTTTCTTCCTTCGTGTTGCTTCCCTCGATCAACACGACTTGTAACAAACGATATTGCAGAACTTTTCCTGTCAGCTAATAATCAGGATGTGTCACCCTGCATTAACGAAGGTAATTATCCTCATTTCGAGTGGAGAGTCATACAGAAGTGTCACATGATGGTTTAAATGCTGTTTGTGGTGCTGTGGAGGATATCAAGAGAGCGCTGTACGCTCACTTTGTTGTAGAGCAAACACGAGGAGTGTGGATGTGTGTTAGGACTGAGCGATACAGCAACAAATACAATTCTGATTATTTTCTGCATACTTATTTTATGCAACACCAATTTTATCAGACGATTTCAGTCTGAGCCGTTCATTTGTTTAAATGTCTTTATTGATGTTTCATATTTAGATTTTATTATTCTTTATTTATTCATCAGTTTTGTTCTTTGCTGGGTGGGGTTGTATTGTGGGAATCAAATCAGTATTTTTAAAATACATTTTTAATTTTACCTGATCTACCTACAGAAGGATCTTGCTCCACCTCTCTCTCTCTGGTTGATCTCGACTTTTTCAGGTGATGGATAAGGTTTGTCATGTTTCCCATCTTGGTTCCTGTCTTAATCTGCACTGTGACGCCGTAGAGCTATCCAAACCACTTCCATACAGACAGCAGGAACGTGTTTCTGAGGACAACCAGACCACAACCAACACCTCTGCTATGATAACTGAAGCCATGACACCAGCATACCGACTGACACGCCCTGAAAACATCATGTTCCATCCATTTCTCTGCCACTGAATCATCCATTTCCCACCTCACGGCCTAATGTTATTTCTGCTTCATGCCGTCTCTCAGCCAGACGCAGCAGCACACGTCACTGTGCGGAAAAGCCTGAAACCAACACAGCTCAAAGACACTGACACACAGACACTACAAACACTACAGACACTACAGACACTACAGACACTACAGACACTACAGCTTCAGACTGAAGGGATGTCTGAAACAACTTATTTCAAAATCACCATAATATTCATCAATTTCTTAACAACTGACTTTGACAGTGATATTAAGACAGATCATATTAACCAGAACCGTAATAATACTGTAGGTCTCCTTCATCAGGGTAAACTGTCTGTGTGCTGAAACTTTCACATTCAGTAAAGACAGGCTGATGAATGAATGTAAATATAATACAACTGATCCTCACATGGTCAAAAACTAAGTTACTGTTATGTGGATTCATCTAGAGCTGAAACAATTCATTGATCAGCCAACCTATTGGAAAACGTGATTTTCTTTTCATTACTTTCTGATTTTATAGACTCATCAGTTATTGATTGATAGTTTTTTCCCCCGCCAACAATTTGAAACCCAAAGATATTCAGTTTACTATTATATAAAACATTTTTATATAACCAGAGAGTGATGTTAAGTTGATAAATTATTTACACACAAATGATTATCAAATCAGACAGGACTAACCCTGACAGTATCAACAGATCTCAGATATGAGAGAAAAAACTGAACTTCAGTTTGATCAGATGACACTCAGTGTGACATCTGTCAATCATTTTCTGTTGACTGAGGATGCATTGTCTAATCATTTCAGCTCTACACCCTGAAACTATTTTAGTCAAGTTCAACACAAACAAACACAATCAGGCATGGTAAGCTCATACACTGCTCATCACACAGCGTTCAATAACTCAAACAGTGGCATAGATAGTGAAGGTCTCTCTGGGAATATGGAAATATACAGAAATCAGCCCCATCACAGAGGATGAATGAGTACCTACAGTCACAATTTACTTCTGACTGAGGACCACAGACCGCAAGTCCCTGCAGCGACATCATCATTTGATGAGGAGCGGTGCCGTGCACAGTGCTGTTGGCCCTCTGCAGCCTGTGCATGAATGACAGCAGACAGCAGCAGCAGCTCCTTACCTGTCAAGCAGGTGCTCAGCGCCAACAGGGCCGCAAACACCGCAGCCTGGCCGAGCAGCGGGGCCCGCATCCTGGCCAGAGCTCCGACGACTGACGGGGGACACAGAGACCGACTGAAGGAGGAGCAGGAGGAGGAAGAGGAAGCGGCGGAGTGGAGTCGGTGATGATCATTCCCCCATCCCCCGGTGCTCAGGGAGGAGAGGAGGACTCAGAAAGGCGAAATAAATGAGGAGAACAATGAGGAAAGCGCAAAGAGTTCAGGAGACGACGCAGGCAGCAGCAGCAGCGATCATCCGGAGCCTCCTGTGTGATTTGCCGCAGGGTGTCTGTTCTCCTCCGCGGACATGCAACATGGATGCACGCTGATGACTGGCTGATTGATTGTGGTTACTTCTGCTGAGCTGGAGCAGAGGCACGTACAGTCAGTCTGTGACGTCACCACGCTGCGCTCCCTCCGTGCTGCCTTCAGGTGCTGCTAAAGATAAGACACCGCCAAGTGGTGAAGTCTGCAGCGCCAAAGATAGTCGCAGGCCGGATTGAGAGTGTCTTCCTCCATGCAGCAGACCTTATATTCTGCTTTTGTCTTGACCTTAGCACCCAACCCCAATGCGTCACACTTCTGTCCAGGGTCTACACACCATAGACAATATCAAACATGGACGCAGTATCCGTGACGTCACCCAGAGTGTGGCGGCTCTGGATATCACCATCTTGGCAGTCCTGCATCCACGGCCTCCAGTGAGGCCTGCCAAATAATGCCTGGGTGCTCAAACAAGTTACCTGTGATGGCACCCACCTGTCAATCAAAGCAGCCATGCTCTTAATTGTAACTTTAAGCCTTAATATAATTTGAACAGGTGAGTTGTATATAAATTCACCCTCAGTACAGTTGTCATGAACGGGGAAATTAGCTATAGAGACCAAAACTGTTTTTTGTACCAGGCTGTAAACATGTTTATTTCTGCTGTGAATGTTGGACATTTTAATATGGGGACTTATGGAGATTGATACGTTCTGTAGCCAGCCTCAAGTGGATGTTCAAGGAACTGCAGTTTTTGGCACTTCCTGTGTTGGCTTTACTTCACAGCCATGGATGTTGCTGCTTGGTCTCTATGATTTCCTGCTCCAGGTGAAGTGCTGCAGCTCCATCTCGGGGTCTGCGAATCCAAGGGCGTAGATTTGATTCTGACATTGGTCCAGTTTTCCTGTCAGTATGTCAACACACATTGATGCACCTTTTTTTAAATAATACATCCGCAGTCTAACATTTATCACAATTCTGAATCCCTACTACGAACATACCACTCCCATTATTGAACCTCTTTATTAAAGGATGGCGTCCTCCTCATACACTGGACCAGTGTATGTGTTAGCTTTGGCGCTTCTCACACATAAGTAAGAAACTACAAAGCCAGTTCTGTTAGGAATATTGGGTCAGGGTGGCAGGACTCATAATAGTTACCTGGTTGTATTCTACATACACTGATCAGACATTGATGACAACTGTGGTTATATTTGTATTTAATGGTCAAACTGGCACAATTCAGATGTCGTTTTCTGCTGAATGCACAGACGATTTTACAAAGTTGTATGATGCAGGTTCTCTGAAACCTCAGAAAACTCTCCCTCCTCCATCCCCTCAACCACATACTTAGTACACTTAGTAAATCAGAAAGCTCAGAGTCAGATATCTCAAAACCTGGACAAATCACATGACTAAATACTACTAGTAAAGTCACTTTATTTATTTATTTGTAATTTGGGTGAACTGACTCTGGAAACACACCAATGGAATAGATGCAGAAATATCTTTCTTCTTGTGTATAATGGTTTGGTGCTCTCTGGTGGCACAAATGTGAACTGCATATATCATACAGGGTAGATGTGAGATATGGCACGTATCCACAAGCTGATCTGGACTACCCAAAGGGAGACAGAGATGGAAGACACAGTCTGACTAGTCAAACTGTTCAACCCCTCCATAGATATCATAGATCCTCATTGTACACCATAGTCAGTGCTCTAGGATGGCATGGTCAGGGTGGAATTAGGCTGTACTACAGCTGTGGACACCTGGGGGGAGGAGTAGATGGAGAACTTCAGCCTCTTGGAGGTGCAGGGAGGTAAAAACTAGCCCAAATCGTACAAATAAACTTTAGCTGAGCATATCATATCTTTGCAATTAGTCATGAATCCAGCAGTTTGTGTTTCCTGCCCAGCACTGGGTCAGTGAGAGGTATGATGTCCTCTGGCATAGTTGTTACCTGTCATCAGCTGCTGAGGGTGGGACAGCTTTTGCTGGGGCAGATTCTAATGACTGAAGAGTTGAACTCTGTATCATATGCAGCATAGTTAATGAGAGTTTACCATTGACAGCTTTACTGACCACGGACCGGTGACCAGGGTCCATGTTGTGAAATCCATTTGTGTAAGTCGCTCTTGGGTTGTAAGAGAAGATTGTGACATGAAGATGTGACCTAAAATAAAGGATATTTGTGTGTTTGCTTTTACAATGGCTGCATGAAGGAAATGCATTTTTAAAAAATAAGCAAAATTTATAGACATGACATGCAAGTTGTGCAAGCTCTAAAGACGTTTGCCTTCCAGTCAGCCACAACACTAGGCTGCATACTTATCCTTTAAGGACAATCAGACCTACACACTATACAAAATGGCAAATATAATTATTCATTAATTAATTAGGAATAAATATAAATTATGAAATTGTCTATCAGATCCCTTGTTCCAGGCAGTTCCCAGCAGGCAATCTGGCTGGTGGCCCGACCAAAGGTCTGTGGTAAAACATACTTTTGTTTTAGTAGTCATTAATACAAAAATGACATGTGGGCTTCTCTTACAAGCATCTTTCCAAAACATAGTTTAGCATCACTATGGTTATCTATATGTCAGACTATAATGTTATAACAAATGGAAACAACAATTAAGCATTTCTTTAGTCAGTTAATCCACAGATTTTTGATACAACACGTTTAAATAGAGTAAAAAGAGATGGGACGATTCATTTTCAGTTCAGTGTCAGACTCATTAACTGGGCTCCTAAACAGCAAGAGTTATTTTTATTAAATTCAATAGAATTATGGTAGACATTTTGTAATCAGAAACCGGGATGCTAAACACACCATAACCCCTGCACTGGTACAGCAAAATAGAATGCGGCCATTATTGTGAGTAATTCTACAGTTGAAAAGTCTGAATATACTGTGAGCAAAGCCAGAAATACCTAAAAATTCAATCAAATCCAGCTGCTCAGTGACGTTCTCTTCAGTCAGTTTCTAGGTTTAAGATTTTAGTTAAAAGATCAAACTTGATTCTCTCAACAATCTGGCTCTGTGCAACTCTACACTGACTTCTAAACCTGGAGGTCCTGTGAATCAACGATGTGCGTCTGTGTGTGAAGAGAAAACAGTCATATGCCTACAATCCTGAGTGGTAACGACAAAGACTATAAAGACAGACTGATAATAATTAATCAATAATGATTTATTATCAATAACATTTCACAAGGGTAAAAGAAATCTAAAAGTATGTTGGTCAAGAAAAAAAAAGGGGGTGCAAAATAATAAATAAAAAGGGGTGGAGAGATCAGCTAAGGCACGGATGAAGTGATATAAAATTATGTAAAATGACAGTTTGCTAGTTCACTGGTCCATACACATATTTATACATATTATACACAAGGCGTCTTTATTAAAGGGATGAACTCATATAAAATAGTGTTATTCCCACCAACAAAAAGAAATTGTCAAGTCTTTCAGACATCAGTGTAAGCATTGAGACAAATAATGAATTATAAGTTTCAGACAGAAAAAGAAAAGATGATTCCACATTCATGAAGTTATTTTCTGTTGACCAGTTAGGTTGAATAATAACCAATAAGTGAGTTTCTAACAGCACAAATTGTATTTGCACTCACAAAAGTCCTAAATAAATGAAGGCCACACAGTAGATAAATGAGACAGACTTGAGAGTTAAATCAGTTTACATGGATTTCACCAAAGGCACCTCTACCGGGGTGTTCCTGCAACTTTGTCACGTTCTAAACACACCATTATGAACTCAAGGTTGTCCACTGTGCTCACATTTACACCAGGTGAAGAGAAAGTATATCGGAACATATGTCCCGTGTGTATGTCTGTCAGATGGAAAGGGAAAATCATACAGAAAAAACATATTTAAAAAAAAAATGATAACAGCACCTGAGCCCTGCTCGGTGAAAATAACCTGCTGAGTGATTACTACATGGTGTGGAGACTGAAAACTGATGTGGTAAAAACTGCATGAAGGCGGGGCAGGATTCAGTTACGGTCAAACGAATCATTTCATCACTGCTCTCTGGTCTCAGAGTCATTGCTTTTGGTCTCTGCTTCTGGTGCTGTGCCAACACTCTCCTTAGAGTGCTCCTCTGCCGGCTGTGGGGCCACCTTCTCCTCCTCCTCCTCCGCCCCTTCACTGCTGGGAGACTGGAAGCCGCTGTCGTCGTGTGGAGGTGGGGGGAAGTCAGATGTCACCTCTGGAGGGTTCTCTGGATCTGTAGCCTCAGATGGGATTTCCTCAGAAGGAGGTGGTGGTGGTAACGCCTCCTCTGACATCTCCTGGATGGAGGGTGGTTGTTCCTCCACCATCGGCTGGCTATCCTCTCCCTCACCATTCTCCTCTATGGCTGAAGCACTTTCTGTGGCAGTTTCAACCTTCGGCGGGACTTCTTCTTTACACTGCTCGATTGGTTTGGGTTCCTCCTCCTTCGAGATGGAACCATTTGACATGTCTGGAGGGTTCTCTGAAGCTTTGGGACTTGCAGTTTCATTCTGGTCAGAAGAAGCTTTACCATCTGAGCTCTCCTCTCCATCTCCACCCTTTTCCTCCTCCTCCTCCTCCTCCTCCTCCTCGTTCTCTTCTCCATCCTCCTCTGGAATATCGTTGATGCCAGGCACTTCTACACACGACTCAGGCTGGACTGGGGAGCCTTCCACTTGGATCATGGACACCACTTGCTTCATCCTCCTCCTCTTATGGGACTCCTCACCTTGAACCTCAGCATCCTCGCCTGTACCTGCAACATCCTCCCCTGTAGAGTCCGCCTCCTCCTGGTCTCCTCCGTACTCCCTGGCCCAGTCGATGGAGGGGTTTTCTCCCAGTAGGTGCAGGCTGGGGTCGCTGTTGCTGAGGACGATGCTGTCCCGGTACAGGTTGTGTCTCCTCTGGACCGCCGCCTCCTTCACAGCTACAGACAGAGAGAAGAGGTTAAAATGTGCTTGAATGAAATGGATACCAGTCTTAAAGATGTCAACAGCAGCTGGATAACAAGTTTATTATTATGTCAATATCATTATCTTGAGATCAGCCAAGTGCCAAAAACTGCAGTTCCTCTATCATTCACTTGAGGCTGGTTCCAGAAGTGAGTCAGTCTCCATAAGTCCCCATGTTAAAATGTCCAACTTCACAGCAGAAATAAACATGTTTACAGCCTGGTACAAAAAACAGTTTTGGTCTCTATAGCTAATTTCCCCGTTCATGAATACTACGTCCATGTTTTAAACAGTCTATGGCCTCATAGCTTTGAAGCAGCTGAGCCAGTCACAGTGAGGTATAACAGGAATAGCTAAACAAATGAAGACTTTGTCTGGATGTTGCAGAGCAGCACGATGTGAACACACTGCACCTCACATATCCATTGGTCTCTAGCGTCTCTAATCTGTAGTTTGTCCCTAACCATATAGTGATTGGTTAGAGAAAACTGAATCCCCACCCCCACAGCTCAGGGTGGAGGCAATGTCAGACAGAAATGTGAGTTTAGTTTAGTTTCTGTCTGAGAGCCCAGTAAAGCAGCATCCTGATCCACTCTACAATGGCACAATGATACATAAGTGTAGAAACAGACAGGGTGGATAAAACTGTAGAAGACTGACCCATCATGATGTCCTTCATGACAGAGTGCAGCACCACCTCCTCAAAGATGTTCTCCACCAGGATGAAACGGGAAAAGTCCTCAAAGATCAGCTCCTGGAAGCGGGGCAGCTCCTAAGTGTTCAAAACAACAGTCAGAACTTTTCGTCATGTCAATTCAGCGTCTTTTTCCCAAACATCTTTCTAAACATCATCCTTTCAGGATGTGACGAGTCTCACACATGGAGTCAGTCATCTATTAGTAAGTCTTATAGACTCCAATACATCATTGCCAACACATGCTGGATATTTCCCCCATGACTTTAAATGATGGAACACAAATAAATGCATGTATTTCTGTTAATCCTTCTGGTTTCATTATGAGAGAATGATCTGAGACTCACCGAGGCACAGGAAGGGCTGAGCTGCTTCAGCATGTAGGGGATAAAGATCTGGAGGAGAGCCTCACGGAAGAATCGCTTCCTCACTGTGCTGCTGTCATAATCAAATTTCTAAAAAACAAACAAACAAAAAAAAAAAGAAACATTACATTTGTCATCAGTGAACAGCTTCCTTCCACCAGAACAAGATTCATCACCACTGCTGGAAAGTAAATAAGTAATCTGGTACTGTCCTGAAATACAAACAATCTCAGATGTATTTTGTGACCCTTTAGGAGAGCTTCACCCCTCGGTTGGGAACCACTCAACTAAACTACCTGTACCTTAACTGTATTTAGATGCTATCTTTTCTTGCACATTGGTAGAGGAGACTTTATTGTGTTTTATTTTATACGTTTCTTTTATAGATTGTTTTTCAAACATGTACCTTAATGACTCTGTCCTGGCAGCGCTGGATGGTCTTGCAGAGCTCCTCTGTACCCTGAGACTCCAGACTCTGGTGAAGGATCTGTTCAAACGTATACACTGCATCGTCCATTTGCTGTACACAAACAAACACACATACATATTAATATATTATTATTACATAAATGATATAAAACATTGCAAATCACAAGTGATATTGTTTGTAGCTCGAACTCTGCAACACATAACTGGACACCAACTGTAACATCCATCCAAAATTTAAAATATAATAATGTATGGCCCACAGTCCTGCTGTCTCTGTTCCATGATGTGCCTGTATAGAATATGCACTATTCAAACATCCTCTTCATTCACTGTTCTGAGGACCACCATTAGAGGGCGCTCACCTTCCTACAGTTCTACTGTTCTTGAGCTAGTTGAGTTCACACAAGGACAACAAAGGAATACAGCATGTGCAGCATCAAGTGTTTTATAATTCGATAACTAAATGATTCTCTGCGACAGAAACTCAAATATTGAGCTTGTTATCCTCAGTGACCCACTCACTGCACAACCAGTCATCTGCTGCTGCCTTTATGTGCTCTCTGTTAAGATCCTAGGGCCTGTTGCACAAGCTGTGTGTAAGTTCAGACTTAGTAATAATTTACATTATATCTAGGCTAAGTTGTGATCCATGCACTACTAAAATAAAAGCAGTTGCACCACAGAAATAAGTTACAATATAACTCTAAGTAACAAGGAAAATTACAGGAGTAAATCAAAAAATGTCACAGAGTGCGCATGATTAAAGGTGTCCCCATCATGTCTTTTATACAAGATTATATTTTATGAGAGTCTGCATATGCTATGTATTCATTTTTGTTTTCTCCTTTTATGTGGATGTGCTTGTGGGCATACGCTTATATTTAAATATATGTGTATATGTGGATTATGTGAGTACAAGTGTGAGTGTGTACGTGGGTACGGGGCGCATCCACATATTTATGAGTGTGCATACGTAGCAATATGCAAATGTATTTGTTTGTTTGTTTTAGGGTATAAGTACAACTATATATGTGAGTGTGCATCATATGCATTATTTTTCTACTTTTTATTTATTTTACTTTCTTTTCTTTGGCCTTGGGAGGGGTGGGTGGGCAGGGTTGATTTGTTGTTAAATGTTCACAGTTTTTTTGCTATTTAGAAACATGGTAATGCAGTAGAGACCTAATTTATTAGTATTGATCTAAATTACTACGATGTGCTACAGACCATGTGATGTCTACAACAAACTCCATTGTGCCAACAGTTTCAGTAGCTGATTTAGTACAAACTTACTAAAGTTACTCAGCCTCTAGTGTCGACTTTACACACCACCTCAGGAGAGAAGTTACACACAGCTGGTGAAACCCAGCACTGATTCAAAGAAACTAAAAATTCATATCATGGATTTTGTATACATAAATATGCAGTACTTAAACAGGGCATCTTAGGCAATTTGTAAAAGGGAAGTTGAACTGAAGTTGAGAGTGAAAGTTTGTTGTTGACCTTGCCAACGTTGCCATGTTGCCCATGTTGAAGTCCCAAACATCAAGGGCTTTGTGTATAAAATGTTCAGGAAATGGAAATTTCAACATCTACAATGCCATGACAACTGGGAAGTGGGCAAGATCATGTGATACAATCAAAAGCTGCTAAATGGAGTTTGTAGTAACATTTTTTACGGACTTGGATTTATCTTAGTTTTCTAGTGTGGGACTTGAGGAAAGGCTTCACAGCTTGAGTGTGTGTAGTTTCTAAAACAGTACTTGAACTCTGAATGACCTTGAGTTAAAGTGTAGACCCCCCCAACTGGCCCTGGGCCCCACTAAGGAGGTCATGATTGATGATTTCTCCATAGGGGGGTTGAATGCCAGAATGCCTGCCTCTTGGATCTGTTCCCTGACAGGGAGTTTCTGTGCAAGTTTGGACAGATGGGAAATTAACACAATTATTTCAATGCTCTGGGCTTTATGTAAAAAAAAATATGGAGGGGACTGTTGCTGTGGTTGGATACACATACAAACTACGTTTTATGTAGTTGCATTTGTATTTTTATTATTATTATTTTTATTACTCTGATGTCCTCTGGCTGCCCCGCCTCAACTCTCTGTCATTTCATTAAACTAGTTAGCTCAGTCTGTGCTGTCTGGACTGGAAGCTCAAAGCACAGAGCGAGTGTCGCCATTTATATCACTAGCAAAAGATCTTTGATTTGCTGAGAGTAGGAGGAGGTTTGCAGGTCCAGGGGAAGGGGGAGGCAGCGGGGAATGTTGATAGGGTACAGAGCCGCTGTCATGCCAGAACAGGAGCTGGGCAATCATTTAAAAAAACATGACTGATGATAATTTAGCTTCATTCCAATGTGTTTTAATTTCAAGTTGTATGTTTTTGATCCTAGTGAATAATAATAATAATAATAATAATAATAATAATAATAATAATAATGTAAGCCTTTCTCAGGCAGAGCCAGTGAATTAGTTTTAAAGGATTGGTTCAACTGAATTAGAAAAAACTTCTAATGGTATTTGTCCATGGAGATAGCTGTGATTGTATTTGTCTAAGTTTAAGTTACATAACTGTCTCAAAGTTATGCACTGACTCAAACACAACGGTGGTAAACTGAATTTAGCTGGTGGTGCCTCAGCATTGAAAATTAGCATAACATTTTTTTTAAAAAGTGGCGTAGTTCCACAAACTTAGAGACTAAACAAGAGAAGAAAGGTTCTATGAATAGACATGTTTGGCAGTGAATGACTACTAATACTACAACACAGCAAGTGTTTCGACTTTCAGCCACCACAGACAAGAACTGTCTTATTCTGGAGGACTGCAGTCAAAACAGTGGAGACACACAACCCACCACCGGCCTGAGGCATCTTCCGACATACAGAATTTTTGCTAAATCAAACTCAATACTTGTTTTGTGTTATTGGAAAGGCTTAGCAGACATTCTATCCACACATAGTCTGACAGATGGCTGCTGATGCTGAATGAAAATATAATTCAAATGTAACAGAAATTAACTATTAATTATTAATAGTATAAAAGGATCATTTCAGTTTTATTACAATATTTTCAGAGTTTTGTTCAACAAGGCCTGTTCCCTTTAGTGACTATTGATTATCCCAGTCAAAACCTTTAAAATGGAACAATAAGTAAGATTGCACCACAATTATA